>CM076678.1:154072434-154777434 GCA_038501925.1 Xenopus petersii
TTAATTAACTGCTTAGCCACCATTTTGCAAGACTCCTGGGATGAGATTCCGCATGCCTTTTAAACTGTGGCTTCCCCATACCCCCCCCCAATGACTCTTCTTCCACCTGAAGATCTTCCTCATCGAAGGATTCTCACTCCTCCTCACTATCCGTCATTCCTTTCTATTTCCTCCCTTGCTCTTCCATTCTCTCTACTTCCATATCAGGTGGGCCCATAAGTTTTATTACAGGACCTTCCTTCTTATTGCTTAAAGGAACAGTAACACCAGAAAGTTAAAGTGGTTTAAAGGAATAATAATATCATGCACTGTTGCCCTCCACAGTAGATAACAGATAAGTACTACTATAGTTTATATAAACAAGCTGCTGTGCAGCCATGGGGGCAGCCATTCAAGCACAGGCTACACAGTAGATAACAGATAAGTACTACTATAGTTTATATAAACAAGCTGCTGTGTAGCCATGGGGGCAGCCATTCAAGCACAGGATACACAGTAGATAACAGATAAGTACTACTATAGTTTATATAAACAAGCTGCTGTGTAGCCATGTGGGCAGCCATTCACCACAGCAGGGCAACACAGGACAGCCATCCCCATGGTTACACAGCAGCTTGTTTATATAAACTATAGTAGTACTTATCTGTTATCTACTGTGTATCCTGTGCTTGAATGGCTGCCCCATGGCTACACAGCAGCTTGTTTATATAAACTATAGTAGTACTTATCTGTTATCTACTGTGTAGCCTGTGCTTGAATGGCTGCCCCCATGGCTACACAGCAGCTTGTTTATATAAACTACAGAAGTGTTTTCAAAGCAAGCACACCAGTTTTACCAGTGCAGGCCAACAGTACATTATATTTTCAATTTCTTTAGAACACTTTTATTTTTGGTTCCTTTAAAACACACCATTCTTTTTTTCTTGGATTTTTTTTAACTCTTTCCTCTTCATCTTCTTCCTTCTCCTTTCTTATGATTCTCAGTTTTTGCTCTTCTTCCACCAATTCCCCCATGACTTCCCTGAGGGCAATTCATATCTATTAGAAGTCTCAATTTGTTTTTTAAAGACCATTTTCCCTAATTTCCCTTGTGACCTTTTTCCCACCTCTCCCCCTTTCCTTCACTCCTGAATCTGCACCTTTTACTTATGACTTTCATTACTTTGAGTATAGCCTCATTAATGTCCTCCTCCTCCCACTGATGTTTCTCATCACTTCCCATGAAACATTTCTTTTTCTATTCTGGGGAGAGCTTAACAATATTATGCCATGCATCCGGGCACTCACGGTGTATAAGACCCAATTTCACACACAGGTTCCATCTTACTTTTTCTCAGTCTTTGTTCACATGCCCCTGGGCCTCACACAAGGTGCAATTCCCTGCCAAATGTCTCCTGGAACCACATTTAAAACATTGATGGGACTGCCCTGGATAAAAGCCAACACCCCTTTCTTTCCCAATAAAAGAAGAAATTTGGAGATGTTGCGTTGCATTACTTTGTACATCTCACTTGCACCCACCACCCAGAAACCTGTTGGCAGAAGTGGTCTTTATGATGATCACGCAGGGAACACTCAGCACAGCAACTTGGGAAAGGATTTCCTTGTGAATCATAATACAGAGCACATTTAACAGTGGGGAAGATCAAGGACAATATGGTGGAGACACAAAAAGGAAACAAAAACAACAGAGTGCAGAAATACAACAGCAATTATACATTAACAATATTCACAGTGCCACTGTGTGAACATTTTAATACTCCAGTGTTTCGGCATGAATGCTGTTGCATGTATTCCATACCTCCCAACATTTTGGAAGTAAAAAAAAAGGGACAATGTTTTTTATGCACATAGCGCCGCAAATTTTTTTGACCATGCCCTTTGTGTGGCCACAACCCCTAATTATTGCCATGTTCATTTTACAAAATTTGGCAGGTTATGAAAGTTTGAAAATAATTCTCCTTATATAGACTGTTTTTTTGTGTCTGAAAATTGATACAAAGTATCTTATTTGCACCTGTTAGCTGTTCTGGGCTCTCTGCTAAAAGCCAAGTAAGTGAAATTTTGTTTCTTTTTCTGGCTGTTCAATTCAGAGAAAAGAGGGACTTTCCAGTACAAATGAGGGACTGTACTGTAGGTTGAGCTGTCAAAGGAGGGACTGTGCCTCTGAAGAAAGGGACCATTGGGAGGTATGGTATTCCAACATTATAAACAGGTTTAACAAAACATTACACCAGACTAGCACATCCTCAGGAGGGACAAATTTATTCTTAAAAATGATTGTTTTCACCTCCTCCAGTTTTCACCTTGGGCTGACATCCTTCTCTCTATTGTCACGTTTTTAAATAAAGCAAAGAAAAAGTGCCAAAATAAAGAAAAGAACTGCAATCCCCACTGGGCCTGGGGCTCAGGAGCTTCTCACATGTCCTGATTGGGGATCAGATAGGATCTGTGCAGCCACTGGGATATAATGCTCTGTTATACAGATAGCTAGAATCTCAGCTGCCATAAAGCAGGACAGGACTGCTGCTTACAATGGGGATCAGATAGGATCTGTGCAGCCACTGGGACAGAATGTTCTGTTATACAGATAGCTAGAATCTCAGCTGCCATAAAGCAGGACAGGACTGCTGCTTACAATGGGGATCAGATAGGATCTGTGCAGCCACTGGGACAGAATGTTCTGTTATACAGATAGCTAGAATCTCAGCTGCCATAAAGCAAGACAGGACTGCTGCTTACAATGGGGATCATATAGGATCTGTGCAGCCACTGGGACAGAATGTTCTGTTATACAGATAGCTAGAATCTCAGCTGCCATAAAGCAGGACAGGACTGCTGCTTACAATGGGGATCATATAGGATCTGTGCAGCCACTGGGATAGAATGCTCTGTTATACAGATAGCTAGAATCTCAGCTGCCATAAAGCAAGACAGGACTGCTGCTTACAATGGGGATCAGATAGGATCTGTGCAGCCACTGGGACAGAATGTTCTGTTATACAGATAGCTAGAATCTCAGCTGCCATAAAGCAAGACAGGACTGCTGCTTACAATGGGGATCAGATAGGATTTGTGCAGCCACTGGGACAGAATGTTCTGTTATACAGATAGCTAGAATCTCAGCTGCCATAAAGCAGGACAGGACTGCTGCTTACAATGGGGATCACATAGGATCTGTGCAGCCACTGGGACAGAATGTTCTGTTATACAGATAGCTAGAATCTCAGCTGCCATAAAGCAGGACAGGACTGCTGCTTACAATGGGGATCAGATAGGATTTGTGCAACCACTGGGACAGAATGTTCTGTTATACAGATAGCTAGAATCTCAGCTGCCATAAAGCAAGACAGGACTGCTGCTTACAATGGGGATCAGATAGGATTTGTGCAGCCACTGGGACAGAATGTTCTGTTATACAGATAGCTAGAATCTCAGCTGCCATAAAGCAGGGCAGGACTGCTGCTTACAATGGGGATCAGATAGGATCTGTGCAGCCACTGGGACAGAATGTTCTGTTATACAGATAGCTAGAATCTCAGCTGCCATAAAGCAGGACAGGACTGCTGCTTACAATGGGGATCAGATAGGATCCGTGGAGCCACTAGGACAGAATGCTCTGTTATACAGATAGCTAGAATCTCAGCTGCCATAAAGCAGGACAGGACTGTTGCTTACAATGGGGATCAGATAGGATCTGTGCAGCCACTGGGACAGAATGTTCTGTTATACAGATAGCTAGAATCTCAGCTGCCATAAAGCAGGACAGGACTGCTGCTTACAATGGGGATCAGATAGGATCTGTGCAGCAACTGGGACAGAATGTTCTGTTATACAGATAGCTAGAATCTCAGCTGCCATAAAGCAGGACAGGACTGCTGCTTACAATGGGGATCAGATAGGATCTGTGCAGCCACTGGGACAGAATGTTCTGTTATACAGATAGCTAGAATCTCAGCTGCCATAAAGCAGGGCAGGACTGCTGCTTACAATGGGGATCAGATAGGATCTGTGCAGCCACTGGGACAGAATGTTCTGTTATACAGATAGCTAGAATCTCAGCTGCCATAAAGCAGGGCAGGACTGCTGCTTACAATGGGGATCAGATAGGATCTGTGCAGCCACTGGGACAGAATGCTCTGTTATACAGATAGCTAGAATCTTAGCTGCCATAAAGCAGGACAGGACTGCTGCATTATGAGAGAAAGGCCAGTTCATTATACTACTTTGTGTAAGATCTGAAAATCTAAACAAATAAGCATTTTCCAAATTGCTTTAATTGTGTAAATATCTACCATTTTTTGAAGGAAAAAAATAACAAACAAAAGTGCTTCTCTGTTGACAGTGCCTATTTAAGAACAAATTACTATGTTTTCTTTGTTTTCCGCAGCTTTTTATATTTCGAGTGACCTTTATTTTTTTTTTTCAAAACAATCTTTGCTTTAAGAAGTAGAATAAAAGAACAAGCCTATTGTTTGGCTAAAAAGTAACCATCCACCTCTTATTCCAGTTGTATGACTGTAAATAACATTCACACTGAATGGCTATAAATTATTAGCATTAAAACAAAATAATAAATCCTTTCTTTGACAGAAAAATGCAGCAAAGGCAGGGGGTCGATGAAAGGTACAGGTCAGTACATATTCAAATAGAAGACTGGGGAAATATAAAAAACATGACAAATTTGTTACAATTTAAAGGAAAATTAAAGCTCAACAAAGAATAAGGCTAGAAATGCTACAACTTGGGGATTATTTAGTAAAGTCCGAATGCCAAAAACTCAACAAAAGTTTGTTTTTACTATAAAATCAGAATTTTTAATGGGAAAAAAACTAAAATTTTTCAAGATTTAGTATACCCGAGGATGGAAAAAGTCAGAATCCGAAAATCTGCCATCTCAGACCTGTCGAGGTTGTTTATAAGTCAATGGAAGAGTGTCACGGTCGGCACCCAACACCAGAACAAATGCCAAGCACACTGGTCTCGGCTCGTGCTTCACCTGTAGTGTGACCGCCTTTGGCCTCGGGAGGAGCCCTCAGCTACTTGGATGCCACCAGGAATTAAATGAGAGGTGCAAGGCTAGAGGTTCTGGATAGACAGAGGGGCACAACTGTTAGTGAGAGTCTTTGGGCAGAAGGTCGTGGTGCAAGGTGTAGACAGAATCGTAGTTGGAACAGGCCGGGTCGAGGCAGGCAGAAAGTGAGCGTAAACAAATCAGGCCGGGTCTGGGCCTGGTCAGGCAGGCAAGGGTCAAAACCAGGAGATCAATAGATGGATTAAGCAGAAGAGATAGTCGGAATTCAGGCAATGGATCAGAATAAAGAGGTCAGAATCGTTAGGAACAGGTAGGGGTCACAACAGGTAGTCAGCAGTGTCAGACTGGAACTCCAGGGGCCCACCCAAAAACCTTAGACCAAGGGCCCACCAAAAGACCATAGTCCAGGGGCCTAGTCTCAGTACTATTATTCTTCCTCTCCTCACTTAGCCTCTATTTTCCTAGTTTATTTTCAATACATACTATAATCTATTATTCCATCTATTTAGCCTCTTTGTTCTCATAGAAATGGGGAAAGGCCATGAAATTGGCCAAATGTTTAGCAGCATGGGGGCCCACTGGCACCTGGGCCCACCGGGAGTTTTCCTGGTATACCGGTGGGCCAGTCCGACACTGGTAGTCAGGAACAGAATCAAGAACAGAACTAGCAAAGCTAACAGCACCTGGAACAAATCCTATAACAGGCAATGATTCTACACAAGGATGTCCCCTTTAAACATTTGAATTTCGAGCCATTGCGCACTGACGTCACAACGCCAGTGCGAATGCGCCTTTAAATAGTAGCGCACGCTCATTCGAGAATCACTCTAAGGAGGAAGACGACGTGGCGGGCGTCCCCGCCGAGGGGGCGGCAGGCGTCCCTGCCGTCCCCCCACTAGACCACCAGGGTGAGTCGCTCTTACAAAGAGGTCCCTACCCTTTTTGGAAGTTTCTGTGGTCTGTGCTGGAATTAGCCAGACTATTTTGGACTTTTCAGGCCAAAATCCCAAAAAATCTTTTTTTTTTAAAAAAGATGGAAAAAAATTGAGCAAAAAACCTCCGAAAAATGATTCGGATTTTTCCCTAGTTTTTTTTCGTGTTTGTCCCTGATCTGATTTAATTGTGATTTTTTAATAATAAATAAAGTCCAATCATCAATTCTAGTTTGTTCTATCTTTTTTTATTAAAATAATCAGAAAAAATTGGATTTTGATAAGGCCCCTTATGTTGTAGGCTTGTATACCAGCACTTGGCCACCCCATCCCTTTAGCAGGGAAGATCCACAGAACTCTGAGACAACTTCTAATATCCTCATATTTTGCAAAAGGGGGTACGTTATTAATTATAATCCACAAGTTTCAGTGAGTCATGTGACAGAAATGACATCACAAAGCTCCAATTATAACTGATGACATCACTAAGCATCATTTATAAGGATATAATTTACAGGATATTCATGGCGTTTGTGTATTATATACTGTACAATATAAAGATATCCCATGTAAGACCCTACTCCTTTGGTTGTCAAGGGAATGCTGAGAGCTGTAGTTACATATCAGTTGAAGGACCAAAATAGGCGTTACGATGGGGTTATGATGTTCAGGGTACAGTTATGTTACTGGGGTGGAACTGGGTGGATTTCTGTCCAGTTTTCACACTGTTGAATATTAGACAGAAACTTTGGAACCTTGAAAATTGTACAAACTCTAACTATTGGCAACTGTCCAATGTATTGTTCTAGGAAGATGCCATCTTAGTGTAATAGGACAAGTAGAGGGACTCCACATAGGGACAGTGGTTGATTCCTCCCTGCCTCTTAAAGGGCTCGTTCACCTTTAATTTAACTGTTAGTATGATGTAGAGAGGGATATTCTGAGACAATTTGCAATTGGTTTTCATTTTTTATTATTTGTGGTTTTTGACTTATTTAGCTTTTTATTCAGCAGCTCTCCGGTTTGTAATTTCAGCCATCTGGTTGCTAGGGTCCAAATTCCCCTAGCAACCGTGCACTGATTTGAATAAGAGACTGGAATATGAATAGGAGAGGACTGAATAGAAAGATGAGGAATAAAAGAGCAGTACAACTATGTGATCTGTTATCTGGAAACCCATTATCCAGAAAGCTCCGAATTATGGAAAGGCCATCTCCCATAGACTACTTTTTATCCAAATAATCCCAATTTTAACATGTTGAAACTAGTTGAAAATAAAACCTTTAAACAGACGGAGGAAAATATAACTTGCAGTTTGTCTTACGACCGCTTTATCGCCCAAGTTCCTTATTTTCTTTCAAGGATTTTTTTCTACCTACAAGGAAAGAAAATAAGGAACTTGTTTTCTGTGTAATAATAAAACAGTAGCTTGTACTTGATCCCAACTAAGATATAATTAATCCTTATTGGAGGCAAAACCAGCCTATTGGGTTTATTTCATGTTTAGATGATTTTCTAGTAGACTTAAAGGAGAAGGAAAGCCCCAGGGCGCAAAACCCCTCCCCCCTCCCCTCCGTTGCCCCCCCTCCCTCCTCCCCCCTGGCCTACACCTCCCCCTGGGCAAATGCCCCTAACTTGTTACTCACCCCTCTGCGCAGGTCCTGTCCATGGAGTTCGCAGTCACCATCTTCTTCCACGCGCGTCTTCTTCCTGCTCTGACCGGCGTCTTCTGGCGCATGCGCAGTAGGAACAGGTACGGGTACAGCTCTACTGCGCATGCGCCGAATGTCACAAAGTGAAATCGGAAAACTTCGTGACATTCGGCGTATGCGCAGTAGAGCCGTACCGGTAACTGTTCCTACTGCGCATGCGCCAGAAGACGCCGGTCAGAGCAGGAAGAAGACGCGCGTGGAAGAAGATGGTGACTGCGAACTCCATGGACAGGACCTGCGCAGAGGGGTGAGTAACAAGTTAGGGGCATTTGCCCAGGGGGAGGGGTAGGCCAGGGGGGAGGAGGGAGGGGGGGCAACGGAGGGGAGGGGGGAGGGGTTTTGCGCCCTGGGGCTTTCCTTCTCCTTTAAAGGGCACCAATCATGACCAAAATCATTTACTAAGTAAATACACTATGTGAAAGTTCAAGAAATCTGATTTTTAAAACAGTTAGAATTGTTTGTATAATGTAAATGATCAGCTCACTATTCCTTCTGCAAGATCCCCCCTATCTCCACTGCAGTTCTTGCTGAGGCAGCCATCTTGGATTTCACTGGCTCCTCCTACCTATATCTTCCCAGCCAACTGTAGCTCTGAAATCTCGCACATGCTCAGTTCAAATTCCTTGTTTGCTTATCAACCCTTCTAAGCTATTTTCAAATCAGCCAAACCTGTGTGTTAGCTGCTGTACAGTAGTGCTGCCCCCTGCTGGAAGTTAGTAGGTGGCAGCACTTCTAGTGGATACTTCTAGTGGAGGAGTTTACTAAAACAAGGCATTCTGGGTAGAATACTCAAAGCAGTGTTACAATCTGAGCATGCTCCTGAAATTTGCACATTAGAGTCTCTGTTAGAGTCTCAATATGGCCTCCCTCAGTGAAAGAACCCATTTGACAAAGTAAGGGATTTTTTTTAAAACCTGCAGTTTTTTATGTAGTTTGATTAAACGTGTTTAGCTTGTACTGGTCAGATTGTTAATATGTGTTTTGATTTTGGCTGTGATAGGTGCCCTTTAAGGTATGAAAATCTAGGTCTGTTTTCCAGACAACTCCAGGTCCTGAGCGTTCTGCCTAACATGTCCAATACCTGTATCACCAAATATAAACTTTATTACTTTGCCTTTACATTTAATATTTTTTTTCTATCCTCTACATGTAAAAATATTTTCCTTCAACCAGATATAATGGATTGTTTTACAGCCCTGTTGTGTCAATCCCTAGTTTGTGCAAAGTCCCATCTAATCCCAAAAGACCCATAGAAGGTTTCAAAAAGTATGTTGCTGTTAGGAAAGATGTGATTCCAGAGGTTCTTCAAGCTTTAATGCTCCTTTATTGAAATGTCTTATCACCCCATTCTGGTGCTGTTTCATGATGTCTGCAAGGGGTCCTGAGCGTGTGATGAGCCTAATACACATTCTATTCTCACAGGGCAGATGTATTTCTTTTATTCATTATATCATATAATCAGCTATATAGGTGTGTTTACATCTTACACAAAGTACAGAAAATTCCAAGGGGCAGATTTCGAGGTGAGGGGAGCTTTTTTAAACTCCCATCAACTCGAAATTCAAATAAAAAAAGACCAACCTAAATTTATTAAAAATAATAGCCTGTATTCTATTGTATTTGAAGTATTTTAAAAAAAAAATCTTTGATTTTTCAAAGTCCACCAAATGACTCCAAATGGGTTCTAGGAGGTCCCCCATAGGTTAAAACAGCAATTCGGCAGGTTTCAGGTAGTGAATAGTCTAATTTTTAAAGAGACAGTACATGAACAATTTCAATATTCTAATTTTCTAATTTTGAATCGAATTTGGACTATTCCCTAGTCGAAGTACACTAAAATTAGCTCGAAATTTGAATTTAAAAATTAGATTTTAATTCGACCCTTGATAAATCTGACCCTGGGATCTGTTATCCAGAATGCTCAGGACCTGGATCTTCATACCATACGTCTACTAGAAAATCATATAAACATTAAATAAACCCAATAGGCTGGTTTTGCCTCCAATAAGGATTAATTATATCTTAGTTGGGATCAAGTACAAAGTACTGTTTTATTATTACAGAGAAAAAGGGAATCATTTTTAAAATTCTGAATTATTTGGATAAAATCTATGGGAGACAACCTTCCCGTAATTTCCAGATAACTGATCCCAAACCTGTATTAAGAGCCATCACATGATTAATTAATTCATACACCAGTTATATACAGATTAGGCTTCTGCTGTATATACTAGCCGGCCTGAACCCAAGTTCTAAAGGCCAGGGACAGTTCCCATCAATCAATTCATATTTCTACTACAGTCTTAAAAAAGACAACTACTGTATAAAATGTAACACTATCTATGTTTAATTGTAATAGTGGAAAATTGAAGTCAGGCTGTCTGATGGACAAGTCCAACCCAAGCAATGGATTTTGCAGTACAAGTATGGGACCCGTTATCCGGAAACCCATCATCCAGAATGCTCCGAACTATGGAAAGGCTGTCTCCCTAGACTCCATTTTAATCAAATAATTAAAAATGTTTCAAATGATTTCATTTTTCTGTGTAATAATAAAACAGTAGCTTAAAGGTCGAAGTGAAAATTCGATTTTCAAATTTTGGAATTTTTTTTTGGTTAAAACTCTCAAATTTCGAATTGTGAATTATCCAAACTCAATTCTAGTTTTAATTCTAATTCTAATTAGATTTTTGAGATTTATCATACTCTGGCCCTTTAAGAACTCAAAATTTGACAATTCACCACATAAAACCTGCCGAATTACTGTATAAGTCAACGGGAGAGGTGCAGGGATCAATTTGTTGATGTTTGCAGCCTTCCTGAGATTCAAGGTTTTTTCGGAGAAAACAACTTGAATCGATATTTTTAAATTTGATTCGAGTTTTTCTAATCCAAATTGAATTTGATTAGAGTTTTGGTGTCGATTCAATTCATCTGAGCTGAGAAATTTTTATTTTATTAATCAATTTCAATTGTCGAGTTTATGGGAGTTTTAAAAAAACTCATATGAATTAGAAATTTGACCCTTGATAAATGTGCCTCCCCATATTTACATGATTTCCTAGTAGACCTAGGGGCAGATTTATCAAGGGTCGAATTTCGAGGTGATGAGAGTTTTTTTTTTTAAAAAATTCGAATAAAAAAAGACCAACTGAACTTTATTTAATAATCAAATTTTTTAATTTAGAGTGAATAGGCTATATTTGATCGTTCAAATCAAATTCGGATCAGATTCGATACTAAGGGGCCGATTCACTGAATTCGAGTGAAGGGTTCGAATTTAAAAAAATTCGAATTTCAACGTTTTTTTGGGCTACTTCGACCATTGAATGGGCTACTTCGACCTTCGACTACGAAAATCGAACGATTCGAACTAAAAATCGTTCGACTATTCGACCATTCGATAGTCGAAGTACTGTCTCTTTAAGAAAAACTTTGACCCCCTACTTCGGCAGCTAAAAGCTACCGAAGTCAATGTTAGCCTATGGGGAAGGTCCCCATAGGCTTGCCTAAGTTTTTTTGATCGAAGGATTTTCCTTCGATCGTTGGATTTAAATCCTTCGAATCGTTCGATTCGAAGGATTTAATCGTTCCATCGAATGAAAAATCCTTCGATCGATCGCAGGATTTGCGCAAAATCGTTCGACTTCGATATTCGAAGTCGAACGATTTTAGTTCCTAGTCGAATATCGAGGGTTAATTAACCCTCGATTTTTCGACCCTTCGTGAATCGGCCCCTAAGTATTTTCCAAAGAATACTTTGATTTTGATTTTTTTTTATTTTTTCAAATTCAAATCAAATTCTGACCATTCCCTAGAAGAGGTACACCTAGGGGCAGAATTATCAATGGTCGAGGTGAATTTTCATATTTTAAAAAAATGAATTTTGAGCTATTTTTTGTGTATCTCAACTAGGGAATAGTCCAAATTCAATTTCAATTGAAAACATTTTGAAAATTGAAATTTATCACGTACTCTCTCTTTAAAAATTCGACTTCGACCATTTGAAATCTCCAAAATTGCTGTTTTAGCCTATGGGGGCCTTTGATTGATGGACATTGAAAAATCTAAGTTTTTTGGGGGAAAAACTTTGATTCGAATTCAATCGAATGGACTATTACTTCGATTCGTACGATTCAAATTCGGCCGAATACTGACCCATTCGATCGAAAACGGACCTATTTGGCAAAAAAAAAACTTTGTCAGTCTTTTTGAATTCGAATTTTGAAGTTTTTCAAATTTGAAATTCGAACCTTCATAAATATGCCCCTTAAATTAGCTCAAAATTCGAATTTAAAAATTCTATTTTTCAGTTCGACCCTTGATGAATCTGCCCCCTAAGGTATGAAGATCCAAATTACAATATGATCCATGTTCTGGAAAACCCTAGGTCCCGAGCATTCTGGATAAAAGTTTCCATACCTGTACCAGAAATATGAATACAGTAATATCTTGTTTAATTGCAAAAGTTTGGCATTTTTTCAAAAAAGGTATCAGTCAACAGAAAAGGCAAAGAGAACCATTTACTGGAAAGTATAAAGTCATCGTAGCTGTATCCTGTGTATGTGCAGTGTCTTTTGCCAGAAACTGTGTGACTGCTGTTCAAGGGCTTTCAATATCAAAGCAGAAAAACACAAGATGATATAATCACTCTGAGGATAGTTGAAATAATTGATATCTCTCCTTATGAATCTTGAAAACACTTACCTGAATGGGGCCGAGATGTAAAAACCATCTGTCTGCCTGATCCCATTTGTACTAATTTCATTTACTTGACAAACTGCTAGCAGATGCTAATTAAAAATAATTCCCCGTCATGTTACGGATGGCAGAATCTATGATAAGTGGCATTTTCCACCTACTAACAACATATCTGGGACGGATATTTATAAAGGGGTGTAAAAAAAAACAGAATTGAAATACTGCAAAGATACAATTCAAAGGTTTTAGCTTTAGAATTTTCAGCAGTTTTGTAGCTTTTTACTTAGCATTTAAGCATCACAATTCATTCCAGAGTGTATCTGGCACCTGCTTTTGTGCCATTAAGGGGGTGCTTCATCTTTAAGTTAACTTTAGTATGTTATAGAACAGCTGTTTTTTTTAATTATTTGCCTTCCAATTATTTTCAGCTTTAAAATGGGGATCTCTGACCCCCATCTAAAAACAAATACATTTTATTACTCATCTTTCTATTCAGGCCTCTCCTATTCATATTCCAGTCTTTTATTCAAATCAGTGCATGGTTGCTAGGGTAATGTGGACCCTAGCAACCAGACTGCTGAAATTGCAAACTGGAGAGATGCTGAATAAAAAGTTAAATAACATAAAAATCACGTCAAACAACTAAATTAAAACCAAATGCAAATTGCCTCAGAATATCCCATATCATACTAAAAGTTAATTTAAAGGTGAACAATCCCCTTTAATAATAATACCTCTCTTTTGGTTACAGATTGTATCTGTGGCTCTTAAAGGAACAGTAATGCTTAGGACCTGAGGTTTTCCAGATAAAGGATTTTTTTCGTAATTTGGATCTTCATAATTTAAAGTCTACTAGAAAATCATGTATACATTAAATAAACCCAATAGGCTGGTTTAGCTTCCAATAAGGATTCATTATATCATAGATCAAGTTATTACAGGGAAATCAATTTTAAAAATCTGAATTATTTGGATAAAACAGAGTCTTTAGAAGATGGTCTTCCCATAATTTGGAGCTTTTTGAATAACAGGTTTCCGAATAAAGGATCACATATACTCTTAGCAACTCTAGAATAATTCCTGGTAGAACTAGGGAAAAAAATTGTTGTGCTTCACGAGAAAAAATGCCAATGCAATCTCTGGGAGAAAGCCTTTCCGTCATTCAGTGTTTTCTGGATAATGAGTTTTCAGATAACAGAGCCCATACTTGTATAATGAATGAGCCATGCGGTCTCAGGGAATTTTTGGCATCTCCTGTGGAGCCATCATTGGTGCAGGACTAGTAAGGCGTAGTTAGATCCTGTCACCAGTTTCTCTAGGAGAGAAAGAAAGATTAAGGCTACCTATATGAGCAGCGTTTGGCTCCACCGAAGAGAATTAGTGATTTGATGACAAGGCATTGTTGCCTAGTCAGGGAACCAGAGAGAGAGGTAATAGGGAGTAGTTAGACTTTCATTTGTGTTCCACTAAGAGGTGTCCCCATAGGAAACAGGAGAAACTCTGCTTACACCCCTCTATCAAGCTCTACTGCGCTACCAATGGTCTTTATTGTGAGTATACACTTACTGCTCTTCCATGATTGTACTCTGTACAATTGCTATTCTTCTTTGTGGAATAATATAATAAATAAGTTGTATGGTTAAGTTGCAAGAACCACTGGCACCCATTCATTATTAATGCCACTGATTACAGTGTGTTGCACCGTGCCTCCACACCATTGCGAGGGCTCACCCCCTGAGGATTAGAGGTCTCATCTGGAGCAAATATTGGGGTAAAGCTTATGATGCCGCTCATTTTACTATAGCCTTACAACTGTATACAGATAAAAGAAGGAGAATTTACGGCAATCTATGGCTAATGACCATACATTTTTGCAAGTATTTTAAGAAACAATTTGGTTAACCAAATGTTAGTATTAGACATTACATACTAAAAGCTAACTTAAAGGTGTACCACCCCTTTAATGGTGGTAACCAGTGCAGCAAATATTTTTTTTTTTTTTTACCTTTTTGCTAATAGTAACCCATATTGCCTACCATAACACGTGTATATGAAAGACATATATGTTTTTTCATAGATTTGGTATAAGAGCGTATTCTATTGAGTGGTTAATATTGCTCTTTGAGTTAATCCCAGTATCTTCTTTCTGATGGGCTTCTGCTTTAAGCGTTACATTTCATCTCCTGTTACGAGCGCAGAACACAAGATGCTCATGATAGCAGAATCAAGCCCAACTAGAGTCACAGATAATGTGCTTGTGGCTCAAATATATATATATAATTTTTTTTTTTGGTATTGGTATCTCCACTCGGCAAGAAGTCATTTTATAAAACTTTATTATAAGCTGGTTGAGAAGATTTCAGTTCTTTATGAAAGAAATGGAATTATATGTTTGATATAATCTCTCCATAGCAAAACTCTCTGTCCTGCTATTATTTCTGATGAAACCGTAGGATAAAGGTCCGAGTGTGAAAGTAACTGCTGAGATGATACAAACCTCTATTAAATTTTACGCTCCTTTATTACATTTTTTAATCAACTATCTGGTAAAAGTTTTGACAGTTACGTGCCAGACAATAAAATCTGTACACATGATAGTAACTTTTTCCTATGGCTGCTGTGAGACGCAATTATTTTGGGCTTTGTTATGGGGTACAAAGGGGTGTCCCATTGATTCACTTTACCTGTGCATCACAAAGCACAACTTTGAAATAACTATGAATACAAAGTTGCTGCAGATCTCTGTACCGGAGTTGGCCTGGAGGTGATGTAATCAGTCTATGATGTTGGATCCCTGGTGGAGACCGTGGTACCATTTATGTGGCAACTGCCTGGTTCTGTAAAAGGGCTTTGCACCATTTAAAGGAGAACTAACCCCCCCAATAAGAAAAGCCTCTACCTACTAGCCTCTCTTATAGTCATTAACAGAATTAGCATCCCCCAACATTCCCCAACCTCACTGTCCAACTACGTTGCTTCAAATGAAAGTTCTTTTCTTCTAGTCGGAAGGGGTGACATCTGGTACTGTGATCCACGGTGATATTACATTGTGACATGCAAATTATTATTCACAAAGTTTTGGACTTTGTGAATTGCATTACATTGCCCCCTAAAGTTGGTCTTTCAATCAGGGTGGGACTGGGCAAGTGGAACAATGCCCCACCCAGGCCCCATTGCTGATACTTCTAAAGAATGCATTTTGTGCTGCAGGGACTGCCAATAGGGTTGCTAAATGGCAGGTACAGGTATGAAACCTGTTATCCAGAGTGCTCAGGAGCTGGGGTTTTCCAGATAAGGAATGGTATAGATCCCCATACCTTAATTCTAATAGAAAATAATGTAAACATTAAATAAACCCAATATGATTGTTTTTGGGATCTTTCCATAATTTTCATACCTAGAGGCAAATTCACTAAGCGCTGAAAATTGGCGGCTTCGCCACACTTCGCCAGGCGTAGTTTCGCCAGGGCTGCGCAAATTCACGAAGTCCGAAGTTACGATAGTGATGCCTAATTAGCATACGGCGTGCAGTTAAAGTGCAATGGACGAGTATGCTGCAGCAACTACATTATATCTACACAAGGCCAGGGAAACTCTAATAAAATTAAATAGAGGTCTTATATTGCCCTACACATGTGCCCATTGTATAGTTTGGGTGCCAAATGTAAGGGGGAAGGAGGGTACCCCCCAAAAAATTAACTTTTCAGCCTATCACCCAGTAAAAAGTAAAAAACGCTAAATTGAAAAATTTTCAACTATTTTTGAAGAAAGTCCTATTTACTCTATTGCACTTCACCTGGTCTGAGCTGGCGAAGTCAAGTCTGGCGCAAGAGGTAACGTTCAGTAAAATGGGCAAGTTAGTGAATTAGCATAGTTACAGTATGTCCCTTTGCTAGAACACAACTTTGCCTGGTGTTAGGGTGCGAAGTAACGCTAGAGTATGTCTAATTTGCTAGTGAATTTATGCCAGCACCCGTTAGTAAATTGGCGAAGTGGCAAAATTTTCACTATCGTTAGCCACTTCGCCCTTTAGTAAATTTGCCTCTTAAAGTCTACTAGAAAATCATTTAAACGTTAAACAAACCTAATAGTTGTTTTGCTTGCAATAAGGATTAATTATATCTTAGTTTGGATTGAGTATCAAGTACTGTTTTGTTATTACACAGATAAAAACATTTTAAAAATGATTAATTATTTCAAACACCAATGTTTTTTTTTTTTACTATAATGGGGGGACCCTGACCATCAAATTTTTTTTGTAAACTTTTTTGGGGGGAGTGGCTGGCCACCTGGGTTGCCACCTTTGCTCATGGCTAAACCCAAACAAGGGGAGGGGGCAAATAACATTGGGGGTGGGGTAGTGATGTAGGAACAGGCATGATGACATCACCAACAATGATGTTGGTGAATTTATGAAACCAGGGCAAGGTTATTGAATCACTTAGATGCAACTGGCTGGATTTCTATCCAGTATTCTCAATGTTTTAAAGTGTTGATGCCCAGTTCAAAACCACACAGGTGGCAACCCTATCTCTAGCTATATTCTGCTTGATGATTAAGCCCAAACCTTTAATTACAGATATGAGATCTATTATACAGAAATCAGTTATCCAGAAAGCTCTGAAATACAGCAATACTAATTTAGAAAAAAAAAAAAACATTCTTATTTTTGATTGATTTCCTTTTTTTTTGTATCTGTAATAATAAGAAATGAACTGCACTTGATAACAGCATGCACTCTGATATAGTGAAAATCCAATTTATTTGTGCAACAGGCGAAGCAAAGTTTCGGGCTTAACCAGCCCTTCACCAAGTTTTATAAAGGGCTGGTTAAGCCTGAAACGTTGCTTCACCTGTTGAATAGAATTTTCACCATATCGGAGTGCTGCTGAAATGTGTTTGGAAGTATGGGTCAGACCTGAGCAGACAGAGTCACAGTCAGCACCCGATGCTACAAAAAGCGGTGAGGATTGTGTAGCACTACTTTGTGGGGCACATTTACTTAGCTCAAGTGAAGGATTAGAATGAAAAATACTTTGAATTTTGAAGTTTTTTTTTTGGCTACTTCAACCATCGAATTGGTTAGTTCGACCTTCAACTTCGAATCGAACGATTCAAACTAAAAATCGTTCGACTATTCGACCATTCTATAGTCAAAGTACTGTCTCTTTAAAAAAAACTTTGGCTACCTACTTTGCCACCTAAAACCTACTGAGCACCAATGTTAGCCTATGGGAACCTTCCCCATAGGCTTTATAAGTAATTTCTGATCGAAGGAAAATCGTTAGATCGATGGATTAAAATCCTTTGAATCGTTCGATTCGAACGATTTAATTGTTCGATCGAGCGATTTGTCCTTTGATCGTTCGATCGAACTAAATGTGGTAAATGCTTCGACTTCAATATTCAAAGTCGAAGGATTTTACTTCGATGGTCGAATATCGAGGGTTAATTAACCCTCGATATTCGGCCCATAGTAAATGTGCCCCTGTGTGTTTGTGAACTGATAAGTAACTATAAACTGAGTATCTTAGTATTTAAATGCTTTTCATATGTGGCCAGATTATTGTTTGGGTTTCAAAAGGCTGAAAACCGAACAAAAAGTTCAGACCCGAACAGGCCTTACAAAAACTGAACTCAACCCTATGGCCACCATAGTAACATATTTATATGTGGGCTGCTTTGATTTTTTTGCCGTGGCTGCTTTTACTCCCAGTCTGGCCCTGCAGGCGGGTGCATCTTTATTGTGTGCCCTACAGGCTTGTGTTGCTCACTATTGTGTCTCACTGACTCGCGTTACAGAGAAAGGCTGGGCCCGGCTTTTGTCAGCATGTAATGTAAACACAGGGGAGGCCGGACATGTGACGTGTTGCTAGGCAACACCCAAGCTGCCTCTACTTCCTGATTCATTGCAACTGCTGCTCTCATCAACTTCTATATGAACCCTGGAATGATCTGAACCCCAAAGCAAGCCCCAGCCATCAGCACTAGCCCAAGGTAAGCCACGCTTATGGACCTTAGCCAGACAACCCTGTTATATAGTGAATAAAGTACCCCCTCTTGTAAAATATAAGGATATTATAAGTTACCGAGGAGTTTCATGACCATATAAAAACACGAGGCCGAAAGCTGAATGTTTTTATAGAGCTCATGGAACTCCGAGGTAACTTCTAATATCCTTATAATACTTTATTTATTATAATACACAAGTTTCAGTGAGTCATGTGACAGAAATGACATCAGAACTCACCGTTTATAACTGATGACATCAGAACTCACTGTTTATAAGGATATAATTTACAAGATATTCATGGCTTTTGTGTATTATTGAATTATGGGCTGAATTTGCACATGGCACTAAATAAGTGATTTTAACATTACCCCCTTTACTTTTACACTGTAGAATATTTGTGCTGGGTCTTGCTTAGCTCTTGTATTGCTCGTAGGCTGCTTTTGTATGTAAATCGGTATATTCAATGCGGGATAAGTTGGTGCTTTATAAATATGTTGTAATGATAAGAATCAAATAATAAGCAAAACGCTTCATTATATTCCTCACCCAGGTGACTACGGTCTAAGTATATATACATGTACAGGTATGGGATCTGTTATCCGGAAACAAGTTAACCAGAAAGCTCCAAATTATGGGAAAGCCGTCTCCCATAGACTCCATTTTATTCAAATAATACACATTTTTAAAAAATTATTTCCTTTTACTGTGTAATAATAAAACCGTCGCTTGTATTCAATGTATAAACCCATGTATTGTACAGCACCAGGGCATAGCTATAGTGGAAGGAGGTATAGGGGCCCAATTCAAGTACAATTTCTATAAATATTGGTAAAACTGGTCAACCAGAAAGTTATCCAGAAAGCTCCAAATTATGGGAAAGCCGTCTCCCATAGACTCCATTTTATCCAAATAATACACATTTTTAAAAAATGATTTCCTTTTTCTGTGTAATAATAAAACAGTCGCTTGTACTTGATCCCAAGATATAATTAATCCTTATTGGAGTCAAAAGCAGCCTATTGGGTTTATTTAATGTTTAAATGTTTTTAGCAGACTTAAAGGAGAAGGAATTTTTTTTTCCGTTTTGGGGGGCCAAATATTATGCACTCCAAGTGACTGTATTGACTTATCTGAAACCCCGGGCCGGTGCTCCTATCAGCAGAAAACTGCACCTGCCCGGGGTTATACCAGCGAACACCACGGAGTGATTCTCTTGCGGTTTCTTCTTTCTTCTCGCGGCTGCACATGCGCAGTAGAGCGAAAAGCCGAAAAGTCAGCTATTTCGTTCTACTGCGCATGCGCCTGCCCCGGGAAATTTATAGATATCCAAATAAGAGAACGATCCCTAATCCTGAAAACCCCTGGTCCCACACATTCTGGATAATAGGTCCGATACTTGTATATGTGTATTGGGTCTGTGTGTATATCTGTGTGTAAATGTGTTTGTGTAGATGAGCGTGTCTCTGTGAGATGCATACAGTTGGTCTTAAATTCTCTTCCCGATATAACAACCTCCCTCTCTTGTTGTGTCTAAATTAGAACTCCTGCTGCATAACTTCAATTCCTTCCCAGCTTTACATAGGGGCCTGCAAGCTGGTTCTCTCCAGCTGTTGCTGAACTACAACTCCCTTCACTGCACTTACCATTCCCAACATTCCACCATAGCTGCATCAGAATGTGCAAGCAAGCTATATCTGTATCTGCACCACTGCCCTGGAATGCTGGGAGTTGCAGATTAGTATCATCTGTAACTTCCCCTTTAATGAATTACAGGTGTGGCATCTGTTATCCAGAAACCCACTATCCAGACTCCATTATAAGCAATGCCTAAAATGTAAACAAGTGTTTCCTTTTTTTACTCTAATAATAAGTACATTTGAACTTGATCCCAACTAATACATAATTAATCCTTATAAGTGGTAAAACAATCTTATTGGATTTATTCAATGTTTAAATGATTTTTTATTAACTTAAGGTATGGGGATCTAAATTACTGAAAAACCCTTTATCTGGAAAACTACAGGGCCTGAGCATTCTGGATAACTGGCCCTATACCTGTATTAGGTGTTTAGAAGCATCACACAAAATTACCATTACCCTTATCTGTGTGTTAAAATTTACCTAAATTTACCTGTTTTCAGCCCATTAATACAAGATTCATAAGTTAACAAGACTTTTAACAGATCAAATGGCTTTTTAGGTAAAATATATATATAAATAATAAATTTTCTTAAAACACTTCTAAACCAATGACAAGCAAATGCCAAATCGTCCAGAAAGCTCCAAATTTCAGAAGGGTCCAGCTCCCATAGACTCCATTATAATCAAATAATTAAAATATTCAAAAATGATTTCCTTTTTCTTTGTAATAATAAAACAGTAACTTGTACTTGATCCCAACTAAGATATAATTAATCCTTATTGGAAGCAAAACCAGCCTATTGGCTTTAGTTTACATGATTTGCTAGTAGACTTAAGGTATGAAAATCCAAATTACAGAAAGATCCATTATCCGGAAAACCCCAGGTCCCAAGCATTCTGGATAACAGGTCCCATGCCTGTATTAGATTTATTAGATCACAGAGCTGACACTTCTTGGGTGGGAAATTCTCTGTTTAACATATAGGGGCACATTTACTTAGCTCGAGTGAAGGAATAGAATAAAAAATACTTGGAATTTCAAAGTATTTTTTGGCTACTTCGACCATGACTTCAACTTCGAATTGAACGATTCGAACTAAAAATTGTTTGACTATTCGACCATTCGATAGTCGAAGTACTGTCTCTTGTAAATAAAACTTCGACCACCGACTTCGCCACCTAAAACCTACCGAACCTCAATGTTAGCCTATGGGGAAAGTCCCCATAGGCTTTCTAGCCAATTTGTGATCGAAGGAAAATCATTCGATCGATGGATTAAAATCCTTAGAATCGTTCGATTGAACCAATAGCGCTAAATCCTTCGACTTCAATATTCGAAGTCGAAAGATTTAACTTCGACGGTCGAATATCGAGGGCTAATTAACCCTCGATATTCGACCCTAAGTAAATGTGCCCCATAGTGTTCTGTGCTCATCTCTGATTAGCTGGCACATTCTAATTTATGCTTATCTCTAATTGGAGCATTATCTGGTCTATCAACCACTGATAACCTGGGCAAGATAGTAAGTCCCTCCGTTTTCACCTGCTGGGCTTACTACAGAGCAGAAATCACATGCTTCATACAAAAGAGTGCAATTTCTGGCACTGAGAAAAGTTAAATTTTTGTTTTATTTTTTAGCTAACAGGGCATTATGCCAGGAATGGTATGATGTAGGGATGCACCGAATCCAGGATTTGGTTCGGGATTCGGCCAGAATTCGGCCTTTTTTAGCAGGATTTGGATTCAGCCAAATCCTTCTGCCCGGCCGAACCAAATCCGAATCCTAATTTGCATAGGAAGGGAAATCACGTGATTATTAGGTCACAAAACAAGGAAGTAAAAAATGTTTTCCTTTCCCACCCCTAATTTGCATATGCAAATTAGGATTCAAATTCTGTTCGGGATTCAGCCGAATCTTTCACGTAGGATTTGGGGATTTGGCCTAATCCTAAAAAGTAGATTTAGTGCATCCCTACTATGATGCCTTTATTTTAGACACATCATCATCGTTAATAGACAATAAATGGGTTTTTCAATGAAAAGTGCATTTTGGCCTGCGAAATCCTCCTAATGCTCACCATAAAAATCAATGTATCGCCCCAGCACTATTTGCTTTGTCACTAAATGAACTGTAAGCTCTGTTGCGTTTCATTCCATTATTCGTGCGCTGTTTGTTACATCTGACCCTGATCACAATTATAACTCTTTTATCATCCATGCATTGTGTGTTCTTCCATGTAGTGAATCTCTTTATAAAACTTATTGGCTTAGACTTCACTCTACATGCATTGCAGATAGTATTAGCTAAACAGGAGCTTAGCCTAATCCCCGCTGCTGGGAATAAATGTAAGAGCTGAATGTACAACTTCAGACTGCTGCTGGCATCCAGTTAAACAGCACTGTATTGTATATTTTATATTCTCATTCCTTCTGCTATTAATATAAAATGTTTCAACCTGAGATTCTTGTCTACTAAGGGGTGTTTTGTTTTCTGCATTTAACAGCCAGGTCTTTTTACTGCATATGTATGTAAGGCCTATGCTTGTGTGTATCTATTAACTGGATATGTATTTATTAAAGGGGTTGTTCACCTTCAAATTAACTGTTAGGGGCAGATTTACAAAGGGTTAATTAACCAAAGTTAATTAACCCTCGATATTCGACTAGGAATTGAAATCCTTCGACTTCGAATATCGAAGTCGAAGGATTTAGCGCAGAAAATTCGATCGAACGATCGAAGGATTCTTCATTCGATCGAACGATTAAATCCTTCGAATTGAACGATTCAAAGGATTTTAATCCAACGATCGAAGGAATATCCTTCGATCAAAAAAACTTAGGCAAGCCTATGGGGACCTTCCCCATAGGCTAACATTGACTTCGGTAGCTTTTATCTGCCGAACTAGGGGGTCGAAGTTTTTTTTAAAGAGACAGTACTTCGACTATCGAATGGTCGAATAGTCGAACGATTTTTAGTTCGAATCCTTCGATAGTCGTAGTCGAAGGTCGAAGTAGCCCAAAAAAAACTTCGAAATTCGAAGTTTTTTAACTTCGAATCCTTCACTCGAAGTTAGTGAATCGGCCCCTGAGTATAATGTAGAGAGGGATATTCTGAGACAATTTGCAATTGGTTTCTATTTTTTATTATTTGTGGTTTTTGAGTTATTTAACTTTTTAGTCAGCAGCTCTCCAGTCATTGGATGGGAGGGTGCAATTGGATGGGTCAGCTGTTTCACTTCTTTTTGTTGTTAGATATTAATCATTTGACCCTGCACACCATCCCCTGTGTTTGATGGGAGGTGCTCCCCAATACCCAATTTTTCTTTAATAACATTTGGCAATCGCTAACTTTTTTTTGCGACAAAATATTTAACAAAACTCCAGAGCAAATGTTAAAGGTTCACAATGCGCAATTAAGATTCGCAATGCAATAAGAGCCTAATGAAGAATATTACATTGGAACGTGCACATTTTTATTCGCAAAGTTTTTCTCTTTGCAAATTTTATTACATTTCCCCCTTAAAGTATGAAAATCCCAATGACAGAAACGCCCCTTATCCATAAAGCCCCAGGGTCCCTAACATTGTCGATAACCGGCCCCATAGCTGTATAACTATAGCAGCCATGCTTGGGACATCTCCCAAATAGTGATGGGCGAATAAATTCGCCTGGTGTGAATTCGCTACGAATTTCCACGTTTTTCCGGGGGCAAATAAATTCGCAAAAAAATTTGCTGCCGAAAATTGTTGGATGACCATGTCAAAACCGTCACGCGCCAACACTATTCGGACGTCCATTGACTTTAATGCTGGTGTCAATTTTCGAATATTTTTGGCCGTTTTGCGAATTTCGTGGGCAATTCAACCATCGAAAAATGGAAGAAATTCACCCATCACTACTCCCAAATAGTTAGGGGCCCATTTACTTAGCTCGAGTGAAGGAATAGAAGAAAAAAAAACTTTGAATTTCTAATGTTTTTTTTTGGCTACTTCGACCATCGAATTGGCTACTTCGACTTTGAATCGAACTATTCAAACTAAAAATCGTTTGACTATTCAACCATTCGATAGTCGAAGCACTGTCTCTTTAAAAAAAACGTCGCCTCCCTACTTCGCCACCTAAAACCTACCGAGGTGCAATGTTAGCCTATGGGGAAGGTCCCCCATAGGCGTTCTAACAGTTTTCTGATCGAAGGAAAATCGTTCGATCGATGGATTAAAATCCTTAGAATCGAACGATTCGAAGGATTTTTCGTTTGATCGTTCGATCGAACTATTTGCAGTAAATCCTTCGAGTTCGATATTCGAAGTCGAAGGATTTACATTCGGCAGTCGACCCTATGTAAATGTGCCCCCCATTATCAGTCAAGTTTCTGTGCATTTGGGATGGAACACAGTGAAAGGGAGTGAGATTGGCTGTGGTGCTTCATTGTGGGGAACCATAAGCCATAAAAGACCATTAAATCCTTTAGAGAAATGAAATGTGTGTATTTTGTGCAGTCAATGTGATACGCCAGGTTTTCTCCTGTTACTTCCCAATGTGCTGCTTCTGCTGCTGCAAATCAAAGATCTCTGCAGCGAGAGCCCCGCTGACATGTGTTTACTGTGCTTGTTGCCATGGCGACGAGCACACAAAGCGCTGCCATACGGACGAGGAGAAGCTGTAAGTGCTCTTCTGTTAATGTAGAATTTGATACATCTACGCAAAGTAATTGCCACCCACATGGTCAGAGTGTTTCACTTGCTCTTATGTATAAAGTACTTCTTAGATGGAAAGGTGAAAGTTTGTAGCAATGTGTTTGAAAGCAAAAACCATGTAGAAAGCAGGATTTCCAAGCTGCCCCAGAACTGCAACTGTCATTCGCTTTCTGTGTCAGGGTTGTGAGAGTTGTAGTTTATCTAATGTGTTGGACACGTCTCTTCCAAAACCAATGAAATCATTTTCTCTTTCCCAATGCAACAGGGGCCAGGGCATAAATATGCGGGTAACCTACACTTTTACAGCTTTCGGATGTTGAGAGTTGCAGTTAAAGGGGTTGCTCATTAGTATGTTATAGAATAGTTAATTGTAAGCAACTTTGCAATTGGCCTTCATCATTATTTTTTACATTATTTGACGTCTTCTTCTGACTCTTTCCAGCTTTCATATGGGGGTCACTGACCCCATCTAAAAAACAAATACTCTGTAAGGCTACAAATGTATTGTTATTGCTTTTTATTACTCATCTTTCTATTCAGGCCTCTCCTCTTCATTTTTCAGTCTCTTATTCAAATCGATATATAGTTGCCAGGGTAATTTGGACCCTAGCAACCAGATTGTTGAAATTACAAACTGGAGAGCGGCTGAATAAAAAGCTAAATAAATCAAAAACCACAAATAATAAAAAATGAAAACCAATTGGAAATTGTCTCAGAATATCCCTCTCTATATCATAATAACAGTTAACTCAAAGGTGAACAACCCCTTTAAACACTTTTTTTCAGTTTAGTTGTTTTCAGATTGTTCCCCAGAAATAAAGACTTTTTTCAATTACTTTCCATTATTTATTTTTTTACTGTTTTTTTTCCCAAAATCTAAGTTTAAAGTTGAATGTTGGTGTCTCTGGTGTTTGAGTCTGGCAGCTCAGTGATTCAGGTGCAGACTCTGAACTGTTACAATTTTGCAACATTAAGGGCAAGGCCAGACGTGGTGTTTTTGCGGCGTTTTTACGTTGCATTTTTACGTTGCGTTTTTACATTGCATTTTTAAAAAAGAACAGCCAGCCGTAAATACGCATAAACTGCACTACCACTGAAACTAATGGAAAACGCACTATGGCAATTCTCACAGGGCACTTGCAAGCTGAAATCCGCCACAGGATGCCAGTATTGGCGTTTTTAGCAGAAACGCCAATACGTCAAGAAACTACCAAATCAATAGACTCTATGGGATCTGCACGTTTGAAACCACACTGTACGCAAATACGCAGCGTATTTTAAATATGACGTCCAGATTCAATGAGAACAATGAGAAAAATGAGAAGTGCATGTTGGGAAAATAATTGTACATGCTGAAAAACGCATGAAAAACGCATGTTGACGGTCGCGTGTGGTTTCAGTAGCGTATTTATGCCTGGCTGTTCTGTTTTAAAAACGCAACGTACAAACGCCGCAAAAACGCCACGTCTGGCCTTACCCTTAGTTGATCCATTTCTCAGCAACATCTCTGGACTATTAGTAACTATTGTATCAATTCTAACAGCTGCCTGTAATGTAACTCAGAGATTCTGCTCAGCAGGGACAAAGATAAGAAAAGTATCAACTAAATGTATCCATTTAAAACAGTTTACAGGGTCGGTGACCCTCCCTACAAGAGCTGCTTTAGAAGGTGAAAAAATACACTTTACACTTCAATATTAGAAAAATGGTGACACATATAAAATAGAAAGTCATTGGAAAAAGTCATTATTTCTGGTGATCTGTCTGAAAACAACTAGTTGTTTGAAGGTGAACAACCCCTTTAAGTGAGATGAAGGTCCACGGGTTTGGCACACATGAATTATGTGTATAAAATATGTAACTTTACAATTTGTACCTTTTTTTCCTTATTCTGTGGGTCCTGTCCAAGTCTCTCTCTCTCTCTTT
This sequence comes from Xenopus petersii, assembly GCA_038501925.1. Classification (NCBI taxonomy): domain Eukaryota; kingdom Metazoa; phylum Chordata; class Amphibia; order Anura; family Pipidae; genus Xenopus; species Xenopus petersii. The sequence continues at coordinate 154,099,093 of CM076678.1, forward strand.
TTTTCAATATAGTTAGTCGAAAATCTGAACCACTTCAATTCACCTAAAATTTGCTGAATAGCAAATTTTCCGAAGTACATTGGAGTCTATAGATAAAATCTTTTGATGTGCGACAAATTGTGAGACAAATCTTTGACACACAACAATTTTCTCTCATCACTAGTGACTGGATGTGTAACATAATAGCCAGAACACTACTTCCTGCTTTTCAGCTCTCTTGGTTTTCACTGATTGGCTACCAGGCAGTAACCAATCAGTGACTTGAAAGGGGGGCACATGGGTCATAGCTGTTACTTTTGAATCTGAGCTGAATGCTGAGAATCAATTGCAAACTCACTGAACAGTTATGTCCCATGTGGCCCCCCTTATAGTCACTGACTAACTCAGAGTTAGAGAGCTGAAAAGCAGGAAGTAGTGTTCTGGCTATTATGTTACACATCCAGTCACTCCAACCTTTATACATCACATTTTTGCCTAACTATAGAAACATATATTAGAAACATTTTTTATTTTGCACAGCCTATTTTCCCCCGTTTTTTTTTTGCTTTAAAGGGGTTCTTCTTTCTTTATTTCTTTCTTCTGACAACCTCCTTGACTACTTGGTGGTCAGACTGGTGGGAAACTGACCAACAGGTGGCGCTGTTGTACCAAATTCATTTAATTAACTGTACAGATTAGTATTAATAACTGACCTACTCATGGGATGGCTTGAGATGGTTTTACTCGCTGCACAACCATTGGCTCTTTGAGATAAACCTAAAACTGACCCCCATCCAATCCTAAATAATACAGCCTGCCCTTCATGAGATACTGCAGTACAGTAAGGAGAGGTGGTGGAGGGTAGGTGCCCAGGGGTGAGAGTCATACAAACTACCAGAGTACTTCTAGCCTTGCCCTAATAGGCCAAGCCATGGACTATTCATATGAACCTTTTCTGATCTCCATCCAGGTCTGTGGTACTATTATTGCTACTATTAGCAGTATCTACATCTAATTGCTAAGTGGGCCCCCAATGTCAGAGTTCGCTTCTGATATTTGTTATGTGCCTCGTTTTCGCCCATAGCAATCACTGCCCTTGCAGATTTGTGCCTACATACAGTAATATATTTTGTCATATACATTTCAAGGCCAGCTGGATTTTTTGCCTGGCTGAGCCATTTTCTGATGTTCTTTGGCTCTTTTGTTTCTGCTTTTGGCCCATACACAGGCCAATGGGTTGCCAAATTAAGCAAAAGTGGGCAGCTAATATGATTGCTCGTTAAAAGGGTGGTTCACCTTTAAGTTAACTTTTAGTATGTTTTAGAATGGCTAATTCTAAGCAACTTTTCATTTGGTCTTCATTATTTATTTTTTCATAGTTTTTAAAGGAGAACTAAAGCTTAACTAAAGAAGTAGGTAGAAATGTTGTACATGATGTTTTGTGCTTCTGTACCAGCCCAAGGCAATCACAGCCCTTTAGCAGTAAAGATCTGTGTCTCCAAAGATGCCCCAGTAGCTCCCCATCTTCTTTCCTGCTGATTCACTGCACATGCTCTGTGCTGCTGTCACTTACTGAGCTGAGGGACCCACTCACAATATACAGTACACATAGGGGCACATTAACTATGGGTCGAATATCGAGGGTTAATTAACCCTCGATATTCGACCGTCAAAGTAAAATCGAATATCGAAGTCGAAGAATTTACTGCATGTCCTTCGATCGAACAATCGAAGGAAAAATTGTTCGATCGAACGATTAAATCCTTCGAATCCTAATTCATCGATCGAACGATTTTCCTTTGATCCCAAATTGGCTAGAAAGCCTTCCCCATAGGCTAACATTGATGCTCGGTAGGTTTTAGGTGGCGAAGTAGGTGGTTGAAGTTTTTTTTTAAAGAGGAAGTACTTCGACTATCGAATAGTCGAATAGTCGAACGAATTGTTCGATTCGAAGTCGAAGGTTGAAGTAGCCAATTCGATGGTCGAAGTAGTCAAAAAAATACTTAGAAATTCAAAGTATTTTTTATTCTAATCCTTCACTCGAGCTAAGTAAATGTGCCCCTAATGTACATGAATAGAAATGTCACAATATAAGGCTGATTAGTAATTAATACAGATAATTACTACATGGCAGCACAGAAACCAGTGCAATTAGCATCAGAATTTAATAATCAGCAAACCTGTAGCATCAGCTTATATTACAGCCAGGGAAGCTCATTTTCTGCTGGATAATTAGTGACGAGCCCTAAGCTTAGCTTCTCAACAGCCAATCAGAGCCCACTGAGCATGTGAGTGTCACAGACACTTTCCAAGATGGTGACCCCCTGTGACAAGTTTGAAGTCCTGGATCATTGCTGCTATTGACAAGCTGAAACTTTAGCCTCGTGCAATAAGTTCACTATATAAAATAGGCCATTTTTAGTCATATTCATTTTTAGGGTTTAATTCTCCTTTAAATTATTTTGCCTCTTCTTCTTCCTTTTCCAGCTTTCAGATAGGGGGTCACTGACCCCATCTAAAAAAATGCTCTGTAAGGCTACACAATGTTTTTTCTACTTTTTATTACTCATCTTTTTATCCAGGCCTCTCCTGTTCATATTCCCGTAATTTGGACCCTAGCAACCAGATGGCTGAAATTACAAACTGGAGAGCTGCTGAATAAAAAGCTCAAAAACATTCTATAATAAAAAATGAAAACCAATTGCAAATTGTCTCAGAATATCACTCTCTACATCATACTACATTATACTAATAGGGGTATATTTATCAAAGAGTGAAGTTAGAGATCACCACAGTGAAGTTAGTGTGAAATTCTGCCACTCTCCATTCATTTCTATGGGATTTTTTAAAAAGTATTTATCAAAAGGGTGAAAGTGAAAGTTGATAAATATGCCTTTAAAAAAGCTATAGAAATGAACCGAGAGTGTCGGAATTTCACTCTAGTGGACTGTGGTGATCTTTAACTTCACTCTTTGATAAATATACCCCTAAGAGTTAATTTAAAGGAGAACAACCCCTAAGAGTTAATTTAAAGGAGAACAACCCCTTTATTATGGGTCCCTGCTCATCACAATTTTAGGTTCTTGTTTTATGCTGTGGATCACTTTCAAAATTAAAACAGTTCAGTTAAGGGATATTTATTTTCATTTAAATGATGTTTTACTTAAATGTCTGTGCATTTTATATTTAATGTGCTGCTTTTTCTAGGTCTGAATAGTCAGCGAGACTCGTATAAAGCAGGAAAAGAAATAAACCTATTTCTTTCTGTTAATGTTAATTCTTTTCTCTCCTAAATGCATAAACACTGCGTATTTTCTGCAAGGTTTATTTCTCTCTTGTGAACATTTTTTTAAAAAGTCATTCATGCCCTGAGGGGCATTTTATAAGTCAGACAAATATGTCTGTTTGATTCAGTAATCATGTTAGAGAATTGCATTTCATAAGCTATTCGAGAAAACACCTTTAAGAACATTCTGGTCATTTCAAAGCCTTCTCTCGGTGTAATTTTCTGCCTCAGTTCCCAAGCGCTTGCATTGTGTGATCATTCTGCGTAATGAAAGTGGTGGGGAGCGGAAGATAAACATCCCAGCGATGGAACAATACGATGTAAATACTAGGGATGTACCGAATCCACTGTTTTGGATTCGGCCGAACCCTCGAATCATTCGAATCATGCATATGGAAAGGGGTGGAAAGGGGAAAACTTTTTTTACTTCCTTGTTTTGTGTCAAAAAGTCACACAATTTCCCTCCCCGCCCCTAATTTGCCATAATATGCAAATTCAGATTTGCCGTCATCGGCATTGAAAAAACTTTGGGGCAAATTCACTAAGATGCGAAGTTGCGCCAGGCGCAACTTCGACGCACTTCGCCAGGCGTATTTTCGCCAGCGCTCCGAAAAATTCACTAAAATCCGAAGTTGCGTACAGGGGTAGCGTTAGTTTGCGAAGTTGCGCTAGCGTTAATTCGCCAAGCGAAGCGAAGTTTCGCTAGCGATGGTTCATTTGCATACGGCGCGAAATTCAAATGTCAATGGAGGAACACGTATCTGCACTACAAATGCCTAGAAAACCTTCAAATCAGCAAATATAAATGTTATTTTGCCCTACACATGTGCCCACTGTCTAGGTAAGTTGCCATGAGTCAGAAAATGTAGGGGGAAGGAGGGGAGCCCCAAAAAAATTTTTGATCTTTTTCAGCCTATCACCCATCATGTAGAAAACACGCCAGGGTTTTTTGGGACTTAGAAAAAAATTTTACTTTTTTGGAAACAATCCCTATCTACTCTATTGCGCTTCGCCAGGTCTGAGGTGGTGAAGGAAGTCTAGCGTAAAAGGTAGCGTTCAGTACACTGCGCAAGTTAGTTCATTTGCGTAGTTACTTCGCTAGCGAAAATTCGCCTGGCGTAAGTGTGCGAAGTAACACTAGCGAATTTACACCAGCGTTCGTTAGTGAATTTGCGAAGTACCGAAAATTCCAAACGCTAGCGAATTGACGCTAGCGTTCGGCACTTCGGCGCTTAGTGAATTTGCGTCTTTGACTTTGGCGGCGAAACAGGCAAATTCCCCGTGAACTAGCGGCTGCCGAATAAATTCACCCATCACTAGTTTTTGCGAAACTGCAGGAAAAGTTTGCAGCGTCGGACGCTCATTAACTTCAATGCATTTGGACAAAATAGCTGCTCGAATAAAAATTGTCGCTCATGTAAAAATTCTCACATGTCAAAATTATTTTGACGCCCATTGATTTCAATGCGTTTCATTCATTTTTCACCGTTTCACAATTTTTTTTTGCTGTTTCGCCCAGCACTAAGGGGCCCATTTACTAAGGGTCTAAGTGAATTTTCCAATTCAAAAACTTCGAATTTCAAAGTAATTTTTGGGTACTTCGAATAGGCCAAAATTCGATTTGAATTGAAAATACTTCACAAATTCGACCATTCGAAAATCGAATACTGTTTCTTACTTCGGATTCGACACTTCGCCATCTTAAACCTGCCGAATTGCTGTTTAGCCTATGGGGGACCTGAGACCTCCTATAAACTTTCAGAGTGTTTGACTTTGTTTTGAGTAGTCAAAGTATTTTCTGATAAAATAGTTTAATCGATCAATCGAACTATTTTTACTTTGATCGAAGTATCAAATTTGATGGTCGAATTTCGAAGTTTTTTAACTCCGAAATTCGATCCTTAGTAAATGTGCCCCTAACTGTGGGCACAGATTATGGCAAAAGCAGACGGAATAGATCATGGAGGACATACAACATGCAATATGGACATTCACATACAGGGGCAGATTTATCAAGGGTCGATTAATAAAACATTTGAAAATGTAAATATTAACACATTCAAATGTTAATCCCCCTATTGGAATGTAAATTCAAATGTGAGATTTATCACACACATGACCATGGAAATAGTCCTAATTTGAATATTCGCCACATAAAACCTGCCGAGTTCATGTACAAGTCAATGGCAGAGGTCAGTTGAGCCATTTGGAGATGTTAAAGGGGTTGTTCACCTTTGAGTTAACTGTTAGTACAGTATGATGTAGAGAGGGATATTTTGAGACAATTTGCAATTGGTTTTCATTTTTTATTATTTGTGTTTTTTTAATTATTTAGCTTTTTATTCAGCAGTAGTGATGGAAGAATCTGTCCTGTTTTGTTTTGCTGGAAAATTAGCGAAATGGCTAAAAAATTTGCAAAACGGCTAAAAATTCACAAACGTATGGGCATCAAAATAATTTTGACGCGTGCCAATTTTTATACACGCAACTTTTTTGTCCGAATGTATTAAAGTCAATGGTGTCCAAATAATTTTGACATGCAACAATTTTTTTTTTGATGCAGTGGATTTTTCAACGGTAAATATTCACCACAGTTTTGCTGTGAAACGAATCCATGCCTGGCGAATTTATTTGCCCATCACTAATTAGCAGCTCTCCAGTTTGCAATTTTATCTATCTGGTTGCTAGGGTCCAAATTACCCTTGCAACTATCGATTTGAATGAGAGACTGGAATATGAATAGGAGAGGCCTGAATAGAAAGATGAGTAATAAAAAGTAGCAATAACAATACATTTGTAGCCTAAAGGTGGCCATACACGGAGAGATCCGCTCGTTTTGCGTTGTCGCCAAACAAGTGGATCTCTCCCCAATATGCCCACCTTGAGGTGGGCAATATCGGGCTGATCCGATCGTGGGCCCTGTATAAAAATACAGACACCAGTTACATGGAATTTCAGTGCCAGTGTCCCCCCCTCCTGCATTGCCACCAGCCCTATAGCTTTGCTCAGTTATACAAGATACAACACTGAAAAGGAATTGCAAAATCTGGTCATACACATCGTTTGACCATTTCTGATGTATTTGCAGGAATATCAGTCCATGCACCCCAAGAACAAGAGGCTAGTATCAGTGCACTGTAGTTGATCAGATTAAAACTGTACGGAGTCCTTGGCTAATGCCAGAATGGGTGGGAATGCATTTTAATTTAGTAATCCAACCAAACTATAGTTGAGGTAAATCGTATTTGACGAAGGGGCTTGTCCTGAATCGTTACATCACTTGCAATTCATAAACACGCAGGTTTTATCCCGCTTGTAACAGCCTTGTTGGGCCAGTTTCCTATATACTGGCTACAAATTGGAGGGTGCCGACTATTGATGGCCTGTAGGGATGGGCAGATTTAACCCGTTTCGCTTCACCAAACATTTGCCGATGGTGAAAATTAGCCGAAATGCATTAAAGTCTATGGGCAACAAAATTTTTTTGACGTGCAGCAAATTCTTTTGATGCGTTTGATTTTTTTTGACGCACAACGTTTTTTTTCTCCTTGTCACGCTCGCCACCACGTGACACAGCATGCAACTGTAAAGGCCTACGCAGTTTCTGTGCAGAACTCACACGCAGTCACACCCAAACAGTTCCAACATGCCAAAACTTTAAAGCTGCCACCACCGCGCTTAAGGGCCGCAAGCACCGACTCTTGACACTCTGACGCTTACTAGAGGCTTATCCCACTATGCTTTCTAGCTAAGCACTATGACATTCACTCCAGCAGACAGGTTAAGGCAATCAACAGTCAATACAAAACTCCCACACCGGCAGATAAAGGATCCAACATGCACAACGTTCCTTCTAACTAGCAAGAGGGGTTAGCATACATTTGACATACACACTTCTCTTCAGGTCAAAGGTTCATTTAGAGCAGCAAAGACAAACTCTTTTAAATTGTAGATTTAATAGTCTAAAGTGGACAGTGCATAAAATATAAAAAGATAAGATACACTTACAAATAACATACAAAGCAGCAAACAGTTATAAAATAAAAAGGGATAAAAATGCAGAAACCTACATACAGCACCTACAGAAGGATCTTATATGAGTCCTGTTCCGGGGGAACGGAAGAATAACGACATATACCTCCCAAGCAGCTTGGTCCCCAAAGGTATATCTCTTCCCAGTTGTCTGGACCCTTGATATCCAGGTTAGGAAGTGAAAGGTCACGCCCCCATCCAAGGTGAGGGCGGGTCACCAATTTACAACTGGCTATTCTGGATAAATAGATCTTTAAACCAGCCTAAACTATTTGTGGTTGTATAGCAAAATTATGAAAATATGAGTACCAGGTAGGAAAATAAATTCTCTTTTCATAGAGACCAAACACCCCAAGACCAACACACATTATTCTGGCATTATCAGAATATCGGGCAACACTGGGAGGGATCATAATAATGTGGGCGTGTTTGGACTCCTCGAGAAGTCCTAGCTATAGGGAAAGTAATGGGTGCAATGATTTATATCTGTATTAGATGATATTTATAGAGTTATGAGCATAAAACAATATTACCTTTAAATCTGCCTCGAGACAAGACCACTCCACTATAGCACAGGTATGATAATTGTGTTATCAGTCCACTAGCCAGATAGTCTGTCCTTATGACATTTAGTGGGTATTTGTGAATTACCCCCTACTGTGAGGTTTCCTCACAATGTGGATTCTAGAGGAAGGCTTATTGAATTGGGAGAAAGTGGAAAACCTAACCCTTTCTATACTGGAACTTACTGTTCCATCATGACACTCCTATCGTGGCGAAACACGCCAGAAAAATTCCCCAAATTGCATTGAAGTCTATAAGCGACAAATTGCTCGACAATTTTTTTCACCTATTAGAGTCTATGGGTGTAATTTTCACTGAGAAACTTGGTGAAAAATGTCAGTCCTGACCCACGAGAGACATTGAGCACCAGGCAGAACCATAATTCTAAGATTCAGGGTGAGTATTTTGACGTAAATCGTATCCTCCCATGGTTAAACTCTACAGTTTCACTGTGTAATCCACCCTGTCTGTGCGATGATGAGCCGACGGCAGCAGATTGTTCTTTTTTCCCACTGGCATAAATACGAAATGCCTGCTCCATCTGTTATTTTGGGTAGCCTGAGATTTCACTTTTGGATAACTCAAGGTACAGCCATAAATATAGGAAAATACATTTTTACTATATCTGCTTCCCTTAGAACAATAGCAAATGAATCACTTCTTCACTGGTTCTGTGTGTTAGAAGTACATTATCTTTATGTAGAAATGTATAGGATGTATATGAGCAAAGCTGATGCCTGTATAATGTTTTATGTTTTTGCAGAAACACAGACTCTGGGAGACCTAACTGATAATTGCTAAAACTACCAGTGCTCAGCATGTTCAAAAACGAGTATCAGGTAACAAATGTCTTCTTTATCCCACTGCAAATATACAGAGAAATAGGACTGTCATTAGGAGGAGTGTCTGAGCCAAAACACACAATGCAGAACACTAGTATTTATATCTATAAGGAATAATATACCCCCTGCTGTAAAATATAAGGATATAATAAGTCACCAAGAAGTTTAATGGTACTATAAAGGCACAAGGCTGCATGATGAGTTATACAGAATACTCTGAGTATCATTCATGTATTATAAGGGATAATGTACCCCCTACTGTAAATGATAAGGATATTAGAAGTCACTGAGGGGTTGTTCTGTGACCATATAAAGGCACAGGGCTGCAGGCTGAGTTATACAGGGAACTCTTGAGTATCACTCATGTATTATAAGGGATAATGTACCCCCTACTGTAAATGATAAGGATATTAGAAGTCACTGAGGGGTTGTTCTGTGACCATATAAAGGCACAAGGCTGCAGGCTGAGTTCTACAGGGAACTCTGAGTATCACTCATGTATTATAAGGATAATGTACCCCCTACTGTAAATGATAAGGATATTAGAAGTCACTGAGGGGTTGTTCTGTGACCATATAAAGACACAAGACTGCAGACTGAGTTATACAGGGAACTCTGAGTATCACTCATGTATTATAAGGGATAATGTACCCCCTACTGTAAATGATAAGGATATTAGAAGTCACTGAGGGGTTGTTCTGTGACCATATAAAGGCACAAAGCTGCAGGCTGAGTTATACAGGGAACTCTGAGTATCACTCATGTATTAAAAGGGATAATATACCCCTACTGTAAATGATAAGGATATTAGAATTCACTGAGGGGTTGTTCTGTGTAGGGATGTAGCGAACGTCGGAAAAAAAGTTCGCGAACATATTCACGAACTTGCGCAAAAATGCGAGCGGTTCGCGAACGGTTCGCGAACCCCATAGACTTCAATGGGAAGGCGAACTTTAACATCTAAAAAAGACATTTCTGGCCAGAAAAATGATTTTAAAGTTGTTTAAAGGGTGCAACGACCTGGACAGTGGCATGCCAGAGGGGGATCAAGGGCAAAAATGTATCTGAAAAATCTGCCTGTGTGTGCTTGGAAGAGATAGTGTAGGGGGAGAGCTGTTAGTGATTTCAGGGACAGATGATAGTAAGTTTGCTGGCTAGTAATCTGCTTGATACTGCTCTGTATTGGAACAAAAAAATAAATAAAAGCAGTCCTTACAAGGACTACTGTTATTGCAGCAGTCAGCAGATGAGATCAGAAGCAGGACAGCTGCCCACTGCAGCTACATACAGAGCACTGCAGTAGAAGGTAGATTACTAGCCAGCAAAGCTACCTAAGCTTAAATGTCCCTCAAACCCCTGCAGACTTCTGTCCCTCCAATAACAGAGCAGTATCAACACGATTACTAGCCAGCAAACTTTCAACTGTCCCTGAAATCACTAACAGGCAGCAGCTCTCTCCCTACACTATCTCTTCAGCACACACAGGCAGAGTGAAAAAAACGCTGCAGGGCTTCGGTTTTTATAGGGAAGGGGAGTGGTCCAGGGGAGAGCTTCCTGATTGGCTGCCATGTACCTGCTGGTCTGGGGTGAGAGGGCAAAAAAAAGCGCCAACAATGGCGAACCCAAAATGGCGAACGTCGCGCGACGTTCGCGAACTTCCGGCGAGCGCGAACACCCGATGTTCGCGCGAACAAGTTCGCCGGCGAACAGTTCGCGCCATCTCTAGTTCTGTGACCATATAAAGGCACAAGGCTGCAGGCTGAGTTATACAGGGAACTCGGAGTATCACTCATGTATTATAAGGGATAATGTACCCCCTACTGTAAATGATAAGGATATTAGAAGTCACTGAGGGGTTGTTCTGTGACCATATAAAGGAACAAGGCTGCAGGCTGAGTTATACAGGGAACTCTGAGTATCACTCATGTATTAAAAGGGATAATATACCCCCTACTGTAAATGATAAGGATATTAGAATTCACTGAGGGGTTGTTCTGTGACCATATAAAGGCACAAGGCTGCAGGCTGAGTTATACAGGGAACTCTGAGTATTACTCATGTATTATAAGGTATAATGTACCCCCTACTGTAAATGATAAGGATATTAGAAGTCCCTGAGGGGTTGTTCTGTGACCATATAAAGACAGAAGACTGCAGGCTGAGTTATACAGGGGACTCTGAGTATCACTCATGTATTATAAGGTATAATGTACCCCCTACTGTAAATTATAAGGATATTAGAAGTCACTGAGGGGTTGTTCTGTGACCATATAAAGACACAAGGCTACAGGCTGAGTTATACAGGGAACTCTGAGTATCACTCATGTATTACAAGGGATAATGTACCCCCTACTGTAAATGATAAGGATATTAGAAGTCACTGAGGGGTTGTTCTGTGACCATATAAAGAGGCGCTGAAGATACAGAGATAAAGGACTTTGATTTTCCATAGTTAGCTAGACAGTTTGCGCTAGCAAGTTAGTTAGTGAGGCCCTATTGCCACCAGTTAGGAGTGCTGCCTGTATTAGGTGCCCATTTATTTTAGATAAACAGTTATTTAAGTTAACCAATATTGTGTGTGTGTGTGTTATTACTGTATTCCTAGTGGGGCCACCCGTAGGTACATTCACTAGGTGGAGGCACTGTGCTAGTAAGTACCAGGTACCCAGTCTCTCCCCATACCACTGCGGAGTGGCTCAGGTTTGTCTCGTTTCATCAGGTAAGCGCCACAGTGTAACACCGACCAAGGGTTGTCGAAAGGGTCACACTTTTTTTTAAAACATATTTGGACAGGAACGTGTGCTGAATGAGTAGAATTTTCCTCAGTGATGTACTATGGAACCCCAGGACCCCATGCTATGTAAATCAGTATGATCGTGTTATAGAAGAAAGGTAGGTGGTTGGGTTTAGCTCAACTAACATTTTCCTCTATTTCCCATTTTAGGGAGGGGCATTTGTTGAAATCTTCAGTGCGCAAGGAAAAGATCCAATGGCCAAATGGAAGCTTTCCGGCAGACAATCTGCAATCTGGAAGGTACCATTCCTACCCCCCCCCAAGAACCTACCAATGACAACAAGCCTAAAGGGACCAAGTGAACGCATTTGTTCAAGGGTGCCAGTATAAGCCAAAGGGCTAGTGTTTGGTGTATGCTCCTCTGTGTATACATTTACTTGAGTTGATTTCTCAGGATTTGGCTAAAACCTAAGTGCAAGCTCATTCTCAGAGAAAGAATCCCTGGCAATACTCTCACAAGATGTTGGCCAGAAAACCCACATTTGAGTACAGGTATGGGACCTGTTATCCAGAATGCTTGGGCCCTGGGATTTTCTGGATACATGGTCTTCCTGTAATTTGGATCTTCATATTATTAGACAGAAAAAAGATATCATTTTTTAAAATTCAAATGATTTGCTTATAATGGAGTCTATTAGGGGCAAATTCCCTTACTGGCGAAAATTCGCGAGCAACGGCTTTGCAGCCATCACAACACTTCGCCAGTCCTAAATTCGATAGGGCAACGACAATTCCCTAAAGTGCGAAGTTCCGTCCAGGGCACCGTACGCTGGGGAATTTTCACTAGCGTTACTTCGGCAATCAAACCAAAGATGCACTAGCGTTGGCTAATTTAAATACGGTGGGAAATTATAAAGTTGAATGGGCGTATATGTTGCAGCAAATACATTACACTACACAAGTCCAGGGAACCTTAATAAATAAAATAAAGTTGTTATATTGCCCTACACATGAGGTCACTGTATAGTTTATGTGCAATATGTTAGAAAATGGAGGGGGGAACCCGGTTACCCAAAAAAAAAATTACAAACCTGCCTGGTCTGAGCTGGCGAAAGCAAGTCTGGCGAATGAGGTAACGTTCAGTAAAATCCGCATCTTAGTGAATTTGCGGAGTTACGTCCTATCAACAGAGCAACAATTTGCCTGGCTTTAGAGTGCGAAGCAACGCTAGCGTCTATCTCCTTCGCTAGTGAAGTGATGCCTGCTCCCGTTAGGGAATCAGCGAAGTTCCAAAATGACGTCACGCTGGCAAAGTTTCGCTAGCTTTAATCACTTCACCCCTTTAGGGAATCTGCCCCATGGAGACGCCTTCCCATAACTGGTAGCTTTCTGGATAACAGGTTTCTCTATAACGGATCCCATACCTGTACCTCTTTGCCCATCCATTTCCAGTGATGTTGTTATTTGGGGGCTATCTGACTCTCATTACTTTCTTTATGTTTTTTACTCAAGGACTTTGATAAAGAGGTCAAGAGTTTTGTCTTTGTACTCGAGGGAAGTAGCCAAACCAACAAAATGCAGCTCCCCAAAGAAAGCCGCCATAACCGTGAGTATTCCTGATTTGTCACATACTATTTTAAAGGTTAAAATATTCCTTTTTACTTTAGACACAATACAAATCAGTCACAATCAGGGATTCTGTATTATTAAATCATGTCAGTGAAACTTCTGGTTGTCAGGGTTACGCTGGCCGCCCAAAAAGAGACTGTAAAGCGACATTAATAGTGTTATATTAGTCATTTTTTACTTTTATTACTTCTCTTTCTGTTCAGACCACCCCTCGTTCATCTTTTGTTTTGCCTTTAAGACCTTTGATAAGGTCATAAAATCCCTAGCAACCAGGTATCAACTTTAAATCCATTTCTACGAGTAGAACAAAACAATATCAAAGATAAAAAAATAAAAAAAGTTTTAACTTGTACCTTAAAACAGCAACTAATATTATTAAAGTATGGGAAAACTTTCTGTGCTTGCATGGGGGAATGTATTTCCTGGCACTCACTTGTGTTTCTTTACTTCCTCTCACTAAAAGAAACATCAGTTCTGTTGTCTTGAGGCTTCATTAAAGCAACTGTACATGGTATTTAAGTCAACCCACATGGTATTTCTCTATAACGTATATGTACCATTATTACTTTGCCAACCAAACAATCCGAACAGTATGAAGTAAAAAGTTTCTTAACTTTTTGCCGGCCAATCAAAATTTACTGTCAAGAGTAGTCATTTTGGATCCACCGGGACAGAAGGATTATGGGGCAGATTTACTAAAGGACTAAAGTGACTAACGTTAGCGAAAATTTGCCAGCGTGACGTCATTTTGTTACTTCGCCGATTTACTAACAGGTGCAGGCGGAACTTCGCTAGTGAAAGAGATAGACTTTAGCGGTAATTCACTCCCTTACGCCTAAGTTGCGCTCTGGCGAATGGACGTAACTACGCAAATTCACTAAGATGCGGATTTTACTGAACTTTACCTCTTGCGCCAGACTTGCCTTCGCCACCTCAGACCAGGGTTAGTGCAATAGAGTAGATAGTTGAAAAGTTGAAGTCCCAAAAAATGCTGGCGACTTTTCATTTTTCAGGGTGATAGGCTGCAAAAGATGGTAATTCCTTTCTGGGGTACAATTTCCCCCCTACAATTTCTAACGTATGGCACATAAACTATACACTGGGCTCATGTGTAGGGCAATATAACAACTTTATTTTATTTTATTAAGGTTCCCTGGACTTGTGTAGTGTAATGTATTTGCTGCAACATATACGTCCATTCAACTTTAACTTCCCGCCATATGCAAATTAGCCAATGCTAGCGCAACTTCGCTTGCTGCAGTAATGCTAGCACTACTTTGCCAGCGTTCTGCGCCCTGGACGCAACTTCGGATTTTAGTGAATGAGCATTGTCCTTGCGAATCTACGCCTGACGAAGTGTTGCGATGTGAGCAAAGCCATTGCTAGCGCAGATTTTGCACTTAGTGAATCTGCCCCGTATGTCTAAATGGCTTGAAATTGTCCAAACTGCCCAACCAAAGCTGGAGGTTTAGGGCCAAGTTTAGACTACTGACTGTACTGACTAAAATAAAAAATACACAGGGGTAGTTCACATTGAATATAACGTTTAGTATGATTCAGGTGGCTTTATTTTAAGACCACCATCTTCCCTGGACTAACTACTATATAGCAGACCCCACAGCTACTGGGGAGCATGGATCTTGTGGTCTGCTCTATGGTTATTTCCATCTCAAGTCTTCTGGCGCTTGCTTCCAACAGGGAAGATTGGGAGTTTTGCACACTGAGCCCCATGAAGATTGTTGCAGGGTAGCCTGGTATCCTGTAGTTACATCACTAAATGTTTTCATATTTTAGTTTTTGTGTTTTTTGGAGTTGTTAAGTTTTGGTAGCCGAGGATGAGTAGAGTATAACAGTGCTTTATTAGCAGGTTCATGCAGCCATTACACTTCAACAGTAACTTCAACTCTATCATACTTTTTAAGCAGTATAGAAAGTACTATGTACACAGTATACCGTATATACCCGAGTATAAGCAGAGTTTTTCAGCATCCAAAATGTGCTGAAAAAGTCTACCTCGGCTTATACTCGGGTCAGCGGTACCCGACCCAAGTAGCTCAGATTGCAGTCACTTTTAATCATTCCTATACCAACAGTACACTTGGGGAGAGACTGCAATATCCCACAATGCCCTCTGTTGGTTATATGAAAGAATAACAGTGCGCCCTCTGTTGGTTATATAAAAGAATAACAGTGACTGCAATATCACGCAGCGCCATCTGTTGGTTATATGGAAGAATAACAGTGACTGCAATATCACACAGCGCCCTCTGTTGGTTATACGAAAGATTAACAGTGATGGCAATATCAAACAGCACCATCTGCACATGGTAGTGGGACAGTGGGACAATGCACACAGTAATCCGTTTGGCAATTCTCTGTCACCATCAACTTTGCGAAGAAGTCTGGTTGATCGCTGGGGGGGTCGCTTTGGCAGAATGTGCGCTGCTGGGAGACATGGCTGTAGTTGTGTCTAGGCTTATACTAGAGTCAATAAGTTTTCCCAGTTTTCGTAGGTAAAATTAGGTTCCTCGGCTTATATTCGGGTCGGCTTATACTCGAGTATAAACGGTAACTCTTGTGCACAGGGACACCTACAGGCCCTTTGTATAAACACCACAGGAACATTATAATATTATTGTTCTGCAGTTCTCAGACTTGGATTTCAGCTGCTATCTGGTTGCTAGCATGTACTAGGCAGCTGTTTGAAGCCAGTATGGAAAATTAATAGTAGTGGGCTAAAAAAACCAAAAAAAAAACAAATCTTATACAAAGGCAGAATATGAAGGCCAGTGTTGGCACATGCCCCTGGCTCTGTACCCCCTCCACAAACTTTTCAGTTAGTTTTAATTATTTATTTTTTATAGCTTTTTTAATCATATGCCTTTTTCTTCTGACTCTTTCCAGCTTTTAAATGGGGGTCACTGACCCTATTTAAAAAAAAAATGCTTTGTAAGGCTACACATTTATTATTATTATTGCTATTTTTTTATTTCTCCAATTTCTGTTCAGGCCTCTCCTATTCATATCCCAGCCTCTTATTCAAATCAGTG
Source organism: Xenopus petersii (assembly GCA_038501925.1). Classification (NCBI taxonomy): domain Eukaryota; kingdom Metazoa; phylum Chordata; class Amphibia; order Anura; family Pipidae; genus Xenopus; species Xenopus petersii. Next base: position 154,115,209 of record CM076678.1, read on the forward strand.
CATGGTTGCTAGGGGAATTTGGACCCTAGCAACCAGATGGCTGAAATTACAAACTGGAGAGCTGCTGAATAAAAAGCTAAATAAGTAAAAAAAAAACACAAATAATAAAAAATGAAAACCAATTGCAAATTGTCTCAGAAAACCCCTCTCTACATCATACTTAAAGTTAACTGAAAGGTGAACAACCCCTTTAAGGTATTTCAGTTTGGAGCTCTTTGACAAGGCATTCCCCCTCCTTACAACCACTTAGTGCTTCTAACGGGAAACTTTTATTTGTCCTATTTACAATGTCAGCCCATGACAAATGTTGTTTTCTTCAGGCAGATGCTTTGTAAGTACGAGCGCTCATACATATTAATCACGTAACCGCATTCGCTCCCATTAAACAGTTACAGAGACATATGACAAATATTTTCTTGGATTTAGCTGAGGTTTTTTTTGTCTGCCTTATAACATTATGATCATTTTTCAGTTCCACAGGCTTCTTTTATGCTAATACAGATTATCATGTAGCTCACATTTACCTCTCATTAGAAAGGCTTGATACACTGCAATTGCTAGTTATGAGAACTGAATACTTCCTAGCTCCTCCCAGTGATGGGCCTGAGGTGCAGGGAGCTCAAGGCAAGTACTCCCTGCACCCGCCTGCCGTTCCCGGTTGTGGGCACATACACCACCCGACATCCTTCCCAAGCAAGTGTGTGTACACATAATTCCTGCCAGGCGACAAAACTATCTTTCCACCGGCTGAAACTAGGAGAAGGCAAGAAAAGAACTGTGTGATTTTTTTAAAAAAAAAATCGAACTTTTCAAAAAATCACAAATTTATTAAACCCCAAGGATGGGTAAATTCTGAATCTGAAAATACGGCATCTCAGACCTGTCGAGGTTGCATATAAGTCAATGGGAGAAGTCCTAATGATTTTTTGACGTGCACTGGGTTTTTGGCCACATTTTTCAGGGGAAAAGACGGAACCAGACGAATTTGATATAAGTATAAACAGTAGTACGGAGCACACGGTGACTGCAGGAATTAAAACTTTGTTTGAAAATCCATTAAAAACTAGAAAATCATTTAAACATTAAAGGGCATGTAAAGGCAAAAAGATAAAATCCAATTTTTACTTTCATTAATAAAAAAGAAACCTATCTCCAATATACTTTAATTAAAAAATGTGTACCGTTTTTATAAGAATCCTGACTGTATGCAGTGAAATTCTCCCTTCATTTACTGCTGTGGATAGGAATTGTCAGACGGTCCCTAACTGTTCTGCAGGGAAACGATCATACTTATGAACAGCAGGGGGAGCCCCCACCTTACTTCCCAGCCATGCAGATATCAAGCAGCTTTATTTGTTTCCCTGTAGAGCAGTCGGGGACTGTGTGGAGATTTGTATTGGATTCTATTTTTGCCTTTACATCCCCTTTACTGTTTCCAACTCCAGCTGCAGGGACAATGTCAGGGAGCCGGGAGCCCCCTCTGGGGAGTAGTCCGGATCAAGGAGGAAGCCCCTCAGGAGGGATCAGGGTCGTGGTATCCAGGGGTAAGGCAAGAGAATAATCAAAGTCCAGGCACAGGTCAAAAGGCAGGCGGAATACAACAAAGTCCAAGTCCAGGCAGGGGGTCTATGGCAGGCAGAGTATCAGCGAAGTCCAGGTCCAGGCAAAGGGGTCTCAACAAGGAATCAGGCAGATTATTAGCAGGGGAAACAGCAAGGGAACCCAGGAATCTCTTAGGGAACAAGATCCTATTTTCGGGCGCCATCTTGGCGCCTCAGGCGTCCTTTTAAAGGGGTTTTTTGGCGCCCTTGCGTCGACGTCAGCACGTCTGCGACCGACGCGCTGCGCCTGCGTCCGTCGCGCCGTTGTGACGTCTTTGCGCCTGCGCACTTGCGCGCAGGCGTCTTTGCGCCGGCGCCGCTACCCACGTGGCGGCCATGGGCGCCGCCATCTTGGGAGCGGCGTCGGAAGAGGTAACTGCGCCGCCCGGAGCTCCTGGTCCTGCTCCGGGCGGCGATCGTGACAGACAAAGATCATGGAGCCAGATTTAAACAGATAAACTGGGATTCTATTTGGAGGATTATTTTGTTGCAGCCACTGGTTCTGCAGAGTTGGAGAAAGTTTGTATTAAACAATACAAAAACTATAAAATCCACATTAGATTACATGACAACACAGGACCCAGTGCAGTCTGTATATTCTGATTATTAATCAGTCTTGCTGTATCGGCTTCTGGCAGACTTTATTTGACTTGTGCTGTTTTGATCATTTATGACGATCCCTAAGCAGCCCAGACCACACTGAGCATGTGCACAGTCTTGGTCTTGGTGCAGTAAGTTCATGTTTATGTTTAGTATACAAAATACAGCATTTCTAGCCTTATTCTATTTTAGACTTTACTTCCCCTTTAAATAAAGCCAATAGACTGGTTTTGCTTTCACTAAGGATTGATTCTATCTTAGTTGGGATCAAGTACAAGCAGGGTCGGATTTACATAGCGGGCGCCACTAGGCCTACTGCCGTTTGTCACCCCTGTCCCCTCCCCTTTATTCATGCAAATTTTCATCATCGGGACCGGAACAATGGGTATTGCTACACAGGAGATTTAAAAAACAATTGTATCTCCTGTGCATCCCCAGTGTTTCTGAACCAATGTGGTTGTGGTTGGGCTGCATGCCGCCCCCTAAAGTCCTGCCGTCCTAGACCCGGGCCTTGGTGGCCTTTCCACAAATCCGGGCCTGAGTACAAGTGACTGTTTTATTATTACAGAGAAAATGGAAAAAAAATTAAAAAATGTGGATTATTTGGATAAAATAGAGTCTACGCAAGACTGCTTTCCTTATTTTGGAGCTTTCTGGATGACGAGTTTCTGGATAACGGATCCCATACCTGTATTTGCTACATTTAATATTAGGAAACAATTACACAATTTGGCAGAGCTTTTACTTTCACAAGTGGTCCTGTTTTGTTTGACTGCAGTAGGAATCGTCTCTACCCCATCATTTCTCCAGTAACTAATCACAATCTTAAGTCTTGGTAGTTCTTAGTACTGTACTCCTCTGTAGCCTGTACTCCTAGATCTAGGGTCCCCAACCTTTTTTACCCATGAGCCACACTGAAAAAGAGTTGTGATTGACTATTTGGTAACCTCTATGTGGACTAGCAGCCTATGGAAGGCTCTATTTGGCAGTACATCTGTTTTTTCATACAACTAAAACTTGCCTCCAAACTTGGAATTCAAAAATAATCACCTGCTTTGTTGTGAGGAACTGGATCATTGTCCTAAATCAACAAGTAGAGGCTGGGGAATCCTCATTCACAGACTGCAGACTTTATAAGAGTTTTAAATAACCTTTACTTTTTAATGTGGTCCTTTATGACTGCAATGGGAATTCCATCTAGCCCACCCTTGGCAACTAGACCCTGTACTAGTTAGGGATGCACCAAATCCACAATTTCCTGATTTGGCTGAATTGCGAATCCTTTTTGAAAGATTTGGCCAAATATTGAAACTTGCGGTTACATTTTTTTTTTTTACTTCTTTGTGTGACGAAAAGTCGCATGATTTTTTGGATTCGTTTCAGCCAGGCACTTGGATTTGACAATAACAATCCTGCTGAATCTTGGCTGAATCCCAAACTGAATCTTGAATTCGGTGCATCCCTAGTGTCACGGTCGCACCCAACACCAGAACAAATGCCAAGCACCCTGGTCTCGGCTCGTGTTTCACCTGTAGTGTGACCGCCTTTGGCCTCGGGAAGAGCCCTCAGCTACTTGGATGCCACCAGGACTTAAACGAGAGGTGCAAAGCTAGAGGTTCTGGATAGACAGAGGGGCACGACTGTTTAGTAAAGTCTTTGGGCAGAAGGTTGTGGTACAAGACGTTTAGGCAAAAGAGTAGTCAGATCAGGCCGGGCGGGGCAGGCAGAGAATAAATGTAGTCAGGCAGGCAAGGGTCAAACCAGGAAGTCAATCAGAGGGGTTACGCAGAAGAGGTAGTCGGTATTCAGGCAAGGGTCAGGGATCAGAGGTTAGAGTAGTCAGAAGCCAGGGGGTCACAACAGGAATCATTACAGAATAATCAGAAGCTCAAAACGCACAGAAGAACCAGGAACAAGATCCGATAATGGGCAATGTGTGGAAATGTGTTTCTTTAAATATTTTCAAATTTCGCGCCACTGCGCGCTGACGTCACACGCCAGCTCGCATGCCCAAATAAAGCAGGAAGCGGCACGCCATGCGTGCCCTAACTATCCCCCCACGTGCGGTCCAGAGGTACATATATCATAGAGATATGGCGGGCGTCCCCGCCGAGGAGGCTGCAGGTGTCCCTGTAGACCTCCTCCCACTAGACCACCAGGGTGAGTCATCACACCTAGTACTAGTACAGTAACTAAGGATTAACCCCAAACGTACTACTTGATAGTCTCAGAGGGCCTCTCCCTAATTCTAGATAATATTTATTTACTGACTTCCCAGTCTGACAGAGCCTTTATTTTCTTATATGGTCCAGTATGACTGCTGAGAGAATTGCCTTTGCCCCATCACTGGCAATTGTAGTTCCTATTTAGTACATTAAGAAATCCAAGTGGTACTTACACCCAAAATTACTTCTCAGAAAATATTATCTTATACTCCTTCCTCAACTGAGTAGAGGACCTGGCCCTAATGCTGGATAATCTGTAAAGACACCTACCCTTATCCCTGGACTAAATCCAAAATAAAGAGTTAGACATCACCCCTACCTTGGTGTTCCATGAGAAAGACACTACATTGACAGCATTAAGCACTCACAGGACTAATAGATCCTTAGTATCATGCCAGGCTAAATGTATTAACACTGTATTTCACATCTCTTATACCATTGAGCGTCCAGCAAATACAATGAAAATTACCCTTTTGACTCCAGTCTCTAAAACACGTCTAAAGGAAAAGGCCAGCCATTCATCATTATGAACATTATAAACCTCTCTGTATGATTATTCCTTGAATCCTACATTCACTGGATACCAATCTATTTTACTAAATATAGTTTTTCCAATAGTCTGACAAGTGTGTGTTCATATTTTCACACACTCCTTGACATGCTAAATGTTTTATGTAATTCATCACTTTGCAGAAATTACCATGTCTTTTCCCAGGAGATGATGCAATTCTGATCTATTTCTCAGAGTCACTCATAACAATATACTATATCATTATATGGGTTATGATCCATGTCATGGCATCAAAAATTCTTAGAGAATGACGGTGGTGATTGAAATCCATTTACAATTATTTAAAATATTCTTGTTGATAAGCAATGGATTCTCCAAGTCTTCTTTACTGTATGGCAGCCATTATCAGCAGAATAATTGGGTTGGAGAATAATAGGGGCTAAATGAATTACCGTATATACTCGAGTATAAGCCGTCCCAGTATAAGCCGAGGTACCTAATTTTACCTGAAAAACTGGGAAAGCTTATTGACTCGAGTATAAGCCGAGGGTGAGAAATGCAGCAGCTTCTGGTAAGTTTCAATCTCGTTTTTGGATGACTATTCTTAGGCGCCGGCGAATATTCTTAGGCGCCGGCGAATATTCTTAGGCACCGGCTACTATTCTAAGGCGCCGGCGAATATTCTTAGGCGCTGGATACTATTCTAAGGCGCCGGCGAATATTCTTAGGCGCCGGCGACCGTTTTTGCGCTTGACCCGAGTATAAGCCGAGGTAGAGTTTTTCAGCATATTTTGGGGGCTGAAAAACTCGGCTTATACTCGAGTATATATGGTATACGGGTATGGGATGCGTTGTCTGGAAACCCATTATGGAGAAAGTTCCGAATTACGGAAAGGCCATGTCCCATAGACTCCATTTTTGAAAATGATTTCCCTTTTCTGTGTAATAATAAAACAGTCGCTTGTACTTGATCCCAACTAAGATATAATTAATCCTTATTGGAAGCAAACCCAGCCTATTGGCTTTATTTAATGTTTACATGATTTTCTAGTAAACTTAAGGTATGAAGATCCAAAAATTCCAGGTCCCGGGCATTCTGAATAACAGGTCCCATACCTGTATAACTAAATGGACTGTTTCTAGGTTTTGATGAATGCAGAAATGTGCCAAAATGCGCCAAAGCCAAATCAACTACTTTGAGGGGGTTATTTATCTGGTTAGGCTTTTTGGGGCAAAATCTCAAATTTTTAGTGGAAAAAAAAAAACTTGACTTTTTTGAGATTTATTATACCCTAATGTTGCAAAAAATGCCGAATCCAAAAATCCGCCATCTCAGACCTGTCGAGGTCATGTATAAGTCAATGGGAGATGTCCCTATCCCAATTTGAAGATATTATGGTTTGCACTGGGTTTAGCGTGATAATCCGATAAATTTGGGATGTTCAGGCAAAAAAAAAATCTAGCAATTCAGGAAAAAAGTCTGAAAAAATTGTAGGATTTGGGTTTTTGCTCGATTTTATTGTATTTTTTCCCAATACGATTTATTTGAGTTATCTCATTTATCAATAAGGCAGAATCAGGCATGGGAGTTTGGTTGAGCTTTTTTTAATTTCATTATGAGATAAATTCAGAATTTAACCACCTGAGTGTATGGAGAGGTTCCATACTGGGATGTGGATGAATCCTGATCCTAAAATAATGTAACACTGGGAGTGATGTGAGACTACTAACTTCTGCTAGGCTCTCGCAGAAATTATAGAGGAAGGGTCTACAGGCTGAATTATACACTTTTACTTTTACTCAGGCGCCAGTGATTCTTACCACCACGACCAGTAGATTTATTGAAGAAACTGAAAGTAAAAAAAAAACAGAAAAATGTTATAGTAATATAGTGTAAAGAACAGGAACTACAATCCACACCAATAGGCATTTGGATCTCCTGTGGTTCACTCTTTTACATTTAACATATAAACAGAAATAACTACATGCTAATAATGATAATATTAATAATGAAATGACACATATCAAAGCAGAGCAGTGTGTTTTTCAACTGCTTTCAGCAGTCAACCACATTCTGTGCGGAAGGGTGTTAGAAACAGTTTACACGTTACATATACTAAGCCTTAAAAAAAAACTTTGCAGGTGAAGATTCCTTCACAACATATTTTAAAATGTAACAAGAAATCAATTATGAATAGTGGGATTCATCCATGGTTTAATATTTATATAAAACTTGGAGTTATATGGTCAAAAAGGTACACGTGGGAGGAAGGGGCCTCAGGTATCATGCCTGGTGAAGCTCATGACAGGGGATGAGGCCCCGCGTTGAGCCTGATACACCCCAGTCCAACACTGGTACCATATATCCCCTATAGTAGTGTAGAGGACTGATGAATATATTTGTGGTGTGGGCCCTTTAAAAGAGGTTGCTGAAGCTTGCTTGGCAATGAAAAAGGTAGCTTTATTTCTTTAAAGCAGAAGGAAAAGTATTACACAGCTCAATTTCAGCATGGCATCAGAACAGCAGAGCAGTTTCCCTAGGTCTTTCCTTGAAGAGAGCCAACATCAGACAGAGGGGCAAATTCACTAAGATGCGAAGTTGCGCCAGGCGCAACTTCGCCGCACTTCGCTGCACTTCGCTCCGCAAATTCACTAAAATCCGAAGTTGCACACAGGAGTAGCGTAAGGTTGCGAAGTTGCGCTAGAGTTGATTCGCTATATAAAGCAAAGTTTCGCTAGCGAAGGCTAATTTGCATACGGCGCGAAATTCAAATTTCAATGGAGGAACACGTATCTGCACTACAAATGCCTAGAAAACCTTCAAAACATCAAATAAATATTTTATTTTCCCTATACATGTGCCCACTGTCTAGGTAAGTTGCCATGAGTCAGGAAATGTAGGGGGGAAGGAGGGGAGCCCCAAAAATATTTTCGATCTTTTTCAGCCTATCACCCATCATGTAGAAAACACGCCAGCGTTTTTTGGGACTTAGAAAAAAATTTGACTTTTTTTTAAACAATCTCCATCTACTCTATTGCGCTTCGCCAGGTCTGAGGTGGCGAAGGAAGTCTAGCGTAAAAGGTAGCGTCCAGTACACTGCGCAAGTTAGTGAATTTGCGTAGTTATGTCGCTAGCGAAAATTCACCTGGCGTAAGGATGCGAAGTAACACTAGCGAAACTACGCCAGCGTTCGTTAGTGAATTTGCGCAGTAACGAAAATGCCAAACGCTAGCGAATTAACGCTAGCGTTCGGCGCTTAGTGAATTTGCGCCAGAGCCTCTTGCTGACTGGGAGCGGCCTTTTAGACCCAAGGCTCCCAGAATGCTTTGTGGTTCTGTGACATCATACATCTCACATTAAACAAATGTTAAATTTTAACAATAATGGCAATTTCCACATATACATTTACATATTAGCCTTCATAGATTACAACATAAAAAAGGTAAAAAGAAAGTCACATTTAAACAAAGTTTGAATTCCAAGCTGTGAAATGTCTGTGCACAGCTGACAACAATCAGGCTACACCCATGTGTTTCACCAAACCCTGTGCAGACTCATCAACGTGGGAAACTCAGGTAAGTATTTTAAACTTTAAATGTTAAAGTTTGAACTCATATATAAAGGGTATATTTTAGTGGCAAGTTGCTTTTCTAAGAGGAAAACTAATGTTTAAATGTTCTAACTTTATAGAGCTGCAAACAGACTGCTTTCACATGGCTTTTAACCCTGTTGTTGCCATGTTGAGAAAAAATATGTTTCAAGGCTGCGAATGGTGTAGGACAGACACAAGAAGTAATGAAAGACAGATTAAGAAAGAGAGTTTGCGCTGGCCAGCAGAGGTAGAAAAGACAGAGAAGAAAGAAATTAAAGTACTGTCCTCCACACATATGTTAAAATTATTTAAGTGACATAACTCACAGTATTCCCCAATTATAGGGCATTCCCCTAAGGATTGGGCACAAAGGAGACCCTTAGCCTATTAAAGGACAAGGAAAGTTAAACTAAAGAAGTAGATAGAAATGTTGTACACTATGTGGCACATTTACTAAGGGTCGAATATCGAGGGTTAATTAACCCTCGATATTCGACCATCAAAGTAAAATCCTTCTACTTCAAATATCGAAGTCAAAGGATTTACCGCAAATACTTCGATCGAACGATCAAAGGAAAAATTGTTTGATCGAACGATTAAATCCTTTGAATCGAACGATTCGAAGGACTTTAATCCATCGGTCAAAGGATTTTCCTTCGATCAAAAAAAGCTTAGAAAGCTTATGGGGAAGGTCTCCATAGGCTAACATTGATACTCGGTAGGTTTAAAGTGCAGAAGTAAGTAGTCAAAGTTTTTTTTAAAGAGACAGTACTTAGACTATCGAATGTTCGAATAGTCGAACGACTTTTAGTTTGAATGTTTTGATTCAAAGGTCGAAGTAGCCTATTAAATGGTCGAAGTACCCAAAAAACACGTCGAAATTCGAAGTTTTTTTACTTTGAATCCTTCACTCGAGCTAAGTAAATGTGCCCCCATGTTTTGTGCTTCTGTACCAGCCCAAGGCAACCCCAGCCCTTTAGCAGTAAAGATCTGTGTCTCCAAAAACACCGATGTTATCAAGTAAAATGAAAGGGGTTGTTTATCTTTCAGTTAACTTTTAGTATGATGTAGAGAGTCATATTCTGAGACAATTTGTAATTGGTATTGATTTTATATTATTTGTAATTTTTTAGTTATTCAACTTTTTATTCAGCAGCTCTCCAGTTTGTAATTTCAGCTACCTGTTTGCTACAATCCGCATTACCCTAGCAACCATGCATTGATTTCAATATAAATAGGAGAGGTCCTGATTAGGAAGATGAGTAATAAAAAAATAACATTTGTAGCCTTGCTTTTAGATGGGGTCAGTGACCCCATTTGAAAGCTGGAAACATTTGAAGAAAAAGGCAAGCAATTAAAAAAAACGGTAAGAAATAAATAATAAATAAATAATGAAGATCAATTGAAAGTAGCTTAGATTTGGTCATTCTATAACATTCTAAGGGCCCATTTACTTAGCACGAGTGAAGGAATAGAGGAAAAAAACGTTGAATTTGGAATGTTTTTTTTTTGGGTACTTAGACCATCGAATGGGCTACTTCGCCCTTCGATTCAAACTAAAAATCGTTCAACTAATCGACGATTCGATAGTCGAAGTACTGTCTCTTTAAAAAAACCTTCGACCCCCTAGTCCGCTACCTAAAACCTACCAAGGCCAATGTTAGCCTATGGGGAAGGTCCCCATTGGCTTCCTAACAATTTTCTGATCGAAGGATAATCCTTCAATCAATGGATTAAAATCCTTCGAAAGGTTCGATTCGAAGGTTTTAATCGTTAGATCGAACGATTATTCCTTCTATCGTTCGATCGTAGGAATAGCGCTAAATCCTTCGACTTCGATATTAACGTTAATTAACCCTCGATATTTGACCATAAGTAAATTTGCCCCTAAAAGTTAACTTAAAGGTCAACAACCCCTTTAAGTCTAGAGCATCTGGATTCATGACCTTGATGAATGTCTAAACTTTATGGAAACATTAAAACGGTGTTGTTTCACACTGAAACCAATAAGATCTTAGCTTTCAATTTTCACTGGTAGTGATCACAAGGTCACTAGTGCTGTTTAGCGCCTATATTTGTAAATGAGCCTTTATCTGACAAGAGAATGAGAGCGTTGGATTTCAGCAGAAGAGTCAATCTCATAACCCTCTTCATTGTTGTGTTGTGTTGTGAAGTCCTGCAGAATCGACCCAGTCCCATTCCCATCTGTGACATGAAATGAATGAAGTAAATAACAAAGCTGAGAAACTACGGGAGTTTATTACTGGTGAAAAGCAAGGAAGTAAAGTCAGTTTCAATCCATCGCGTTCAAGAAGAGGTGATTTGAGAGGTTACACTGATAGAGTATTTTTCTTCCTTGACAATGGGATCATTTATATGTCAGAAACCCAACACATCAGGGACCATATTCCTCTTTTCTCTGTCTTCTTTTGACATGGCGTTTCATCATCCTGTCCGAGTACATTTATATATAGAATATTGCTCAGATGCTGCTTAGAATGACTTCTTCCTATTTGTTGAGAACATAGAGAACAAAACATGCAGAGATCCAAGATGTGCCCTTTTATTTCCCAAACTGTGTGATCATTAATAGCCTTCTGCCCTATACATTGTGTGGTGTAGATCTGATGCCACACATCATATTGACAATAACAGCAATGCTCAGCTCATCAGAACATGTTCTACACCATGGTGGGTTTGGGAGAGTGGCATGGGTCACCCTTCTAAACAGCAATGAAGGGCTTCAACGACTGACTCTTGCTGCTGCCAAATGGGCAGAATGTCAACACCTGGAGATACCTGAACAATTCTACCATCGAGCAAGCTCCATGTGTCACCACTTGAAAATAGTGACTGTAGTAACCCTTCTATATATCTCCCCCGCAAGCTTACTGGCACCTATAAGAAGGGATGTGCCGATTCTAGGATTAGGTTCAGGATTTGGCCAGGATTCAGCAGGATTCAGATTCGGGCTGAAACTGAATCCTAATCTGCATATGTAAATTATGGGCAGGAAGGGAAATCATGTGACTTTTCATCACAAAACTAGGAAGTTAAAAACGTTTTCCGCTTACCACCCTTAATTTGCATATGCAAATTAGGATACAGATTCGGTGCCGTATTCAGCCGAATCTTTCGCTAAGGATTCAGGTATTTGGCCGAATCCAAAATAGTGGATTCGGTGCATCCCTAATTTTTATAGGGATGCACCGAATCCAGGATTCGAGCATGATTCGGCCATTTTCAGCAGGATTCGGGTTCGGCCAAATCCTTCTGCCCGGCCGAACCGAATCCGCAGGATTCGGCCTGAAACGGAATCCTAATATGCAAATGTAAATTAGTGGCAGGACTTTTCATCACAAACAGTGTCGGACTGGGATGCCAGGGGCACACCAGAAAACCTCAGATTGCGGGCCCACCATAAAGCCTTAAACCATTGGCCCACTATCCAAACTATTATTTTTCCTCTCCTAACTTACCGTAACCTCTTTATTCTCCTAGTCTTTTAAATCTACTTACTATACTCTATTCTTCCATTATTAAGCCTGAATAATAGGGAATGACCATGAAATAGGCCAAATCTTTAGAAGCAAGAGGCCCACTGGCACCTGGGCCCACCGGGAGTTTTCCTGGTATCCCGGTGGGCCAGTCCGACACTGATCACAAAACAAGGAAGTAAAAAACATTTTCCCCTTCCACCCCTATTTTGCATGTGCAAATTAGGATTCGGATTCAGTTCGGTATTCGGCCGAATCTTTCGCAAAGGATTCGGGGGTTCAGCCGAATCCAAAGTAGTGGATTCGGTGCATCCCTAAATGTAAAATACTCCTTGATCAATAGTTTTTTTGTACCTCAATAAGCACATTTTGAACTGAATGGAAATGGGTAGAAATATGCATTGATGTTTGATCCACTGTTTTACATTTTTGCCATACTTATCACTTTTCTATCTCCTTCTTTTCAAACTCATTTCATGGAGATGCATACTGAGTGCATATTAAACACACAATGAATTATCACATGCATTTTAAATGGCTTATTATTAGATTATGACGCACTGCTCCCCTCAGAGAGACACTGCATTAACATAGGATATTATTATACCCGAAACATACAGTATATATTCTGATAAACAACAATAAGCCTAAATGCATTACAAAAGTAATTTCAATGGAGCAGCTGAGGCATATACATGCATAATAAACTCATTATTGAATCAATGCACTAGGTCGTTTTAATAAAGTGTCAATTTAAAAGAAATTTCTTTGGGGAAATATATATATATATTATCATTTTTAATTTAACAAAATACCTGAGTTTGTAGCCTAATGCATACATCATATGCATTGTATAAGCCACCGACACATACGTATCTGCATTAGTAGAAAAATTGTGGCGCCTGCTCCTCAAAGCCTAATTGTAAATGAAGTGAGACATTAAACAGGAAGCAATAATTAGTAACAGAACAACATAACTCTGCTAGTATTCTGAGTTTTATATACTTATTACAGGTATGGGACCTGTTATCCAGAATGCTGGGAACCTGGGGTTTTCTTGATAAGGGATCTTTCTGTAATTTGGATCTCTATACATTAAAGGAATACTGTCATGGGAAAAAATTTTTTTTTCAAAATGAATCAGTTAATAGTGCTGCTCCAGCAGAATTCTCCACTGAAATCCATTTCTCAAAAGAGCAAACAGATTTTTTTATATTCAATTTTGAAATCTGACTTGGGGCTAGACATTTTGTCAATTTCCCAGCTGCCCCAAGTCATGTGACTTGTGCTCTGATAAACTTCAATCACTCTTTACTGCTGTACTGCAAGTTGGAGTGATATCACCCCCTCACTTTTCCCCCACAGCAGCCAAACAAAAGAACAATTGGAAGGTAACCAGATAGCAGCTCCCTAACACAAGATAACAGCTGCCTGGTAGATCTAAGAACAACACTCAATAGTAAAATCCATGTCCCACTGAGATACATTCAGTTACATTGAGAAGGAAAAGCAGCAGCCTGCCAGAAAGCATTTCTCTCCTAAAGTGCAGTCACAAGTCACATGACATGGGGCAGCTGGAAAATTGACAAAATGTCTAGCCCCATCTCAGATTTCAAAATTGAATATAAAAAAATCTGTTTGCTCTTTTGAGAAATGCATTTCAGTGCAGAATTCTGCTGGAGTAGCACTATTAACTGATTCATTTTGAAAAAAAATGTTTTTCCCATGACAGTATCCCTTTAAGGATTAATTTACTAGCAATAGGATTTTGATATTTTCCACAAATCTCTATCTGTGTTTTTTTTCTTTTTAAAACTCGAGATACCACGAAAATCGTTTATAGAAAACTTTGCCTGTTAAAAGTTATCACGGTTCTATAGAAGTCAATGGGGCCTGCGCTGATCTTTTTGGCCCACTCTTAGGGGCAGATTTATTAAGGTTTGAATGGTAAATTAGAATTTTTCTTAGACCCTCCTCCCCCCAGCCTACCTGCCCCCCCAGGCAAATGGCTCTAATTTTTTACTCACCCCTCCGTGCCGATTCTGGCCTCGGAGTTCACGGCAGCCATCTTCTTCTTCTCCGTTAATGTTCTTGTCTTGACGGAAGTTTCGGCATATGCACAGTTGGAGTAAATTTCGGGTCACAAACAACTGTGCATGCGCCGAAAGTCAGGAAAATTTCCAAAAAATATTCTGAAATTTTCTTGACTTTTGGCGCATGTGCAATGGTTCGGTACCGGAAATTTACTCCAACTGTGCATAAGCCGAAATTTCCGTCAAGACACGAAGGGGGTTATTTATCAAAGTCCAAAAGCATCTCAATATTTTCTGCTTTAAACTCCAATTAAATCCGCTCTGGGTTTTTTACGCTTATTTATTATTACTTTTTCCCAAAAATTTGATTTGCAGTAAAAAAAAAAAATCAGATTTTCACGATTTTTTTGCATTGTTTCATCCGATTTTCAATTTTTTTTTCGTCATTTTCACCCGAAAACTTCGGCGCATTGCGTGGAACCCAACGCACATCAAAAAAAATCATTGGGACTTCTCCAATTGACTTGTATGCCACCTCGACAGGTCTGAGATGCTGGATTTTCAGATTCAGACTTTTCCATCCTCAGGCTTTAATACATTTTGAAAAAATCGTGATTTTTTAAAAGTCAGATTTTATTTAAAAAAAAATCACAATTTTTTTTTATTTTTGCATTCGGAGTTTAGGAAATAATCCCCGAATATTACCGGAGAAGAAAATGGCTGCCGTGAACACTGAGGCCAGAATCTGCACTAGGGGTGTGTAAAAAATTAGGGGGGCAGGTAGGCTGGGGGGAGGCGGGGGGGAGACTTCTCCTTTAAGGGTATAAGTGGCTTGCATATTTTTACTTCTCAGGAACATGACTTTACAACCCCTTTTTATTATTTCATGAATGTTTTCCCTGTTTCCCTTTATAAGCAAATGAATAGCTTTAAAAAGGTAGCGAGAAAGTACATGCTGTGCATCCATAAAGGAAACATGTTCTCTTTCATCACTGGTTGGGAAGGAAATCATGTTGCATGTATAATTACATACATTTCATGGTACCGCTGACATTTTCATCCATCGTCTTTGAACATCATACTAATGTGACACTGACGTGTTTAGCTTAAAAGCTTTTAAACAAAATATGAATGATTTCAGCTCGCTGCTCACATCCTTATAGATGGGACATCTGGCGGAGTAACATTTGACAGTTTAATTGATGGGTAGCATGTAATGAATAACAAAAGCTCTACATATGTAGGTGACCTTTCTGCCTTAATACCCGTAGTCTAATAATGTTTTCATTGACCTCATTTTTCTCTTTAAAGGACAATAACAGCAAAAATGATTAATCTGATCCGACACACTGTTCTATTCCGTACATGTAAATAGCTTTTCTTTCAAGTAGGAGTCACATTTTTTTGTTTTGTAGCATTTTTTTTCAGCTCTGATGCATTCAGCCATCTTTTATCGGTTGTATAAACAATGCCACGCCCAGTTTAATGTGATCAGTGGAGCCTTAAATGATACATATTCATGACCTGGTAACAAAAGTTGCACCAGAAATCATATAGGTGTTTTTAAATAAAAATAATATGGCTTCTTGAAAGGGTGCCAAATAACTGAAATGCAGACTAACAAGCAAATTCATTAAAATTCTATAAAAACGTGGCAGAAAAATATCTACATTTTTTTCAAAATTTGAGTTGTCATAACTGGAATTTTCAGATTGATCAATTGCGAAAAATCTCATACAATCTCAAAAAACCCGGTAAATCCTTTAGAAGTCAATGAGAGTGAATGAGAGTTCTATTTTCAGTTCTATTTTATAGTTCTATATTCAATTTAATGTGGACCTGACACCCAGACATACAAATCTATATAATAAAAGTCCTTTTCAAATTAAACATGAAATCCATTTTTTTTTTATTAAAGCATGCATAGCTGTTGTAAACTCATATAAAAATCTCAGCTGTCAATCAAATATTGTCTGCCCCTCTATGACTTAGGCAGACAATTACTTTCACTTTCCATTCAGCACTTCCTAGATGTCTCTGCTCTCCCCACATTCCCCCATTATCTTCATTTAATTGTGTAGCCAGGACATGGGGATGGACATCAGGTCCCCCATTCTGGTGCACAAACAAGATTCTGAGATGATACAAGACTTGTCTTAATAACAGTGTCCACAAAATGGCTCCTGCCTGCTTGTTATAATTATGAATTCCCAGACTGAAGGAAAAAAGATTCAAATAATTTTTACAGCTTAATTAAAGTTAAAATTAAAGTTAAAAATTAAAGTTAATTTTGCTTGACTAACATGATAAAATAGGATTAAAATTGGATTTGGCATCCATCTTCCGCGTCCTCTGTAAACTGACTGAAGAATCGTCAATTTCCGTGTAATTCCGCGCATGTGCAGTTGTCACAAACCAGCAAACTGCTGCAACTGCACATGTGCAGAAATACAGATCTCTCAGTCAGCTTACAGAGGACACGGAAGATGGATGCGTGCAACTCCGCTGGAAGAATCTGCGGCGAGGGGTAAGTATGGAGTATGGGGCATTTCCCCAGGGGTGGGTAGTTAGCCTGGGGGGAGGACGGTGTACCTGGGGTGGGGGGTAGGGATGTAGCGAACGTCGGAAAAAAGTTCGCGAACATATTCGCGAACTTGCGCAAAAATGCGAGCGGTTCGCGAACGGTTCGCGAACCCCATAGACTTCAATGGGAAGGCGAACTTTAACATCTAAAAAAGACATTTCTGGCCAGAAAAATGATTTTAAAGTTGTTTAAAGGGTGCAACGACCTGGACAGTGGCATGCCAGAGGGGGATCAAGGGCAAAAATGTATCTGAAAAATCTGCCTGTGTGTGCTTGGAAGAGATAGTGTAGGGGGAGAGCTGTTAGTGATTTCAGGGACAGATGATAGTAAGTTTGCTGGCTAGTAATCTGCTTGATACTGCTCTGTATTGGAGGGACAGAAGTCTGCAGGGATTTGAGGGACATTTTAGCTTAGGTAGCTTTGCTGGCTAGTAATCTACTGTTCTCTTTAAACAACTGCCATACATTGACCTTGTAGGCATTGTTTGCCCAGTTTTTTTGGACGCAGCCACTGAAGCACAGTTGCCAGAAAAAATATGCCATATAAATGCTGAAAATAGTAATTTTTCGCCATACGTTGACCTTGTAGACATTGTTTGCCCAGTTTTTTTGGACGCAGCCACTGAAGCACAGTTGCCAGAAAAAATATGCCATATAAATGCTGAAAATAGTAATTTTTCGCCATACGTTGACCTTGTAGACATTGTTTGCCCAGTTTTTTTGGTTGCAGCCACTGAAGCACAGTTGCCAGAAAAAATATGCCATATAAATGCTGAAAATAGTCATTTTTTGCCATACGTTGACCTTGTAGGCATTGTTTGCCCAGTTTTTTTGGTCGCAGCCACTGAAGCACAGAGGCCAGAAAAAATATGCCATATAAATGCTGAAAATAGTCATTTTTTTGGTCGCAGCCACTGAAGCACAGTTGCCAGAAAAATTATGCCATATAAATGCTGAAAATATAAATTTTTTTGGTTGCAGCCACTGAAGCACAGAGGCCAGAAAAATTATGCCATATAAATGCAGAAAATATGCATTTTTTTGGTCGCAGCCACTGAAGCAGTTGACAGAAAAATTATGCCATATAAATGCTGAAAATATAAATTTTTTTGGTTGCAGCCACTGAAGCACAGAGGCCAGAAAAATTATGCCATATAAATGCAGAAAATATGCATTTTTTTGGTCGCAGCCACTGAAGCACAGTTGACAGAAAAATTATGCCATATAAATGCTGAAAATATAAATTTTTTTGGTTGCAGCCACTGAAGCACAGAGGCCAGAAAAATTATGCCATATAAATGCAGAAAATATGCATTTTTTTGGTTGCAGCCACTGAAGCACAGAGGCCAGAAAAATTATGCCATATAAATGCAGAAAATATGCATTTTTTTGGTTGCAGCCACTGAAGCACAGAGGCCAGAAAAATTATGCCATATAAATGCAGAAAATATGCATTTTTTTGGACGCAGCCACTGAAGCACAGTTGCCAGAAAAAATATGCCATATAAATGCTGAAAATAGTCATTTTTCGCCATACGTTGACCTTGTAGACATTGTTTGCCCAGTTTTTTTGGTTGCAGCCACTGAAGCACAGAGGCCAGAAAAAATTAAACCAGTAGGGTTTGCACCCTAGTTTGTAACGGTGGCGGAGGGAGGAGGACGCTAAAGGACAGCTGTGTGTGGAGTCATGAGGCTTGAAGAGAAGGACAGCTGCATAGAAGTCAGAACAAGTCTTCCGGCGTGCAGTAACCCTCCGAGATCCACCCCTCATTCATTTTAATAAAGGTCAGGTAATCGACACTTTTGTGACCTAGGCGAGTTCTCTTCTCAGTTACAATCCCTCCTGCTGCACTGAAGGTCCTTTCTGAGAGCACACTTGAGGCTGGGCAAGACAAGAGGTTCATGGCAAATTGTGACAGCTCTGGCCACAGATCAAGCCTGCGCACCCAGTAGTCCAGGGGTTCATCGCTCCTCAGAGTGTCGATATCTGCAGTTAATGCCAGGTAGTCCGCTACCTGCCGGTCGAGGCGTTCTTTGAGGGTGGATCAAGAAGGGTTGTGGCGCTGCCTTGGACAGAAAAACATTTGCATGTCTGATGTTACAGACCGGCCAAAGGGCTTTGTCCTTGCAGGTGTGCTCGTGGCAGGATTACTGGCACCTCTGCCCCTGGAATGTTGATGAGTTCCTGAAGTGACATCACCCTTAAAAGCATTGTACAACATGTTTTGCAGGCTGGTTTGTAAATGCCGCATCTTTTCGGACTTGTGGTATGTTGGTAACATTTCTGCCACTTTATGCTTGTACCGAGGGTCTAGTAGCGTTGCGACCCAGTACAGGTCCTTCTCCTTAAGCCTCTTGATACGGGGGTCCTTCAACAGGCATGACTGCATGAAAGACCCCATTCTCACAAGGTTGGATGCAGAGCTATCCATCTCCGCTTCCTCATTATCAAAGACTGCATCATCCACGGTCTCCTCCCCCCAGCCACGTACAAGACCAGGGGTCCCCAAAAGGTCACCACTAGCCCCCTGGGAAGCCTGCTCCTGTTGGTCCTCCTCCTCCTCCTCCACAAAGCCACCTTCCTCCTCTGACTCCACTTCTGGCACCTCTCCCTGCGTTGCAGCAGGTGCCTGGGTTCGTTCTGGTGATTCCGACCATAAATCGTGTGCTTCCAGCTCCTCGTCACGCTGGTCTACAGCCTCATCTGTCACTCGTCGCACGGCACGCTCCAGGAAGAAAGCGAAGGGTATTAGGTCGCTGATGGTGCCTTCGGTGCGACTGACCATATTTGTCACCTCTTCAAAAGGTCGCATGAGCCTGCAGGCATCGCGCATAAGCACCCAGTAACGGGGGAAAAAAATCCCCAGCTCTGCAGATCCAGTCCTACCACCCAGTTCAAAAAGGTACTCGTTGACGGCCCTTTGTTGTTGCAGCAGACGTTCCAACATAAGGAGCGTTGAATTCCAGCGAGTCTGGCTGTCAGAAATCAAACGCCTGACTGGCATGTTGTAGCGCTGCTGAATGTCAGCAAGGCGTGCCATGGCTGTGTAGGAACGTCTGAAATGGGCCGACACCTTTCTGGACTGGGTGAGAACGTCCTGGAATCCTGGGTACTTGGAGACAAAACGTTGGACTATTAAATTTAACACATGTGCCATGCAGGGCACATGTGTTAAATTTCCCAGTCTCAACGCTGCCAACAGATTGCTTCCATTGTCACACACCACTTTTCCGATCTGCAGTTGGTGTGGGGTCAGCCACCGATCGGCCTGTGACTGCAGAGATGACAGGAGTACAGATCCGGTATGGTTTTTGCTTTCCAGGCACGTCATCCCCAAGACAGCGTGACGACGGCGTACCTGGCACGTCGAATAGCCTAGGGGGAGCTGGGGGTGCACAGGTGTGGAGGAGGAGAAGGAGGACCCAGCAGCAGAGTAAGAAGAAGAAGAGGAAGAAGACGAGGTAGAGAGCGATGGAGGAGTAGAGGTGGTGGCAGAACCGCGTGCAATCCGTGGCGGTGACACCAACTCCACTGTTGTTGTTGTTGAGCTACCCATTCCCTGCTTCCCATTCCCAGCCATTACCAAGTTCACCCAGTGGGCAGTGTAGGTGACATACCTGCCCTGACCATGCTTGGAGGACCATGCGTCAGTAGTCATATGGACCTTTGGCCCAACACTAAGTGACAGAGATGCGGTAACTTGGCTCTGCACATGTTGGTACAGGTGTGGTATTCCCTTTTTAGAAAAAAAATTGCGGCTGGGTACCTTCCACTGCGGTGTCCCAATTGCTACAAATTTGCGGAAGGCCTCAGAGTCCACCAGCTGGTATGGTAAAAGCTGGCGGGCTAAGAGTGCAGACAAGCCAGCTGTCAGACGCCGGGCAAGGGGGTGACAGTCAGACATTGGCTTCTTACGCTCAAACATGGCCTTCACAGAAACTTGGCTGGTGGCAGATGACTGGGAATGGGAACAGGTGGTCAAGGTGGAAGGCGGAGTGGAGGGTGGTTCAGATGGGTCAAGGAGAGCAGAGGTAGAGCAGTAAGATGCTGGACCAGAAGGAGTGTGGCTTTTAGTTTGCCTGTTGCCTTTGAGGTGTTGCTCCCAAAGTGCTTTGTGCTTGCCGCTCATGTGCCTTCGCATAGAAGTTGTACCTATGTGGCTGTTGGGCTTACCAAGGCTCAGTTTCTGACTGCACTCATTGCAAATTACAATGCTTTTGTCAGAGGCACACACATTAAAAAAATCCCACACTGCTGACTTTTTGGAAGTGTGCGATCTGGCGGTAACAGTAGAAGTTGGCGGCATTGGCGGCAATGGCGGGTGCGTTGGCCGGCTGAACACAGGTGCCGATACATGTTGTTGCCCTACTGATCCCTGCGGGCTGTCCTCCCTGCTTCTTCTAAGTCTTATTCTCCTACTGCCTCTCTGACTCTCCGTCTCTCCATCTGAACTACCCTCCTCTTGCTCTCTTCTACTAGGCACCCACAAAACATCAATCTCCTCATCATCATTCTCCTCAGATGCATCAATTTCTTCTGACACATCACAGAAGGAAGCAGCAGCGGGGACCTCCTCCTCATCACTCATCATTATGTCCATCTCTGTCGTGTTCTCTGCCAGAATTAAATCTGGTGTAACGTCCTCATCTCCTTCATCTTCTTCTGCCAATAATGGTTGCGCATTACTCAGTTCAAGAAACTCATGGGAAAATAACTCCTCTGACTCCAGTGAAGAAGGGGCACCGGTGGTGGAGGAAGTGTTACGTGGGGTGGCCATAGCAGTGGAGGATGAGGAGGATGTTGTGGTAAAGTTAGAAACGGTAGAGGATGGGGTGTGCTGTGTAAGCCAGTCAACTACCTCTTCAGCATTTTGGGAGTTCAGGGTCATTGGCTTTTTAAAACTGGGCAATTTGCTAGGGCCACAGGATTGCATAGCAGCACGGCCCCTAGCACGGCCTCTGCGTGGCGGCCTGCCTTTGCCTGGCATTATTTTTAAAAAAACAACAACAACAAAAACTCAGTTGGTTTTTCTGGAAACGATAATACACACAGCTAGATGGCGGTTTGAAGAAAACACTGTGCAAATAATGCCTACAAGGTCAACGTATACACAGCGGTGGATACGGATTACGTAAAATATAAGAATGCTGCTTGAAAAAAAGTAACTCAAGTGGTTTTTCTAGAGACGATAATATTATCAATATTTAGACAAAATGTGAACAAGCTCACACAGCTAGATGGCGGTTTGAAGAAAACACTGTGCAAATAATGCCTACAAGGTCAACGTATACACAGCGGTGGATACGGATTACGTAAAATATAAGAATGCTGCTTGAAAAAAAGTAACTCAAGTGGTTTTTCTAGAGACGATAATATTATCAATATTTAGACAAAATGTGAACAAGCTCACACAGCTAGATGGCGGTTTGAAGAAAACACTGTGCAAATAATGCCCACAAGATCAACGTATACACTACTACAGCGGTGGATACGGATTACGTAAAATATATTATGGCTGCTTGAAAAAAGTCACTCCGGTGTTTTTTCTGGAGACGGTAATATTATGGATATTTAGACAGAATGTGAACAAGGTCACACAGCTAGATGGCAGTTGGTTGAATAACACACTGGGCAAAAAATGCCTACAGGGCAAATAATGCCTAAAAGGTCAACTTATACACTACTACAGCGATGGATACGGATTACGTAAAATTTAGTATGGCTGCTTGAAAAAAGTCACTCCGGTGTTTTTTCTGGAGACGGTAATATTATGGATATTTAGACAGAATGTGAACAAGGTCACACAGCTAGATGGCTGTTGGTTGAATAACACACTGGGCAAAAAATGCCTACAGGGCAAATAATGCCTAAAAGGTCAACTTATACACTACTACAGCGATGGATACGGATTACGTAAAATTTATTATGGCTGCTTGAAAAAAGTCACTCCGGTGTTTTTTCTGGAGACGGTAATATTATGGATATTTAGACAGAATGTGAACAAGGTCACACAGCTAGATGGCTGTTGGTTGAATAACACACTGGGCAAAAAATGCCTACAGGGCAAATAATGCCTAAAAGGTCAACTTATACACTACTACAGCGATGGATACGGATTACGTAAAATTTATTATGGCTGCTTGAAAAAAGTCACTCCGGTGTTTTTTATGGAGACGGTAATATTATGGATATTTAGACAGAATGTGAACAAGGTCACACAGCTAGATGGCTGTTGGTTGAATAACACACTGGGCAAAAAATGCCTACAGGGCAAATAATGCCTAAAAGGTCAACTTATACACTACTACAGCGATGGATACGGATTACGTAAAATTTATTATGGCTGCTTGAAAAAAGTCACTCCGGTGTTTTTTCTGGAGACGGTAATATTATGGATATTTAGACAGAATGTGAACAAGGTCACACAGCTAGATGGCTGTTGGTTGAATAACACACTGGGCAAAAAATGCCTACAGGGCAAATAATGCCTAAAAGGTCAACTTATACACTACTACAGCGGTAGTAAAATAAAAAAAAGTAAAATAAAAAAAAAATGAATATTAAAAAAAAAAAATTACAGTTGGTGCTGCTGAACTACTAGGAGCAGCAGATTAGCACACCAGTCCCACTCCCCAACACTGCTAGACTAATAGCACTGGGCTCTTATAGTAGTAGTAGTAGTAGTAGTAGTAGTAGTAGTAGTAGTAAAACAACAAAAAAATAAATAAAAGCAGTCCTTACAAGGACTACTGTTATTGCAGCAGTCAGCAGATGAGATCAGAAGCAGGACAGCTGCCCACTGCAGCTACATACAGAGCACTGCAGTAGAAGGTAGATTACTAGCCAGCAAAGCTACCTAAGCTTAAATGTCCCACAAACCCCTGCAGACTTCTGTCCCTCCAATAACAGAGCAGTATCAAAACGATTACTAGCCAGCAAACTTTCAACTGTCCCTGAAATCACTAACAGGCAGCAGCTCTCTCCCTACACTATCTCTTCAGCACACACAGGCAGAGTGAAAAAAACGCTGCAGGGCTTCGGTTTTTATAGGGAAGGGGAGTGGTCCAGGGGAGAGCTTCCTGATTGGCTGCCATGTACCTGCTGGTCTGGGGTGAGAGGGCAAAAAAAAGCGCCAACAATGGCGAACCCAAAATGGCGAACGTCGCGCGACGTTCGCGAACTTCCGGCGAGCGCGAACACCCGATGTTCGCGCGAACAAGTTCGCCCGCGAACAGTTCGCGCCATCTCTAGTGGGGGGTACGGGTTTTTTTCCCCACTAATAAGATCATATGAAACAAAGTTTATATGTGCAGGTATGGCCACCTTAAAAAAACTATACCCTCCAAACAATGTGTGATATCACATAAAACAGCTCATATGTAAAACCCTGCTTCATGAAAATAAACCATTTTCATAATAATATACTTTTTTAGTAGTATGTGCCATTGGGTAATCATAAATAGAAACTTGCCATTTTAAAAAATAAAGGCCGCCCCCTGGGATCGTAAGATTCACTGTTCATACAAACATGCCAACAAACAATACGTGTTAGGTCACATAAGCCGATTAACAGAAATCTGTGTTTTGCTTCAACACTTCTTCCTGTTACAGTTAAAGCTGCACTATTTCTGGTCAGGTGATCTCTTCCTGTTACAGTTAGAGCTGCAGTATTTCTGGTCAGGTGATCTCTTCCTGTTACAGTGAGAGCTGCAGTATTTCTGGTCAGGTGATCTCTTCCTGTTACAGTGAGAGCTGCAGTATTTCTGGTCAGGTGATCTCTTCCTGTTACAGTTAGAGCTGCAGTATTTCTGGCCGGGTGATCTCTTCCTGTTACAGTTAGAGCTGCAGTATTTCCGGTTAGGTGATCTCTTCCTGTTACAGTTAGAGCTGCAGTATTTCTGGTCAGGTGATCTCTTCCTGTTACAGTTAGGATTGCAGTATTTCTGGTCAGGTGATCTCTTCCTGTTACAGTTAGAGCTGCAGTATTTCTGGTCAGGTGATCTCTTCCTGTTACAGATAGAGCTGCAGTATTTCTGGTCAGGTGCTCTCTTCCTGTTACAGTTAGAGCTGCAGTATTTCTGGTCAGGTGATCTCTTCCTGTTACAGTTAGAGCTGCAGTATTTCTGGTCAGGTGATCTCTTCCTGTTACAGTGAGAGCTGCAGTATTTCTGGTCAGGTGATCTCTTCCTGTTACAGTTAGAGCTGCAGTATTTCTGGCCGGGTGATCTCTTCCTGTTACAGTTAGAGCTGCAGTATTTCCGGTTAGGTGATCTCTTCCTGTTACAGTTAGAGCTGCAGTATTTCTGGTCAGGTGATCTCTTCCTGTTACAGTTAGGATTGCAGTATTTCTGGTCAGGTGATCTCTTCCTGTTACAGTTAGAGCTGCAGTATTTCTGGTCAGGTGATCTCTTCCTGTTACAGTTAGGATTGCAGTATTTCTGGTCAGGTGATCTCTTCCTGTTACAGTTAGAGCTGCAGTATTTCTGGTCAGGTGATCTCTTCCTGTTACAGTTAAAGCTGCACTATTTCTGGTCAGGTGATCTCTTCCTGTTACAGTTAGAGCTGCAGTATTTCTGGTCAGGTGATCTCTTCCTGTTACAGTTAGAGCTGCAGTATTTCTGGTCAGGTGATCTCTTCCTGTTACAGTGAGAGCTGCAGTATTTCTGGTCAGGTGATCTCTTCCTGTTACAGTTAGAGCTGCAGTATTTCTGGCCGGGTGATCTCTTCCTGTTACAGTTAGAGCTGCAGTATTTCCGGTTAGGTGATCTCTTCCTGTTACAGTTAGAGCTGCAGTATTTCTGGTCAGGTGATCTCTTCCTGTTACAGTTAGGATTGCAGTATTTCTGGTCAGGTGATCTCTTCCTGTTACAGTTAGAGCTGCAGTATTTCTGGTCAGGTGATCTCTTCCTGTTACAGATAGAGCTGCAGTATTTCTGGTCAGGTGATCTCTTCCTGTTACAGTTAGAGCTGCAGTATTTCTGGTCAGGTGATCTCTTCCTGTTACAGTTAGAGCTGCAGTATTTCTGGTCAGGTGATCTCTTCCTGTTACAGTTAGAGCTGCAGTATTTCTGGCCGGGTGATCTCTTCCTGTTACAGTTAGAGCTGCAGTATTTCCGGTTAGGTGATCTCTTCCTGTTACAGTTAGAGCTGCAGTATTTCTGGTCAGGTGATCTCTTCCTGTTACAGTTAGGATTGCAGTATTTCTGGTCAGGTGATCTCTTCCTGTTACAGTTAGAGCTGCAGTATTTCTGGTCAGGTGATCTCTTCCTGTTACAGTGAGAGCTGCAGTATTTCTGGTCAGGTGATCTCTTCCTGTTACAGTTAGAGCTGCAGTATTTCTGGCCGGGTGATCTCTTCCTGTTACAGTTAGAGCTGCAGTATTTCCGGTTAGGTGATCTCTTCCTGTTACAGTTAGAGCTGCAGTATTTCTGGTCAGGTGATCTCTTCCTGTTACAGTTAGGATTGCAGTATTTCTGGTCAGGTGATCTCTTCCTGTTACAGTTAGAGCTGCAGTATTTCTGGTCAGGTGATCTCTTCCTGTTACAGATAGAGCTGCAGTATTTCTGGTCAGGTGATCTCTTCCTGTTACAGTTAGAGCTGCAGTATTTCTGGTCAGGTGATCTCTTCCTGTTACAGTTAGAGCTGCAGTATTTCTGGTCAGGTGATCTCTTCCTGTTACAGTGAGAGCTGCAGTATTTCTGGTCAGGTGATCTCTTCCTGTTACAGTTAGAGCTGCAGTATTTCTGGTCAGGTGATCTCTTCCTGTTACAGTTAGAGCTGCAGTATTTCTTGTCAGGTGATCTCTTCCTGTTACAGTTAGAATTGCAGTATTTCTGGTCAGGTGATCTCTTCCTGTTACAGTTAGAGCTGCAGTATTTCTGGTCAGGTGATCTCTTCCTGTTACAGTTAGAGCTGCAGTATTTCTGGTTAGGTGATCTCTTCCTGTTACAGTTAGAGCTGCAGTATTTCTGGTCAGGTGATCTCTTCCTGTTACAGTTAGAGCTGCAGTATTTCTGGTCAGGTGATCTCTTCCTGTTACAGTTAGAGCTGCAGTATTTCTGGTCAGGTGATCTCTTCCTGTTACAGATAGAGCTGCAGTATTTCTGGTCAGGTGATCTCTTCCTGTTACAGTTAGAGCTGCAGTATTTCTGGTCAGGTGATCTCTTCCTGTTACAGTTAGAGCTGCAGTATTTCTGGCCAGGTGATCTCTTCCTGTTACAGTGAGAGCTGCAGTATTTCTGGTCAGGTGATCTCTTCCTGTTACAGTTAGAGCTGCAGTGTTTCTGGTCAGGTGATCTCTGAGGCAGCACACAGACCATCACAAAATGGCTCAAGGCAAGAGATTTAAAAGGGCAAGATTTTTCTTAAATATATAGACCAGTTTGATAAGATTCTTTAATATGCCACATAATTTGATGTAAACGATCTGTTGCTTAAGTATTCATTTTGGGGGTATATTTTTCCTTTAATTGAGCCTGGAAAGATGGTTGTCTGCTCAAAGCCGTCAAAATCACCCTGTGTGCCATTACCCTAAAGCAGGTTGTTTTCAACAACTAATAACACGGCAATATATATATAAAGTATATGGGTATATATGCAAATCTTTTATTGTACATTCACCTTCAATGGGTGTGTTTTATATGAAATATGCATATTTATGCACTCTATAGTTCAATATATTTTTAACGAGACAGAAATGAATGTTTGTTTTTTTTCTCTTAATTATAGTTGGCCTCATCCAGCGATTTCTGATCCTCCAGCTGTACATCCCGCTAGGACAGGACTTCTCTGCCGAGTTGCTGTAAGAACCCAAATGTAACGCATCGCTTTCTGCACACGGGGCACTTGATCAATTGAATTAGTAGTGGGAGCCATTAATTGCTAGTGGCAGATTTTGCATGAAAAAAAAAAAACAGTGACTTATCAAGTAGACAACAAGTAATTAAGCTAATTTAATTGTTATTTCCAGAATGCTAGAGTATGCTGACAATTCCCTGGGGGCAGTACGAATATTCCATCTGTTTAGGGAAAATATTATTATTGCAAATGCAGTTATATCAGAGAACGTTGTACTGAGAGGAAAATAGTGATACGAGTATGGGACCTGTTATCCAGAATGTTTGGGACCTGGGGCTTTCTGGATACTGGCTCTTTCCGTTATTTGCTTCTTCACAAGTATGGGAACTGTTATTCAGAATCCTCGGGGACCTGGGGTTTTCCAGATAATGGATCTTTCTGTAATTTGGATCTTCATACCTTAAGTCTACTAGAAAATCATGTAAACATTAAATAAAGTCAATAGGCTGGTTTTGGATCAAGTACAAGTTACTGTTTTATCATTACAGAGAAATAAATTTGGATTATTTGGATAAAATGAAGTCTATGGGAGACAGCCTCTCCGTAATTCAGATCTTTCTGGATAATGGGTTTCCGGATAACGGATCCTATACCTGTACTAGAATCTCAATGCTTACATGTATGTACCTTTTGGTGTAAATGCTAAGGTGGGTTTCGTCTCATTGGTTACAATGTTTGCTCCAGCTGTCCATGCCACTGTTCCACCTAATAATCATATAACTAGGGACAAAAACAATTTCTTAAACTGTTGTTCACCTTTAAATTAACTGTTAGTATGATGTAGAGTGTTATATTCTGAGACAATTTGCAATTGGTTTTCATTTTTTATTATTTGTGTTTTTTTAGTTATTTAGCTTTTTTCAACAGCTCTTCACTTTGGTATTTCAGCCATCTAGTTGCTAGGGTCAAATTTTCCCTAGCAACCGTGCACTGATCTGAATAAGAGACTGAAATATGAATAGGAGAGACATGAATAAAAATATGAGCAATAAAAATGAGTAATAACAATACATTTGTAGCCTTACAAAGCATTTGTTTTTGGATGGGGTCAGTGACCCCCGTTTTAAAGCTGGAAAGAGTCAGAAGAAAAAGGCAAAAAATTAAAAAGTTATAATAAATAAATAATGAAGATCAATCGAAAAGTTGCTTAGAATGTGCCATTCCATAACATACTAAAAGTTAACTTGAAGTTGAACTACCCCTTTAATATTCTGTAAAATTTGTGTTTGGGAAGCTAAAAACCTCGCCAATCCAAATTTTTCATGCTCTGTGCTGCTGTCACTTACTGAGCTTAGGGACCCACTCACAATATACAGTACTAGTGATGGGCGAATTTGCGCCGCTCGCCGGAAAATTCACGTTTTTTGAGGCCGGCTAATTTTTTCGGGTGAATTTTTGCAGGCGTTTCGTGAATTTATTCGCCCATCACTGTAAAGTACACATAGAATAGAAATGTCACAATATAAGGCTGATTAGTAATTAATACACATAATTACTACATGGCAGCACAGAAACCAGTGCAATTAGCATCAGAATTTAATAATCAGCAAACCAGTAGCATCAGCTTATATTACAGCCAGGGAAGCTCATTTTCTGCTGGATAATTAGTGACGAGCCCTAAGCTTAGCTTCTCAACAGCCAATCAGAGCCCACTGAGCATGTGAGTGTCACAGACACTTTCCAAGATGGTGACCCCCTGTGACAAGTTTGAAGTCCTGGATCATTGCTGCTATTGACAAGCTGAAACTTAGAGTTCAGTTCTCCTTTAAGCAAATTTCTTTGTAATTTGTTATCCTGTTGAGTTTCAATGTTTAAACGTTTTTTTGGTAGCCTTAAGGCATTGGGCTCCAAATCTAGGAAAGACCTCTTATCTAGAAAGGGGTCTCAAATATTCCAGATAACAGAGCCTATACCCATATATTGATAATTAGGGATGCACCGAATCCAGGATTCGGTTCAGGATTCGGCCAGGATTCGGCCTTTTTCAGCAGGATTCGGATTTGGCCGAATCCTTCTGCCCGGCCGAACCGAATCCTAATTTGCATATGAAAATTAGGGTCAGGGAGGGAAATTGCGTGACTTTTTGTCAGAAAACAAGGAAGTAAAAAATGTTTCCCCCTTCCCACCCCTAATTTGCATATGCAAATAAGGGTTCGGACTCGGTTCGGTATTCGGCCGAATCCTTCGTGAAGGATTCGGGGTTTCGGCCGAATCAAAAAAGTGGATTCGGTGCATCCCTATTGATAATCAAACCTGCTTGCAGTGTAGAGATCACATTAACAGCACACAGGCCGAAATGCCATGAGTTTCTGGTTTGTCTCTACTTTATTACCTCCCAGTTTTAATTTGGGGTCCTGCTCTGTCAGTATCTCATTTTCATGCACTCGTTGCAGAGAGGATGAAGGCTCATCTGCAGACAGAGACATTTACTGGGCCATTTCAAGGCTGCTTTGATTATTTGCATTCGCGTCTTGCAATTATTTCAATAAAAAGCAAGGCTTTCTGCAAAGCAATTTATCACCAACTGAAGTGGCTGAACTTACAGCGGCCTTGGCCTGACTCAGCCATACAGAGAAACAAAGCACATATAATATATTCATTTTAACGCACATTGGGCAGTGCTGGCCAGACTGGTCTCCTTGCTAAACAAGTTTGAAATGAACTCGGCACCAAGAATAAACGTATTCTTATATACTGATACACTTATATTCTGTAAAAATCCTATAAAAATAACGTTTCCCTACTTTGGTCATTGGAGGATTCTGGGATTAGAGTAATAGTTTAAGAGTGTAATTAGAGTACTGCTTGTTTTAATACCCTCTCCATGTTTTTAACGAATGGCAAATTACACTTGGGGGTGCCAAAAGTTAGGTACCCCCAAGTGGGTATAATTACTTACCCTTATACCCCAGGCTGGTGCCTGTATAGATCTATAAATATTGCCCTTTTATATCTTATAGAAACCGTTCAGTATAAAAATAAAAACAGGGTAAATAGATAGGCTGTACAAAATAAAAAATGTATCTAATATAGTTAGTTAGCCAAAAATGTAATGTATAAAGGCTGGAGTGACTGGATGTGTAACATAATAGCCAGAACACTACTTCCTGCTTTTCAGCTCTCTTGCTTTCCACTGATTGGTTACCAGACAGTAACCAATCAGAGACTGGGGGGGCACATGGGTCATATCTGTTGCTTTTGAATCTGAGCTGAATGCTGAGGATCAATTGCAAACTCAACAGTTATGTCCCATGTGACCCCCCTTATAGTCACTGACTAACTCAGAGTTAGAGAGCTGAAAAGCAGGAGGTTGGATTCTGGTTATTATGTTACACATCCAGTCACTCCATCCTTTATACATTACATTTTTGGCTAGGGTCAGACTGGGGGGCCCGGGGCCCACCAGGGCTGCTGCCCCAGGGCCACCCTCTGACCCGCTGTGCCGTGCCGGAGTGCTGCGAAACATTTGTGCACATACGGCGGTGTCTCGTTTGTGCGCATGTGTGTTGCTCTGAGTATGCGCAATATTTTTTTTTACATTTTTTTTGGTGGTGGAAGCGGATCTGGGCCTGTTTTTGGCTAACTATATTAGAAACATTTTTTATTTTGCACAGCCTATCTTTTTACCCATTTATTATTTTTATACTTAAAGTGAACACATAAAAAGCTGCACAATGAAAGTCCTTTGCAAATTAAACACGCAACACAAATATTTTTTTTCATGAAAACATCCATACCTGTTGTAAAGGTACTTAAATATTTGAGCTGTCAATCAAATAGTATCTGCCCCACCTCTATGCCTGAGGTGGGGCAGTCAATTACTTTCACTTTCCATTCAGCACTTCCTACATTTCTTCCTACAAAATGGCTCCTGCCTGCTTGCTGCGATGGTGTAATTCCAAGACTGAAGGAAACAAAATGTAAATAATACATACATAGTAAGTAAGTTTATTTTACTCAGCTAACATGATAATAAAGAATTTGGAATTATTTCTTAGGGTGACAGGTCCCCTTTAACTGTTCCTTTAAAGGGCACCAATCATGACCAAAATCATTTACTAAGTAAATACACTATGTGAAAGTTCAAGAAATCTGATTTTTAAAACAGTTAGAATTGTTTGTATAATGTAAATGATCAGCTCACTATTCCTTCTGCAAGATCTCCCCTATCTCCACTGCAGTTCTAGCTGAGGCAGCCATCTTGGATTTCACTGGCTCCTCCTACCTATATCTTCCCAGCCAACTGTAGCTCTGAAATCTCGCACATGCTCAGTTCAAATTCCTTGTTTGCTTATCAACCCTTCTAAGCTATTTTCAAATCAGCCAAACCTGTGTGTTAGCTGCTGTACAGTAGTGCTGCCCCCTGCTGGAAGTTAGCAGGTGGCAGCACTTCTAGTGGATACTTCTAGTGGAGGAGTTTACTAAAACAAGGCATTCTGGGTAGAATACTCAAAGCAGTGTTACAATCTGAGCATGCTCCTGAAATTTGCACATTAGAGTCTCTGTTAGAGTCTCAATATGGCCTCCCTCAGTGAAAGAACCCATTTGACAAAGTAAGGGATTTTTTTTTTAAAACCTGCATGTAGCACACCCTTGAGTGTACTTTTGCTGTGTATTAAGGCAATGTGTGACCAGGCTAAAACTGCTTGTAGTGTGCCCAGACCCCCAGTACCTGGTGTAGATAAATGCAGCAGGATACTCAGCCAGACAGTTTCTTTGCAGTAAACTATAACTGGTTTATTTACAGAGAACAGTGGCAAGGTAGTAATTCACAAGTACTTTGATGTTCACAGTTATAATAGAGTAGCTTCACACAGCAATAATCCCTCTAGAGAGTATAGGGTGCAGCAAACGGGCTGATATTCAGTATGTATCAAAGTTACAGCAACAATAGACGTGGGGAATAGTTACCACTCTCACTAGGCACTATCCCTCTGGTGAAGCACTAAGGCAAGGGTTTCTCAGCCTGAGGTCTTGTATCTTGGCACCAGACTTGATCCTCACCTCACCCACTGTATTCAGCCTGGGGTCTTGGGTCTTGGTATCCTATCTGGTCCTCAACTCACCCACTGTAGTCCCTGCACTAGTGGTTCAAATACCACGGGGTCCTAACCCCACTACACCTCCTCGTTGGAGCCACATCTGCTCACTAGCTACCCTGAGCTGACTTTCACTCCTAGAGCGACTATTACTGTACTACTATCACTATCTTACCCTTTACTAACTTTCCCGGCAGACCTGGACCTGTAGTACCTCTCTGTGAGGCAAAGTCCCAGGACAGACCCAGACCGCATGGTGCTAAACCCTTTTATATTGACAAACAGTGCCATCTAGTGGACAAACTCCATGAACTAATATGGACCCAGCAAGGGACATAGCTGCCTGAATTAACTAAAGGACCCTTAGGTGTCCAAATACTACAGGGGAATTGCCTGAGATAAATACACCCAAATCTCAGGGTCCCTACATTCTCCCCCCACTTAGAAACGTCAACGTCCTCGTTGACAAACTAAACATTTACTCTCAGTGCACAATAAATCACATTTTAAATAACATTTACTATTTATACCTCACACTTCAACGGCCGCTCCAAAGCACTGCCCATGGTACACTGGATCCTGTAACAAAGAAATATTGCAACATGCATTTTACCTGAGCGAACCCTATTACCTCGGGAAGTAATCCCTACAGTTACCCACACTACATGTTAACAAATATTACAGTACTGAGAAAGTCAGGCGCAGACAATACTTCAAGAACAATATGTTTTATTAACCAACAGTCTCTCCTTTTCCTTTGGTCGCAAGGGAAAGAAAAAAACAAAGAAGTAAAGAAAAATGGTGGTGACAGTCCTCGTCAATTAAATCCACCTGAGTCCCAACAAGCAGCAACAAAACTCCACACTGGCTGACTTAAACTTGAGCTGGGGTTGGTAACTTCACTCTTTCACCCCATCTGCAACAGAAACAGCACCCTCCTGGGTGTGGCAGGACCAAAGGTCACAGAACTCTCTCACTGTCCCTGATCACCCTTAGGACTTACACCAGGTACGTGAAACGCCTTTTAACATCCTCATAAGACGTGTAATATCTGGGGTGAGGCTTCTCCACCTTCTGACCTTGATCCCCAGTAACTTCCACACTGAACAGCCTCGGGATAGGATTGTATCGGCCGCTGCTGTGGACTGCGTGCTTCAGCACGGTGCGGCCCCACCACCATTCCTGCTCCAACATGCGGACATATTCCCAAGCCTGCATTCTCTTGGGCCTTTCCGAGTGTATCAGAATATTAGGGGGCATTTTCTCCTTCATGGTGATTTCTTCCACCACCCAATCATCCAGCTCGTTTTCCACCCTCTCATACACCCAAAGTGGAGCATAGGGCATGTAATACCCCCAGAGTCGGTTCACCCTGAAATTTATGACTCTCTGGATGCGAGACACTGATTTGAATACAGTGGGATCAGCCCTTCCAGGCAACACCCAAAAGTTCTTTTCTTCCTCAGGACTAACTTTTGGCGGGGCCCAGAAACTTGGGGGAAGTTTAAACATAGGCTCAGCTGCCGCTCCTCCTTGTTCCTCTGGTTCCGCCTCATATTCCTCCCAGCCAGGGGCCGGTTCACCTGTGGATACACTACCCCCCTCAGCCGAAGGGGGCACGCCACCCGTGGGCACTTTTCCTTCCTTCAACCCCTTCAGGTAGGATATCGGGGCCAGCACCTCTTCCTGCCCGGATTCCACATATGCCAGGGTAGATTTAGGTATCCCCCCTCTGAGCTTGTCCCTCCGCTGGACACCCCCCGTGACGCAGATCGGCCACGTGGTCCTCGGGCCCTAGGGGACCTACCCCGAACTTGAACCGGGACTCTCCGGCTAACAGGAGCATTAGAGTCTCCTTCTGCTGGCTTCCGCACTTCAGCAGAGGCGGAGGTAGGAGCGGGCAAAGCCTTTGGGGTTTGGTTCACAAGAGCGGTGGGTGAGATAGGAAGCGCGGGTGGCGCGGGTAGGGCAATGGCACTATCCTCCCCTTTGCTAGTGGCTATGGTTTCACTAGGGGTGCCCTGGACTTCCGCTAACCCGGGCTCGGGTGCGGACAATTTCCCGCTCACCTTCCCATCTCCTCCTGCGGCTGGGGACGGCACCGGATCAGTCGGTACCGGAGTGCTAGGCCTGGACACAACCGGGTCTTCGGCGTCGCTTTCCTTCTCCGGCCCAGCATCACGATCTTTCACTCTGGTCGCCAGGAGGGCCATCACTGCTCCGGGAGTACCTGACTTGGACTCGTCCAGCAACAGGCCGATCCAGCAAGGTCGTTGACACTTTGGGCATACGGAGGCAATCTGCTTCAACTCCGCATAAACCACGGCGCTGCAGCCGCCACAAATAGGAACCAAGGTAGGGTCTCCCTCATCCGTCATATCGGCCGCGAACAGTCCTGCCCAGAAATAGCGATAGCCGGCATCCAGCAGCATGGCTCCCATGGGTCTCTCCGACAATGACCGGAAACTGGCTTTGTCACTATCCGACATCTTGGCGTCCGACTTGCCTCTATGCCACCGTAGACAGAGCTCTAATACTGCGTCTGCTCCGCTCACTTGCTGGTCTCACACTGTCCTTCCAAGATGGCCGCCGTGACACCAACAGCCAGACCACTCCTTCCCACTAGGCGCCAAACTTTCCCGTACTGTCATTGGTCGGTAACACCTCTTAATCTCCGGAAGGGGTGGCTAAACAGGGTGGTACGGCTGTCTATTTGGCTCACGTCACTCACCACAGTTTCGCGCCTTTCCTCTGGCGCCAATTTACACAATCCGGATTGGCTCTCCCCACCAATCTGGAAAAGTGGGCACACAACTTTCCAGTCAGCCCTTTCCTTCAGGCAACAGTAAATTTAGGGCGGTCGGAACTCAGGCTGCAAATTGTGCTAGGCCAAGATGCCTTTTTCCTCTCTGGTCCGGCACTGCAGCGCCTGTCACACTTCTCTCTCACAGCAATGTGTTCAATAAAGAGATCCCGGACGAGCCCCCAAATGTAGCACACCCTTGAGTGTACTTTTGCTGTGTATTAAGGCAATGTGTGACCAGGCTAAAACTGCTTGTAGTGTGCCCAGACCCCCAGTACCTGGTGTAGATAAATGCAGCAGGATACTCAGCCAGACAGTTTCTTTGCAGTAAACTATAACTGGTTTATTTACAGAGAACAGTGGCAAGGTAGTAATTCACAAGTACTTTGATGTTCACAGTTATAATAGAGTAGCTTCACACAGCAATAATCCCTCTAGAGAGTATAGGGTGCAGCAAACGGGCTGATATTCAGTATGTATCAAAGTTACAGCAACAATAGACGTGGGGAATAGTTACCACTCTCACTAGGCACTATCCCTCTGGTGAAGCACTAAGGCAAGGGTTTCTCAGCCTGAGGTCTTGTATCTTGGCACCAGACTTGATCCTCACCTCACCCACTGTATTCAGCCTGGGGTCTTGGGTCTTGGTATCCTATCTGGTCCTCAACTCACCCACTGTAGTCCCTGCACTAGTGGTTCAAATACCACGGGGTCCTAACCCCACTACACCTCCTCGTTGGAGCCACATCTGCTCACTAGCTACCCTGAGCTGACTTTCACTCCTAGAGCGACTATTACTGTACTACTATCACTATCTTACCCTTTACTAACTTTCCCGGCAGACCTGGACCTGTAGTACCTCTCTGTGAGGCAAAGTCCCAGGACAGACCCAGACCGCATGGTGCTAAACACGTTTATATTGACAAACAGTGCCATCTAGTGGACAAACTCCATGAACTAATATGGACCCAGCAAGGGACATAGCTGCCTGAATTAACTAAAGGACCCTTAGGTGTCCAAATACTACAGGGGAATTGCCTGAGATAAATACACCCAAATCTCAGGGTCCCTACATGCAGTTTTTTGAAAAAACTATATATGTAGTTTGATTAAACGTGTTTAGCTTGTACTGGTCAGATTGTTAATATGTGTTTGATTTTGGCTGTGATAGGTGCCCTTTAAAGTCACCATTTTGGCATGTGCTGTGCCCCCTCACCAGACATACTGAGAAATAATGCAGCTGTAACTGTAACTGTGGGAGTAAAATACAGATCTTTGTCCATTCATTGGCTCATCTGACCTAACGAGTATGTGCGCCCCATGATTCGTATGATCCCAGGGGGCGGCCCTTATAATGGCAATTTTCTATTTAGGATTACCCAAATGCATACATACTACTAAAAGGTGTATATATATATATATATATATATATATATATATATATATATATATGAAAATGGTTTGTTTACATGAAGCAGGGTTTTACATTTGCAATATATTTTTATAAAAAAACATATATGGTTTGGGGAGTATAGTTTTCCTTTAATTGTTTAATTCTAGGGAAGCTTTATTTATTTATTTATTCATGTAATTTTTCATTTAGGTCACTTTGTGTTTGTTTTCTCCTCATTCCCCTTAGGAGATACTTGTCAGTGTTGCCCCATTTCTTTTCTCATGACCTGGTTTTTCTCTTTTCCGCTCATTGGGCCAGATTCAGTTCAGTGAGAAAAGATTATCTCCTGGTTTATCACGTGAAAACTCATGGACCGGATCTAATTCAGGAAGAAAAAACTTTTCTCCTAATTTAGTTCCAGTTTTTTCCCTTAGACTTGGAGTTTTCGTATGATAAACCGTGCGGTAAGTGTTTCTGAATTGAATCTCGAATTAAATCTCATCCCTGAGTTTTCATGTGATAAACGTTTTCCTTACTGAATTGAATCCGGCTCAGTGTGAGCAAATGAGCAGAATATATTGCGCAGCCTACACACTCTCAACCCAAATTTAGGCTGAATGCTGCAGAGGATTCCTTTACAGATTTACGTTATCATATGGGGATTAGGGCTGGGGGCTGAAATAAAGCCTTTAGGCAGGACAAATACGGGATAAGGAAAGTACATTCTAAATATGCGCAATGAGTACAGGATGGGAAAAGCCTGATTTTCTCTCCCTGGTGCTCATTGGTGAATCCAGTTAGAATATCCAGGTGCTATACAGGTATGGAATCTGTTATACGGAAACCCGTTATCCAGAAAGCTTCAAATTAAGGAAAGGCCTTCTCCCATAGACAAATACAGGAGGATTTTGGGGTCACAGCCTCATTGCACCCCCGCCTAATGATTTTAAAAATTAGTGGTGAGCACAAATTTCCCTTGTTTGTTATACTTCTCCCATAGGCCCAAATTCACTAAGATGCGAAGCGCCGAACGCTAGCGTCAATTCGCTAGCATTTGGCATTTTCGGTACTTCGCAAATTCACTAACGAACGCTGGCGTAGTTTCGCTAGTGTTACTTCGCATAAGTTACTACTTATGCCAGGCGAATTTTCGCTAGCGACGTAACTACGCAAATTCACTAACTTGCGCAGTGTACTGAACGCTACCTTTTACGCTAGACTTCCTTCGCCACCTCAGACCTGGCGAAGCGCAATAGAGTAGATAGGGATTGTTTCAAAAAAAGTCAAATTTTTTCTAAGTCCCAAAAAACGGTGGCGTGTTTTCTACATGATGGGTGATAGGCTGAAAAAAATTTTTTGGGGCTCCCCTCCTTCCCCCCTACATTTCCTGACTCATGGCAACTTACCTAGACAGTGGGCACATGTGTAGGGCAAAATAAAATTTATATTTGCTGATTTGAAGGTTTTCTTGGCATTTGTAGTGCTGATACGTGTTCCTCCATTGAAATTTGAATTTCACGCCGTATGCAAATGAACCATCGCTAGCGAACTTCGCTTCGCTTGGCGAATTAACGCTAGCGCAACTACGCTACCCCTGTGCGCAACTTCGGATTTTAGTGAATTTGTGGAGCGCTGGCGAAAATACGCCTGGTGAACTGCGGCGAAGTGCAGCGAAGTTGCGCCTGCCGCAACTTTGCATCTTAGAGAATTTGGGCCATAGACTCCATTTTATCCAAATAATCAAATTTTTTATAAACAATTTTCTTTTTGTGTGTAATAATAAAACAGTAGTGATGTGTAGGTCGGGTTTTTACCAACCTGCACCCAACCCTAACCCGCCTTCCCTCAGCCCGCACCCGCCCGCATCCAAATTGCGGGTTCCTTTTATAGACCCACGCTGCCCTGCCGATGTCATCACAAAATGGGTGGGGCAAGCAGGAGCGTGGCTATAAAGCTGGAAGCCGGCATTTGGAGGTGGCGGGGAGAGCAGGAGTAGAGCTCAACCTGCTCGCTACCTGCGAAGAGGAGTGTGAGGTCAGTCAAACACCCGTAACGAGGGTAAACCCGCTGGTATCGGGCCAGCCACACATCACTAGTGGCTTGTAC
Source organism: Xenopus petersii (assembly GCA_038501925.1). NCBI lineage: Eukaryota > Metazoa > Chordata > Amphibia > Anura > Pipidae > Xenopus > Xenopus petersii. Next base: position 154,154,051 of record CM076678.1, read on the forward strand.
TTGATCTCAACTGGTGATGGGCGAATTCACCCATTTCGATTTACCAAAAAATTCTCAAATTTCCCACGAAATTCAGAAAACGGCGAAAAAAATCGTGAGAGTCGAAAATTGATGTGTACAATTTTGGATGCGCGTCCAAAAAGTCGCTTACGTCAATTTTGACGCCAGCGTTAAAGTCAATGGCTTTCCGAATAGTGTTGATGCGCGGCTATTTAGACGTGCATCGATTTTGACGCAATCGACCTTTCAGACGTGAAAAAAAAATCCAAAAAAAACTTTTGCCGCTTGCAAATTTTTGCGGGAGATTCGCGAATGTTCTCCAGTGGCAAAACATGGAAATTCGCAGCGAATTCATGCCAGGCGAATTTATTTGCCCATCACTAATCCCAACTAAGATATAATTAATCTTTATTGGAGGCAAAACCAGCCTATTGGGTTTATTTAATGTTTACATGATTTTCTAGTAGACTTAAGGTATGAAGATCCAAATTACAGAAAGATCCATTATCCAGAAAACTCCAGGTCTGGATAACAAATCCCAAACCCGTATTAGGTGTTTAGGCAGATCAAACAAAAATCCCATAGTGCCATTGACCTGTGTTAATTTTTTTCTCACAATTTGTTTTTCAGGCCATAAATACCACATTAAAGGAGAAGGAAACCAAGTCGGCGCAAAAACCCTCCCCCCTCCCCTGTGTTGCTTCCCCTCCCCCCCCTGGCCTACCTGTCCCGCTGGGCAAATGCCCCTAATTGTTACTTACCCTTTTGCGCAGGTCCAGTCCACGGAGTTCACAGGCACCATCTTCTTCCACGCGATCTTCTTCTTGCTTTGACCGGCGTTTTGGCGCATGCGCAGTAGGAGCATTTCGACGATACGGATCTACTGCGCATGCGCCAAAAGCCACGAAGTCGTGACTTTTGGCGCATGCGCAGTAGATCCGTACTGGCGAAATGCTCCTACTGCTAATGCGCCGGTCAAAGCAGGAAGAAGATGGCGTCGGTGAACTCCGTAGACTGGACCTGCGCAGAAGGGTAAGTAACAAGTTAGGGGCATTTGCCCAGCGGGACAGGTAGGCCAGGGGGGAGGAGGGAGGGTGGGAAACACACGGGAGGGTTTTTGCGCCGACTGGGTTTCCTTCTCCTTTAATAAGTTAACAGGACTTTTAACTGATCAAAAAGCTTTTTAGCGTTTATACATTTTCTTAAAAAAAATTAACAATATCAAGGAAAAGTCTTTTTGCTCACTCATAAACTGCTTATTACACTGCTTCTCTGTAATAAAAAAAACAGTACCTTGTACTAGATCCAAACTAAAATAGAATTCATCCTTATTTGAGACAACATATTCCTATTGGGTTAAATTAATGCTCAAATGACTTTTTAGTAGACTCAAAGGAGACATATAGGATAAATTTAAAAAAAAAATTATTTTGTATGCGATGATGTATATTATATGGTCACGGTTTTACCTTTGGCTGTAAATTAATATTGTCTTTAAATATGGACCCTTTACTGGAGCTCCCCGTAGATGTTCTGGTCCCTGTCCATGTTTCAAATGAGGGGTGGGCGTGTACAAACAGTCCCTGCCAGAAGCACAGCACAGCCAATCACAGCCCTGCAATCACACAAGCAAATACAGGACTCAGTTCCCTGTCAGGTCAGCCTAGCTGCTGATTGGTTCTTATCCTACAGTGCAGTGTACTGAGTGGCTCCCCTGCATAGCCTGGGAAAGGAGGCAGCAGGAAGTGGAATGGGCGGGATTAGCATTTTCAGCATCGGGTCCAGAGTACTAGGGATTGGTGCACAGGAAATATTAAAAACTATTGTATCTCATGAGAATCCCCAGTCCTTCCTAACCAATGCGGTTGTGCTTGGTGTGCCTAAAATTCTGCCGCCCTAGGCCCGGGCCTTTGTGTAACCAGAAACACAACTTTTCAAAGTACATTCCTTCTATATCTAAAAGAGTTGAATGTACTGGTGCATTCTTGTTTTTTACATAATATGTCTCCTTTAAGGCAGGGATCCCCAACCTTTAGAACCCGTGAGCAACATTCAGTAGTAAAAGGAGTTGGGAAGCAACACTAGCATGAAAAATGTTCCTGGTGTGCCAAATAAGGGCTTTAATTGGCCATTTAGTAGCCCCTATATGGCTTGTCAGCCTACATTGAGGCTCTGTTTGGCAGTGCACCTGGTTTTTATACAATTAAAACTTGCCTCCAAACCTGAAATTCAAAAATAAGCTCCTGCTTTGAGGCCACTGGGAGCAACATCCAAGGGGTTGGAGAGTAACATGTTGCTCATGAGCTACTGGTTGTGGATCACTGTTTTAAGGTATGGATATCCAAATTATGGAAAGATCCATTAGCAGGAAAAAAAACCCACATTCTGGATAACAGGTCCCATACCTATATTAGATTTATGATAGAAAATGATCCTATCCCTAGGATGTGCAGTTAGTTTTCCTCAAAGAGGACTACAGAGCTGACACTTCAGACTTCAGGGATGAAGATCTAAATTACAAAAAGATCCCTTAGCTGGAAAATCTCAAGCATTCTGAATAACAGGTCCCATACCTCCCAACACAAAGTTATGCCCCATATCTCCCAGAACGAAGTCACCAAAAGTGCATGGCCAGGCTATAAACATTGCGGCAATGGAAAAATAGTGTCAGTGTTGCTTTAATGTCCCCTAACTCAATGCGCTTTATAATCTCACCACCTGAGTAAACTGATTTATACAGTTACCCGCTCCGGGAAGTAAGGCAGCGATTGTTTGCTCTGCGGGCTCAGGAGGTGCCTGTACATCTGTGTATGTTTACACTCGACAGCATATGAAGTATCACAGAATTCTGGCCAAATGTTCCAGTGTGTGTTTAGCGCTGACGTGCCAATAAGTGATGTATTTTCTGCCATCTGGATTAGCGCACGGAACAATATCCGCCATGCTCTTTGCCTTTATTCTCTCCTGAATAATTAACAAAAACGGAGACGAGATGCCTCTAAAAGCTGACTTTGTGCTGCTAATTAGGGAGGAGGAGATGTGTCAGCACGACTTTGCTGTGTGCCGCGTGTTGTGCTTGCGAGTCTGTTTATTAAATATGTATGACTAGGAAAGGTGTTACAAACATTAGGCGTATTTGCAAACAGTTTAGCTCTTCACACAGTCAGGTCTAAATTATGCTCAGGGAAGTGTTTGGGTCTTTTTTCTTCATAAAACAGCAAATTGGAGCTAAAAATACGACTTCAGTCAGAGGCGCTCCGCCGTTTGATGAGAAAAGCCACTTTTGATTTGTTTTCTGTTAAATCAGGCACATTTATAAAACAGCCGAACAAAGAACCCAAAGTCCCATGCTAATGGTGATATTACTAGCGGCAACTTGGTCACATGTATTTACTAACACAGCTGATAAATTGCAGTTGACTTGTATCAAAAGTCATCACAAATGGGGCCATCACCCAGGGACCCACCAAGTGGTCCCACCATCAAAGGGGTACATTTACTAAAATTCGCCAGGGATGGCTTCGCAGCCATCACAACACTTCGCCAGGCTGGAAATTCGCTCAGACATCGCTAATTTACTAAAATGCAAAGTTGCGTCCAGGGCGTTGAACGCTGGCGAATTTTCACTAGCGTTCAGCAATCAAAGCGAAGATACGCTAGCGTTCAATTCTGCCTAGCGCAACATCGTTAGAGGTCTTTGCTCAGGCTAATTTGCATACGGCGGGAATTGAAGTTGAATGGAGGTATATGTTGCAGCAAATATATTACATTACACAAATCCCGGAAACCAAAATAAAATAAAGTTGTTATATTGCCCTACACATGAGCCCACTGTATAGTTTATGTGCCATATGTTAGAAAATGTAGGGGGGAAGCCGGTTACCCAAAAAAATATTAAGGACTTTTGCAGCCTATCACTCTGAAAAATGGAAAAGACGCCAGCGTTTTTTGGACTTAGAAACTTTTTCCACTAAAAAATATGATGTAAGTAACAGAAGAATGAGGAAGCTCTATACACTCCATTGCACTTCATCTGGTCTGAGCTGGTGAAGGCAAATCTGGCGATAGAGGTAACGTTCAGTAAAATCCGCAAATTAGTGAATTTGCGGAGTAACGTCCATTCGCCAGAGCGAAAATTCACCTGGCGAAATGAGCGAGAGTGTCTGTCTCTTTCGCTAGCGAAGTTACGCCTGCGCACATTAGTAAATCGGCCTGAATGCGGTAACGCTGGCGAATCGTTGCCAGCATTACTCACTTTGCCCTTTATTAAAGCTGCCCCATTGTGTTCATTTGATACACCTCCAGTCCAAATGCCAAAAACTCTAAAAATTTTATTATTTTTATTTTTTACTATAGAATCCAAATTTTTATTGGAAAAAAAAACCTGAATCTTTTGAGATTTGTTATACCGCAAGGATGGAAAAAGTCAGAATTTGAAAATCCACCATCTCATACCTACAGAGGTTTTATGTAAGTCAATGGGATCGGTCCATATCCTATTTGGAAGTTTCTGTGGTCTGCGCTGGAATTAGCCCAAAAATCCGACTAGTTTGGACTTTTTGGATAAAAATCTGAAAAATTCTTGCTTTTAGGGAAAAGGCCTGAAAAACTAGAGAGATTCAGGAAAAAAACGTATTTTGTGTTTGTCCCGATCCGATTAAATCGTGTTTTTTTTAGTAATAAGTAAGGTCCAATCGTGGATTCTAGTTTGGTCAGACCTTTTTTTATTAAAATAATTCAGAAAAATTCAGATTTTGATAACTATGGCCCCCCATGAGAACTTTTGTAAATCCAGACGAAAAGGGCTATTTATGAATGAGAGTGCAATATCACAAGGTTTCTCCCATAATTTCAGCTTAATTGCGGCTGTTCTCCCAAGTTCCATCCAATGGAATTGCACCCAATAAATAAATAATATAAAGGACAGGGTGTGGGTGTATTTATAAATGACCCCTTATTTCTTTATTTCCTGCCTAAATATAATATATTCATTCTTCTGCTTAAGGGGAACTATTACAAATTGTTTGGGATAGTTGTGGGGGAGATCTTTCCCTTGATTTACCTTGGCAACAGGAGCCTGAAACGTTGCCTGTTTGTTGGCACAAATAAACACTTTTCAACACAGTAGGGTAAGCAGCCTGCACCCAGCATCTCTATAATAGTAATATTCCAGGCCTTCAAAGGAGCTCACCATTTTTGTTAGGAGTGTCAGTGGCACTGCACATGCTCACTGGGTACTGAGCAGCTGTTAGGAAGCTAAGCTTAGGGGTCGTCTTAAATCATAAAGCAGGAAATTAGGTCACATCTCTAATGGAAACTGATGCTACAGGTTTGCTGTTTATTAAATTCTGATGCTAATTGCACTGGTTTCTGTGCTGCCATGTAGTAATTATGTGTATTAATTACTAATCAGCCTTATATTGTGACATTTTTATTCTATGTGTACTGTATATTGTGAGTGGGTCCCCAAGCTCAGTAAGTGACAGCAGCACAGAGCATGTGCAGTGAATCCGCAGAAAAGAAGATGGGGAGCTACTGGGGCATCTTTGGAGACACAGATCTTTACTGCTAAAGGGCTGTGGTTGCCTTGGGCTGGTACAGAAGCACAAAACATCATGTACAACATTTCTAGCTACTTTTTTTGTTAAGCTTTAGTTCTCCTCTAAAGGGATTGTTCACCTTTATATTAACTTTTAGTATGATGTAGACATTTGCAATTGGTTTTCATTTCTTATCATTTGAGGTTTTTGAGTTATTTAGGTTTTTATTCAGCAGCTCTCCAGTTTGCAATTTCAATTTGGTTTCTAGGGTCCAAATTACCCTGGGAGTTTGGTTTATGGGACATGGGAGTTTTTTTTTTTATTGGGACAATGAGATTAATTTGGATTTTAGTAAATAAACCCCAAAATGTCCCCTGTGCCAGTGCCCTTTAGCTGCTTTTCTCACCCCATGCCACTTTCCCTTTCCCCCTTCTTTCTCATTTTGCACTCCGTTTCCCTTTGCTCTTTAATTTAAACAATAAAGTCGGCATACAAATCAGCTGCACAACGATTGGACAATCGCCGGCCTATCCTATCATCACATTATTGACTTGTTTTCTTTTATTTTGGCAAATAATATAGGGAATGCAAATGGCTAGTGAAAAAGGGCTGGGTTAATGGGATATAACCCCCAGAACCAAAGGGAACACCATATATCAAAAAAGTCTCCCATATCACCCTCCTTAAAAAGACAAAAATGTAATCCAATTTCTATTTAAAAAATAAAAATACATACAGACCCCATGGTACTCCACATTACATGTTTCATACCCACCAGTACTTATGGCAAGTTACTGCCTATGATTAAGTACCGGAGGGTATGAAACGCGTACCATGGGAAGTATTTTTAATTTTTTTAAAGGAATGTCAAATACATTTTTGTGTTTTTAAGAAATAAGTGGAATACTTTATTTGACATATTATTTTATTTTGGAAAACGTCAGTCAAAACATCCAGCAACATTGGGATTTCATGAATTCCCGGAGAACATGGAACCTAGGTTTGCTACCTTTTTTTTTGGCGAAAACAGGCAGGGGCCGGATGGAGGGGCGGATCGGTGATGTCCGGGACGGGGTGAGTGACTTGAGGAGGCGGGGCAAGTGACATCAGGGGTGGGGCTCATGACATGGCAATCACTTCTATGTCCTGTCCGGGTTTCCAAAAACCGGGCTGTCCAGGTGAAATCCGGACCGGTGACAACTAGTGATGGGCGAATTTGTCCTGTTTCGCTTCGCCAAGAAATTCACAAAACCGGCGAGAAATTCACGAAACAGCGATTTTGACACCGGCGTCAAAATGGGCGGTGGCGTCAAAGTTGAAGCCGGCACCCATTAAAATCAATGGGCATCCGTTTATCACTTAGCGTCTAAATTAGTGTAGGAACTATCGCCGGCGTAGAAAAAACTTTGACGCGTTGAATTTTTCACCGGTGAATTTTCGCCAGCGAATTTTCGCTGCAAATTCACAAATGTATTCACGGTCGGCGAAACGGGCAAATTCACCGCAAATTCGCTCCTGGCGAATAAATTCGCCCATTACTAGTGACAACCCTAATGGAACAGGGAATAACCATATTCTCTTTCTCCAAAACCCACAGAATAAAAACATTCGTGAATGGGCGGTTCCAATGGAATCGTCTGCCTCTCATGATACATGGTACCTTGCTACCAAAATGTTTCCAAGCCTGTTAAGGTTAAGTTCTTCCATAAGAAAGAAAGACAGGAATATCCATATGTTTCTCTCTCCTCCCTCGTGAGCAAGTTGTCTCGCCTGACCCACAGCAGGTCTTTATGTGCAGCCGGAATCCCATTTTGATTAATTGCATCTGCGAGATGATTGCAGCATCTTCAACTAGGCTGAAAATAATGCCGTGCTTCACTTGCTCCTGCAATCTAGCAAGACTAATAGAAAAATAAATATGTTTAGATAAAGGCTTGTAAAGGTTGCCGGGCGCATAGGGAGGTGTATCAGGTAGGCCCGGAGTTAAAGCAAATGCAGAGGAAAGTGCCGTAGAGATGGTTCTTGTATTATTAAAGCAGAGTCAATCTGGAAACATTACTTTATGCATTATTATTATTATGAGAATGGGAAAAGACTGTCTTTCCATTTCTATGAATATTATAGTACAGCTTCTCTCCATTCTCTGCATAATGTACAGTGTTACTGACACCAGAACTATCAGGGGCTGACTGCAAGATGTATAAGTCCCTTCTTCCGAATTGAATCTAAAATTTGTATGATTAGCTCTCCCTTCCCCCTACCCATCACTGTCCCTGCTCCGAATCTCGCACCATAAAAAATGGCATTTGTAAAATGACTATTCTTCTATTTTGTTAACATTTTTCTAAGATGATTGTTTTTTAGAAATGAATGAGTGAAGCCCCCCCTCTCCCCAGTTTAAGATCAGTAAGTCTCTTTGGGGCAGATTTACTAAAGGGCGAAATAAAGTTTCGGACTGGCCTGGCGGGACACCGGGAAAAAACTCAGTGGGCCCCAACTCTCATGGGCCCCCGCCAGGCCAGACCTCCCTCCCCATATTAGGATCCCAAAAAAAAAATTGGCGCCACGCCGTCTACGCATGCGTGTTACACCGAGCGCGCCTCATAGTAGGGGGCTGGCAGGGAGTCTGGAGGGGGGCCCTGGGCCCCCCAGTCCAACCCTGGCGAAATAAGTAACGATGGCGACGATTCATCAGCATTACTGCTTTCAGGCACTTTGCCGATTTACTAACAAGTGCAGACTTTGCTAGTGAAAGAGACAGACGCTAGCGGTCATTTGCACTCTATCACCAGGTGAATTTTCGCTCTGGCGAATGGACATTACTCAGCAAATTCTCTAATATATGGATTTTTCTGAACATTACCTCTTTTGCCAGACTTCCCTTCCCAGCTCAGACCAGATGAATTTTCGCCGCTTTGTTAATTTACCCCTTTGACTTTTTAAACGGTTACAGTTTGATACATGAGTTTCTGGCATGTCTCACTAGCTTCAGTAGCCAATAGTGATGTGTGGCCTGGCCTAAAGCCCATGGGAGGGGTCTGGCGAGTTCGGGCCAGCCTCAGCAACTTCGGCACAATGTCTTCAGGCCGTGGTCGAGCTGAACTTTAGCCTCTACTTGACCCGCCTGTGGCCTTCTTCTGCCCCACTTCTGCCTCTGCGTGCCTCAATTTATATACTTACACCAGATTTACATAGCGGTCGCCCCTAGGCTGGCTGCCGTTCGTCACCTCTGTCCCCTCCCCTTCATTTCTGCACATGCACAAATTTTCATCATCTGGTCGGGAGCACTGGGAATTGGCACATGGGAAATTTAAAAAAAATGATTCATGATCAGCCCCAGAGCTTCCGAACCAATGTGGTTGTGGTTGCGCTTCATGCCGCCCCAAAAATCCTGCCGCCCTAGGCCCGGGCCTTGGTGACCTTTTCACAAATCCGGGCTAATCCCCCTCCCCCGCTGTGATGTCACAAAGGGGACGGAGCGGGAACGGGTATATAAAGCAGGGAGGAAGGTCGGGTGGAGGAGCAGCGGGTTAGGGTCGGGTTCAGGAGCAGCAAGTTAGGGTCAGGTGGAGAAGCAGCGAGTTAGGGTCGGGTGGAGGAGCAGCGGGTAAGGGTCAGGTGGAGCAGTGGGTTAGGGTCGGGTGGCTAAGCAGCGGGTTAGGGTCAGGTTCAGGAGCAGCAGGTTAGGGTTGGGTGGATGAGCAGCGGGTTAGAGTCGGGTGGAGGAGCAGCGGGTTAGGGTCGGGTGGAGGAGCAGCGGGTTAGGGTCAGGAGCAGCGGGTTAGGGTCGGGTGGAGGAGCAGCGGGTTAGGGTCAGGTGTGGGTGGAGTTTTGCTTGAGGCTCACTAGTAGCCACAGCTTGTACTGAGAATGCTCCCTGACAGTGGCATAACTATAGAGAAAGCAGACCCTGCGGCTGCAGGAGGGGGGGGCTCAGGAGGTATAGGGGCCCCATGAGGTCCCTAATTCATGTACAATTTAAATAAATATTGGTAAAACAGGTCAACCTCTAGACATTTTGGGGGCATGAAAAAAAATTTGCTGAGGGGCCCAGTAATATCTAGTTACACCAGTGCTCCCTGACTTCCCAATGTGTCAGTGTATAATGAGTCCCATTATAACAGTGACATTGACATAGACTTAAATAAAGGGTAAAATAAATGGCAGCCACTAATGTTATGGATGTTTATCTGCCTCCTCTGGGAAACACAATGGGGGGGGGGAGAAAAACATTAATTTTTTTAATGGTTATTTTTTAATGGTTAATTTTAGCAAATTATAAAAACATATTTGGAAAAAAAGTAATTGTTTCTGGTGTACTTTTCAAACAATACATTTTGAGAACTTTAATGCAAATCCATTTGAAGAAGAAACAATCCGGTGCCTCCTTAAAAACCCTCCTTTCTGCGCTTCCACAAGTGAGATTTTATTCCTTGACATTTGTGCCTCCGCTGCTTGTGACCCTAAGCATCTCCCGAAATGAGCTCTAAGCTCTGCTGAGCACGGACCCACACGGCCTAAACCATTCTGTATTCTGCAGGGGGCCTTGAATCCACCGCAGCACATTTGTAATAATAAGGATGTGATTATCATATACTCACGGAACTGCAAGGGACCCTCTACATCTTACTGACAATTGTATCTTAGGAAGCAGGTGGAATTGAACATCTTTGTCTTGTGGCTGAGAAAGGTGATTATTTGCCAGTAAGGGATTGCTGAACACGGCTACAGACATTCTATAGGAGACACATTCGTTGTAACGTAACTGGATCCAGGGCTGTTGGGGTACTTGTCTGGATACCTAACATCTGTAAAGGTACAAAGGAAGTACAGTTATGGGACCTGTTATCCAGAATGCTTGGGTTTTCAGGATAACAGATCATTCTGTAATTTGACTCTTTATACCTTAAAGGAACAGTAACACCAAAAACTGAACGTAAGTCAAAGTAATTAAAATATATTATATTGTTACCCTGCATTGCTAAAAGCTGGTTATTTGCTTCAGAAACACTACTATAGTTTATATAAACAAGCTGCTGTGTAGCCATGGGGGCAGCCATTCAAGCACAGGATACACAGTAGATAACAGATAAGTACTACTATAGTTTATATAAACAAGCTGCTGTGTAGCCATGGGGGCAGCCATTCAAGCACAGGATACACAGTAGATAACAGATAAGTACTACTATAGTTTATATAAACAAGCTGCTGTGTAGCCATGGGGGCAGCCATTCAAGCACAGGATATACAGTAGATAACAGATAAGTACTACTATAGTTTATATAAACAAGCTGCTGTGTAGCATGGGGGCAGCCATTCAAGCACAGGATACACAGTAGAGAACAGATAAGTACTACTATAGTTTATATAAACAAGCTGCTGTGTAGCCATGGGGGCAGCCATTCAAGTACAGGATACACAGCAGATACTACTATCGTTTATATAAACTATAGAAGTACTTATCTGTTATCTACTGTGTATCCTGTGCTTCAATACCTGCCCTCATGGCTAAACAGCAGCTTCTTTATATAAACTATAGTAGTACTTATCTTTTATCTACTTTGTATCCTGTGCTTGAATGGCTGCCCCCATGGCTACACAGCAGCTGGTTTATATAAACTATAGTAGTACTTATCTGTTATCTACTGTGTATCCTGTGCTTGAATGGCTGCCCCCATGGCTACACAGCAGCTGGTTTATATAAACTATAGTAGTGTTTCTGAAGCAAACACACCAGCTGTACCAGTGCAGAGCAACAGTATATTATATGTTAATTACTTTAAAACCCATTCATGTTTTGGTGTTACTGTTCCTTAAAGTCTACTAGAAAATGATATTCCTTGTACAGATATGGGACCTGTTATCTAGAATGCTCGGGACATAGGGTTTTCCAGATAACAGATCTTTCCACAATTTGGATCTTCATACCTTACGTCTACTAGAAAATCCTGTAAAAATGAAATAAACCCAATAGGCTGGTTTTGCTTCCAATAAGGATTAATTATATCTTAGTTGGGATCAAGTACAAGCGACTGTTTTATTATTACACAGAAAAAAATTTAAAAATTTGATTATTTGGATAAAATGGCGTCTATGCGAGACTGCCTTTCCGTAATTCTGGATTGGGACCTAGGGATTCCCTCCCCATCACTCATGTATTAAATGCACTCAGTTCCATCCATAGCCAAGAGGGCCAGGATGGGAGGCCCCCAGAAAACTCACATTTTAGAAAGGTAACCCCCTTCCTCACCTCAATAAGGGGTTGCCCCTGAATTCTGCAGAGTGATAACCCACAAAGAATTCCACGTGCCCTCTTTCAAAAACTGAAATTCGAGAACCATCAAAATATTCAAGCAGTAGTGAAAATAATTTGGCAGTTAAAAACGAAAAAAAAAGACTAAGACCTAACGCGTTTTGTGCCTTACTCATAGGCTCAACTATGCTGGAAGGCTTTACACAAGTTCTATTCATTAATGATCCCTTCTATCTTTGATCAAATAGATATACTAAAAGTTCTATATCATATCTTTTTATTTCCCATCATGGTGGGACAGGTGTTGGCATTGTTGCTTTTCTACTCTCAGGTCTTGGGTTCAGTTCCAACCAGGGCAATATCTACGTGAAATGTGAGTTTTCTTGTGAACTTCCTCCATTAGTCCTGCTGGTAGGTTAATTGGCCCCTGATAAAACTCACCCTGGTGTGTGTGTTTGGGTACGTGCTTGTGTGTTTGTGCCTTTGTTTAGAAAGTAAACTATAGTGGGGCAGGGACTAATGTGAAAGATCAAACAATCTCTGTAAATCTCTGTGCAGTAAATATAAAGGAGTGACCATATTGACCTTTCATATATTAATATGCTTAGATATGAACAATTTATCCTTAGGAAACACGTGGGTCTATATTGAGTCAATACACAAAGTCTCAGACTTTAAATTCAAATTACAGTATGGAACCTGTTATCCAGAATGCTTAGATAGATACGGGAATTTTCCGTAGTTTGGATATCCTTACTAAAAATAATTTAAAGATAAATTAAACAAAATAGGATTGTTTTGCCTCCTGTAAAGATTAAAGGGGTTGTTCACCTTTAAATTAACTGTTAGTATGATGTAGAGAGGGATATTCTGAGACAATTTGCAATTGGTCTTCATTTTTTATTATTTGTGGTTTTTTACTTATTTAGCTTTTTATTCAGCAGCTCTCCAGTTTGCAGGTTCAGCAATCTGGTTACTAGGGTCCAAAAGGTACTGTTTTATTATTACACAGAAAAGGGAAATTATATTAAGATATGTAATGATTTGATTAAAATGGAGTCTATAGGGGACGGCTCTCTCATAATTCAGGTTAATGCTTTTTTTGGATAATGGATCCACCCACCAGCCCATAGCCAAACCCCCACAGTGCTCCCCCAAGTCGCTGATCTCCCTCCCTCCCTGAAGTTAGGTTTAATTACATGCGCTCGGTGTGGGGGGCACAGTGGGGGCCTTTGGGTATACACACAGGTATGACACCTGTTATCCAGAATGTTGGGGACCAGGGGTTTTCCAGATAACGAATTTTCGTAATTTGGATCTTCATACCATATGTCTGCTAAAAATCATTTAAACGTTTATTAAACCCAATAGGCTGGTTTTGCCTCCAAAAAGGATTAATTATATCTTAGTTGGGATCAAGTACAAGCGACTGTTTTATTATTACACAGAAAAAGGAAATATGTTGTAAAATTTTGAATTATTTAATTAACATTGAGTCTTTGGGAGACGTAATTTGGAGCTTTCTGGATAGTGTTTTTATACAGGTCATGGAACTCCGAGGTTACTTATAATATCCTCATATTTTACAACTGGGGGTACTTTATTAATTATAATACACAAATTTTAGTGAGTCATGTGACAGAAATTACATCACTACTCACCGTTTATAACTGATGACATCACTACTCACCGTTTATAAGGATATAATTTACAAGACATTCATGGCTTTTGTGTATTTTATATATATATATATATATATATATATATATATATATATATATATATATATATATATATATATATATATATATATATATTCAAGAGAACCAGCACTCCCATATATAAAAAAATTCTCGTTTATTTCTGTTGCATCAGAACACTGATGCAACAGAAATAAACGAGAATTCTTTTATATATGGGAGTGCTGGTTCTCTTGAATATCATGTTATATATATCCTAAACCTTGCACCCCGGCTATATAAGCCATAATAGTGTGCCTTGGAGTGCGGATACTCACTGGACTGTGATATATATATATATATATATATATATATATATATATATATATATATATATATATATATATATATATATATATATATATATATACATATATATATATATATTTATATTGGCGAATTTTGCCAAAAAAGTTACGAATTTCCAGCAAAACCGAAAAATTCCCGAAACTTGAAAATTGACGCCGGTGTTAAACTTGAAGGGTTGTTGATACAAGCAACTTTTCGCACGCGCGTCCAAAATCTTTTGATGCCGACAAATTTTCGCAGGAGAGTCGTGAATTTATTCGCCTATCACTACATATACATATATATATATATATATAGATTCCATGGTTCCAACGCACACCGTCGACAAATTAGTAGATCCGGGTGCTACCTGTTCAGGCTGTTGTATCCATTCAATAGAAGATTCTGGTGCACACCGGGATTTGAATGGTTAAAACATCATATTTTATTTAAATAATTTAAAAACAGAACTGGTCGACGTTTCGGTCTCTATCTAAGACCTTTTTCAAGACCCTGTTCACCATACCATAGGTACATCCTTAAATAGATAAAAAATATGACACTCACCCCTCAAACCACTCCCACCGAATCATGTGACAATTATTTTTTATCTTCGGTGCAGGTGTCTTCTAGTCACATGATTCGGTGGGAGTGGTTTGAGGGGTGAGTGTCATATTTTTTATCTATTTAAGGATGTACCTATGGTATGGTGAACAGGGTCTTGAAAAAGGTCTTAGATAGAGACCGAAACGTCGACCAGTTCTGTTTTTAAATTATTTAAATAAAATATGATGTTTTAACCATTCAAATCCCGGTGTGCACCAGAATCTTCTATTGAATATATATATATATATATATATATATATATATATATATATATATATATATATATATATATATATATATATATATATATATATATATATATATATATATATATATATATATATATATTATATATATATATAATGAAATGCTGCTCCTCACTTTTCTTATTGGGTGCACGTGGGCAAGGCTTAATTTACATACTAAACAAGTTAGCCCCAGCACTCTCAACATATAACCCCCTAAAAAAACATATTCTTGCACAACTGAACTGTAACTTTTTTTTAAAAAAGACACTTTTAGTTACAAAGTTTGTACAACTTGGGGCTAACTTGTTTAGTGTGTGTATATATATATATATATCATCTCCTTTTTAAAAGCCAGTAAAGCCAGGCAGAATGAAGCAAGCACATTATTAATGAGAGTTCATTTCAGTGGATATTTTGCAAATCAAGAATGATGTATTGCCGCTCCAGCACGCCAGGCCACAACACTATCCATTGTAAGCATGAAATATATGACCACTTCTTACCTATTACAGGCAGGTTTTTAAATGCTGTTGTAAGCTAAATTGAAATGTAAATTATTCTCGCACAGCCATTTGTCTGATCGGCTGCATTCCTCTGGCTGTAGGATAGGGTTCTCGTTAATTCTTTTGTGCTTTAATCTATGCATATATTTGCATTCGCTGGTGATAAAAAAAAAAGCAATAAGTAAGCGCAATAATCACCGCCGTGGTTTTGTACATCTTTTAGATGTTCCTTATTCCAAAGAAGGGAGTCCTGAATGTGCCAAACGCTGATCACAAATCCCTCCGTATCCTTGAAGTGCAGATTACATTGACACCTACAGGCAGTTTTCCTATGCAAATCAAACATTCTATACCCTTGCCTGGAGACTGCTGGTTTCTAAGCGACATGTTTTGCATCTAAGAGTTGGAAATACTTATTAAATTCAAATAAAGACAGTGTCAAAATTGCATTGTCCTGAGCAAATCCAGTTAAAGGAGAAGGAAAGCTCCAAGAATTTATTTCCAACAGATTAGCCATAATAGTGCAAGCTAGATCGCTATATTTATTCTGTAGAACGCTTTACCATACCTGAGTAAACAGCTCTAGACACTTGTTTAGGATAGGCGCTGCCATATTAGTTTGGTGTGACATCAATTCCTGCCTGAGTCTCTCCCTGCTCTCCTATAGCTCTGGGCTCAATTTACAGCAGGGAGGGAGGGAGGGGGAGAGAGGAGCAAACTGAGCATGCTCAGGCCCTAGCCCTGGAGGTTTATGCTGAAGACAGGAAGTCTGATACAGAAGCCCATGAGTACACAATAGAAGGGAAGAAATGTGCTGTTTCTTTTGACAGAGGATTCAGAGCAGCATTACTTTGAGGATTTACTGGTATATTTATACAGACCTTTCTGATAAAGCTTACTTAGTTTTAACCTTTCTTTCTCCTTTAAATCCACTATAATTCCAGAGTCTACTGTGCCATCATAACGAATGTTCTAATATACAGGAAACAGGGGTGTAACTATAGAGGAAGCAGAGGGGCCCATGGGGCACTAATTTATATACAGTTTCAATACATTTTGGTCAAACTAGTCAATCTCTAAATATTTTGCGGGCCTGAAAAATAACTTGCTCTGGATTCCAGTTATATCTAGTTACTCCACTGACAGAAAGAGATCTGAGTTTTTTTCGATGCATACTGCTCACTGCACAACCCTTTCCATTAGGAAAGAGAGAGAGGAGAAGGAAAGGCTAAAAGTAAGTAAGCTTTATCAGAAAGTATATAAATACACCAGTAAATCCTCAAAGTAATGCTGCTCTGAGTCCTCTGTCAAAAGAAACAGCACATTTCTTTCCTTCTATTGTGTACTCATGGGCTTCCGTATTAGACTTCCTGTTTTCAGCTTAAACCTCCAGGGCTAGGGCTTGAGCATGCTCAGTTTGCTCCTCTCCCCTCCCTCCTCCCCTTCCTGCTGTAATCTGAGCCCAGAGCAGGGAGAGACTCAGGCAGGAGGTCACACAAGCTAATATGGCAGCTGCTATCATAAACAAACAGAGAGAACTTCTAGAACTGTTTGGGAAAGCATTCTGCAGAATAAATAAAATCTAAAGGCCCCCATCACAGGCCGATAAAACCCGCCGACAGACTGAGTCTTATTGGCTCGTGTGTGTGGGGCCATCCGACGGTTTGCCCGATCGATATCAGCCCGAAAGTCGGCCCGATCTCGATCGGGCAAGTTAAAAAATTCAGTCTGTGCCTGTATTCGGTCCCGCGATCTGTCTGCCCATATCGAATCCATTGTGATCTGATTGTTAGGCCCTAGGGCCCATGATCGGATCAGCCCAATATCGCTCAGTTCAATGTGCGCATATCGGGGAGAGATCTGCTCCTTTGGCGACATCGCCAAATGAGCGGATCTCTACGTCTATTGCCAACTTTATAGCTTGCACTTTTGTGGCTAATCTATTGGCAGTATACTGCTTTGGTAGGTTTCCTGCTCCTTTAAAAGAATTCTAAACACTAGAGTGAAAAAGAGCTTATTTCCCATAAAAAAAACCCTTGCCATCATCTCTGATGTTATCCTGCTTTATAGCCTCTAATGCTATGCAAGAAGGTTAGGGGTTTTGTAATTGCATGTGTTTTATTGACACATTATATAAAAAGGTTGAAAGAGAGAGAATTTCATATTAACATACACATTGTATAGCTTAGATAGGATTGTTAGGGTGGAAAACTGATAAGCAGCAGTTCAGGGATAGTTTAATAAATCTTTAAAATGCCATTTGATTCTTAATAGGGACTGTTTTAGTTTGGAAGGGCACCTCAATTTATGGTGTCATACTATTTTACCAATTTTATTTATCTAGCATAGGTACTGAAATATTGTTGTATGATGGATACTTGATCCAGGGCTTTCTGTAGCTACTATAAAGGCACAGGTAAGGGATCCGTTATCTGGAAAGCCATTATCCAGAAAGCTCCGAATTACAGATAGACCGTCTTCAGTAGACTCAATTCTATCCAAATAATCCACATTTTTAAAACTTATTTCCTTCTCTGTAATAATAAAACAGTAGCTTGTACTTGATCCCAACTAAGATATAATTAATCCTTATTGGAAGCAAAACCAGCCTATTGGGTTTATTTAATGTTTACATGTAGTGTAGACTTAACTTATGAAGATCGAAATTATAGAAAGATCCAAACCACTGGTCCCAGCATTCTGGATAACAGGTCCCATACCTGTATTACTAGGTGATAATTGAAAGTTTTTGTCTAGTGAGTCATTGGTCGGCCTCAATGCCATTTTTATTGCCTTCCAAAGTCTTCTTATAAATCTTGATCTCGTGTGAGCAACTTCATGTGTAAGTTCTGTATTATTATATGTCATTTTCACATCATGGCGAAGCAGGTGTTATGACGTTTGCTTTTCTACTCTCTGGTCTTTGGTTCTCTTCCTAACAGTGCGTTATCTACTGTATGTGGCATTTGTGCTGTAATTCTTTTTATTGCCTTCATGTAAATCGTGATCACGTCTGAGCATCTTCATATCTAGTTTGTGGATTATTATTTCTCACTTGTATTATTAGTCTTGCAAATCCAGATCACCAGTAGATCCAACTAATATTTAGTGGACAATGGCCACCATCTTCATACATGGCTATTCAACTAAATATGTGTCCTATTTGCATATGGTCAGTGCCCAAAATAGTAATGAAAAGGCAGCAGCAGTCATACAAATCCACATAGTTTGCTTACATTCTGTACATACTGAGGGAAAGTGGACCTATGCTCATATCTTGTCCCTGTACTAGGCACATCTATGCAAAGAGTAGAGCACATTTGACAACACCACATAAACATACTGGACTGTGATAGATTGTTGATAGCAGAAAAGTTTTGGTTATGGACCTTCTGTAACTCCAGTGGTTTCTGTGGTTGAGAAAAGCATTAGGATAGGAAGATCCCCACCTTCTGTACACCTACTGCTACACAATTGCTGTCCAGTACACTCAAAACATTGAAACATAACAACAATGAGCAGAACCAAGTGGGCTTATCTACTGTCCTTGAAGCTCATACATGGATATCTTGTTGAGCCATAGTTGCAGACATGGAGATGGAGGCCTACCTAAGGATGGAAACAGAAAGTACAGCAGTGTAGAGTAGCTGGGAAGCCAACGAAAAAATACCAAGGGGTCAAACAAGGTCAACAGGTCCAGGGCAGGCTGAAGATGTTCAGAGATGAAGTTCAGGTTCAAGGTCAAATCAGGAAATGGAGAACATCAAATGAAAGTCAGGCAACCAAGAAGAATTTGATAACCAAGCAATGAATGGCAATCCAGAGTGTCCATTTATCAAGTATTTAGTATGACAGAGAATTAGCTGATACCCCCAGTTCCGCTTTCATTGACATGAATATAAACTGCCTGTCTTCCCTTGCAACAGGGTTTTCACTTTCAAATTTTCTTGAAAATATACTGGCAGTGAAATCCTACAAGTGCCATTAGCCCTAGACCTAAAGATATGTAAAAATACAGTTTCAGCAGACTGATCCACAGTCCCATCAGATCACTCTGTCAACATAGAAAACTTGGTCTGGTGATTCCTTCCATTCCTTCCTTCCATGCGTGAAAGGTGATTAGCTGCCCTATATTTTTACCTTCAGATCCATTTGTTCAGTCCTGAATGTTACCTGTGCAAAAACAATAATAATACTACTATAATTACATTATTCTGATGCAATTTTTCTATATTTCCTGCACTAGTTACTATTATTACTGCATTTGTAGTATGGTAGCCATATTTAAAACAGATTCCGAGCCAAGTGCCTGCCTTTCCAAATGCCAACCTCTCAACAGTATAGAAAATTTCAAAATTACATTTTCGATATAAGAGAAAAGTGTCATTTTTCTTCCTCTCGCTGCCGCCTGCCTGACACTTAACAGTTGTTTATCAAGGTCAAACTAAAATCACAGTATTTAGAAGATTTCTGCCCCACATCTGACAAGGCTCCGATTGAGAATGTGCTGTCGCTCTTCATTTCGCCCCCGACATCTGATACTGACTTTAAGTTCTTATGTGAGTCTGTCAGATGGAAGAGTTATGAGCAGCAGATATTTGTTTCTTGACAAAAACCTTTCAGGGCCACATCATTGCTGTCAGTTACATTTACTATTCTTATAAATGTAAGGTATTTTCTCCAACTAAGGGAGTAAAAACAAATCATAAAAATGGTAGTGCCCTGTAGAGCAGGGGTCCCCAACCTTTTTTGGACCGGGGGTGGGGTCGGGGATGGGGTCGGCAACAAATTAGGACTCGCCGGTTCAGCACGCGTGCGCGGCCCGGCGGACCCCTGCTGTAGATCTTACAATTAGGGTTGCCACCTTTTTCCTTTATTAAAACCACCCTTCAGGTTGGGGAGTGGGTAGTGATGTCATATGGGAGTGGCGTGATGCCATCACTGGGCAAGGACATGGTAGAGTAGGTGGGGGCATGGGAGGGGTGAGTGGGGAAATTGGCAGGGAATAGTCAGGCCTGTCCATATAAGGAGTTACTGGCAGTAGAGAGGGAGGGTTTTTTAGGATGTTACATTGCAGATGAATTCCTAATTCCAGCATTGGCCCTAGCTAGTGATTTGTTGGCTGGGTCAGTCAATTACCAACTGGGTGGCAACCATACTTACAATCTAAGT
The DNA here is from genome assembly GCA_038501925.1 of Xenopus petersii. NCBI lineage: Eukaryota > Metazoa > Chordata > Amphibia > Anura > Pipidae > Xenopus > Xenopus petersii. The sequence continues at coordinate 154,174,400 of CM076678.1, forward strand.
GAGTGTGTTACTCACAGACACAAATGGTAGAGTAATACTTATTGATATTCACAATGGCTAGTACACTGGCCCATAAGTGCAAAGATCTGACCACATACCATGCAAGGTCTTCCAGGGTTTGTGTTTAGTTTTGGAGAGTATAAGAGAGACGACCAAATGGGAAGAGATGTTATTCTGCAGGTTTGAAGCAGCAAGAAAGAAGGGTTCAAAACAGGAGATGGCAGAGGGTGTGTTTAGTGTGAAAAGACGGTGATGACCAGAAAAATATTGAGACAAGCACAGTAGAATGTTTTTTCATTCTCAATAAAAAAAAAATTATCTTCTCTTACAAATTGAGATTTTTAGATGTTTTTACATTTGTCTGGCATCTTCTTGTTAGCATTGTTTGGCCAAAAGAATTCAGGAGCTCCAAATTGGCACTCAACCACTCTACTTACTTTAAATTTATCAAGAGTTTTCAATCAAATCTATGGCGTACCTTAAAAACTAGTGGTGAAGTACTTATTATCAAGCTTGAAAAGGCTTAATCGAAAAATGAATATCCGAGAACAAAAAAATAAATGCAACAGTTTGCAGGGCAGCTTCACATTGGTCAAATTTCCTGGATTTTTTTTTGGGGAGTCTCAAGAATTTATATTCTGGGCACAGGATTGACTTGGAATGGTATGGCAAGGCCATGTCATAGTCACAAACCTCATGGAAATCACTTCAATGTTTAGGATTGCCATCCCAACTTAGCTGGTAAAACACCTGCTAGCCCATATAATCCATGATTTGCCTCAATACTTCTCCATTTTTCTGCTGATCAGTGAATCTGTCAGCAACATGCACGGTTTTGCCTACTGATGTCATAGCTCCTCCTAATGACATCATCATTCTTCCCCTTAAAATCACATAATTCCCCCTTAACAGCTGAGGGGGGTTATTTATCATAGGTTGAGCATTAGAGTTTATTTTTTTACCTCAAATTAACTCGAATGGTATCATATTTAAGATTTTCGGTGGAAAAAACTCAGATTGATCCAATCGAGTTCTCAGTTTTTCAAATCCTCTGAAAAACTCACACATCAAGCTGTTAACCTCTTTAAATGGTTCAAGGGACCTCTGCCATTGACTTCTACTGAACCTCAACAGGTTTTAGCTGGTGTATTTTCGGATTCAAGCTATTTCTAAGGTCAGGGTACAATAAATCTCGAATATTCAAGTTTTTTTTTTTTTATTTGTTTTTTAACAAACTCGATCGATTGAAGTTTTTTTTTTTTTTTTAAACCAAACGTGAGTTTTGACCAAAAAACTTGAAAACTTAAATTTTCAAGGAAAAATTAATCTTAATAAATCGCCTGGTGTTCCCTCCCCAGCCAGCAAGTTTTATTTACCCTATAGGCATTCAGGGTCGAACTGGTCCAGCTGAACACCGGAAAAAACCTTGAGGGCCCTGGCTCTCAAGGACCCCATCGGCCCAGGACCGCTCTCGTGATCGCCAACCCCAGTTATGCAGATGGAAGGAGATCAGCAGTACCCAACGGGACCCGCCATGACGTGTTGCACTCATGTGGGGGGGGATTGAATTTTCGGGATGATGGGCCCTGGTGGCTACAAAGAAGGCCGTTAGTGTTGCAGCCCAGGTGGTCCCCCAATGCCCCAGTCCAACACCGAAAGCATTTGATCATTGCAGTTCCCCCAAAGAAGATAATGTTGCAAAGAGATCCATGTGTTATCAGTTTCACTATGAAATAACATATTTTTCATATAGTTTTAATTGGCTCAACTTAAAAACAAGGAAATCTCCGTTCTCTGCACATAATTTGCACCTGAGCTAATTTTTTGGCACGCTGATATTTAAAGCCAGAGCCCTTAAAGAGAAATAAAAGCCGAGCTGTGGTCCAATTTTACTTTTAAATGGCTTCCAAATGTAGATGTTAAGTGAGAAATGATTGTAGTTAATGACTACGGCACGGAGAGTTATTCACCTGCTGATCACAGGAATATTATTATAAATGAGGCTGATTTTCCATTCCACTATCTCATTTTTTTTCTCACCGTGGTCCTATTACTTTCCCATCACATTCCTGACCCGTATATATGAACGCTCAAGTGCAGACATAATAAAAATATATTAACTGTTCCCAGCTTGCGCTGATGTATTGGCGAGGAGAGAAATAACAGGCGCGCGGCATTGCAGGGTCTCCGGGAGAAAACGCCACCTTCCAAGGCACAAGATCATTTCTAATCGCAATTTAAAGAGGAATTACTTTTCAGGATCAGTCATTGAATGTCAGTCTGGAATGAAAACAAGCCTGTAGCGCATAATGGAATTTCTATACACGCCGCCAGATCATTCCTCTCAGAGCCAATAAGCATTTCTCTGTTCCCGGTGTCATCACAATTGTCTGTTTCCACCATGTTTTACATTTAATTAAAGAATACAGATGGGGGATCTGCTATCCAGAAAACTGTTATTCCCGTTTCATCTATCATTTAATTTTTCTATATAATAATTATTATCCTTTGTTTATTTCGTGCCAGCATATTCCACAGAACAGTATAGAGATTATATATCAGTCTCTGATGTGGCGATTAGACAATTAATTAATAGTCATGTCATAACCCCACCCCCAAAGTCATGGCCACGTCCCCAGATTGTCGACCAGCCCTCCCGATGATGTCATCCATCCACCTCTGACATCACAAGGTCCATGCTTAACATCACCAGACCCGCCCCCTGCACAGTCTTCCTGGTGACCCTAGTCTAAGGTCCCTACCACACTAGGAGCAATTAACCTGCCTGTATTCATTTGGGAGGGTGGGTGGAAACCATAGAAGGGAACCCAGGAGCTAGTTACAAACTCATTGCAGATAGCAGTCTAAGCATAATTTTATATTAGTGGCAACACAATGTGATCTGGTACATACAGGTTTTAGATATTTACGGATACTAGATCCCAAAATATATGATTTTAGGTTTATTAAATTATACCTCCGAACATTTTGGAAACAGAAAGTGGGACAAAAAGATTTACAGCGTGGAGCACGGCGAAAATTATTTGACCATATATGCCCATTTTTGTGGCCACACCTCCTACCTACCATGTTCATTTTACAACATTTGGCAGGTTATGAAAGTTTGAACACATTTCTGTGGTTTTTATGTGTTTTTACAGTTTTGCTAATGAAGGTGAACAGTTTTTCTGGCTGTTCAGTGCAGGAGATCAAAGAGCAAGTCGGGACATTTCAGTAATAAACGTGGGACTGCTGTCAAAATCGGGACTGTCCCACGAAAAATGGGACATTTGAAAGGTATAATTATATGTTGATTAGTATGACTGCCCTTTATATACAATGGCGTACAGATAAAAGGATCTATCATCTGGTAACCTGTTGCAGAATTCTAAAAAAAAGAAAGAGAGAGAGAGAGAAACAGCAATGCTATTGGCCAGAACGGGTTATTTAAATTGTGTGTTTTAATGATTTGCCCTTTTGTTCTGACTTTACCTTTGTCTGGTTGGCACGGTCAATGCTGTGTAAAAAGCAGATTCACTATGATGTTTAGTCCACAGTCAAATCGTATATTGCCCCTGTGCCGAGAAATTGGGAGAGAGTGACCCAATGTGGTTGTTGCCAGATAGGATTTCAATCAGATATCAGTTGGGTGTGGGGACTCCATACACAGCCTGTAATCTGGCAGTTTGATCAGATCTAGCAAAATCAACAGGCAATTCAAGCCCATCAGCCTAAAGGTGGCCATAGACGTAACTATTGCGATCTTTCCTGCGACCATTGCTCATTCGTTTTCATTACAGACATTTAGGGGCATGTTTACTAACATTGGAGATAAATATCTGGAGAGATTTCTGGAGATGTTGCCCATGGCAACCAATCAGCAATTAGATTTAAACAGCCATCTATAACTTAGAAAACAAAAGCAAAGATCTGATTGGTTGCTATGGGCAACATCTCCAGAAATCTCTCCAGATATTTATCTCCAATGTTAGTAAACATTCAGCAGCAAACACTGGACAATGTTCAAGCACCATCAAAGGTGCCGAAATAAGATTTTCAGACTTGGCCAATCTACGAGCCGACCTAAACTGTGTTTCGTATGATAATATCTGCGTGTCTATGGCCAACTTTAGTCTCTGTTTTTTTTTTGAGAATTTACTTTTTTGCTTCCAGGAAGATGAATATATTATCCAATCATTCAGAGGTTGCTAGGTTAAGTGGAAGCAGAAATCTGTGTTAAAGATGGGCACCTCTGCCCCGAGGCACCGTAAATTCCCCAGGCTGAATTTTACTCAAGAAAGGCAAAGAACCATCACTTGTATCTGAGATGACTTTTTGTGTTTTGGTTTTTTAACTGTAAATTTCAGCTCTTTTATGGGAATATTATTAAACCTCGATCTTTCCTGATCGCATTTTTAAAAGGGAAAACTAAATTTTTTTATAGATTTATTATACCCCAAAGCTGCTAAAAATCCAAATCCAAAAATATTCCTTCTCAAACCTGTCGAGGTCAAGTAACATTCATTGGCAAATGTCCCTGAAGTTGTTTTTTGACATCGTTATCTGCGCTGGTTTTCGTATGATAATCTGAAAAAGTCAGAGGTTCCGGGCAACCATTTTAAAAAAAATCATGTGATTTGGCCATCAATTTGTACAATTTGAATTGTCGTGTGATTTAGTCAAGACTTTTCCCCGAACTGACTATTTCTAGCTGATTTCTTGATAAATAAGTTCAATTCATGGATGGGAGTTCAGTCAACTTTGTTTTAATAAAATCAAACTAATTTGGGTTTTAGTAAATATCTCCCTCCGTGTAGAGGGCAGCATCATGTTGCAGTGACCATAAGAACCCCTAAATAGTAAGATGATTGAGTTTTTAAAGGTGAAAACTCAATTTTTTGTACCCCAAAGCTTCTAAAAATCTGAATCCAAAAATACTCTCAAACCTGTCGAGGTCAAGTAGAAGTCAATGGCAAATGTCCCTGAAGTTGTTTCTTGACATCGTGCACTGGTTTTCGTACGATAATCGTATGATCTGAAAAAGTCCCAGGTTCCAGACAACAATTTGAAAAAAAAAAAACAATCGATTTGTACAATTTGAATTGTCGCACGATTTACTCAAGACTTTTCACTGATTTCTTGATAAATGAGTTAAATATGTGGATGGGAGTTCGGTCAACTTTGTTTTAATACAATCAAACTAATTTGAGTTTTAGTAAATATCTCCCTCAGTGTAGAGGGCAGCACCGTGTTACCCCTAAATAGTAACCATTGGGCCACCCCTAATTGCATTCTAGTTGGTTTGAGCTATTTCATTTGCAGAGTAAAGCGAATTTCACCTTTTCTTGCTTTGCACATGACCACATTCCAGAGCAGTGGAATTCCGACTGATTCTTCTCCAATGAACTGACATAAATAAGTCTCTTTGTGCTGAATAAGCCACACACGTCCCTGTTTTAACGGGAAAATAAAGTAACAGCCAACTATACATACAAATGTCTCAACTCTCCGTTATCACTATTACCCCAAACTGGATCATTCACATAGAAATGATTTCCGCTTGACTGATCCGTGTGAATGGAAGTAAATCTGCATGGCAATTTGGTTAGAAAGGGACAGACGGCTGATATATATGTGAGGCTTAAGGATATACAGTATGAGCTCCTTGGGGAGCAAAGGTTTCACGGAATGATTTATCACCTATGCACAGTATTCAAGTAATGGCCAATGTGCCCAATCTGTCATTGCACCCCCTACGCTACAGTATAGTGATTGCTGAGATAAAGCTTGAGGCACAGATGCAAAATCCCAGCACTTTCTGGTTTTTCTCTATCATCAGATTTATACCACAGGAGAACAAAGAAAGGCTTTATAAAGTGTTATTCTCCATTTAACATAAACAGAATGTATATCTGTGCTGAGTATATACAACTATCTATCTATCATCTATTTATATACTGTAGATACATATGTTCTCTAGAAATCTCCAGTTTCCTACAATCCCATCTCCCAAAGTGTTCCATTTAAATGTGCAATTTTTCATTTGTGACTGATTCGCTTTTTCTCTGTAGGACTTGAGGGCAACTAAGGATAACTAAGCGGCATAAATCCACGTAGATGGCAAACAATCCTTTTGCTTTGTTTTTTCATTTATTTGATAGGGCTTATTTACGTATCCAAAAGGAAAAAAAAATACTTTTGTGTCCATCCAAATGATATTCACAGAGGCACTTGCATATAAATACAGTAATTCTCTATACCGCCGTACTTGCACCATAACGAAAGTTGTTTAGGGTGCCCAGACCCCTTATCCAGGAGGTATAGGGGCCCCATAAGGCCCTAATACATATACAATTTCAAAAAATATATTTGTAAAACAGGTAAACCTGTAGACATTTTGGAGGTCAGCAGCCCCAAAATTATCTGACATTGAGGAACGTGAGAATGTTTAAAGGTGGCCATAGACGTAGAGATCCGCTCATTTGAAGACATGGATCTCTCCCACACTGAGGTGGGTGTTATTGGGCTGATCCGATTGTGGGCCCTAGGATAACATAAACGTACAGATGCGGCCAGATCCAATGGGATTTTTTAACCTGCAAGAACGAGATCAGGCCAACTTTTGGCCAGATATTGATAGGTGAAGCCCGTCGGATGGCCCCACACACGGGCCAAAAAGCTGCCGACTCGGTCTGTCAGCAGCTTTTATCAGCCCAGGTATGAGGGCCTTAAGAGTGACGGGAGACAGAGTCCAAAATCAGGTAACTCCCGACTTCTACGCAAGTCAGTCCCATTGCATGTTGGGTATTGTAGTCTTACATTAAACTTGGCAGTTGGCAAATTGTTAAATGAAAAATACATTATCCACCATACATTGGGAGATGAAGGATTGGCACATAAAGGCAAGAAAAAACTTTGGCTGTTTTTTAGTGTACAAACCAGCCAAAGACCCAAAAAGTAGCCCAAATCCGTACCTTGGCTAGTTTGAGCAGTGGCCCAATTTTTTTAAAATCGAGTTCTATACACACAATGGGGCAGATTTACTAAAGGTGAAGTGGCTAACGCTAGCGACTTTTCACCAGAAATCCCATCCACAGGGACATTGCCTATTCACTAACAGGTGCAGACGACAATTTGCTTGCGAAAGAGACCGGTCGCTAGCATTCATTCAATCAGGCGAATTGTTGCTCCCCAAATTCAATAAGGTGCAGATTTTACTGAACGTTACCTCTTTCCCCACAGTTGACTTTCCCACCTCAGACCAGGCGAAGTGCTAAAATGAAACTAGATCTTCCTCAATCTTCTGTTACTTTCATCATATCCTGTCTGCCAAAAATGCAAGTTGAAAAATTGCCTGCGACTTTCCTTTTTTGAGCGGGATTGCCTGCAAAAGTCATAACTTAGACTTTTTTTGGGTTAACATTTTCCCCAGACATTTGAGGGCCATGGAACATTCATTTTACAGTGGGCTCATGTCTAGGGCATTATATGATCTTTTTTGTCTTTATTAAGGTTCCCTGGACATATGTAATAAAAAGTGGCCATTTCAAGCATTTGCACCAACATCTCTAATAACGACGTCCATATGACTTTAATGTACCCACCCTATTTAAATTGGCCTAAGCGTAAGATCTCTAGCGACTTTTCGATAGGCGTAAACAAACGCTAGCGAATCTTCACTATGAAATCCTCGCACTGAAGAAGTATCTCTAGTTGCCAAAAATCGGTGCCCAGGATGCAACTTCGCATTTTAGTGAATTAACGTAGTGGTAACGAATTTGCGCCTGGCGAAGCGGTGGGAAGTGTGCGAAGCGGTCGCTGGCAACAATTCGCCCTTTAGTAAATATGCCCCAATGACTGGTGATTGGATGCCAATTTCTGCACCCCCAGAGGTGTGACTGTAATGGTAAATAAGGGCATATATATGTAGCTATGGGATTTGTTAAGCAGAATGCTTTGGATCGGGGTTTTCTGGATAATGGGTCCAGGTACCCTATACTTACCTGGACCCATTACCATAACCAACTTATTTACAGCAGTAACAACTGTCTTTATGGTGCAGTGGTACAGATGACAGCGGTATAGAGAATTACAGATGACCAGTTTTCAAGAATACTCGGGACCTGGGATTTTCCGGATCTTATGTAATTTGGATTTTTATACCCTTAGTCTACTAGAAAATCATCTAAATATTAAGGGACTTACTGTATTTACTAAGCCTCAATTTTTTCTGGTCGGGCTTTTTGGGGCAAAAACTTAAATTTTTTGTGTCAATGGGAGATGCCCCTATCTCATTTTGAAGATATCATGGTTTGTGCTGGGTTTAAGTCCAAATAATCAAGGCAATTGAGGCAAAAACCCGAAAAAATAGATTGATTTTTGCGTAAAGTTAAAAAAATAAACCCTACAATTCTAGTTTCCGCTCTATTTTATCGAGTTTTTTTTTACTGATCTAGTTTATCTGAGTTATTTTATTAATAAATAAGGCTAAATCGTGGATTTGAATTTGGTTGAGCTTTTTTTTTTTTTTTTAAATCAAGTTCTAGTAAATAAACCCAATAGGATTGTTTTGCTTTCAATAAGGATTAATTTTATGTAGGGGATCAGACACACCTTCCCCCTGTTCTGCCTGTGACATCACTGAGCCGGTGACCGAGAGGCCATCTGGGAAAAAGAGGAGGATCCAGGAAGAGCCTGGGTGTGGAGCCAATTGCAAGAGGTTACGAGAGAGAGGTTATAAAAGCGTCCCTGCTGCAGCATCCAGCCCATGGTTGCCAGGTTAGCAGTTTTCCAGCCACTCATGAGCCACATTCAGTAGAATCTGCACTTTACTGAATTTGGGGAGCAGCGACCATTCGCCTGAGTGAAAAGTCGTCTGGCGATAAAGTGCAACTGAACGCTAGCGACCGGTCTCTTTCACAAGCAAATTGTCATCTGCACCTGTTAGTGAATTGGCAATGTCCCTGTGGATGTGATTTCTGGCGAAAAGTCGCTAGCGTTAGCCACTTCCCCTTTCTCATCGACATGCGCATAAATTTTCGCTTGCACTTCAAATATGAATTTGATAAGTCGCCTCAGCAGCTGATGTTGCCTGATTCTCTGCAAGCGGATGAGAGAGGAGCGAGAATTGGTTTGGATGCAGAGTTCCCTGCACACGTTCTACTAATAATACTGGTTATTGTGTATTCAAGTCATTCCCAACCCCAGTCTGTGACCGGCATCTTTATATCATTTATATACTCAACCCAGCAGTTCATTTGATGAGGCCATGCCTTTAGTAAATTTGCCCCATTGTGTGTATTGACATGAGTAAAGGTAAAAAAAGGCCAAAGATGCTTCTTGCACTTCCCAATTGTTGCCTAACGGCCACCTCTGATAAAGCAAATGCCAGTGTTAGAGTCCTGCAGCAGGTCGGGTACCCGCTAGTTATCCACAAAAACCTTTGGTACCCTGCGGGTTGCGGTAGAAGTTCCGGGTGCTGGTATAGACGTAGATCAGCGGTTCTGCGGGTTGGGCCGCGGGTCTTCTCAATAGCAATTTTTGCTCCTTTTTTCTGATCACGCCTACTTCCGATTATGTCAGTTCCAGTTTACAATGTCAGCACTTCCTGATTCTTGATGGTCAGTGGGTCGCGGGTCCGGGTTGCGGATAAGGTACTTGCGGGTCGGGTTGGGTAGCGGGTCCAAGCGGGTAAGAATGCCGGTTGCGGGTCCAGGTTGCAGGTACGGGTTCCAAAATATGGACCCGCGCAGGACTCTAGCCGGTGTGTCTACTGTACCAACCACAACCTTCAAGTAATGGCAAGGCTCATTTGTGCTGCATCAATAGACACAGCAAACATTTATCCATCAAATGCAAACATCATTATATCAGTGTAACGGAGTGCTGGAAATGAGGCAACCCCTACTTTTAATGCAATTGCATTCAATATGGTGCATCAGATGCAACACTGCACTTACCTGCAAACTACTAAAGCTGGAATTGTGGGTAAATGCTGAATTGTGTGTTAAAAGCCGGGAGACATTCAGACTGTACTTTGCACAATGATTGTGTCAAGCTGGAGAGTGAGACGTAACTGATAATCATTCCGCACCATTGTTGGAAATAAAATTCTTATTATTAATTTTCAGTTACGTGAGCGAGAAGTTTCTGTTGGTTTGTCCCATTTTCTTGGTGCCGTGGAGAAAAAAAAATTCTCATCGACATGCGCATAAATTTTCGCTTGCACTTCAAATATGAATTTGATAAGTCGCCTCAGCAGCTGATGTTGCCTGATTCTCTGCAAGCGGATGAGAGAGGAGCGAGAATTGGTTTGGATGCAGAGTTCCCTGCACACGTTCTACTAATAATACTGGTTATTGTGTATTCAAGTCATTCCCAACCCCAGTCTGTGACCGGCATCTTTATATCATTTATATACTCAACCCAGCAGTTCATTTGATGAGGCCATGCCTAGAGGTGGTGATTCTCAACAGCTAAAGTAGAGTATTTGCCTATTCTTCATCTCTCAGCAATGGAAATGACTAATTATTATTAATTATTGATACATCCTAATCCTTCCTGTGTTGTATGGATGTCAGAACATCTTATATTAGGGATGCACCGAATCCAGGATTCGGTTCGGGATTCGGCCTTTTTCAGCAGGATTCGGATTCGGCCGAATCCTTCTGCCCGGCCGAACCGAATCCGAATCCTAATTTGCATATGCAAATTAGGGGTGGGGAGGGAAATTGCATGACTTTTCGTCACAAAACAAGGAAGTTAAATTATTTTTCACTTCCCATCCATAATTTGCATATGCAAATTAGGGTTCGGATTCGGTTCGGTATTCGGCCGAATCTTTCACAAAGGATTCGGGGGTTCGGCCGAATCCAAAATAGTGGATTTGGTGCATCCCTATCTTATATAGCTGTACAGTGTTGCTAAGAAGCACAAAAGGGGAAGAATCATGAACTTGTATGGGATCCGTTATCCAGAAAGCTTCAAAATATGGGAAGGCCATCTGCTATAGAGTCCATTTTAATTAGGGATAAACCGAATCCAGGATTCTGTTCTGATTCGGCCAGGATTCAGCCTTTTTCAGCAGGATTCGGATTAGGCTGAATCCTTGTGCCATGCTGAACCAAATCTGAATCTTAATTTGCATATACAGGTATGGGACCTGTTATCCAGAATGCTCGGGACCTGGGGTTTTCCGGATAATGGATCTTTCCATAATTAGGGTCTTCATGCCTTAAGTCTACTAGAAATTAATTTAAACATTAAATAAACCCAATAGGCTGGTTTTGCCTCCAATAAGGATTAATTATATCTTAGTTGGGATCAAGTACAAGCGACTGTTTTATTATTACACAGAAAAAGGAAATCATTTTTAAAAATTTGGATTATTTGGATAAAATGGAGTCTATCCCGTAATTCTGAGCTTTCTGGATATCGGGTTTCCGGATAAGGGATCTTATACCTGTACAAATTAGGGACGGGGAGGGAAATCACGTGACTTTTTGTTTGTCTGAATCCTAAAAAGTGGATTTGTTGCATCCCTAATTTTCATGAAATAATTCAAATATTGAAAAAAATATTATTTTTGCCTCTGTATTAATAAAACAGTTCATTGTACAGGTATGAAACCTGTTATCCAGAATGCTGGGGACCTTGGGGGTTTGTGGATAACGGATCTTTCTGTAATTTGGATCTTCATGCCTTAAGTCTACTAGTAAACATTAAATAAATCCAATAGGCTTTATTATTACAGGTACTAGTGTAGATTGTCTATTCTTGGAAGATTCTTAGCAATGGAAATGACTAATTATTATTAATTATTGATACATCCTAATCCTTCCTGTGTTGTATGGATGCCAGAACATCTTATATATCTGTACAGTGTTGCTAAGAAGCACAAAAGGGGAATCAGGAACTTGTATGGGATCCGTTATCCAGAAAGCTTCAAAATATGGGAAGGCCATCTCCTATAGAGTCCATTCTAATTAGGGATGCACCGAATCCAGGATTCTGTTTGGGATTTGGCCAGGATTCAGCCTTTTTCTGCAGGATTTGGATTCCGCCGAATCGAATCTGAATCTGCAATGCAAATTAGGGGCGGGAGGAAATTACGTGAATTTTCATCACAAAACAAGGAAGTAAAAAAATGTTTTCCATTTTTTTCTTTACCAACCTTAATTTGCATATGCAAATTAGGATTCAGATTCAGTTCTGTATTCGACTGGATGTTTCACAAAGGATTCAGGGATTCGGCTGAATACTTGATAGTGGATTCAGTGCATCCCTAATTTTAATGAAATAATCCAAATGTTAAAAAAATATATTTCCTTTGTCTCTGTATTAATAAAACAGTACCTTGTACAGGTATGGGGACCTGTTTTCCAGAATGCTCTGGACCTTGGAGGTTTCTGGATAACGGATCTTTCTGTAATATTTGATCTTCATATCTTAAATCTACTAGAAAATCATATAAACATTAAATAAACCCAATAGGCTGGTTTTGCCTCCAATAAGGATTAATTATTTCTTAGTTGGGATCAAGTACAAGTTACTGTTTTATTATTACCCAGATAAAGGAAATACTTTGTAAAATGTGATTGATTTGGATAAAATGGAGTTTATGGGTGATGGCTTTTCCGTAATTCGGAGCTTTCTGGATTATGGGTTTCCAGATAACAGAACCTATACCTGTAATAATAAAACAGTACATTGTACTTGATCCCAACTAAGATGAAATGATAATGGAAAGACACACTAACGTTACAGAGCAAGGTTTTTCTTCTTTGGTTTTTGAAAGCCGTCTCTTTCTATGAATCGCAAGTAATTCTCATCATTTCCGCAGGATATCTGACTTGGGAAATATTAAAAGAAGATTATATTTATCAACCGTCCATAAGGAATTATCGGTGACTCCGTTGCACGCGAAAATACCGCTGCTGGGGATCAAACGCAAAATCGTAAGTCGTTCCTTTCCCCTCGGCTGAAAATGCCGGTGAAATGTATCCGAGGGGCTCGACACAAAATTAAGGGCGTCTTGTGAATCGCGAGTCAATAAAGATAATAAGCAGCTTGGCAGACGCCATTAATTTCATGCTTTGTTACCTGAAAACCTCTATCTCTGTCCCATCAGTAACAAAACAGAGACTCACTTATAACAATATACAACACGGGAGGACATTCCAATTCCGCCCTTGTCACTGTTATCTGAAGATTTATTCCTCCACCCATGCAAATCATATGCAGCTTGTGAAATTGCTAATAACCTTTTGAGATTATTTCAGAGAACTGCACAATACGCATTTCTTTATTTCATAAATGCTGCAGAATCCGCATCTCCCGGATTACACAAAAACAAAGCAGAATTGCACCCGGGATTTGGCTCTGAAGCAATTTAACGTTAGTGCACATTGGTCTTAAACTTATTTAAACTGTTCAGAATAGATACAGGTATGGGATCCATTATCCAGATTGCTCAGGACCTGGGGTTTTCCAGATAAGGGCTCTTTCTGTAATTTCAATCTTCATACCTTAAAGGAGAACGAAAGCCTAACTAAAGGAGTAGCTAGCTAATGTTGTAAATTATGGGGCAGAGTCGAGTTAAACATTTGAATCTTTAAATTCGAATTTCGAGCTTATGTAATTCGACTAGGGAATAGTCGAAATTCGAAAACCGTATTTTGAAATTTATAATGTACTGTCCCTTTAAGAATTCAAATTCGACTAGTCGCCATCTAAAACCCTGCCAAATTGGTGTCTTAGCCTATGGGGGACCTCCTTCAATCAATTTGGAGTCGTTTGGTGGACTTTTGAAAATCACATTTTTTTTTAAAAAAAAAAGAAATTTCTTTTGCTGAAAAAACTGGAATCAAATTAAAATTGATTCGAGATTTCAGGTCGATCCTATTCACTCGAATTTTAAAAAAATCGGGATTTTTCGATAAATTTGATCTGTGTTTTTATTTTTTCGAATGTTGAGTTTATGGGAGTTTTTAATAAACTCCCATAAACTCTAAATTCAACCCTTGATTAATACGCCCCTATGTTTTGTGCTTCTTTACCAGCCCAGCAGTAAAGATCTGTGTCTCCAAAGATGCCCCAGTAGCTCCCCATCTTCTTTTGGGCAAAACCCAACCCGCACCTAATCCAAAGTCGCCCTCCCTCCATCCGTGCCCACCTGCACCCTACTTCTGGGTTCCTTTTATAGACCCGCACCGACTCTCCCCACCGATGACATCACAAAAGGGGTGGGGCGAGCAGGCACACGGCTATAAAACCGGAAGTCGGAAGCCGGCAGTGCAAGGTGGTGGGCGGGAAGAGCAGGAAAAAGAGCTCGACCCGTCCACCACCTGCAAATGGGGGTGTGAGGTTGGCCCAATCCCAACTGACCTGCGGGTCCCGCTCGTTTTGGGCCGGCCCACAAATCAATACTGTGCAGCCTGGGAAAGGAGGCAGCAGCAAGTGAAACAGATTTGCGGTAGTGGGATTGGATTCAGCTGTGGATTGTTCCCATTACTCCTCCCTTCAAACCCAAAACAGATTACTCTGCCCCAGAATCATAAAAAAAAACCTAAATCTGATTCTGGGAGATTTGATTTGATCTGATATATGCAGCACAATACATTTCCATTCAACACAAGGTTCAGCAAGCGCAAAAAGAAGCCGCACAGGAAGGGTTAATGAGAATTAACTGCTGCTATACCATTTTAATTTCTAATCACAGATATTTTAATCCTGAATGAATTGGGAAAAGCTCCTTCTATTTTGTTTTATGAAATGTGAGTTGCTATTTCCGGTTCTGTCAAGCGTCTCCATTTCTATATCCAGGATACATATTTTATGAAGGGCCCTCAGTCAAATTTTAAACTGTGTCAGCAGAATTCTCATTCTTTTTAATATTTCGGAGCAGAGATAACCGGAGATATCTTTGGATATAGGCTGAGTAAATTCAAACTTCTCTCCGACTGAATGGCTATATTATATTAATATTAAAGGAAAGGTGATAGAGAAGCTGTGCTCATGTTCTATTTATTTGCCCTAAAATAGAAATAGATAAATGTCATTTGAGTTTATGGAGTGCACAGAGCTCTCCTTTTCTCTAATGTATCCATTATGCCATTATCAACAATTAGGGGATTATTTATTAAAGTCTGAATGCCAAAAACTGATTCATTATACCCCCAGGATGGAAAAAGTCTGAATCCGAAAATCCGGCATCTCAGACCTGGCGAGGTTGTATAAAAGTCAGTGGGGCTAATTCACTAAAGGACAAAGCACCTAACGCTAGCGTAGCGCATTTTCGTTAATTCGCCGATTCACTGGTGTAAATTCGCTAGTGTTACTTCGCACCCTTACGCCTGGCGAATTTGCGCAATGGACGTAACTACGCAAATTCACTGACGCGTGCATTTTTCTTTACGCCAGACTTCCTTCGCCACCTCAGACCAGGCAAAGTGCAATAGAGCAGATAGGGATTGCTTCAAAAAAAGTTGACATTTTTATCAAAGTCCCAAAAAACGCTGGCGTTTTTTCTTTTTTTATGGGTGATAGGCTGAAAAAGATCGAAAATTTTTTTGGGGTTCCCCTCCTTCCCCCCTACATTTCCTAACTCATGGCACCTTAACTATACAGTGGGCACATGTGTAGGGCAAAATAAAAATTGTATTTGATGTTTTGAAGGTTTCCCAGGCTTGTGTAGTGCTGCTACGAATACTTCCATTGTAAATTCAATTTGGCGCCGTATGCAAATTAAGCATCGCTAGCGTAACTTCGCTTTGCCTGGCGAATTAACGCTAGTGCAACATCGCAACCTTTCATTTCCCCTGAGCGCAACTTCGGATTTTAGTGAATTTGCGTAGCGCTGGCGAAAATTGCCTGGCGAAGCAGACGCTGGCGCAACTACGAATCTTAGTGAATTTGCCCCAGTCGGAGAAGTCCCAAATATATTGTATCCTGATCTGCGCTGGGTTTTGTGCAAAAAATGTGTATGAATCTAATCCGCGTATGATTTTTTCGAGTTTTTTTCTGCACTGGAATTTTCCTGAAAATGTATTGATAAATAAGGGGAAATAACCCGTGTGGATTTGGTTGGAGAATATTTCAGAAAATAATGAGATAAATTCGGATTTTGATAAATAACCCCCTTAGGGTAGGAATGTTCTGTGTATACAATAAGCCAGGGGTTCTCAAATGTTACTTACAGAATGTAGAGTCTATTTGTGAAAGGGTTTACACCTCAGTTATCATTAAACATCTAAACTCTTCATATCACCCTTAAGGGCAGAGACACAATTTGGGGAGATTAGTCGCACGGCAACAAATCTCCTCTTTGTCGGGGCGACTAATCTCCTCAAACTGCCTCCCCTTCCTTCCAGCCGGTTAGAATGTAAATCGCCGGTGGGATGGCACTTGGAGCGCTTAGTTTTCTGAAGTCAGCCGAAGTTGCCTCACGAGAAATCTTCAGACGACTTCGGAAAACAAAATGCCATCCCGTCAGCGGTTTTCTAGTCGGCGGAAAGGCAGAGGAGGCAGTTCCTCTGGGCAATCTCCCAGTATTGCAGCGTGTGTCTCTGCCCCAAATGGTGACCATCCAGTAGGTAAGAGGTTCAGAGACTTCAAATCTATGGGACTGTGCCCCCTGGGGAGCCTGGATCAGTGGCAGAGGGGCTCAGCCTTCAGAGTGAAAATACCTGTTTGCTCTCCTTGATATACCTGAAAGCCTAGCTCCAATGTAAATTTTGGGAGAGAATTGAGAGAGAACTGTATTGTATTTGCTGTTCTAGACGTTCTTGGAACTAAAGCTGCATTTTTACAAACCAATGTTTTCCTATATCTGTAAGATTGCTACGCTTAGAGGGGCCCTGACTAAAGGCTGGGCCTCCCAGGAGGGCTTGAAACAAAAATAACCACTGCAGTTGTAGACCATGTTGAGCTGCTGTGATCTACTGGTCATCAGCTCAAGGTCTACATTTTTGGTATCCATGCAATAATCTATGTCGTCATGCTGTGTTAGCAAGTTAGGATTAAAAAAAAAAAAAGCACAGGTCCATCACGTTCAACCATTTAAATATAAAAAATAAATGAATACAATTTAAATACTATAAAACCTGCCTAACTGCTAGTTGATCCAGAGGAAGGCAAAAAAAACCTCATGAAGCCTCTCCAATTTGCCTCAGACTGAAAAATACCTTTCTGACTCCAAGATACAATGGGACCAGTCCCTGGATCAACTTGTACTATGAGCTATCTCCCATATCCCTGTATTCCCTCACTTGCTAAACACCATCCAACCCCTTCTTATACCTATCTAATGTATCAGCCTGTACCACTGATTCACTTCCCAGCTCTCCCTGTAACACCCCTTTCCCTCCTCTAATCTCATTGGCTCCCTCCTGTCTGCTGGGAGGAGCTACTGGTGAATAAAGCATCCGACCCTTCCTTGTACCTATCTAATGTATCAGCCTGTACCCCTGATTCACTTCCCAGCTCTACCTGTAACACTCTTTTCCCTCCTCTAATCTCATTGGCTCCCTCCTGTCTGCTGGGAGGAGCTACTGGTGAATAAAGCATCCGACCCTTCCTTATACCTATCTAATGTATCAGCCTGTACCACTGATTCAGGGAGAGAATTCCACATCTTCACAGCTCTCACTGTAACAAACCCCTTCCCAATATTTAGCTGGAACCTCTTTTCTTCTAATCGGAATGGGTGACCTTGTGTCAGCTGGAAAGACCTACTGGTAAATAAATCATTAGAGAGATTATTATAAGATCCCCTTATATATTTATACATAGTTATCATATATCACCCCTTAAAGGGGAAGGAAACCTAGTCGGCGCAAAAGCCCCAACCCCCACCTGTTTGTTGCCCACCCTCCCTCCTCCCCCCTGGCCTACCCGTCCCACTGGGCAAATGCCCCTAACTTGTTACTTACCCTTCTGCGCAGGTCCAGTCCAGGGAGTTCACAGACGACATCTTCTTCCACGCGATCTATTTCCTGCTGTGAACGGCGTTTTGGCGCATGCGCAGTAGGATCATTTCGCCGATACGGATCTACTGCGCATGCGCCAAAAGTCACGCGCATGCGCAGTAGATCGTACCGGCGAAATGATCCTACTGCGCATGCGCCATTCAAAGCAGGAAGAAGATCGCGTGGAAGAAGATGTCGTCTGTGAACTCCCTGGACCGGACCTGCGCAGAAGGGTAAGTAACAAGTTAGGGGCTATTTTGCCCAGCGGGACGGGTAGGCCAGGGGGGAGGAGGGAGGGTGGGCAACAAACGGGTGGGGGGTTTGCGCCGACTAGGTTTCCTTCCCCTTTAAGCGCCTCTTCTCCTCCAGTGTGAACAATATGGTGGCTACCATATGCAGAGTATGGATGTTCTCTACACAATAATTGATTTGGAAGTAGATACCTGCCCAAATAGCTTCTTTAACATATTTACCTCCATTATCCCAAACCTTACCCGTTCCAGTAAACCCTACTGCACTTCTAGTCCGCCAATAAGGACTGTGTCAAAAGAAAGAGTTTTGCCTAGAAAATTACACCCATAGGGGTATATTTATCAAAGAGTGAAGTTAAAGATCCCCATCGTCTACTAGAGTGAAATTCCGCCACTCTCCAGTCATTTCTATGGGATTTTTAAAAGAGTATTTATCAATAGGTGAAAGTGAAAGTTCATCCTTTGATAAATGCATCTTTCAAAGTCCCATAGAAATGAATGGAGAGTAGGGATGGGCGAATTTTTTCGCCTTGTTTCGCCACGGAAATGACGCCCATAGACTTGTATGGCGGTGTGCGACAAAAAAAAAAGCCGCGCAACAAAAAAATTTCGACACGCTACAAAATTTTTTTGACGCCCATGAACTTTAATCGGCGACGACGTCAATTCGCCAGCGGCGAATTTTTGGCGAAACGAAATGGCTCAGATTCGCCCATCCCTAATGGAGAGTGGCGGAATTTCACTCTAGTAGACGATGGGGATCTTTAACTTCACTCTTTGATAAATATACCCCTTAGCCTCCAGTGGGTGAAAAAAATTGTTGCTCGACAAAAGAAATTTGTCTCCCAAAGACTTGGCGAATTTTCTTCAAAGTGAAACAGGTCAGATTCGCCCATCATTACTCACCATGAATATAATAAAAAATTAGCTTGAGAGAAACAAATCTGTCCATCTTCTCTTAATTCTCAGACAAAAGGTACCACTGAGATATTAATCTGCATCTAAAAAATTAAATCTACGTAGTGAGGAGGTAATTTAAATTAGTTCAGCCTGGTGTCATACGAGGAACACAATTTAAAAGGAAGCATATTTGCTAATGAACAATAAAATTAATTTCTAGCTCAGTATTCCATAGAACAAGATAGTCTTCATATGCAAATAAATAAATCATCAGTGTGAAGTTTGATTACAGATTCTGAGTAATTGCTCTGCTCAGTCCTGGAAAGATTCCTCATTATCTTGAAAATTGGGCTGTGGGAGAGAGCAATTTATAAAGTGTTATGGTAAGGCCTTACCTTATAAGTACAGTGTGCAGTGCAGGTTTGGACTCCTGTCCTTTTAGAAGAATATTAATGAGCTGGTGAGAGTGTAGAGACATGCAACTAAACTGGTACAGGTACGGTATCGATTATCAGGAAAGCCATTCTCCAGAAAGCTCAGAATTACAGAAAGCCGTCTCCCATAGACTCAATTTTATCCAAATAATCCACATTTTTAAAAATTATTTCCTTTTTCTGTGTAATAATAAAACAGTCACTTGTACTTGATCCCAACTAAGATATAATTAATCCTTTTTGGAGGCAGAACCAGCCTATTGGGTTTATTTAATGTTGATATGATTTTCTAATAGATTTAAGGTATGAAGATCAAATTATGGAAAGATCCAGAAAACCAAAGGTCTGGAGCATTTTAGTTAACAGGTCCCATACCTGTATAAGTAATGGAATGATTATATTATGGGGAAAGGTTGAGGTTGTTTTCTCTGGAGGAAAGATGCTGGTGGGCTGCTATCTTTTTTATCCCAAATGTAACTGGGGGTGCAATATTATAGCATGGAAGTTTACTGAGTCACATGACATTTACTATGGAATTGTCTCCCTGAATCAGTGGTACAGGCTGATACATTAGATAGGTACAAGGAAGGGTCAGATGCTTTATTCACCAGTAGCTCCTCCCAGCGGACAGGAGGGAGCCAATGAGATTAGAGGAGGGAAAGGGGTGTTACAGGGAGAGCTGGGAAGTGAATCAGTGGTACAGGCTGATACATTAGATAGGTACAAGGAAGGGGCGGATGCTTTATTCACCAGTAGCTCCTCCCAGCAGACAGGAGGGAGCCAATGAGATTAGAGGAGGGAAAGGGGTGTTACAGGGAGAGCTGGGAAGTGAATCAGTTGTACAGGCTGATACATTAGATAGGTATAAGAAGGGGTTGGATGGTGTTTAGCAAGTGAGGGAATACAGGGATATGGGAGATAGCTCATAGTACAAGTTGATCCAGGGACTGGTCCGATTGTCATTTTGGAGTTAAGAAGGAATTTTCCCCTCTGAGGCAAATTGGAGAGGCTTCAGATGGGTTTTTTTGCCTTCCTCTGGATCAACTGGCAGTTAGGCAGGTCAAAAAAAAAGTTAAAAGGTTGAACTTGATGGACGTGTGTCTTTTTTCAACCGAACTTACTATGTTACATCACTAAGCATGGCTTATAGGGCTACATTTTACACTTTATTCATGGTTTTTGTGTATTATATACTGATAATTTGTTTCATTTGTGCCCCTGCTGTTCTGTTTTCTAGTGGTGCAACCTGTGCATTGATGTGGTGTCATTCACAAGTGGAATATTTAAAGGGGCGGTTTTCCATTCACTTGATGGTATCATTGTTTCTGCCAACTGTAAGCTAAGAAAGATCTACACCATGAAATTAAAGCCCAAAGAGACCATGGAAGAGGAAGGTTAGTTTGAAACAGTTTCATGTTCCGTTTTCTGTTATTATTATTTGAACCAATCATACAGAAATATGTAGGTATTATTTTTTATGGCCCAGTGCAGTTGGTCTGGGTCGGCAGGACCCATGAGGGCCAGGACCCATTGGGTTTTTTCCTGGTGTCCCGCTGGCCCAGTCTGACATTGCCCTTAGTGCTGGTTTAAAAAAACTCGCATCTGGAGTCTGCGCTTTGCACCTCACAGCGGATAAAACAATCCAGCAGTAAGTAAAGAGGACTATGTTCTCCCTCTGCCCACTATTCATGAATACAGAGCGCTCAAATAAAGGCAGAGCTGTATTCATGGAAGGGAAACACACAAGAACCCGTGGCCCCCCTACGGCAGGGTAAAGTGCAAAAACATTGTGGCTTGTTCTTTCCACTTTGCACCCTGCCCACCATCTCCAAAAATGATTGGAAAAATGAAGGGAATCTCCACCCAAAACCTGTACTCCAATATCTGACCACCTTTTAAAGACATAACACACTTAAGAAATGTAATTTATTCACATTTTAGAAAGAGCCTGTCTCTCTCTACTTCACAAACGTAATAAAGGCAACGTTTGAAATTAAAGAATACATTTAAAGCTTCCATTCATTTAAAACTGCAGGGAAACCCCCCACATTCTTTTAAGTGATCCATTTGTCTGAATCAGATTGCTGGGATGTGAATCTGCAAGCTGCATTTTTATCCAGTATTATCCACTGTCTGAACAAAAGGCGATGGTAATTAAAATAGCCATCAAGTATTCCTCCCAGTCACACAAAGCCCTGAAATCTCACTGTACAGGTATGGGACCTGTTATGCAGAATGCTCGGGACCTGGAGTTTTCAGATTAACTGATCTTTTTGTAAATTCGATCTTCATTCCTTAAGTCTATTGGAAAATCAATTAAACATAAAGATTAATTATACATTAGTTGGGATCAAGTACAAGCGACTGTTTTATATAATTTTTTTAAAAAAATATTATTTTATTATAATGAAGTCTATGGGAGACAGCCTTCCGTTATTTGGAACATTCTGGATAAAGGGATAACGGATCCAATAGCTGTATTGTGTAAATTCTCTGCCTGCCAGAAAACCAAAGTTCATTTTACTTTTAATCTTTTTTTTATTTTTACGTTGTGCAGAGACACCAGTGTGTTTGATGGATGGGAACCCCAACATAAGGCTAATGCACCCAACACAGGGCTAATGCACCCCAACATAAGGCTAATGCACCCAACATAAGGCTAATGTGCCCGACATAAGACTAATGCACCCCAGCATAAGGCTAATGCTCCCTGACATAAGGATAATGCACCCCATTATAAGACTAATGCACCCTGACATAAGGCTTATGTGCCCCAACATAAGGCTAATGCACCCCATTATAAGGCTAATTCACCCCAACATAAAGCTAATGCACCCCATGATAAGGCTAATGTGCCCCAACATAAGGCTAATGCACCCCAACATAAGGCTAATGTGCCATCCATTATAAGGCTAATGCATTCAAACGTGAGGCTAATGCACCCTATTATAAGGCCAATGCGGCCCAACATAAAGCTAATGCGGCCCAACATAAGGCTAATGTTCCCCAACATAAGGCTAATGCACCCAAACATAAGGCTAATGCACCCCAACACAAGGCTAATGCACCCAAACATAAGGCTAATGCACCCCAGCATAAGGCTAATGCACCCAAACATGAGGCTAATGCACCCCAACACAAGGCTAATGCAACCAAACATAAGGCTAATCCACCCAAACATAAGGCTAATGCACCCCAACACAAGGCTAATGCAACCAAACATAAGGCTAATCCACCCAAACATAATGCTAGTGCGCCCCAACATAAGGCTAATGCACCTAAACATAAGGGTTATGCGTCCCAACATAAGGATATTGTGCCCCAACATAAGGCTAATGCACCCCATTATAAGGCTAATTCACCCCAACATAAAGCTAATGCACCCCATGATAAGGCTAATGTGCCCCAACATAAGGCTAATGCACCCCAACATAATGCTAATGTGCCATCCATTATAAGGCTAATGCATCCCAACGTGAGGCTAATGCACCCTATTATAAGGCCAATGCGGCCCAACATAAAGCTAATGCGGCCCAACATAAGGCTAATGTTCCCCAACATAAGGCTAATGCACCCAAACATAAGGCTAATGCACCCCAGCATAAGGCTAATGCACCCAAACATGAGGCTAATGCACCACAACACAAGGCTAATGCACCCAATCATAAGGCTAATGCACCCCAGCATAAGGCTAATGCACCCAAACATAAGGCTAATGCACCCCAACACAAGGCTAATGCAACCAAACATAAGGCTAATCCACTCAAACATAATGCTAGTGCGCCCCAACATAAGGCTAATGCACCCAAACATAAGGGTTATGCGTCCCAACATAAGGATATTGTGCCCAAACATAAGGCTAATGCCAGTGGTTTAATTGCTGAATATATGAAATCTGCTGTTATTATTTCCACTGCACTTACACAACATAAATAACATCATTGCACAAACAACTGCTTGAAAAATGAGATCACAATGTCTGTTTATGAAGAATGTATGGCACGTGGGAAGCAGGAGAGGCAATCGTTCATATTTTATCTTCGTAAAAGCACAAATTATCAACTGAGTTTTGCAGAACGAAAAACCAATCCAGCAACATGTGGCTTATAGATTCCATACATAAAATATGCACAGAAATATATAAATACTGAAAACATAATGGAAAAGGCTTCCTGTTTATCAACGTCTGTTCTGACATTCATGTCAATTAATGCAAAAACCTTTGACAAACGTTCCTGTTCCTGATTATTTGCCCACACAGTCATTTAGAAAATTGCTGACTTTGGACATCTCAGGGAATGTATTTAAGCCCCCCATCCCCGGGGGTAGGAAGGGAGTGGAAACATTGAATCTTGATTTTAAGGCTAAAGAAGACAATTTACATGATACATGGGCTTTGTGTTTAGACTCAGGTTACACCCCATTTGCTCCCTGTAGCCCTGCATTGACTTGAATAGGAAAAACCTTAGTCTTGGCTCTCTAGAGCATTTTTGGGCTAACAAAGGAGGAAAAAAAATCACACAAATGTTATTTGCCTTATAGCAAAAAAAAAAAAAAATGAAATGAAAAGAATGGAATGTTTCCAAGGCATGATGAAAATAATTACACCCATGAGGGTCATCAAAGCTTAAAGTGTTTTGGGCACTTTAAGCTTTTTTTTTTCTAAGATATAATTAATCCTTATTGCAAAACCAAGACTTAAGGTATGAAGATTCAAATTACAGAAGGATCCATTATCCGGAAAACTCCAGGGCCCAAGCATTCTGGGTAACAGGTCCCATCCCTGTACCATCTCTATGGCCAAACCTCACAATTGGATTCCAATATTTGAATGTGGGTTATCACGGCCGGATTTCTAATAAGGACTCGCTTACAGTAGCAACCCTCATTTTGGGAACAGGACTTTATTGTCTGGACTCATCACTTGTGAATGGACTTCCAAGGATCATATTTGACCAATTACAAGTTGCCTTTGAACATTGTTTTTGAATTAAGTTCAGGGATGGGTAGAGTTTGTTAATTGTATGAGGTATATACGTATCTCTCACTTTAGTTGTCCATGTCCAGTGTCGGACTGGCCCACCTGTATACCAGGAAAATTCCCGGTGGCCCCTCATGCTGCTAAACATTTGGCCTATTTCGTGGTCATTCCTTATTTCTATGAGAACAAAGAGGCTAAATAGATAATAGAAAAAGAATAGGAGACTAGGGGGTAAATTCACTAAGATCCGAAGTTGCGCCAGCGACAGCTTTGCCGCACTTCGCAAGGCGTAGTTTCGCCAGCGCTATGCAAATTCACTAAAATGCGAAGTTGCGCTCAGGGAGGCTAACGGTAGCGAAGTTGTGCTAGCGTTAATTCGTCAAGCAAATCGAAGTTACGCTAGCGGTGCCTAATTTGCATACGGCGCCAAGTTAAAGTACGATGGAAGTATATGTAGCAGCAAATACATTTTCATAAAATAGAGTTGTTATTTTGCCCTATACATGAGCCCACTGTATAGTTTAGGTGCCATTTGTTAGGAAATGTTGGGGAGAAGGAGGGTACCCCCAAAAAAATGTACGATCTTTTTCAGCCCTATAAAAAGCATTTTTTGGGACTTTTCAACTTTTTTGGAAGCAATCCCTATATACTCTATTGCACTTCGCCTGGTCTGAGGTGGCAAAGGCAAGTCTGGCGCAAGAGGTAACGTTCAGTAAAATGCGCAAGTTAGTGAATTAGTGTAGTTACGTCCCTTCGCCATAGCGCAACTTCATCTGGCGTAAGGGTGCGAAATCCCGCTAGAGTAGGTCCACTCTGCTAGCGAATTTACACCAGCGCCCGTTAGTAAATCGGCAAAGTAACGTCACGCTGGTGAATTTGTGCTTGCGTTAGCCGCTTTGCGCTTTAGTGAATTTGCCCCTAGAAGTTGACTGAGGAGAGGAAGAATAATAGTACTGAGAGTGGGCCCCAGGTCTAAGGTTTTTGGGTGGGCCCCTCGTTTAAGGTTTTGGGTGGGCCCCTGGTGTCCCAGTCCGACACTGTTCATGTCAGATGAAGGGGGCTGCCCCCAAAACATTACATTTGACTTTAACAAAGGTTCAGGAGTTTCACCCTCTTTAATTAGTTAATTAACTTTGTGTGCTTAGTATATTGTCTTGCCATCTCTACTCCTAGTTTTTAGTGCCCTCACATGTTGCCTTTGTTCTACCTCTAGGCTAAATACTGTAGCACTGAAATGCTTCTTACAGTTCATCTTAGTGTTCTGTTTGTATTTCATAGATATATATGGATCTTCCCTACCACATCATGAACCCACAGATATTATTCCTCGGTGCTGCCAAATTACAACAGAAGTACAGCAGATCACTCAAGTGTTAGATCTGACAAAACTACAGCGAGTGGAGGCAAAACAGGATGGAAGGCCCTTGGGGTTATTGGAAACAGGTATAGTGAATCCTGGGTACATTTTATTTCTCTTTGGCTTGACATATATACAGTTTCCACCATAAAAGTGTGAGAACTCTGTCCCATTTGGTACACTCGCCCCTGTTGTGTTAATGTGCTATACAAATCTAACAGTTGGTAAATGTTGCTTTAGGTAAAGGAGATTTTTTTTTTATTTACAATTTTAGAGTTTCTGCTAGTCTTGTACAGAAAGTAGACTTGTCCCTTCTGGAGAATAGCAACATTGCTCTGAAAGGCCAGCTGGGGGCCCACCTTGGCTGCAAAACGAAGGGCCCTTCTGGCAGTCCCCATGGGGGCCCCTGCCGACCTCCAAACTTGCGGCGTGCACATGTGCAAAAGACACTGCACAAAAACTGATCAGCCGCTCGGGGAGAGCACACATTCAAATGTAAAAGAGTTGGGGAGCAATGCAAACATGAAAAATGTTCCTGGGTGTTGCATAACAAATGCTGTTATTGCCCATTGTCCATTAGCCCTATATGGTCTGGCAACCTACACAAGGCTCCGTTTGGCAGTACATATTGTTCAAGTCTGGAATTAAAAAATAAGCACCTGTTTTGAGGCCACTGGGAGCAACGTCTAAGGGGTTGGTGAGAAACATGTTACTCATAAGCTACTGGTTGACAGTGTCGGACTGGGATGCCAGGGGCCCACCAGAAAATCTTAGGCCGAGGGCCCACTTTCCAAACTATTAAACCTCCTCTCCTCACTCAACCTCTTTAGTCTCCTATTCTCTTTTCCCTACATACTATACTCTAGTCTTCCATGATTAAGTCTCTTTGTTATCATAAAGGAATAGGGAATGACCATGAAATATTGTAGGCCAAATGGTTAGACGCAAGAGGCCCACTGGGAGTTTTCCTGGTGGCCCAGTCCAACAGTGCTGGTTCGGGAAAACTACCTTATGGGGTTCTTTGGGTTCTGAGTCCTTGGTAGACAAAGTCCTTCAGAGCAAGAGTATCTCACTAAACTGTTTCTAGCTTTTAACCTTTTAACCGCTAAAGCCAACAATCATTTCTCACTACTAATACTGCTTGATCTCTCAGCCGCATTTGACACTGTAGATCACCCTCTCCTCCTCCAGTCCCTGCAGTCACTTGGCCTTCGTGACACAGCCCTGTCCTAGTTCTCTTCTTACATCACCAATCGTTCCTTCAGTGTCTCCTACAACGGAGTAGCATCTTCTCCCCTACCTCTTTCTGTTGGGGTTCCTCAAGGCTCTGTCCTGGGACCATTACTATTCTACCGCTATACTTCCTCCCTTGGCAAATTAATAAATTCGTATGGTTTCCACTACCACCTCTATGCTGACGATACTCAGATCTATCTCTCATCTCCTGATCTCAACCCAGAACTCCTAACTCGCGTCTCCTCCTGCCTGTCCGCTATCTCTACCTGGATGTCACAACGCTACCTTAAATTAAACCTCTCTAAAACTGAAATGGTTCTCTTTCCTCCAACTAACACCAGTAGCATCCCCGAAGTATCCATCATAGTTAACAATTCCACTATCACCCCCTCTCCCCAGGCCCGGTGCCTTGGGGTTATCCTAGATTCTGCCCTGTCATTCACTCCTCATATCCAGTCACTTATTAAATCATGTCACTTCCACCTAAGGAACATATCCAAAATACCATCATTTATCACCCAATACGCTGCCAAAATTCTTATTCACTCTCTCATCATATCGCGTCTAGACTACTGTAACTCTCTTTTAATTGGCCTCTCCCTCCAGAGACTGTCACCTCTCCAGTCCATAATGAACACTGCTGCGAGGCTCATACACCTCAGCAACCGCTCCTCCTCTGCCTCACCATTCTGTCAATCCCTGCACTGGCTTCCATTACCTTTCAGAATCAAATTCAAATTAATGACACTGACTTTCAAAGCACTTCATAACTCTGCCCCACCCTACATCTCTGAACTCATCTGTATATACTCACCCACTCGCTTACTACGCTCCTCTACTGACCTACTGCTCAACTCTTCTCTCATTACCTCCTCACATGCTCGCATTCAAGACTTTGCAAGGGCTGCACCCCTCCTCTGGAACGCTCTCCCACGGTCTGTCCGACTTTCTCCCAACCTTTCTGCTTTCAAGAAATCTCTGAAAACGCACTTCTTTCGAGAAGCCTCCCCTCACTCTTAACTTAACTACCAAACGCAACACCACATACAATACCACATTTCTCACCCACTTAATTCGATCTTGCCCACTCCCACACCTTGTGTATTACTCCCTTCCCTTTAGACTGTATGCCTATGCATAGGGCCTTCCTCACCTCCAAGGGCATTACCTTTGCACCAATAAAGGATTTTTAATTCAGAAATAAACTGGGTGCTGTTCTAA
This sequence comes from Xenopus petersii, assembly GCA_038501925.1. Classification (NCBI taxonomy): domain Eukaryota; kingdom Metazoa; phylum Chordata; class Amphibia; order Anura; family Pipidae; genus Xenopus; species Xenopus petersii. The sequence goes on from CM076678.1 coordinate 154,202,746, forward strand.
CTCCTCAACCAGTATTGCCAGTGGAAAGTGGCCATTGGAGAACGTGCACTTATTCAAGGAAGAAAGTGAGTGTCCTGCTGACTATTTGTCAGCTAATCGTTTGCAGCCTAATTAAAGACTTGCACTTTGCTTTTGGTACTGAGCTTGAATGGTCGAATGTTAGAGTTTTTTATACCTTGTATGAACTCAAATTAACTCACAACTCAAATTGTATCTTATTCAACAAAAACAAAATTCTGCGAGTTGAGTCCCACAACCCAAAAACTCGAATTGATCGAGTTTTCCATGGGAAAACCTCGAATAGCTTGACTTATTTCAGTTTTCGGACAAAACCCCAAAAAAACTCAATCATCATGAAGGCTGTTAACCTCTTTAAATGGTTCAAGGGACCTCTGCCATTGACTCCTACATGACCTCGACAGGTTTTAGATGGTGTATTTTTGGATTTCAGCTATTTCCAGGGTCGGGTATAACAAATCTCGAAAAAATTTATTTTTATTTAACCCGAAAATCTGAGTTTTGATCAAAACAATCAACTTTAAAACTCGAACTTTCATGAAAAACACAACTTGATATCTGCTCCAGGTGACGATTTTTTGTCTGTCTGTGTTTCTCCATTTTCAATCTCTCTTCCACCACTCAGTCTTTAGCATTCCTGCCCCTCTCTCTCTCTTTCTTGGTCCCTTTTCATGTGCATCTGTCTATGTCTCTGGCACTTTTACACATTAGCCATTGGGCAACTCCTTCTCCATCCAACAACCGGGCATGGAACTAGCTTTATTCTTTGGAGAAACATGTAGGGCCTTTTTTACCATGAGGGTGATATATGACACGCAGAACATGATGGTAGAGGGGTGGGGTAGAGCTTGAAGGATTTTCAATGGTGGATCTGTTTTTGACTAGCAACTCATTACATGATAAAATAAAAGAAGATCCAGTCAACAGAATAGAATTACATTGTGGTGGCTCACTGGTAGAACATGGGGTTCTGGTGGCCAACTCCAATCCTTCAACTAGGGGAATGGATCACTGTGCATGTAGAGAAGGGCAGCCACACAGAAGAACTCATTAACAAGCCAAAATAATAAAGTGACATTTAATTCCAAAAGCATGTCCAAATTAGAAGCTTTTATTGTAGCCAGTGTTCTATTTCATGGACAACATCTCTGGACATTTCTGAGAGCAGAGCAGAGACTTTCGGCAATTCAGAATGGGGCAGGGAAGTATTTGTGCCTATGTTTTGCACTTTTTAAATTACCTCTAGTGTCTTTCCCTAGTTTTACTTACACATTAAAATCAAATTCCTAGTTTTACAATATTTTATTTTATCCTTGTTTCAAATGCCTGTGATTTGAGGACAAAGTGGTGTTTCATATTTGGACAAGCTCAGCAAATGTATTTCCCTGTTTCCACCCAGTCTGTTAAACTACACAACTTCAAAAGATCCTCTAACTTTCTGACAAGTTAATTATGTTCCTACAGATAAAAGACACTGGTTTTACCTTTTAACATAATGTAAATTGTGTAGAATTTTCATAATAACCTCAGATAAAATGTATTTAACATTTACTTACTATATGATTTTGACAGCAGAGAGATTCTGTGAAAAACAGCTTACATATAATTGAACTTCGAAAGAATAATGCAAGAGCTCTATATCAGCTTTTCACTAACCAACTGCCTAAATAAAATAACAGCCAACCCCTCCAATAAGTCAGGTAAATCTACAGGACAAAAAGCAATGTGATTCCTTGCAGAGCAGCATGATAGAAGGAAGAGTGTAGGAGAGCTCAGTGATGTACCACATTGTTTTCTGTTTATTGGGATTCTCACTGTGTATAGTATAATGTGAATAATATCCTCTGGGAAGGGAGTGTGACTGTGGGATAGCAGGTATAGTAGGGAGAGATGGTGTCTATAGTAACAGTGGATAATAGTCTCTGGGAAGGGAGTGTGACTGTGGGATAGCAGGTAAAGTAGGGAGAGATGGTGTCTATAGTAACAGTGGGATAATAGTCTCTGGGAAGGGACTGTGACTGTGGGATAGCAGGTATAGTAGGGAGAGATGGTGTCTATAGTAACAGTGGATAATAGTCTCTTGGAAGGGAGTGTGACTGTGGGATAGCAGGTATAGTAGGGAGAGATGGTGCCTATAGTAACAGTGGATAATAGTCTCTGGGAAGGGAGTGTGACTGTGGGATAGCAGGTATAGTAGGGAGAGATGGTGCCTATAGTAACAATGGATAAAAGTCTCTGGGAAGGGAGTGTGACTGTGGGATAACAGGTATAGTAGGGAGAGATGGTGCCTATAGTAACAGTGGATAGTCTCTGGGAAGGGAGTGTGACTGTGGGATAGCAGGTATAGTAGGGAGAGATGTTGTCTATAGTAACAGTGGATAATAGTCTCTGGGAAGGGAGTGTGACTGTGGGATAGCAGGTATAGTAGGGAGAGATGATGCCTATAGTAACAGTGGGATAATAGTCTCTGGGAAGGGAGTGTGACTGTGGGATAGCAGGTATAGTAGGGAGAGATGGTGTCTATAGTAACAGTGGATAATAGTCTCTGGGAAGGGAGTGTGACTGTGGGATAGCAGGTATAGTAGGGAGAGATGGTGCCTATAGTAACAGTGGATAATAGTCTCTGGGAAGGGAGTGTGACTGTGGGATAGCAGGTATAGTAGGGAGAGATGGTGTCTATAGTAACAGTGGATAATAGTCTCTGGGAAGGGAGTGTGACTGTGGGATAGCAGGTATAGTAGGGAGAGATGGTGCCTATAGTAACAGTGGGATAATAGTCTCTGGGAAGGGAGTGTGACTGTGGGATAGCAGGTATAGTAGGGAGAGATGGTGCCTATAGTAACAGTGGATAATAGTCTCTGGGAAGGGAATGTGACTGTGGGATAGCAAGTATAGTAGGGAGAGATGGTGCCTATAGTAACAGTGGATAATAGTCTCTGGGAAGGGAGTGTGACTGTGGGATAGCAAGTATAGTAGGGAGAGATGGTGCCTATAGTAACAGTGGATAATAGTCTCTGGGAAGGGAGTGTGACTGTGGGATAACAGGTATAGTAGGGAGAGATGGTGCCTATAGTAACAGTGGATAGTCTCTGGGAAGGGAGTGTGACTGTGGGATAGCAGGTATAGTAGGGAGAGATGTTGTCTATAGTAACAGTGGATAATAGTCTCTGGGAAGGGAGTGTGACTGTGGGATAGCAGGTATAGTAGGGAGAGATGATGCCTATAGTAACAGTGGGATAATAGTCTCTGGGAAGGGAGTGTGACTGTGGGATAGCAGGTATAGTAGGGAGAGATGGTGTCTATAGTAACAGTGGATAATAGTCTCTGGGAAGGGAGTGTGACTGTGGGATAGCAGGTATAGTAGGGAGAGATGGTGCCTATAGTAACAGTGGATAATAGTCTCTGGGAAGGGAGTGTGACTGTGGGATAGCAGGTATAGTAGGGAGAGATGGTGTCTATAGTAACAGTGGATAATAGTCTCTGGGAAGGGAGTGTGACTGTGGGATAGCAGGTATAGTAGGGAGAGATGGTGCCTATAGTAACAGTGGGATAATAGTCTCTGGGAAGGGAGTGTGACTGTGGGATAGCAGGTATAGTAGGGAGAGATGGTGCCTATAGTAACAGTGGATAATAGTCTCTGGGAAGGGAATGTGACTGTGGGATAGCAAGTATAGTAGGGAGAGATGGTGCCTATAGTAACAGTGGATAATAGTCTCTGGGAAGGGAGTGTGACTGTGGGATAGCAGGTATAGTAGGGAGAGATGGTGCCTATAGTAACAGTGGATAATAGTCTCTGGGAAGGGAGTGTGACTGTGGGATAGCAGGTATAGTAGGGAGAGATGGTGCCTATAGTAACAGTGGATAATAGTCTCTGGGAAGGGAGTGTGACTGTGGGATAGCAGGTATAGTAGGGAGAGATGGTGCCTATAGTAACAGTGGATAATAGTCTCTGGGAAGGGAGTGTGACTGTGGGATAGCAAGTATAGTAGGGAGAGATGGTGCCTATAGTAACAGTGGATAATAGTCTCTGGGAAGGGAGTGTGACTGTGGGATAGCAGGTATAGTAGGGAGAGATGGTGTCTATAGTAACAGTGGATAATAGTCTCTGGGAAGGGAGTGTGACTGTGGGATAGCAGGTATAGTAGGGAGAGATGGTGCCTGTAGAATTTGAGGGCCTTAAAGGGATTAATTATCAAAGGGATTGAGAGAAGAATACTCAGCAAGACAAATAGAATCAACTCTGCCCCCAATAAGGACAATGGCACAGTAGAGAATGTGGGTGAATTATATGTAAAGTAGTCAGAGTGCGCAGAATATGGACAGTGTTGATACTGTTCAATACTCACCCAAATAGCCGATGTCACTGAGTAAACAAGCAGCGAGAGTGTAATGGGTTGCAGTAAATTATCATTATTATTGAGAAGGAAAATATTAACATAGGTTTTCACTTCTTGTCCTGTTTTTCCAAGTAAGTCAGTAACTGTTGATCCGCTGAGAATCGCAGCCCTTAAATGTTTCATGAGCGACGCTCGCTCCTAATTGAGCAGAGTCGTCTCCTGTTATTAAGAGAGCGCGGCTCCAACCAAAACCACTCGTTTGTTTTAGACTTACAAGGCTGCAAATTCATTCATTTCCATAGCAGACACATTAGGGTTTCATGATAATAATTCTGATTAGATTAGTTTGGGGATTTAGTGGGGAGTGCATTCAAAGTTACAGTTGTATAATTCAGGAGCATTGGAAGGAAACAGGTAGCACAGAAGGTGAGTGGGGGGGGGTTCAATGACAAATAAAACTGAATGCTTTAAGACCTTATTTAATCATTTTCAGGCTCTGTGCAGGATTTCTTTTTTAATTGAACTTTTTACCTTTTCCTGTGCTTAAAGGGAATTTGTCTCAGTTGTTTATATAAATCATGTCATTAACTGTGGCAGATAAGGAGGTCAGTAAGTCTAACCCATTGTTGATCGTGTTCTGCACCAAAGTGTTATTTTATGCTGGAGAGTCTTGGGGGTAAATTTATCAAAGAGTGAAGTTCCGCCACTAGAGTGAAATTCCGCAGCTCTCAATTCATTTCTATGGGATTTTGAAAGGCGTATTTATCAATGGGTGAAAGTGAAAATCACTCTAGTGGCGGAACTTCACTATTAACTTCACTCTTTGATAAATATACCCCTTGGCATAGCTTTTGAACTAACTTCAGGGCTTTGAGTTACTTTACTATGCCAGAGGTTTTTCCAATCAGTCACCTATCTATATAGTAGTTGTGCTTTATATCTAAGCATTGAAGAAGAGAACTGTAGTGACTATTCCTTCTACCCCTGACCATCTGTGTCAAGTCCATGTTCCCCTGACCCTCTGTATCAAGTACTAGTGACTATTCCTTCTTCCCCCACCCTCTGTGTCAAGTCCTAGTGAGTATTCAGTGTTCTCCTGAACTTTTGTGTCAAGTCCATGTTCCCGTGACATTATGTATCAGTCCTAGTGACTATTCAGTGTTCCCCTGACCATCTGTATCAAGTCCATGTTTTCCTGACCCTCAGTATCAAGTCCTAGTGACTATTCCTTCTTCCCCTGACCCTCTGTGTCAAGTCCATGTTACCCTGACCTTCTGTATCAAGTCCTAGTGACTATTCAGTGTTCCCCTGACCCTCTGTATCAAGTCCTAGTGACTATTCAGTGTTCCCCTGACCCTCTGTATCAAGTCCTAGTGACTATTCCTTCTTCCCCTGACCTTCTGTAATAAGTTCAAGTGTCTATTGAGCATTTCCCTGACCCTCTGTATCAAGTCCTAGTGACTATTCCTTCTTCCCCTGACATTCTATACCATGTCCTAGTGTATATTCAGCGTCCCCCCGACCCTCTGTATCAAGTCCAAGTGACTATTCCTTCTTCCCCTGACCTTCTGTAATAAGTTCAAGTGTCTATTGAGCATTTCCCTGACCCTCTGTATCAAGTCCTAGTGACTATTCCTTCTTCCCCTGACATTCTATACCATGTCCTAGTGTATATTCAGCGTCCCCCCGACCCTCTGTATCAAGTCCAAGTGACTAGTCCTTCTTCCCCTGACCTTTTGTATCAAGTTCTAGTGTCTATTCAGTGTTCTCCTGGCCCTCTGTATCAAGTCCTAGTGACTATTCCTTCTTCCCCTGACCTTCTGTAATAAGTACTAGTGTATATTCAGCGTCCCCCTGACCCTCTGTATCAAGTCCAAGTGACTATTCCTTCTTCCCCTGACATTCTGTACCATGTCCTAGTGTATATTCAGCGTCCCCCCGACCCTCTGTATCAAGTCCTAAGGACTATTCAGTGTCCCCTGACCTTCTGTATCAAGTCCTAATGACTATTCAGTGTTCCCCTGACCTTCTGTATCACTAAAGGGGTTTAGCTTTACCCATCAATCAGGGTCTCCAGGTGGAGTACTAACCCTGTGCATGCTTCTCAGGGAAGTTCTAGACATCTAACCCAATAAAATTCTCTACTGTTCCTTGTGTATCTCAATGTAGGGTCAACTGTATCTTATACATATGATCTCCAGCTCTTTTTAGAACCTATATCTCCAGCTCTAGACACAAGAAACTCAAAGAGACAGATTGTGACTTATCCCCTTCCTTTTATATATCATGATGGGGGGGAGGGTGACCTGTCTCATACATCATTAGAGAGGCTGGCTACGGTCTCAAACCTGTCTATCCCTATGGAAATAATCTTTATGATAGAGGTTCAAAATAGAGACCATAGAGGGACAAGCAGTGTAGTGACGGGTGCCCACTACATCCTTACATAGGCAAATACTACTGTACATTGAACAACGGAACGCAGACATGAAGCTGTAAATAGACTAAGAGAGATTCATACAGACACATTCAATCAGTCAAATGATTTTATCTGCAATTAGAAACTGATTGCCTCCTGCCCCGGGTGCAGATTTAATAAGAGAAAGAACACACATTTGCCTCTGTTCACCTTATTTCCTATAATGCTACAGGGTATGTGGATAAACCATGCAATTAATTGAAGTCAATAGATATTATCCCAAACTGAATTAATATGTTAATCACGGTTTCTAACTAAAACCACCTCTGTATAAACATCACCATATCACTCAGAATGAAATCAGAGTTTCAGAGCCTGCGGGGGCTCATCCCCTCTCTGCCTATAATAAGCACATAGCAGCCATATCTGATGGTTATTACATAGGGAATCATCTTTCACTGAAATGTTAGTATCTTGTACACGTGTCAGCCCCTCATCCACTGGGAGAATGAGTCGGTGGAGGTAGTTGCTTTAAGATTTTTGCTGAATTTGAGTGAGACAGTGGGGATCATTTATCAACACTGGGCAAATTTGCCCATGGGCAGTAACCCATGGCAACCAGTCAAATTGCTGCATTCGTTGTTCTACTTGCAGCTGGCTTTAAGAATCTTTTCACTAATTGGTTGCTATGGGTAACTGCTCATGGGCAAATTTGCCCAGTGTTGATAAATGAGCCCCAGTGCTCCTTTCATTAGGTTCTGTATATATAAGGTTTAAAGGAACAGTTCAGTGTAACAATAACAACTGGGTAAATATATAGGCTGTGCACTATAAAAATATAATTTTCAATATAGTTAGTTAGCCAAAAATATCATCTATGAAGGCAGAAGTGACTGGATGTCCAGAATCCAACTTCCTGCTTTGCAGCTCTCCGATTGGTCTGTAACTAACCGGTGACTCAAGCAGGAAGTAGTGTTCTGGCTATTATGTTACACATCCAGTCATTCCAGCCTTTATACATTACATTTTTGGCTAAGTAACTATATTAGATACATTTTTTTATTTTGCATAGCCTATTTACCCAGTTTTATTTTCACATTGAATTGTTCCTTTAAGGGTCAAAGAAAAATACAGGCATTGAGTGGGTAGCTACATCTGTATGGGTAGGGGGGTAGATAAATACATCTGTATGGGTAGGGGGTTTAATCTGGGGGTCCATTCTTCTTACAAAATCGATGTATCTGGCTCCTTTTCCACCTTTGACTTCCAGTTCTATGATAATATTAGGCGGCTGCAGATAAATCTATTACAGGTCACACTGCGGGGAGCTAATTAAACAAGTCCATGTACCGTCTCAGTTTCCTTGCCCTCCAAACAACCAATGTAGCAATGAGCAAAGCATTAAGTTATGATTACTCACGTGCCTGATAAATATATGTGAATATGAATAACTGAGCCGGCATCATATTCTTTCCATAAATTATATCAACACTCACTATCAATATTTAATATTATCTGCTCCCAGCGCAATTGTCTCTCCATTCCTGATGTTGATCATTCTTCCAAAGGCATTCGGTTTCAATTTGGAATCTGCTATGGGATATATGCACTGCCGAATGGTTTTCCACAGGTATTCTCATCTCTATTTAGCTGAATTGTCCTTAAAGGGAAAATATATCCTTTTTATTAACAGGCTTTTGTCTTACTTTATTTTTCCATAAATATAAATGATCATAGTATAGTAGCAAAGCCAGTTGTACAAATAGTATATTCCTTCCCTTAGTATTTGTAGTTATAGGAGCTGACACATCGAATCCCTTGGACAGTACAGTATGAGGGTATAGCTTATTGTGTGCCCAGAACATTCCTTCTCTGTATATTTGTATTTATACATATGGGAGGAGGGATTTTATTTAAAATATGCAGATTTACAATAAATATAAACGGTTATACAATTTCCATGATCGTAGCAGAAAACAAGGAATTAACGTATACATTTACAGCTGTATTGATGTTACATTTTTACATTATTACATTTTTACATTATGCAAAGAGTAAAGTTTTCAATAATTAATATTCCCAAGCATTTTTATGTAATTCTGATACTTCACATTCTTTTGTTTTAATAAAGGTGATATCTCTACATATTGTCTCGGTCATTGTTTCTATAGATAGGCTGATCTGACTTGTGGTTAGTCTGCACCTCATGTGCCACAAATGATATCGTATCACTGCTATAATGATGTACATAGTCATTTTATCTTTACCTATTAGTCTATGATTTTTGACGGTGCCATATGTAAATTCAGAAAAATCTAAGTTTTTTATCAAGCTTAGTTTTAGTTTGTCCGCCAGTCTTTCTCTTAAGGAACATGATATTTTACAGTCTAATAGGAAATGTTCCTGTGACTCCTCCACTCCACATCCCCAGGGACAATTCCTATCCACCACATTTAGGTACTTTAAGTTACCTCTTACATACAGTTTATTTTGTAAGGATAACCAAGATATATTCCAGAATTTCTTTGGTAGTCTTTTATCATTTAACATTTTTATGCTTTGCTCCAGCTCTTCTTCTGGGCAATCTTTTACAGCTGGTTTTACTATGAACTGGGATTCCAGAATTTTCCAATATAAGGCTTTTCTCAGCAAGTTTCTTAATTCATCTGAACTAATGTTCCATTTTTTAAGAATTTTGACTGATTGTCGCAGATATGTGGGAACAAGGCCTCCTCTTATCCGCACTTCTTTCACTCTGCCTCCGAGTAGCCAATCTTTAATAAAGGGTAATGCCCAGTCTCTCACACTGATTTCCCACAGAGATTCTTTTCCCTGCACTACCCCCCCAAAGTTAAACTTCAGGAAGATGGTGCAGAAAAAACCCACAGGACACGGCATGTCTAACCCTCCCCTTCTTTTCTGCAGGAACGTTATTCCCCTTTTTACTGGGTTGAGCCTACTCCCCCAAAGCATCTGGAAGAATAGGCTCTGGATCCTGGTATAGAAAGATTCTGGTAACAAAAACACATAAGAGACAAAGAGAAATATCGGAATCAGAAAAGTCTTGATAATGTCAATTCTTTCTCTATAGGTCAGCTTCCATGCCTTCCATCGCTGAACTTTTGCTTGACCAGCATTCAATTTCTCTTCCCAATTTGCCTTAGCAAGATCACCCTTCCCAAATTTTATCCCAAGTATTTTAACTAGGTCTGGGGCCACTGGAAATTTTTTAAGCTTAAAGCTTGGTTCCTCCTCTAAAGTCCAAAAAGCCTCCGATTTTTCTTGGTTGATCTGAGACCCTGAGGCCTCAGAATAGCTTCTGATACACTCCAAAACCTCACCTTCCTCTTCAGGTTTAGATATTACAAGAGTGACATCATCCGCGTAGGCTATGGACTTAAAGGATCTGCCCAACGGAAAAGGAACCCCCCCAAGCCCACTATTCTGCAATCCCCTTAGGAACGGGTCCAAGGAGAACACATACAGGAGTGGACTCAAAGGGCATCCCTGTCTCACGCCAGCCTTCACCAGAAAATCTTCACCTTTCCAACCACTAATCAATGGGAAGCTTTTTGCCCCTTCGTATAGAATTCTAATCCAAGTTACAAATTCTTCCGGAATGCCGTATCTAAGCAAAACTGCCCATAGATACTCATGATTGACTTTATCAAAGGCTTTTGCTTGATCTAAGGATAGAAAGTATTTACCCCATCTCCAAGTTTTACACCTTTCTAGTGCTTCTCTTAGTGAAAGGACCGCTCCAAATATACTTTTACCTTCCAATGAACAGAATTGTGAGTCAGAAAGAAGAGAGCCAGCCACCTCACCCAACCTTTGTGCAAGCACCCTCGCCAGAATCTTTCTATCACAATTGAGAAGGGCAATCGGCCTCCAATTCCCAATCTGCCTTGGATCCTTCCCCTTTGATATCAGAACTAGAGAGGAGTACTGCATAGATGTTGCTAAATGTCTTTCTGCTAGGCAGGCATTAAAGACTTGGGTTAACACCGGGGCCAGATCTTCCTTGAAGGTGATGTAAAATTCTGCTGTCAAACCATCTGGTCCCGGGGCCTTTTTTTTTTTTTGTTTTTCAATTGCCTGCCTCACTTCCTCCTCTGTTATTTCTGACACCAACGGGGATAAGTCCGAATGTTCAATGTGAGACACTGGGGTTACCCTTAGGAATTCTTGAGTCTTTTCCCTCTCCAAAACTCTTTCTTTGTAGAGGTCAGCATAGTAGGACCTCACAACCTCCAGAATACCCTCCCTTGTTACTTCTAAATTACCCTGAAGGTTATAAAGGCCCTCAACCAGTTTTCTCTTAACCATCTCCTTACAATTCTGGCAAGGGTCAGGGGAACACGTGGTCCCATAATCCCTCTCCAGAACCAGGGACTTAAACCGGTTGTACTGATGCTGTCTCAACAAGTACTTAAGTCGGTTTACTTTTTCTCCCCCCTCCCCTTTCGAAATACAGATCTCAAGTTTCCTTCTTAAAGCTTGACTCTCTTTTTCTTTAGCCCTCCCCTTCTTAAAAGAGACAGAAGCGAAAAAAGTCCGGAAAGAATCCTTAGCCGATTCCCACCACTCCACAACAGAGTCAAAAAAATCAATTTTCGATATTTGTAACTTATAGAAATTCTGAAAAGCTGTTTGTATCTCTTCTCCCTCTAGGGATTCTTTTCCTAATTTCCATAAACCTTTACCTGCTCCCATACCTCCTGTTCCACCGTAGTGGAAGGCTAGTCCCAGGTGATCTGAAAATTCAACCACAATTTCTTTAAAACCAGAAAAGATTTCTCCATTTTTTATGAAAATGAAGTCTATCCTGCTACTCCTTGTTCCACATCTATATGTGTGGAGGCTATTTCTACCATTGTATGTTGCTAGATCTACCAGACCTGCATCTTTAATCAAATTTCTAAAAAATAAACTTTCATATTTATTTATTTTTCCTGTCCTATCTTTCCCATCTAATACTTGATTAAAGTCTCCTGAAAAAATAACTGGAATAGATGTAAAAAGGAAAGGTTTGACATCATTTAGCATGGACCTTCTTTCTGAAATTGTGTGAGCCCCATATATATTGATGAGTCTCACTAGTTTTCCTTCTATCATTATGTCTAACAATAGACATCGTCCTAATGAAATATCTACTGTTTTTTTAACTACTATGTTTTTGTCTCCTTTGAATAGAATACCAACTCCTTCTGCAGGTTTGGTTGCTAAGGACCAGAAGGATAAACCTTCCCTCCATTCCTTTTTTGCTTCTCTTATTTCCCCCAAGGATGAAAGTCTTGTCTCCTGCAAAAATATGACATCTGCTTTAACTGTTTTTAGGAAATCATATGCTAGAAATCTGGTCTTAATATTCTTTATACTGCACACATTAATGGTTAAGAAATCAATTGATAGATTCATTTTTTGATTTTTTTGCTTGAAACCTTACTCTCATCCCCTATCCGTTTTACCTGTATTTTAGGGTATAGATTTGTCTCCATTTCCTCTTCTTCTATCGATTCCCATTCTAAATCTAATGACTCATTATCAGGTTCTTTCCTACTTTTTTTACGGCTGGTGTCTTGGGCTTGGTTTTTTCGTTTTTCTCTTTCCTCTTCTTCCTCCATTCTTTCTATTTCCTCTGCTTTCTCCACTTCATCCCCCCATGATTTTTTCCCCAAAATTTCATATCTATTTTGACTGACCACAGTCATTACACCAGTTACATTTTTTCCTGTCTTTTTCCTGGCTCCCTTTCCTACTGATATCCATTCACTTTCTTTTACTGGGGGTGTTTTTTCTTTAGTCCTGACATTACTGTCTTTCCTATTTTCTTTTTGTGTTTGTATTTCAGGGATTACTTTAGTTGTGTCAGCCATTTTTTCTTTCAATTGTTCTTCTATATTTGGGCAGGATTTTTTAATATTTCTCCAAGCTTCTGGACAATTTTTAAAAGCATGGCCTATTCCCAAACATAGATTGCATTTAATCTGTTTTTCACAATCTTTACTGATATGTCCAATCTCTCCGCAAAAAGCACATTTTTTTTTATTACAATTCCCTGCTAAGTGTGTTCTTGCCCCACATTTAAAGCAGAGCTTGGGTTGTCCCACATAATAGCAGACACCCCTATCTCTGCCGATGAAAAAGGATGTGGGCAAGTGTTTTTGTGAATAACTGTCTGTATTCAATTTGACTTGAACTTTATAGCCCCCTATCCAGAATCCTTCCTCATCGTAAATTTTAACAAGTGGAGACATTACTGTACATTGTCTTTTAAGCCATATCAAAACATCTTCAGGATGCACTGTTTCATTTTTCATTATAATTGTGATATTTTTTAGTTCGGGTTTAGAAATGGGCGTGACTTTAAAATCTTTCCATTCTTTAGCTTGTTTTGTTAGATTGTAACGTCTCCAGAATTCCTCCAGCCCATATGCTAGTTTAAAGCTCAAGTCAAATTCAATATCCGTATAGCTAAGCATAGCATAGACATCATCTACTGTGAATCCTAAGACCTGTTTCACCAGAATTTTTGCCACAAATTTCCTGCCTGGAAAGTTTTCTCTTTCACCAATCCATTTTATTTTTACAGCATTTTGTCGTTTACCATAATCATCCTCCTCTTGTCCCCCTGTTTGTGAGTTATCAAAAAGCTTTTTCTTTCCCCACACACTACTTCCCACCACCCTGGAAAAGGAGGCATCCTCCCCCGAAAGGCCGTTTCCAGAGGCATTGTTAACCTGTTCAGAAAAAGAAACCCCCTCCCCCTGAGAAATAAGAACATCCCCTCTGGAAAAAACATTTAAAGGAGTAATATCACAATTTGAAGAATGTTTCTTACTACTTGACTCTGAACCATTAACAGTTTGTTCTGAGCTATCATTAGATTGTTTATGACCGGAGGTCAAAGCTTCAGAAAAGGAAAGTTTGGTAACATGCTTAGGGGGGAGGGAAAGAGAAGGAGAAACCACACCCCTCTCGTTGAGACAGGACTCATTGAGAGCAGGATTGCCACCAGCTGAGAGTGTGTCTACAGCTTTCTCATTTACCAGATTAACGACTTTGGTATGTTGTATAGAGACATTCATGGAAGAAAAATCACTAATTTGTTCAGGTATGGGAAATATCACATTAGGCAAAGAAACATTAGTTGGCAAATCATTGTTTAAAGAGAAATTGCTTTCGGCATTTTCTGTAATAGGGAAAACAGATTGGGAAACATTTTCAGTAATATTTTCCTTAAGCAGTTCTGAAATTTTTTGCAGTCTTTCCTCTTCCGTATTTTTGTCCCCTTTTTCCATATCTTCAAAACGTTTTTTATTGTGATATAACTCTTTCCATGGTTTAATCAGTTCCAAACTATTTTTTATTTGATCATCCACTTCTTTTAAGTCTTTGTTTAAATAGGCCAAGTCTTTTATTGTATCAGTTCTCTTTGATCCTTTTATTAGTTTCAAATCTTTAATTAGTATATCAATACCTTTTATTAAGGTTGCGTGTCTGATTTCTAAACATTTAAGTTTATTTAATGATCCAATTATTTTATCATATTCGATCACCATGCATTCTTTGTTTGTTACATCACTGCAAATGCTGCTGCTTTTATCTGTAACATTTCCTTCTCCTTTCTCCCTTTGTGCTGTGTTAGCATTCATTTTGGCGCCAAAAGTTCCCTCTATCACCTCAGTCTCTGGGCTCCCCTCCCCTCTAGCAATATTCTCAGTATCTCCAGCAGCAAAATAGTCACTCACCGCTTTGTTTTCCTGTATGGGTCTTTCCTGCTCCTTCAGCGTGTTTTCTGCCACCTCTAGCGCAATCTTGCCGGCTGTGTCTTCCATTCCTCCGTCTGATCCGAAGTCTCGTGTGGTTTGCTCACCGCTCGCCGACGAGACTTCCATCACTTCCGGGTTCGGATCCTTCGCAGTCGCATCGCAGCTCCCTGCGGTCACTCCTGCGTCTGGATCCGGTATTGGATGACTTTCCGCCGCTTCCTCTGCTTCCTCTGTAAGCAAGGGATCGCTCTCCATTGGTGCTAGTCTTTCGGCTCTTACTTTTGCAGTTCTTTTCGCTCTCTCTTCAGGTACTACCATACTCACGTCGGAAAACCTTCTTCCTGTTCTTAAGCGGGTGCTCTGGTTTGCATTGCTTGTGGTGTTTGCACTTGTTTTTTTCCCCATTTTCGCAGAGAAAAATAAAGTCCAAAAAAACAAAAATAAAGTGTATTTGTGTAACACAAAAGACACCGGGGGGAGGGGAAAGGAGGGAAAAATAAAGGAAGGGATAAAGGACAGAAACTTGTCCGTATAAACTACCCCCAGACCCGCAGGGGCCTGGGGATTTCCACTCTCTCTCAGCACACTCAAAAAACACAACCTCACAGTATGAGGGTATAGCTTATTGTGTGCCCAGAACATTCCCTCTCTGTATATTTGTATTTATACATATGGGAGGAGGAGGTGCCATATTGATTCCCTTAGACAGTACAGTATGAGGGTATAGCTTATTGTGTGCCCAGAACATTCCTTCTCTGTATATTTGTATTTATACATATGGGAGGAGGTGCCATATTGATTCCTTTAGACAGTACAGTATGAGGGTATAGCTTATTGTGTGCCCAGAACATTCCTTCTCTGTATATTTGTATTTATACATATGGGAGGAGGAGGTGCCATATTGATTCCCTTAGACAGTACAGTATGAGGGTATAGCTTATTGTGTGCCCAGAGCATTCCTTCTCTGTATATTTGTATTTATACATATGGGAGGAGGGAATTTTATTTAAAATATGCAGATTTACAATAAATATAAACGGTTATACAATTTCCATGATCGTAGCAGAAAACAAGGAATTAACGTATACATTTACAGCTGTATTGATGTTACATTTTTACATTATTACATTTTTACATTATGCAAAGAGTAAAGTTTTCAATAATTAATATTCCCAAGCATTTTTATGTAACTCTGATACTTCACATTCTTTTGTTTTAATAAAGGTGATATCTCTACATATTGTCTCGGTCATTGTTTCTATAGATAGGCTGATCTGACTTGTGGTTAGTCTGCACCTCATGTGCCACAAATGATATCGTATCACTGCTATAATGATGTACATAGTCATTTTATCTTTACCTATTAGTCTATGATTTTTGACGGTGCCATATGTAAATTCAGAAAAATCTAAGTTTTTTATCAAGCTTAGTTTTAGTTTGTCCGCCAGTCTTTCTCTTAAGGAACATGATATTTTACAGTCTAATAGGAAATGTTCCTGTGACTCCTCCACTCCACATCCCCAGGGACAATTCCTATCCACCACATTTAGGTACTTTAAGTTACCTCTTACATACAGTTTATTTTGTAAGGATAACCAAGATATATTCCAGAATTTCTTTGGTAGTCTTTTATCATTTAACATTTTTATGCTTTGCTCCAGCTCTTCTTCTGGGCAATCTTTTACAGCTGGTTTTACTATGAACTGGGATTCCAGAATTTTCCAATATAAGGCTTTTCTCAGCAAGTTTCTTAATTCATCTGAACTAATGTTCCATTTTTTAAGAATTTTGACTGATTGTCGCAGATACGTGGGAACAAGGCCTCCTCTTATCCGCGCTTCTTTCACTCTGCCTCCGAGTAGCCAATCTTTAATAAAGGGTAATGCCCAGTCTCTCACACTGATTTCCCACAGAGATTCTTTTCCCTGCACTACCCCCCCAAAGTTAAACTTCAGGAAGATGGTGCAGAAAAAACCCACAGGACACGGCATGTCTAACCCTCCCCTTCTTTTCTGCAGGAACGTTATTCCCCTTTTTACTGGGTTGAGCCTACTCCCCCAAAGCATCTGGAAGAATAGGCTCTGGATCCTGGTATAGAAAGATTCTGGTAACAAAAACACATAAGAGACAAAGAGAAATATCGGAATCAGAAAAGTCTTGATAATGTCAATTCTTTCTCTATAGGTCAGCTTCCATGTCTTCCATCGCTGAACTTTTGCTTGACCAGCATTCAATTTCTCTTCCCAATTTGCCTTAGCAAGATCACCCTTCCCAAATTTTATCCCAAGTATTTTAACTAGGTCTGGGGCCACTGGAAATTTTTTAAGCTTAAAGCTTGGTTCCTCCTCTAAAGTCCAAAAAGCCTCCGATTTTTCTTGGTTGATCTGAGACCCTGAGGCCTCAGAATAGCTTCTGATACACTCCAAAACCTCACCTTCCTCCTCAGGTTTAGATATTACAAGAGTGACATCATCCGCGTAGGCTATGGACTTAAAGGATCTGCCCAACGGAAAAGGAACCCCCCCAAGCCCACTATCCTGCAATCCCCTTAGGAACGGGTCCAAGGAGAACACATATAGGAGTGGACTCAAAGGGCATCCCTGTCTCACGCCAGCCTTCACCAGAAAATCTTCACCTTTCCAACCACTAATCAATGGGAAGCTTTTTGCCCCTTCGTATAGAATTCTAATCCAAGTTACAAATTCTTCCGGAATGCCGTATCTAAGCAAAACTGCCCATAGATACTCATGATTGACTTTATCAAAAGCTTTTGCTTGATCTAAGGATAGAAAGTATTTACCCCATCTCCAAGTTTTACACCTTTCTAGTGCTTCTCTTAGTGAAAGGACCACTCCAAATATACTTTTACCTTCCAATGAACAGAATTGTGAGTCAGAAAGAAGAGAGCCAGCCACCTCACCCAACCTTTGTGCAAGCACCCTCGCCAGAATCTTTCTATCACAATTGAGAAGGGCAATCGGCCTCCAATTCCCAGTCTGCCTTGGATCCTTCCCCTTTGATATCAGAACTAGAGAGGAGTACTGCATAGATGTTGCTAAATGTCTTTCTGCTAGGCAGGCATTAAAGACTTGGGTTAACACCGGGGCTAGATCTTCCTTGAAGGTGATGTAAAATTCTGCTGTCAAACCATCTGGTCCCGGGGCCTTTTTTTTTTTTTGTTTTTCAATTGCCTGCCTCACTTCCTCCTCTGTTATTTCTGACACCAACGGGGATAAGTCCGAATGTTCAATGTGAGACACTGGGGTTACCCTTAGGAATTTTTGAGTCTTTTCCCTCTCCAAAACTCTTTCTTTGTAGAGGTCAGCATAGTAGGACCTCACAACCTCCAGAATACCCTCCCTTGTTACTTCTAAATTACCCTGAAGGTTATAAAGGCCCTCAACCAGTTTTCTCTTAACCATCTCCTTACAATTCTGACAAGGGTCAGGGGAACACGTGGTCCCATAATCCCTCTCCAGAACCAGGGACTTAAACCGGTTGTACTGATGCTGTCTCAACAAGTACTTAAGTCGGTTTACTTTTTCTCCCCCCTCCCCTTTCGAAATACAGATCTCAAGTTTCCTTCTTAAAGCTTGACTCTCTTTTTCTTTAGCCCTCCCCTTCTTAAAAGAGACAGAAGCGAAAAAAGTCCGGAAAGAATCCTTAGCCGATTCCCACCACTCCACAACAGAGTCAAAAAAATCAATTTTCGATATTTGTAACTTATAGAAATTCTGAAAAGCTGTTTGTATCTCTTCTCCCTCTAGGGATTCTTTTCCTAATTTCCATAAACCTTTACCTACTCCCATACCTCCTGTTCCACCGTAGTGGAAGGCTAGTCCCAGGTGATCTGAAAATTCAACCACAATTTCTTTAAAACCAGAAAAGATTTCTCCATTTTTTATGAAAATGAAGTCTATCCTGCTACTCCTTGTTCCACATCTATATGTGTGGAGGCTATTTCTACCATTGTATGTTGCTAGATCTACCAGACCTGCATCTTTAATCAAATTTCTAAAAAATAAACTTTCGTATTTATTTATTTTTCCCGTCCTATCTTTCCCATCTAATACTTGATTAAAGTCTCCTGAAAAAATAACTGGAATAGATGTAAAAAGGAAAGGTTTGACATCATTTAGCATGGACCTTCTTTCTGAAATTGTGTGAGCCCCATATATATTGATGAGTCTCACTAGTTTTCCTTCTATCATTATGTCTAACAATAGACATCGTCCTAATGAAATATCTACTGTTTTTTTAACTACTATGTTTTTGTCTCCTTTGAATAGAATACCAACTCCTTCTGCAGGTTTGGTTGCTAAGGACCAGAAGGATAAACCTTCCCTCCATTCCTTTTTTGCTTCTCTTATTTCCCCCAAGGATGAAAGTCTTGTCTCCTGCAAAAATATGACATCTGCTTTAACTGTTTTTAAGAAATCATATGCTAGAAATCTGGTCTTAATATTCTTTATACTGCACACATTAATGGTTAAGAAATCAATTGATAGATTCATTTTTTGATTTTTTGCTTGAAACCTTACTCTCATCCCCTATCCGTTTTACCTGTATTTTAGGGTATAGATTTGTCTCCATTTCCTCTTCTTCTATCGATTCCCATTCTAAATCTAATGACTCATTATCAGGTTCTTTCCTACTTTTTTTTTACGGCTGGTGTCTTGGGCTTGGTTTTTTCGTTTTTCTCTTTCCTCTTCTTCCTCCATTCTTTCTATTTCCTCTGCTTTCTCCACTTCATCCCCCCATGATTTTTTCCCCAAAATTTCATATCTATTTTGACTGACCACAGTCATTACACCAGTTACATTTTTTCCTGTCTTTTTCCTGGCTCCCTTTCCTACTGATATCCATTCACTTTCTTTTACTGGGGGTGTTTTTTCTTTAGTCCTGACATTACTGTCTTTCCTATTTTCTTTTTGTGTTTGTATTTCAGGGATTACTTTAGTTGTGTCAGCCATTTTTTCTTTCAATTGTTCTTCTATATTTGGGCAGGATTTTTTAATATTTCTCCAAGCTTCTGGACAATTTTTAAAAGCATGGCCTATTCCCAAACATAGATTGCATTTAATCTGTTTTTCACAATCTTTACTGATATGTCCAATCTCTCCGCAAAAAGCACATTTTTTTTTATTACAATTCCCTGCTAAGTGTGTTCTTGCCCCACATTTAAAGCAGAGCTTGGGTTGTCCCACATAATAGCAGACACCCCTATCTCTGCCGATGAAAAAGGATGTGGGCAAGTGTTTTTGTGAATAACTGTCTGTATTCAATTTGACTTGAACTTTATAGCCCCCTATCCAGAATCCTTCCTCATCGTAAATTTTAACAAGTGGAGACATTACTGTACATTGTCTTTTAAGCCATATCAAAACATCTTCAGGATGCACTGTTTCATTTTTCATTATAATTGTGATATTTTTTAGTTCGGGTTTAGAAATGGGCGTGACTTTAAAATCTTTCCATTCTTTAGCTTGTTTTGTTAGATTGTAACGTCTCCAGAATTCCTCCAGCCCATATGCTAGTTTAAAGCTCAAGTCAAATTCAATATCCGTATAGCTAAGCATAGCATAGACATCATCTACTGTGAATCCTAAGACCTGTTTCACCAGAATTTTTGCCACAAATTTCCTGCCTGGAAAGTTTTCTCTTTCACCCATCCATTTTATTTTTACAGCATTTTGTCGTTTACCATAATCATCCTCCTCTTGTCCCCCTGTTTGTGAGTTATCAAAAAGCTTTTTCTTTCCCCACACACTACTTCCCACCACCCTGGAAAAGGAGGCATCCTCCCCCGAAAGGCCATTTCCAGAGACATTGTTAACCTGTTCAGAAAAAGAAACCCCCTCCCCCTGAGAAATAAGAACATCCCCTCTGGAAAAAACATTTAAAGGAGTAATATCACAATTTGAGGAATGTTTCTTACTACTTGACTCTGAACCATTAACAGTTTGTTCTGAGCTATCATTAGATTGTTTATGACCGGAGGTCAAAGCTTCAGAAAAGGAAGGTTTGGTAACATGCTTAGGGGGGAGGTAAAGAGAAGGAGAAACCACACCCCTCTCGTTGAGACAGGACTCATTGAGAGCAGGATTGCCACCAGCTGAGAGTGTGTCTACAGCTTTCTCATTTACCAGATTAACGACTTTGGTATGTTGTATAGAGACATTCATGGAAGAAAAATCACTAATTTGTTCAGATACGGGAAATATCACATTAGGTAAAGAAACATTAGTTGGCAAATCATTGTTTAAAGAGAAATTGCTTTCGACATTTTCTGTAATAGGAAAAACAGATTGGGAAACATTTTCAGTAATATTTTCCTTAAGCAGTTCTGAAATTTTTTGCAGTCTTTCCTCTTCCGTATTTTTGTCCCCTTTTTCCATATCTTCAAAACGTTTTTTATTGTGATATAACTCTTTCCATGGTTTAATCAGTTCCAAACTATTTTTTATTTGATCATCCACTTCTTTTAAGTCTTTGTTTAAATAGGCCAAGTCTTTTATTGTATCAGTTCTCTTTGATCCTTTTATTAGTTTCAGATCTTTAATTAGTATATCAATACCTTTTATTAAGGTTGCGTGTCTGATTTCTAAACATTTAAGTTTATTTAATGATCCAATTATTTTATCATATTCGATCACCATGCATTCTTTGTTTGTTACATCACTGCAAATGCTGCTGCTTTTATCTGTAACATTTCCTTCTCCTTTCTCCCTTTGTGCTGTGTTAGCATTCATTTTGGCGCCAAAAGTTCCCTCTATCACCTCAGTCTCTGGGCTCCCCTCCCCTCTAGCAATATTCTCAGTATCTCCAGCAGCAAAATAGTCACTCACCGCTTTGTTTTCCTGTATGGGTCTTTCCTGCTCCTTCAGCGTGTTTTCTGCCACCTCTAGCGCAATCTTGCCGGCTGTGTCTTCCATTCCTCCGTCTGATCCGAAGTCTCGCGTGGTTTGCTCACCGCTCGCCGACGAGACTTCCATCACTTCCGGGTTCGGCTCCTTCGCAGTCGCATCGCAGCTCCCTGCGGTTACTCCTGCGTCTGGATCCGGTACTGGATGACTTTCCGCCGCTTCCTCTGCTTCCTCTGTAAGCAAGGGATCGCTCTCCATTGGTGCTAGTCTTTCGGCTCTTACTTTTGCAGTTCTTTTCGCTCTCTCTGCAGGTACTACCATACTCACGTCGGAAAACCTTCTTCCTGTTCTTAAGCGGGTGCTCTGGTTTGCATTGCTTGTGGTGTTTGCACTTGTTTTTTTTCCCATTTTCGCAGAGAAAAATAAAGTCCAAAAAACAAAAATAAAGTGTATTTGTGTAACACAAAAGACACCGGGGGGAGGGGAAAGGAGGGAAAAATAAAGGAAGGGATAAAGGACAGAAACTTGTCCGTATAAACTACCCCCAGACCCGCAGGGGCCTGGGGATTTCCACTCTCTCTCAGCACACTCAAAACACAACCTCACAGTATGAGGGTATAGCTTATTGTGTGCCCAGAACATTCCCTCTCTGTATATTTGTATTTATACATATGGGAGGAGGAGGTGCCATATTGATTCCCTTAGACAGTACAGTATGAGGGTATAGCTTATTGTGTGCCCAGAACATTCCTTCTCTGTATATTTGTATTTATACATATGGGAGGAGGAGGTGCCATATTGATTCCCTTAGACAGTACAGTATGAGGGTATAGCTTATTGTGTGCCCAGAACATTCCTTCTCTGTATATTTGTATTTATACATATGGGAGGAGGGAGGTGCCATATTGATTCCCTTAGACAGTACAGTATGAGGGTATAGCTTATTGTGTGCCCAGAACATTCCTTCTCTGTATATTTGTATTTATACATATGGGAGGAGGGAGGTGCCATATTGATTCCCTTAGACAGTATAGTATGAGGGTATAGCTTATTGTGTGCCCAGAACATTCCTTCTCTGTATATTTGTATTTATATATTGCGGACACCCCTAGGCCCACTGCAGTTCCTCACCCCCATCCTGTCCCCTTCATTTCTGCACATGCACAAATTTTCATCATCAGGTCGGGAGCACTGGGAACTGATGCATGGGAAATTTAAAAAAACTATTGTATCTCATGATCAGCCCCAGAGCTTCTGAACCAATGTGGGTGTGGTTGGGCTTCATGCTGCCCCTTAAATTCCTGCTACCCTAGGCCTGGGCCTTGGTGGCCTTTCCACAAATCCGGGCCTGGGGAACTCCAGACAAACATAACGTAAGCTTTCTCAAAAGTAAACATAATTTCAAGCAACTTTGCAATGTACATCAATTAAAGAATATGCAGACTTTTCATGATTTTTAATGGTTTGAAACAGTTCCCTAAGCCTAGACCCCTGCTGAGCTGTCTGACTACTTTGCTGAGCTGTCTGACTACTGTTACTTTGTATCAACAGCCATCTGTCCTCAGCCTGCCTCCTCCAAACCCCACAATTCCCTGCACACATGATTTCAATAAGGAATAGAATTAGTCCCTCCTTCCCTGCCAGGATTTCAAATGATGCACAAAGAGAAGAACTGTTAAAGGGGTTGTTCACCTTTTTAACTAGCTGTTAGTAAAATGTAGAGAAGGATAATCTGATACAATTTGCAATTGGTTTTCATTTTTTTTTATTTATTTTTTATTTAGCTTTTTATTCAGCAGCTCTCCAGTTTGCAATTTCAGCCATCTGGTTGCTAGGGTCCAAATTCCCCTAACAACCATGCACTGATTTGAATAAGAGACTGAAATATGAATAGGAGAGGCCTGAATAGAAAGTAGTAATAACAATATATTTGTAGCCTTACAGAGCATTTGTTTTTTTAGATGGGGTCAGTGACCCCCATTTGAAAGCTGGATAAGAGTCAGAAGAACAAGACATACAATTCAAAAACTACAAAAAAAGAAAAAATGAAGACCAATTGAAAAGTTGCTTAGAAGTAGCCATTATATAACATACTGAAAGTTAACTTAAAGGTGAACCACCTCTTTAAACAGCTGGATTTCAGCATAGAATTTGGCATTTATTCATACTTTTTGAAGAAACTGTGATGGTTATATTGGGGGTTTCTGTGTTATGTGGCCTCTTTATCAAATTTTGGTTTGTAGGCCGGATTTCCCCTTTAAGGAGAAATAAACAGAGAAATAAGTAAGAATTAATATAAAATATGGTAAATTTTCCTTTCATTCCAACTCTTGATATGAAGCAAGTGATCCTGAGTGCTAAGGGCAACTTGTACTGTTAATTAGATGAGCCTCTTACAATTAAACATCCCTAATTATTTCACAGCCTCATCTTTAATCATATTTATGGGGAGACATTTATTCATTTATTAACCTTTTAATTCTGATTCTATCAGGGCAACTGTCTTAAGGGCACGATTCTCTTGCAACGCTTCTCTCTGTGTTGTTTGCATTTTATATCTGTTTGTTACTAATTAATCAAAGTGGAACTAACATGGCTTCAGGCCATCCTCTCGCTCATCTCGGTGCTTATGGGAGATCTCGAATCCTTTCAAAGTGACGTCCCGAAATCAGGGAAAGGTAGTGGGGCTTTAGTGTGTACGGACAGAATCACTTGTGCTGCAAGAATGGAAAAGATATTTAACGATTTTTTAGGGGATTGGCCAGCAATCCCCTAATAGCATTTCAGTGAGAAAATGGTTACATTTTCTCACTCTAGGCTGGGGATTTGCTGGCAATTGTTGTTCATTGTTTTAAAGGGATACTGTCATGGTTGAGAAAAAAAATTCAAAATGAATCGGTTAATAGTGCTGATCCAGAAGAATTCTGCACTGAAATAGTTTTTTTTATATTTAATTTTGAAATCTGACATGGGGCTAGACATATTGTCAATTTCCCAGCTGCCCCAAGTCATGTGACTTGTGCTCTGATAAACTTCAATCACTCTTTACTGCTGTACTGCAAGTTGGAGTGATATCACCCCCTGCCTTCCCCCCCCCCAGCAGCCAAACAAAATAACAATGGGAAGGTAACCAGATAACAGCTCCCTAACACAAGATAACAGCTGCCTGGTAGATCTAAGAACAACACTCAATAGTAAAAACCCATGTCCCACTGAGACACATTCAGTTACATTGAGAAGGAAAAACAGCAGCCTGCCAGAAAGCATTTCTCTCCTAATGTGCAGGCACAAGTCACGTGACCAGGGGCAGCTGGGAAATTGACAAAATGTCTAGCCCCATGTCAGATTTCAAAATTGAATATAAAAAAATCAGTTTGCTCTTTTGAATAATGGATTTCAGAGCAGAATTCTGCTGGAGCAGCACTATTAACTGATGCGTTTTGAAAAAAACATGTTTTCCGATGATCCCTTTAATTAAAAAAAATTTAAAATTTAATTAAAGTGTTTGGCAAATTTAGGGCGTTTTGCTTTTCTGAAAAATTTGCAAACCGGCGCAGGCGTCCATTTTTTTTGACGCCGGCAAATTTTAGCGGCGGTTTCGCGAATTTATTCGCCGGCAACGAATCACGGGAATTCGCCACAAATTCACGGCCTGCCGAATAAATTCGCCCCTTACTATTGATCGTTCTATAATGTAATAAAAGTTACCTACCTTAAAGGCAAACCCTTTAAGTTTACTTTTGGAATGTTGCAAAATGTCTGATTCTAAGAAACAATTATTCAGCTTTTTATTCTTTTTTCAATGATTTGAATTTCTCTTCTGACTCTTTCCAGCTTTCAAATGGGGGAGGGGGTCACTGACCCATCTAAAAACAAATGCTCTGTAAGGCTACAAATGTATTGTTATTGTTACTTTTTATTGCTCATCTTTCTATTCAGGCCTCTCCTATTCATATTCCAGTCTCTTATTCAAATCAGTGCATGGTTGCTAGGGGAATTCAAACCCTAGGAACCAAATTACTGAAATTACAAACTGCAGAGCTACTGAATAACTCAAAAACTAATAAAAACTAATAAAAAATTAAAACCAACTGCAAATTGTCTTAGAATTTCTTAGAATTAGCCATTGTATAACATACTAAGGTGTAATGTTATAAAAAGGTGCTAAGTATGCCCAGGAGCAGTAACCCATAGCAACCAATCAGCAGATACAATTTATCGGTCACCTGTTTATAAGCAAACATCTTATTGGTTGTTTTGCGTTACTGCTCCTGGTTAAACTTAGTGGGGCTCATTTATAAACACTGGGCAAATTTGCACCTGGGCAGTAACCCATAGCAACCAATCAGTGATTAGCTTTTTTTCAGACAGCTGCAGGTTGAGCGCTGAAAGTAATCATCTGAATGGTTGCCATGGGTTACTGCCCAGGAGCAAATTTGCCCAGTGTTTATAAATAACCTCCAGTGACTTTTATTGCATATGGATTCAGAATATGAATATGAAAGTATTATGTTTTTGTTGGGTGATGAAAACAGGAGAAGTTTGGTCCAGGAAAGACTTTTCTGGGATGCTTATTTGGGTTGGTGGTGGGGGAAGGAAGGCCGTATGGACAATCAAAGACTTTGCAAACTGCCCTTTCATTTATTGTGTTTGATGGGAAAGTTGCCAATGGACAGAGGGATGGACTCTGTGGGCTGGAGGGTGTATGGGTGGGTTTGTGGGATTTTTGGTTATTTTTGTTTCATTGTATGATTTGTGAACTGTTTATGAATTGATTGAATTAAATTGATTAATGTAAAGTGATCTTTTAAATAAAAAAAAAAAATTCTATATATTTAGAGTGTGAGGGGAAACCAGAGGATTTTATGGAATCCCAGTTAGACATTGGGAGACCCTATAAACTCCATTCAGAACCCCAGACTACTTGGAAACGACCACTGAGCTCTTTAGTTTCCCTTTATCTACACCCAGTTATTATTTAATTTCTAGAAGGAACCATGAAATAATATTAAACAACATTTCTTTTTTAGATCATATAAGTAGCAGAGGAGCAAGAAGCACCCACACTAGCAGAAGTCCTGACAAGTCCCACATTGCATTTGGATCCAAGGTACTGGGTCCCCCTCCAGCCACGAGCAGAAGAATGAGCTCCAGAGCATCAGCAGAGGTGAGATTTGTGCTATTTGTGTTCCATTAGATCTGAGCAAGTGCTAATTATGGGGCTGGGTCATTATGTCATGCTTAATTTATTGACCCCACTCAGTGTAGCATACATAGAATCAAATGTTATTTTGTATCTGTACAGCCTTTTACGGCTGTTCCTGCTGAATTGTGCTTAGTACAGGGAATACCTATGCTGCCATAGTTTTATGGGATCTCTCCGTACAGACTATGAGCAAACTTAGGGGACTGTTCCTGCTGAATTGTGCTTAGTACAGGGAATACCTATGCTGCCATAGTTTTATGGGATCTCTCTGTACAGACTATGAGCAAACTTAGGGACTGTTCCTGCTGAATTGTGCTTAGTACAGGGAATACCTATGCTGCCATAGTTTTATGGGATCTCTCTGTACAGACTATGAGCAAACTTAGGGACGGTTCCTGCTGAATTGTGCTTAGTACAGGGGAATACCTATGCTGCCATAGTTTTATGGGATCTCTCTGTACAGACTATGAGCAAACTTAGGGACTGTTCCTGCTGAATTGTGCTTAGTACAGGGGAATACCTATGCTGCCATAGTTTTATGGGGTCTCTGTACAGGCTATGAGCAAACTTAGGGGACTGTTCCTGCTGAATTGTGCTTAGTACAGGGAATACCTATGCTGCCATAGTTTTATGGGATCTCTCTGTACAGACTATGAGCAAACTTAGGGACGGTTCCTGCTGAATTGTGCTTAGTACAGGGAATACCTATGCTGCCATAGTTTTATGGGATCTCTCTGTACAGACTATGAGCAAACTTAGGGGACTGTTCCTGCTGAATTGTGCTTAGTACAGGGAATACCTATGCTGCCATAGTTTTATGGGGTCTCTGTACAGGCTATGAGCAAACTTAGGGGACTGTTCCTGCTGAATTGTGCTTAGTACAGGGGATTATCTATTTTCCCATAGTTTTATGGGATCTCTCTGTACAGACTATGAGCAAATTTAGGGGACTGTTCCTGCTGAATTGTGCTTAGTACAGGGAATACCTATGCTGCCATAGTTTTATGGGATCTATATTTTAAGGATGGAAAGGACTAAATTGTTTTGATTAAAAAGTCCTTCCAGTTGGCTATATTGCCCTTTATGCATGATTTTGCCAGTGATGAATAATAGTAAATGTAACAGTAACAACGCAAATGTGATATTTTTTACTTGTTCAATATAATGTTTCCCTGTGAGTTCCCTGCTGAAGGCTGGTACTGAAGTGGTCCCTGTGGAGGTGCAGATTTAGTAGTGATCACAATGATACATCCCTGCTCATATTCATGTATTCTAATTGATCTATAAGTCTGAAACTCATTTGTTCCAACAGCCCCAGGCCAGGATAGTAGAAGATTGTCTGTAACGGGATTATATATGTCCCTATGCAGTTCCAGTCCACGAGCCTCCTGATTGATTCTAATTGCCTGTGCCACGGGCTCGATTGCTCAGCAAACATTCCCTCTATCAACCGCACAGGATCGAATGCAAATCACATTCTTTATAACTGTTATAATTGGCCGAAGTATAGGGGAGTAACATACGTATAGGAATCCCGTGCGACCTGAAATAAGATCAGTAACAAGTCAATGGAATATTCAGCTTTAGGGTTCATGGTGCAGTTTGTTGGATACACAGTAGATAACAGATAAGTACTACTATAGTTTATATAAACAAGCTGCTGTGTAGCCATGGGGCAGCCATTCAAGCACAGGATACACAGTAGATAACAGATAAGTACTACTATAGTTTATATAAACAAGCTGCTGTGTAGCCATGGGGGCAGTCATTCAAGCACAGGATACACAGTAGATAACAGAAAAGTACTACTATAGTTTATATAAACAAGCTGCTGTGTAGCCATGGGGACAGCCATTCAATCACAGGATACACAGTAGATAACAGATAAGTACTACTATAGTTTATATAAACAAGCTGCTGTGCAGCCATGGGGGCAGCCATTCAAGCACAGGATACACAGTGGATAACAGATAAGTACTACTATAGTTTATATAAAGATGCAATAGGAAAGCAGAGCACAACCATAGGTTCTCCATGCTTTGATCCTAAAGGAGAACTAAAGCTTAAATAAAGAAGTAGGTAGAAATGTTGTATATGATGTTTTGTGCTTCTGTACCAGCCCAAGGCAACCACAGCCCTTTAGCAGTAAAGATCTGTGTCTCCAAAGATGCCCCAGTAGCTCCCCATCTTCTTTTCTGCTGATTCACTGACAGCTCTGTGCTGCTGTCACTTACTGAGCTTAGGGACCCACTCACAATATACAGTACACATAGAATAGAGATGTCACAATATAAGGCTGATTCGTAATTAATACAGATAATTACTACATGGCAGCACAGAAACCAGTGCAATTAGCATCAGAATTTAATAATCAGCAAACCTGTAGCATCAGCTTATATTACAGCCAGGGAAGCTCATTTTCTGATGGATAATTAGTGACGAGCCCTAAGCTTAGCTTCTCAACAGCCAATCAGAGCCCACTGAGCATGTGAGTGTCACAGACACTTTCCAAGATGGTGACCCCCTGTGACAAGTTTGAAGTCCTGGATCATTGCTGCTATTGACAAGCTCAAACTTTAGCCTCGTGCAATAAGTTCACTATATAAAACATGCCATTTGTAGCTGTATTAATTGTTAGGGTTTAGTTCTCCTTTAAGCCTCAACAGACAAATACAAACATTTTACTCACTGATGTGTTTCTGAGCATTGAACCTGGGCCTGGACTCATAATCTGTAATTCTGGGCCTCTGTGTAGTTGAAATGCCAGGGCCTATTATAAATCTATGATTGGCACAGTCTTATTAAGAACAATTAATGGACAATTCCAAGGATTTTGCTCTCCGCCTGCCAATCTACAAATCACCCTGTTGGCAAAACACTAACAATGGCCCCCGTGTGCCCTTTATTGTATTCCATACACTGGCCCAATCAGGAGTAGCCATTGTTAAATTACCATAATAACATATTATTTAATGAGGCTCCAAGTGACTGTATTTCTCCAGATCTGGAGCCAAATGTACAAGTCAGAACATTAATAACTCACCACTTCTGAAATGTTTGTTTCAACGAGTTCCCATATCACATTGTTATCTCTAATAAGCAGCGGCCATTTCTTCCAGCTTCTCTGCTCCGAGCTCTTTCATTATTCTCTCTCTCTCTCTACCCAGACTACAAGGGCTACGAGCAGACACGAGAGAGACTCACAGCAACTGCCAACCGGGACTGAAGATTTAAAAGCCCAAACTATGGAAGGGAAAGAATCGATCTCTTCATTTACTCTTTTTTCACATCAAAGAAACAAGGAAAATGTTCAAGAGACGAGAAAGAAGGAGAAATGTTCTCATGGTAATTCATTCAGAAAGAGGAGACAATGGCGCAAATTCACTAAGCGCCGAACGCTAGCGTTAATTCGCTAGCGTTTGGCATTTTTCGTTACTGCGCAAATTCACTAACGAACGCTGGCGTAGTTTCGCTAGTGTTACTTCGCACCCTTACGCCAGGCGAATTTTCGCTAGCGACGTAACTATGCAAATTCACTAACTTGCGCAGTGTACTGAACGCTACCTTTTACGCTAGACTTCTTCGCCACCTCAGACCTGGCGAAGCGCAATAGAGTAGATAGGGATTGTTTCAAAAAAAGTCAAATTTTTTTCTAAGTCCCAAAAAACGCAGGCGTGTTTTCTACATGATGGGTGATAGGCTGAAAAAGATCGAAAATATTGTTGGGGCTCCCCTCCTTCCCCCCTACATTTCCTGACTCATGGCAACTTACCTAGACAGTGGGCACATGTGTAGGGCAAAATAACATTTATATTTGCTGATTTGAAGGTTTTCTAGGCATATGTAGTGCTGATACGTGTTCCTCCATTGAAATTTGAATTTCGCGCCGTATGCAAATGAACCATCGCTAGCGTAACTTCGCTTTACTTAGCGAATCAACGCTAGCGCAACATCGCAACCTTACGCTACCCCTGTGCGCAACTTCGGATTTTAGTGAATTTGCGGAGCGCTGGCGAAAATACGCCTGGCGAAGTGCGGCGAAGTTGCGCCTGGCGCAACTTCGCATCTTAGTGAATTTGCCCCAATGTGAATTGGGAGCATTATGGGTCAAGGGGAAGATAACCAGGGCAGTCGCTGATCCATAAATATAAAAAAAAAAATATATATATATATATATATATATATATAAATATTTTTATTTTCAGAATCATGAGTCAATGACGGCAGTAACTCAGATATTCTACTATGGTGTATTCTCTTAACCAGAAACCAAGAGATGGGTTTAATGAGAACTAAAGCCTGCCAGTAAAACTTAGGGTATAATCTTATTATAGAGCAGCCCTACTAACATTAAGGGGCAGCTTTATTAAGGGTAAAATTGGAAATTGGAATTTTTGAATTTTTTTGTATGGTCAAAACTCTAAAATTCAATTTGTGAACAATCCAAACTAGATTCGAATTTTAATTCAAATTTTGAGATTATTAAAACCTTTGAATACTATTGGTCACCTAAAACCTGCCGAGTTCATGTATAAGTCCATGGGAGAGGTCCAGTGACCATTTTGAAGCTGTTACTAGCCTTCCTGACATTCAAGATTCTAGTTTAGTCAAATTTGATTAGATTTTTTGGGTCGGTAATATTCGTTTGAGTTTTAGATATTCTGTTCAAAAAAAATTTCTTATAAATTTGAAATTCGACCTTTGATAACAATGCCTCTAAGAATTGTTCCTTGCTCTCCAAAAAGTTTACCCACCACCACGTCCAGTGGCGTAACTACATATTACTGGGCCCCACAGCAAATTATTTTTCAGACCCCCAAAATGCCTAGAAGTTGACCTGTATTGACCAATATTTATTGAAATTGTACATGAATTAGGCCCTCATGGGCCCCCTATACCTCCTACCCCCCCTGCAGCCACAGGGTCTGCTTCCTCTGTAGTTACACCCCTGACCAGGTCCTTAAAGGTTATGGGGAAATTTTTCAAAACTCATCAGTTAATAGTGCTGCTCCAGCTGAATTCTGCACTGAAATCCGTTTCTCAAAAGAGCAAACAGATTTTTTTATATTTCATTTTGAAATCTGACATGGGGCTAGACATTTTGTCAATTTCCCAGCTGCCCCAAGTCATGTGATTTGTGCTCTGATAAACTTCAATCACTCTTTACTGCTGTACTGCAAGTTGGAGTGATATCACCCCCTCCCTTTTTCCCCCCAGCAGCCAAACAACAGAACAATGGGAAGGTAACCAGATAGCAGCTCCCTAACACAAGATAACAGCTGCCTGGTAGATCTAAGAACAACACTCAATAGTAAAATCCAGGTCCCACTGAGACACATTCAGTTACATTGAGTAGGAGAAACAACAGCCTGCCAGAAAGCAGTTCCATCCTAAAGTGCTGGCTCTTTCTGAAATCACATGACCAGGCAAAATGACCTGAGATCCACCTACACATCAATATTACAACTAAAAAATACACTTGCTGGTTCAGGAATGACATTATGAATGAGTAAATTATTTGCAGTGTAAACAGTGTAATTTAGAAATAAAAACGACATCATAAAAATCATGACAGAATCCCTTTAAATCATGGCAGGCATTAGTGACCTCATACATTTGGTCTGGGTTTTGTCACTTACTGCACTGGTCACAGGAGCAGAAGGGCATTTAAAGAAGAACCAGAATCAACACAGTTCTACCTATAATGTTCCTTTTTCTTATATGATGTTGCCTTGCCAATAAAGCTCAGGCTTAGCACATATAAAGAATACGGATAGCTTAACTGATATGTTTTATGGTTGACATTCTGTGTCCCAACAAGCTTGCAATCAATGGCATAATGCCCGAGGCATAGAGAAATAGAGGTAAATGATTAAAGTTATTAGAAACCAAGGCTGGATATCAGCAGGAATCGCAGCACATTGTGAAGTTTAGATCTGTAAAGGTGGCCATACATTGATAGATCCGCTTGTTTGGTGATGTCGCCAAACGAGCGGATCTCCCTCCGATATGCCCACCTTGAGGTGGGCAATATCGGGCAGATCCGATCGTGGGCCCTAGGGCCCAACGATCGGATCCTAGCATTCACAAATGGGCGGTCGGATCGCGGGACCGCATCAACAAACAGATGCGGCCGCGATCCGACGGGGTTTTTAAACCCATCCGATCGAGATCTGGCCGACTTTCGGCCAGATCTCGATCGGGGAAGCCCGTTGGGGGCCCCCATACACTGGCCAATAAGCTGCCGACACAGTCTGTCGGCAGCTTTTATCGGCCCGTGTATGGCCACCTTAAGTCTAAATGGAGATAGGCCTTAGGCAGGGGTGATCCTGGCCCCTCCGCCGCCTGAGGCAGCAGTTGCTGCTGCCCCCCTCCCCCGGAAATTCGCTCTTAAAGTACCAGGAGCAGCATTTTTGCTGCCCCTGGTACCTAGTGGGGTGTTGCTGCCTGAGGCGACAGCCTCAACTCGCCTCATTGGCGAAGCACCCCTGCCTTAGGGAGGCTTAGGGGCCAACCAGGAAAATAGACCTTAAAGTTCCCTCAGGCATTTCCTTGTTGAACAAACATGATTCTGCAAGTAATCGGCCACCAATGTAGAGTGCACCATTAGACATCTGCAAGAGAAACCCATTTAATGTTCAATAAAAGCAAAATATGTCATTGTTATGAATAGGCTTTACATTCAAAGTATAACTGTAGTGAGTAGTGGTCTTGTTTGGTTCGATAACTCCAAATCATGTCATGGACTTCAAAGGTATCCAATAGTCACTGCTCAGCATTTTGTCCCATGTACTGTATGGGGCCTTTTACTGTTGGATGTTCACATTGATGCAGCCTTCTCCTGATGTGGCCTCAACAATTCCATTATAGGCTCATATGCCATGTGATTGGACAGCACATTATTAAAGGGGAACTATAAATACTTCTAAATACAATCAATTAAAAATTCTGCATTGATTCTGAAATAATCAAGTTTATATTCACTATACCTCTCTCAGCATCTCTTTCTCTTCATTCTCTCTTCATGCAGCAGTTGGGTGTCAGATATTCATTGACAGTTAGATCCAATATATCTTATAGGGGGGGGCTCCTTTCCTAGCAGATGAATTAGAGCTCACTCAAATAACTGATTCCAGTAGAAACAAAATCTAACAAAATAACTGCCTTTTGCACAAATTCTGCATGTAGAGAGACATGATGTCTGGTGATTTTAATGAGTGAGCTCTAATACATCTTCTAGGTGAAAGGAGCCCCCCTATAAGATATATTGGATCATTCATCTGACACCCAACTGCTGAATGAAGACAGAATGAGGAGAAACAGATGCTGAGAGAGGTATAGTGAACTAGGGATGCACCGAATCCACTATTTTGGATTCGGCAGATCCCCTGAATCCTTTGCAAGAGATTCGGGCGAATACCGAACCAAATCCTAATTTGCATATGCAAATTAGGGGTGGGACAGTGAACCCATTTTTTACTTCCTTGTTTTTGTGACAAAAAGTCACGCGATTTCCCTCCCCAACCTAATGCAAATTAGGATTCGGTTTGGCAGGGCAGAAAGATTCGGCCGAATCCTGCTGAAAAAGGCCGAATCCCGAACCGAATCCTGGTTCCCTATAGTGAACATAAACTTGATTATTTGAGAAACAGTACAGAATTTGTAATTATTTATTTAGAAAGTTTTGTATTTCAGTATAATGAAGCTATTATTACATTTTCACAATAGTTCCCCTTTACATTTGGTTAAGATCCACTCAGTTGGGACCTTGCTAAATGAGCAGATCTTACTGTGTATGCCCAGCTTGAATTGTGGGAAAGCAACAGAATTTATTCAGCAGATGAAAGCACACAAGCTTTGGAGGCGACTCCCATCATTCTGCCCATGGAAATGTGACATTTGATTTCAATAGCTGATTCAGAATCCAGAATGACTTGAATTCTAGAGCTTCCAACTGTATTCTTCTGAATCACCCAACATGGTGCTGTTTCTCTTGCAGCCTCCTCTAGTCATACTCACAATGCTTTGCTGCCATGTTGTCCATAACCCAAATCTGATGAATGGATGGCAGGCAGCAAGGCTCATCCCAAATAATATTGCTTTTTTTTTAACATTTGAATCTATGTTTATAACAGAATACAATTCAAATCCACAAGATTCAGCTGTCACTGACTGGAGAATCAGGAGAAAGCAAATTGGAGAAGCTGTTGGCAGAGAGAGAAGCAGGTTTCCTTTTGGTGAGTATAGAGATAAAGGGACCCATTATATTTATTTTGTTGAACTTCGGAACAAAATTTGAACGCAGACCGGCAGTGCTGGCCATTGTATTTCAATAGCTCCTGAATGTCTTCATGTTGGGCAGCTGTGATAAACTGTTACTATCACCAACTTGCCCAACTGTCTCCATCTTGCCTTTGTCATCACTGTGTTCTATTGTCCCCATCTACTCTTGCCATGTTCTACTTACTCCTCACTATTTTACCCTACAGTCTCCATCTTGGCCAACTATTATCATCTTTCCCCCCTATCTCCTTCTTGTCCTACTGTTATCATCCTGCTACACTGGCATCTTCTTTCTCTACTGTCACCATGTCCCCCTATTGTAACCATCAAGTTTAATTATCATCACTATTTTAACCTACAGTCTCCATCTTGGCCAACTATTATCATCTTTCCCTCCGATCTCCTTCTTACCCTACTGTTTCCATTTTGCCATACTGTTATCATTTTGCTTTACTGTCACCACATTGCCTACTATAACCATCTAGGACTGTTATAATAATCGTACCCTACTGCTATCATCTTGCTCAACTGTCACACTCTTACTCTACTGTGCTTTTCTTGCTTTACTGCACCCAGTGGGGTAACTGTAGAGGAAGCAGATTCCGAAATCACACGTAGGCCTGGAGAACTGCCCAGACTGTGGGCTTTACTTCCTTTAAAGCTAATCAGAAAACCCCCTCCTCCCCAGCCCCTCTCTTACTGGTGAGGAAGGGGATGAAAGGCCGAGCGGGATGTGGGTGGAGTCAGACGGGACATGGACGGGGAAGAAGAGGGAAGTAGGTGGGCGGGAGGATGGGGATTGTAGTGCACCAGGCCCCTCTGTAGGTTTTTTTGTGGGGGGGCACAGCACATTCTAGTTACGCCACTGACTGCACCTATTATTAGGGATGCGCCAAATCCACTATTTTGGATTCGGTAGAACCTCCGAATCCTTTGCAAAAGATTTGCCTGAATAGCGAACCAAATCTGAATCCTAATTTTACTTCCTTGTTTGGTGACAAAAAGTCACGTGATTTGCCTCCTTACCCCTAATTTGCATATGCAAATTAGGATTTGGTTCGTCCGGGCAGAAGGATTCGGCCAAATTTGAATCCTTCTAAAAAAGGCCGAATCCTGAACCAAATCCTGGATTTGGTGCATCCCTACCTATTATTAGCAGGGAAAACCTTCAATGGTTTTACTTTTCTTTTAAAGAATACAGTAACATATTATATACGCTACATCAATCATATTATAACTGTTATTTCTGTTGTTTGTCAAATGAAAATGTGTGTGTGATCCATTCCCACTCCTGCCTCCTCCACTGTGTTAGATCCCCTTCTTGCTGCTCCGGTGAACCTTAAAGAGAATAACTAGGTGTAAAAATGCAGCTGAACTGCGGTTCTATTATCAAGTGGAAATTCAGTGACATAACTAGATATTACCGGGCTCTACAGCAAGTTATTTTTCAGGCCCCCAAAATGTCTAGAGGTTGACCTGTTGTGCCAATATTTATTGAAATTGTATATGAATTAGGGCCTCATGGGACCCCTATACCTCCTGGGACCCCCTGCAGCCGCAGGGTCTGATTCCTCTGTAGTTACTCCCCTGTCTGCTAGTAGTGATGGGTGAATTTGGGGCATTTCACTTTGCCGAAAAATTAGCGAAATTCGCTAAATGTGAAAATTTAAGGTAACGGCACCGTCGTCTCGTTTTTCACGCTAGCGTCCGTTTTTGTGCCACAGCACTTGGCCATAACTGATCTAGGGGAGCCCAAACTGCACCCCTCAACCATTATTTTGTAGGCTAGCAGATAGCGATGGGCGAATTTTCGCTGCGGTTTCACGAATTTATTCACCAGCAGCGAATCGTGCGAATTTGCGCCTGGCGAATAAATTCACCCATCACTATCTGCTAGCCTACAAAATAATGGTTGAGGGGTGCAGTTTGGGCTCCCCTAGATCAGTTATGGAAGGCCAAGTGCTGTGGCCAATACTGAAGCAAACTCACACAAGGAAAGTAGAAATTCAGAGTGAGATTTAGATGCGCAGCTCTGGGTTTTGCCGTCATACAGGAAACATTTGTATTAAACATTAAATCACAATACTCACGGCGGAAAAGAGATTGTTTTCCATTCTTTGACACGCTATTTCTTCCTCCATGAGTTACTGCCGTAGCGCCTGCCATTATTCTTCTGATGGAGGGCTCCAGATAGGAATAGTTAGTTATGGATGTCGCTTTATGATTTATCAGAGACTTAACATAGAAATATGTGTGGGCTGAGATAATTGCTCTATGTCCTGGGACGAAGAAAAACCCCTACAAACAGATAACTAATGCGTTTCGCTGAAATGAGATGCACATTTACAAGTGATTTGCCGTCAGATGTTCTATACTTAGGATTGTTTCAAGGAACGACGTTGTTCATCAAAGTGCAACACAAGTGCTCTCGCTCAATGTCTTGGTGTAGATCTATTGGAGGGATGCGCTTAAATTCTGAAAAATTTGATAAATGCCAAATATAGCTGTTACAGTTCCCATAGACATGCCAATACTATATGGTAGTACAGGTATGAGATCCGTGATCCAAATAACAGAAAGGCCATCTCCCGTTGACTCTATTTTATCCATATAATCCAAATTCTGTATAATAATAAAACAGTCGCTTGTACTTGATCCCAACTAAGATATAATTAATCCTTATTGGAGGCAAAACCAGCCTATTGGCTTTATTTCATGTTGATATGATTTTCTAGTTAGGTATGAAGATCGAAATTACAGAAAAATCCATTATCCAGAAAATTCCAGGTCCCAAGCATTCTGGATAAAAGGTCCCATACGGTACTAACACTCACTTGCCTAGACATGTTCAGGTATGAGATCTGTTATCCAGAAACTTGTTATCCTGAAATCTCTGAATTACAGGAAGACAGTCTCCCATAGACTCTATTATAATCAAATAATTGAAGTTTTTAAAAATGATTTCCTTTTTCTGTGTAATAATAATAAAACAGTCGCTTGTACTTGATCCCAACTAAGATATAATTCATCCTTATTGGAGGCAAAACCAGCCTATTGGGTTTATTTAATGTTTATATGATTTTCTAGTAGACTTAAGGTGTGAAGATCCAAATTATGGAAAGATCCATTATCCAGAAAACTCCAGGTCCTGAGCATTCTGGATTAAAGGTCCCATATATGTTTTTGATCCCAACTAAGATAAACTCTGTAAGGCTACAAATGTATTGTTATTGCTACTTTTGATTACTCATCTTTGTATTCAGGCCTCTCCTATTCATATTCCAGTCTCTTTTCTATATCAGTGCATAGTTTCTAGGGTAATTTGGACCCTAGCAACCAGAAAAGAATTGCTGCAATTACAAACTGGAGAGCTGCTGAATAAAAAGCTAAATAAGTCAAAAACCACCAATAATAAACAATGAAAAGCATATATATATACATATACATATAGCTATATCAATGATCCCCAACCAGTAGTTCACAGGCAACATGTTGCTCCCCAACCCCTTGGATGTTGATCCCAGTGGCCTCAAAGCAGGAGCTTATTTTTGAATTCCAGGATTGGAGGCAAGTTTTGGTGGTATAAAAACTAGGTTCATTGCCAAACAGAGTCTCCTGTAGGCCATCAGTCCACATAGGGGCTACCAATAGCCAATAACAGCCCTTATTTGGCACCCCAGGAACATTATTGCATGTCTGTGTTGCTCCCCAACTCTTTTTATTTTTGAATGTGGCTCAGGGGTTAAAAAGACTGGGGACCCTGCTCTACATCATACTACAAGTTCATTTAAAGGGGAAGGAAACCTAGTCGGCGCAAACCCCCCACCCCCCTCCCGTTTGTTGCCCACCCTCCCTCCTCCCCCCTGGCCTACCCGTCCCACTGGGCAAATGCCCCTAACTTGTTACTTACCCTTCTGCGCAGGTCCAGTCCAGGGAGTTCACAGACGACATCTTCTTCCACGCGATCTTCTTCCTGCTGTGAACGGCGTTTTGGCGCATGCGCAGTAGGATAATTTCGCCGGTACGGATCTACTGCGCATGCACCAAAAGTCACGCGCATGCGCAGAAGATCGTACCGGCGAAATGATCCTACTGCGCATGCGCCGTTCAAAGCAGGAAGAAGATCGCGTGGAAGAAGATGTCGTCTGTGAACTCCCTGGACTGGACCTGCACGGAAGGGTAAGTAACAAGTTAGGGGCATTTGCCCAGTGGGACGGGTAGGCCAGGGGGGAGGAGGGAGGGTGGGCAACAAACGGGAGGGGGGTGGGGGGTTTGCGCTGACTAGGTTTCCTTCCCCTTTAAAGGTGAACAAACCCTTTAAACTGGGCCCTTAGTCTCATAAGACAATAGCTCTGATTCTAGGGGGCACATTTACTTAGGGTCGAATATCGAGGGTTAATTAACCCTCGAAATTCGACCGTCGAAGTAAAATCCTTCGACTTCGAAGTCAAACGATTTACCGGAATTCGTTCGTTCGATCATAGGAAAAATCAAACGATTCGAAGGATTTTAATACATCGATCGAATGATGTTCCTTCGATAAAAAAATAGTTAGAAAGCCTATGGGGACCTTCCCCATAGGATAAGATTGTACCTCGGTAGGTTTTAGTTGGCGAAGTAGGTGGTCGAAGTTTTTTTTAAAGAGACAGTACTTCGACTATCGAATAGTCGAACGATTTTTAGTTCGAAGTCGTAGTCGAAGGTCGAAGTAGCCAAAAAAATACTTCGAAATTCGAAGTATTTTTTATTCTAATCCTTCACTCAAGCTAAGTAAATGTGCCCCTAGGTGTCTGCTTATAATAATCCCTGCTACAAAGCGATGCAGGGCTGCTGGGAAGAAATAACAAGTACATAGCATTGCTTTCTGGCAGCTAAGAGAGTGTCAATCTGAGGAGTGACGTCAATGGCGTGGGCATCATTTAATGAAGGAAAAGTGTCTGTACGTAATGGAGTGAGGTTGTAACCTCCGACCCGTTTGTTTGCCTCTCTCCGAGCGTCTGTTTTGTGCAGCGGCCGCAGTGTTCCCGGCGCATCTCTCCTTGTCACCGTGAATGATCATTTACAGACAAAATTTAAATAAATCCATTAAAAACAAAACTTTTCCCATTTGTCTAAGTAACCTTTTCACAGTTGCAGGATAATGCGTCTCAAAGGAATTGTTTGTAAGGGGTCAGACGATTCATTGCAGGGCACGGCAAACTCCGGAGCTTGCATTTTCTCTCGCAGGTCCTTATCCCACAGACGTCAATAGTAATTGCTAAGCATCGGCGCGTTCTCTGGAAGCGCATAAACATTCACAAGTTCTGCCAGAAACTAAACAGCCTCAACTTTGTGCCTCGGTCCTGAAGGGGAATAACATCTTTTCACTGTGAAGATCATCATCATCATCATCATCTCTGATGAGCTAAAGGGGATATAAACTAGGGATGCACCGAATGCACTATTTTGGATTTGGCTGAACCCCCGAATCCTTCGCGAAAGATTCGGCCGAATACCGAATCAAATCCGAATTTGCATATGCAAATTAGGAGTGGGAAGGGGAACATTTTTTTACTTCCTTGTTTTGTGTCACAAAAGTCACGCGATTCCCCCTCCCGCCCCTAATTTGCATATGCAAATTAGGATTTGGATTAGGTTCGGCCGGGCAGAAGGCTTTGGTCGAATCCGAATCCTGTTGAAAAAGGCAGAAACCCGAACCGAATCCTTATAAACCCAAAAATAAATCTTTGCCTAATGAAAAAATTATAATTCTAATTAACTTCCTAATATACATTCATTACTAGGGTTGCCACCTCTTCAGTTTTGACCCAGACAGACCAGTGCTGTCTGGGTTAAAACTACCTGCTCGGTTTTCCAAATTAGGAAATCCAAGCAGGATTCCCTGAGATTAACGAGCAATCGCCAAATGTCACGTCATAGCCCCACCCCCGACATCATGGTCCGTCCCCACTATGTCTCGACTCCGCCTTCCACTGCCTCCCGACCCCGCCTCCCGCCGCATCAAGGTCCTGCTTCCCTGCCTGGAGTAAGTCGGGAGGAAAGGTGGCAACCTTATTCATTACACTTTATCAATTGTACTATTACTAATTGTACCTAAAGGGGTTGTTCACCTTTAAATTAACTGTTAGTATGATGCACAGAGTGATATTTTGAGACAATTTGCAATTGGTTTTCATTTTTTAATATTTGTGTTTTTTGAGTTATTTAGCTTTTTATTCAGCAGCTCTCCAGTTTGCAATTTAATCCATCCGGTTTCTAGGGTCCAAATTCACCTAGCAACCATGCACTGATTTGAATAAGAGACTGGAATATGAATAGGAGAGGCCTGAATAGAAAGAGGAGGAATAAAAAGTAGCAATAACAATACATTTGTAGCCTTAAAGAGATGGGGTCAGTGACCCTCATTTGAAAGCTGTAAAAACAAGTCAAATAATTCAAAAACTAATTTAAATAATGAAGGCCAATTGTAATGTTGTGTAGAATTGGCCATTCACTGAAATACTAAACTGAACTTTGAAGTGAACCACCCCTATGAGGCAAGTTTTAGTACCGTATGTTATAGAATGTCTGACCCCTTGCAACTTTGCAATTGGTAATCATTTTTTCTTTTTTTTATAGGTTTTTTTTTTAATTATTTGCCTTCGTCTGACTTTTTTCATCTTACAAATGAGGGTCACTGACCCCCATCTAAAGGCTACAAATGTATTGTTATTGCTACTTTTTATTCCTCATCTTTCTATTCAGGCCTCTCCTATTCATATTCCAGTCTCTTATTCAAATCAGTGCATGGTTGCTAGGGGAATTTGGACCCTAGCAACCCTACTGAAATAACAAACTGGAGAGCTGCTGAACAAAAAGCTAAATAACTCAAAAACCTCAAGTAATAAAAAAATGAAAACCATAAATTGTCTCAGAATAGCACTCTCATCACACATACTAAGGGGCAGATTTATCAAGGGTCGAATTTTGAAGTAAATTAATATACTTTCAATTCGAATATCGAAGTCGAAGTATTTTTCACCGAATTTGGCCATCGAACGATCAAAGTAAAATCGTTGGAATTGAACGATTCGAACGATTTTAGTGTACAATCAAACGATTTTACTTCAAAGTGTAAAGATTTAGAAAATGGTTGTAGAAGGTCCCCATAGGCTAAAATAGCACTTCGGCAGCTTTAATTTGGCGAAGTATTGAAGTCGAAGCTTTTTAAAGAGACAGTACTTCAATTCTCAAATGGTCGACAATTCAAACTATTTTTACTTCGAATCGAATTCAAAGTAAATTCGGAGTCATAGTATCCTACCCTATGGTCGAAGTATCCAAAAAATTACTTTGAATTTCGACATTTTTTACTTCGAAAATTCCCTCAAATTCACTTCGACCCTTGATATATCTCCCCTCAACGTTAATTTAGGTGAAAAATCCCCATATTGGCCCCAGTTGGTTGTCAGTTAGGGTTGCCACCCTTTCTGGAAAAAAACTACCAGCTTTTCTATATATTTATCTTTTTTCCCTATTAATAACATTGGGTTCAACCATCATTTTTACCAGCCAGGCCGGTAAAATACCGACCAGGTAGCAACCTTATTGTCAGTCTATAGAGCATAATCGCTACTACCTTTAGAATATAAGACGGTTTGAAAACACATGGGGGTGTATTTATTAAAGAGTGAAGTTCCGCCACTAGAGTGAAATTCCGCCACTCTCCATTCATTTCTATGGGATTTTTATAGGCGTATTTATCAAATGGTGAACTTTCACTTTCACCCATTGATAAATACGCCTTTCGAAATCCCATAGAACTGAGAGCTGCGGAATTTCACTCTAGTGGCGGAACTTCACTCTTTGATAAATTGACCACATGGCCATTTCTTGGTTTTATGATATAATTCTTTCTATGAACATTTACCACTTGGATTTACCACCAGCATTTCACGGGAAGAGAAACTTTTTGAAGCTTTATAAAGTCCCGCCATGACAGGTCGAAGTGCATCCGAGTAGGTAACGTTCCTTTTCCAACTCCAAAAGCCCAATGTTCTTTTCAGTAAAGGATTACAAATTGCCATTAGTTGCTCCAAGTAAGTTCCTATACTCGCCCTTTCTACAGCAGAGATTCATTCTCATTTCCCGTGGGTCTGAAAACACAAGTGGTAAATGGAAGCCTAACCGGCGACCCTAGTTTTGGAGTCAAATACAGAAGCTCCGAGGCTTAAAATAATAGAATATTTGCGAGGCTCGGTGTCTTATCTGCAGAACAGCAGGAGAATGTCAGAGAAATAATAAAAACCCTCTTGCAATTTCAAACATGCAGATAAGTGGAAATGTATTTTATATGATCTATATTTTCTTTCAGACGGTCCTTCTTTGGGACATGGCGGAAAGGAAGATAAGCTCTCTATTCAGATCCACGTTCCGGCAAGTGAATATCTGAATCCGGCATGGAAAGGAAATAAGTCACCGGAGCTTGGAGAGCGTGAGGCACTTTCAGGTTAGGTTTCCCGAGCGTTTGTAAATGACATTTCTTTTCTCTTACTTCAGGGACGAAAAAACAGATGTTTCTTTTCATCTTATCTCCAACCAAATTCATCTTAATTATTTCATTTTAGAACATTCTGAGCAA
The DNA here is from genome assembly GCA_038501925.1 of Xenopus petersii. NCBI lineage: Eukaryota > Metazoa > Chordata > Amphibia > Anura > Pipidae > Xenopus > Xenopus petersii. The sequence continues at coordinate 154,246,270 of CM076678.1, forward strand.
AGTTACTTACAGCATAAACCAACAGAATCAAACATAGTTCTTTGTTTTATTCTCTTGCACATAACCAGGAACGATCTGATGCCTCCAATCATTCATTGTACAATAACACCATAAACTGAACATATTTTACCTACATTTATGGTGTTTTTTCCAAGATGCCTGAAATATTTCTTGGTATGTAGCCAAGATAATAGTCTCTGGGAAGGGAGTGTGACTGTGGGATAGCAGGTATAGTAGGGAGAGATGGTGTCTATAGTAACAGTGGATAATAGTCTCTGGGAAGGGAGTGTGACTGTGGGATAGCAGGTATAGTAGGGAGAGATGGTGCCTATAGTAACAGTGGATAATAGTCTCTGGGAAGGGAGTGTGACTGTGGGATAACAGGTATAGTAGGGAGAGATGGTGTCTATAGTAACAGTGGATAATAGTCTCTGGGAAGGGAGTGTGACTGTGGGATAGCAGGTATAGTAGGGAGAGATGGTGTCTATAGTAACAGTGGATAATAGTCTCTGGGAAGGGAGTGTGACTGTGGGATAGCAGGTATAGTAGGGAGAGATGGTGCCTATAGTAACAGTGGATAATAGTCTCTGGGAAGGGAGTGTGACTGTGGGATAGCAGGTATAGTAGGGAGTGATGGTGCCTATAGTAACAGTGGATAATAGTCTCTGGGAAGGGAGTGTGACTGTGGGATAGCAGGTATAGTAGGGAGAGATGGTGCCTATAGTAACAGTGGATAATAGTCTCTGGGAAGGGAGTGAGACTGTGGGATAGCAGGTATAGTAGGGAGAGATGGTGCCTATAGTAACAGTAGATAATAGTCTCTGGGAAGGGAGTATGACTGTGGGATAGCAGGTATAGTAGGGAGAGATGGTGCCTATAGTAACAGTGGATAATAGTCTCTAGGAAGGGAGTGTGACTGTGGGATAGCAGGTATAGTAGGGAGAGATGGTGCCTATAGTAACAGTGGATAATAGTCTCTAGGAAGGGAGTGTGACTGTGGGATAGCAGGTATAGTAGGGAGAGATGGTGCCTATAGTAACAGTGGATAATAGTCTCTGGGAAGCGAGTATGACTGTGGGATAGCAGGTATAGTAGGGAGATATTGTGCCTATAGTAACAGTGGATAATAGTCTCTGTGAAGGGAGTGTGACTGTGGGATAGCAGGTATAGTAGGGAGAGATGGTGTCTATAGTAACAGTGGATAATAGTCTCTGGGAAGGGAGTGTGACTGTGGGATAGCAGGTATAGTAGGGAGAGATGGTGTCTATAGTAACAGTGGATAATAGTCTCTGGGAAGGGAGTGTGACTGTGGGATAGCAGGTATAGTAGGGAGAGATGGTGCCTATAGTAACATAATATCCTCTGAGAAGGGACAGTATAGGTGGCATATCAGAGATATATATAATATAGTATGTACCCAACCAATGACTGTCAGGGGTTTGCTGGGATTAGCAATTGAACAATATCTGTAGGGAAGTACCGGTAAGTTAAACAAGTTTAATGATCTCCCTCTGTTCGTGCTCAACCTCCTATACATGTCTCCTGTCTGCTCAAGGCCCATATGAATAGTTTGTCTGTTATACTGAAGTCCTTTTCCTAATCTCAAAACTAAAGATGATTTCTTCATTCACTTTCTATATCAGTGTATGTTTTCTTGGCAAGTTTCACTCCATAAACAGGGAGTCATTTTATTTTCTTATGTAGAAGAAAAGGAAATCAAGGAATATTGTTGAGAGTTTACAAACCCTTCTCATTTAGAGCTGATCCCATTATGTTCCTCTGCAATTAAAACCTTAACATAAATATGCCTGGGACTAATTAGTTGATTGAATGATTGATTGATCATTTGCTTTTTTATCTTGTTCGTTGCAATATTCTGATTGCATATATATATATTGTTATTTCCATAAAAGAGCAATAATTATTAACTCTTTCAGAACAAAACATTCTTCATCTTGCCCGTTAATGGTACCAGAAATATCACATACAGTATATCTGATCTGTTGTATATCCATTGTAAGCAGCAGTCCTGCCCTGCTTTATGGCAGCTGAGATTCTAGCTATCTGTATAACAGAACATTCTGTCCCAGTGGCTGCACAGATCCTATCTGATCCCCATTGTAAGCAGCAGTCCTGTCCTGCTTTATGGCAGCTGAGATTCTAGCTATCTGTATAACAGAACATTCTGTCCCAGTGGCTGCACAGATCCTATCTGATCCCCATTGTAAGCAGCAGTCCTGTCCTGCTTTATGGCAGCTGAGATTCTAGCTATCTGTATAACAGAGCATTCTGTCCCAGTGGCTGCACAGATCCTATCTGATCCCCATTGTAAGCAGCAGTCCTGTCCTGCTTTATGGCAGCTGAGATTCTAGCTATCTGTATAACAGAACATTCTGTCCCAGTGGCTGCACAGATCCTATCTGATCCCCATTGTAAGCAGCAGTCCTGTCCTGCTTTATGGCAGCTGAGATTCTAGCTATCTGTATAACAGAACATTCTGTCCCAGTGGCTGCACAGATCCTATCTGATCCCCATTGTAAGCAGCAGTCCTGTCCTGCTTTATGGCACCTGAGATTCTAGCTATCTAATCTTAGTGGATTGTACCTAGTTAATTTTCTAATACTGAAATGTTAAGCATAAAAGAGAAAATTAGATCCCAATGGTTTTACAAAAAAAATCAAGTTACAAAACTTGGTTAGTTAAGATTAATCTGAACAGAACGAATTAGTTGTGCATCAAACAGTACAGGGCAGTAGGGAGATATTGTCAAGAAAATCAAGAAATTCTATCACAAATATGAGTAACAGACCTAAAGATTCTGGCATCAATCTTGTCTTAAGTGTCCTCGAGATCCCCTTGTAGAGCCATGCAAATCCAATGAACTGTTTAAACTGTTTTCTTTTCACCTGTCCTCACACTTGATTATCCTTAGCAGTACATAAGTCTCATGACTTCCCTCCTCTCACATTGCCGAGCGCCATTCGACTGCCGAATGAGATGGAACATGACAAAGCTATTTATCCAAGCCTCGTCATTAGCGTTCAGGGCAGCTTTGCTTTGTAGCCAGCGACACTTCTCGCACATCACAATTCTAAAGCAATATATATGAGACTTGCAACTAAGGACAAGTTATCAGTGTTCTCAGCCAATTTGTCTTCTTCCCTTTTACCTTCACCATGGCAAGAATACATTTCTGTCCATCTAGATCAAGGGTCCCCAACCTTTTTCACCCGTTAGCAACATTCAGATGTTAAAAGAGTTTGAGAGCAACACAAGCATGAAAAATGTTCCCGGGGGTGCCAAATAAGGGCTGTGATTGGCTATTGGTAGCCCCTATGTGGACTAGCAGTCTACAGGAGGTTCTGTTTGGCAGTACACTTGTTTTCTCTGAAACTAAAACTTGCCTCCAAGCCTGGAATTCAAATATAATCACCTGCTTTGAGGCCACTGAGAGCAACATCCAAGGGGTTGGGGAGCAACATGTTGCTCATGAAGAACGGGTTAGGGATCACTGATCTAGATAATGGAACTCCATATCTGTAATCTTGGGGAAGGGGTATGTATGGAGGAGTCCAGTCAAGAAAATGGCGCCATGATGGCAAGTTACTACTTGCTTGGATGGCCAACGCTTGCAATCCCTGGGCCTGGTTGTAAGATGGTAGTAAGCAAAGTCAATTGTAATATAGGTGGGCACCTAGTAGATGAATGGAATTACGTTGCCTGCTATCATGTGTCCACCTGAGGCGGCTGTAGAGGGTGGCTAGTACTGCAGGTAGTCCACTTAGGTTTAAGTTACCCTTATATTGGAAAATGATGATGCAAAGATAAAGTTATATACTTTGTATATGGGAGAGTAACGGTTTTGTCCACCATTACATTAGGTAGTCCCCAGTAGGTTTAATCCAACCAAGGGCTGGGACTGTATCAAATTTGGGGGGTACTGTTTTTCCTTTTTAAAGTGATCCTGACACTAAAACCCTACTAAATATGAATAAACATTAAAAGTTCCCTATAGGTCATGTTGAAGGTTTTTTACTGATAGGAATGTTTTTTGTTTTTTTTGTTACTTGGGGTTTCTAAACCTGATTGTTTTTCCAACTTGACTGTCCCTTCTCAACCTCTTAGTTAAAGTTTCTAATGCTAAATTTAGAGTCCTGCATTGGGTTGTCTACTCGTGGAATACCCACAAAGTGGTTGTGATTTGGGCAGATTCCATTATCATGTGGAATAGTCTGTTAATGACCCACCTGGGTATCCGGCTAAGGTGTGGGATTGGTCCCTCCCAGTTTACAGTACAATTCATCCCCTTACCCATCTGCTCTGAGGTGATGTCACTTCCAGCTCACAGTGATGTCACTTCCAATTTTATGGGCCCTTAGTCAGAAAGTAACTAAACAATTTGTGGGCTGGGTTAGCTAGTGGGTCTAGATAGGGGAACCCATTGGGAAACGGGCACAAATTGAGTTGTTGTTCAGCGGGTCTGGGTCGAATATGGGTCTGCCTGACAAGACTACTGCTGTACAAATATGGCAGCCCACTCAAAGAGGAACATGGGGGATAAGTAATGTAAAAGCATCAGGCAGATATGTTTATGGCAAGATTAAAAGAATACACAGGAAATGTTATGATAGATGTAAAATCTTTCCCTGGCAGTTTTGTAATTGGTCAGGGGAGTCGCCGTGCTGTTCTCTTTGGGAGTTCTTTTGGGGTCTCTTTGGACCCCATTTGCTGGAGTCGTGTGGTGGTGCTTGAGACCCTAAGGTTGGAGATCTCAGTAGGAGTAGTCAATTTCATTCAACATTCTGTAATAGCTCTCTCTTAAAGTCAGGAGTCTGGCTGAGGGTGGTTAGTAGAGCAGCCAAAGGCTCCAACAGATATGTGAGGGATTGGTTCTCTGGGGACTAGACACTTAATAGTGAGTGCATGTGCCAAATTCCCTCAAGTGGAGTAAATGTATGAAATATTTGTGAATTGATTGATATTACTGCAGAATGGTACAGAATTCAGAGTCTGCTCATGATATAGCAAATAAATAGTTAAGTTATTTTAAAGAACCTCTGAAACCCAACTTATTGAGAAAGCTATACATATGTGTGATATCAGGGAGGCTGACCCTTCCTCCATTATTTTGGCAGTGGATCACATCGGGCAAAGTCGAGGCCATGATAACTAAATTAAATAGTTAGATTCGTATACTTTTTATTTTCATATCGTTCTTCTTAAGAGAAGACATTTGGAATTCAAATGAAGACCTCTGCTAATGGGCCTCATGGGAAAAGCCTTAAAACTTGTTTAACTTTTTGTATAAGGCCTTAGCCTCGCGCTTGGGCCGATCAGAGGAGAATCAGGCCGACTCATTTGCATTCCCAGCTCCATGTGGGATAAATCTATCGGAGAACGCTCGCAATAAAAGAAACACGTCGAGTCGGAATGACATCAAAGGAAGCAGAAAGCCTTTAAGGAGGCGCTGCCAGGCAGGTGTTAATTATAATTTCAGACTTGTTATAATTTATTGCACATTATTACAGCCCTAACCAACTGTGAAATGCAAATGACTTGCCTCAAGCCATGACTATGAGTTATCATTACATATTAAGAGATTTCCAGACAATAGTTGGTTTTATAGACTTCACTGTGTTCAGTTGGATTGCGAGCATGGAGATGTCTTGTCATACACACACTGAAAAGATCCATCCTTAGAATTCAGAAAACATTTTGTAGAGATCCATTACCTGATGCGTTCATTTGGCCACACCCAAGTGAGTCTTAACCACACCCCATGTAGTCTTCTTGCGAGGAGATTACAGGACAGCAGTTAGAGTCAGACAACCTTCAAGGCAAAACTGAAATCTCCATTTCCATATATTCCCAGAAGAAACCTTGGAAGAACCAGTCATGTTTGCAATCAATGACGCATACAGACAACACAATGCAGAGCTTCCAATGTCAGGGGCAAATTTGTAAAGATTCAGTAATACAGGTGTTTGGCTCATGTGACTTTAAAGCTTTGGATGATTTTTAGGGGGTTGCGTTTTAGAGGTCTGTGAGAATTTATACCTCGAATGAACTCATGTTTTCTGATTTAAGAGTAAACTCGAACGGGAAAAACTTTAATCAGTGAATTCGGATTGAATAATTTTCAAGCGAAACCCACCGAACAAAACCCAAACATCATGAAGGCTACAAACATCTTCAAATGGTTGAAGGGACCTCTGTCATTAACTACTATATAACCTTGACACGTTTTAACTGGGATATTTTCATATTCAAGCTATTTTCAGGCTCGGGGTATAATAAAACTTGAAAAAACATTTTATAATGTGAAAATACAAGTTTTGACTAAAACTCAAATCTTTTGGGGGGAAAACTCAACCATTGATAAATGTGATGTATTTCTAGTTAATTTTCTCACATTTGAATATGGGAACTAAGCTCTAATTTGTTTTGATATTTAGCTACTTATTCACACAAGCAGCTACTTTGGCCACCAGCATGGTAGTTTTAAGTGGGATGGTCTGTTTGGGCCCTGGGCCAACAATTGATTCATAATAGGGACCTACACAGACCTGGCGGAAGAGGACTGTATCAAAGCACAAATTCTATTTTCAACATCAGCATGATCTCCAGTCAGATATTGATCGAGCAGGACCACCAGAGGGCGATTTCCTGCTGAATCTGGGGGGGGGAGGGGCTCAATCAGCAGTTTTTGTATATGACCAGCTTGAGGTTATCTTGATCCTTTATGCTCTTTGTTATACATAGGAAAGCAGTTTAACAGTGACCTGGGAAAGCATTGGACTGCCCTGTAGGACACCTCTGGCTGCATCCTTCTAGATCTTTGTAGAACATGTAGCATTTTCCTAGTGTTGCTCATGGGTACTGAGCATTTGAGAGTTAGAAACCCCTTAAGATTTAATGAGATTCATGTGTTTGTGATTGGAGTTCTGCCCTTCTTACCACTTACCATTGTGTAAAGCCCTTGCATAGCCATCATACCAGGAATGGTGCTACATACTATAGATATTTACATGTAACCGCTCAGATATTCACTTGAGCTTTTCAGGCTTCCTTTACTGTACATTAAATATTCTGAATTCCCCTGTTTATCTTGCAGATGAGATGTTAACTCCTGACAGTTTTCAAGAGAAAACATCTAAATCCCCTGAGAGTCAGCAGCAGGAACTCAACAATGATCCATCAGAGGAGCTTGAAGATTACCAGCAAAATGGAAGCCTGAATGAAAGCAGAACCTTCCCAGAGGAAGAGGACAACCTTTACACCTACTGGTCAATGCCACGGTCCTCCCGCCTTTTCAAGCCGCAGTCCCTTGATCACAGCACAGTTTCATTTGATGGCATGGAACTCAACAGCCGAGGGGCACAGTTAGAAGATGATTTTTATAGAAGTGACGACAGCTTACAGGTAATATGAACATTTATGAAAATTAAGGTGTTTGACATGCTTTCACCAAGAAATCCTTATGAAAATTCTAGTACCAGGTTTTTGTAAATGGGGGTTCCTTAAAGGGCACCTATCACAGTCAAAATCAAACACATATTAACAATCTGACCAGTACAAGCTAAACACGTTTAATCAAACTACATATATAGTTTTTTTGAAAAAACTGCAGGTTTTAAAAAAATCCCTTACTTTGTCAAATGGGTTCTTTCACTGAGGGAGGCCATATTGAGACTCTAACAGAGACTCTAATGTGCAAATTTCAGGAGCATGCTCAGATTGTAACACTGCTTTGAGTATTCTACCCAGAATGCCTTGTTTTAGTAAACTCCTCCACTAGAAGTATCCACTAGAAGTGCTGCCACCTGCTAACTTCCAGCAGGGGGCAGCACTACTGTACAGCAGCTAACACACAGGTTTGGCTAATTTGAAAATAGCTTAGAAGGGTTGATAAGCAAACAAGGAATTTGAACTGAGCATGTGCGAGATTTCAGAGCTACAGTTGGCTGGGAAGATATAGGTAGGAGGAGCCAGTGAAATCCAAGATGGCTGCCTCAGCTAGAACTGCAGTGGAGATAGGGGAGATCTTGCAGAAGGAATAGTGAGCTGATCATTTACATTATACAAACAATTCTAACTGTTTTAAAAATCGGATTTCTTGAACTTTCACATAGTGTATTTACTTAGTAAATGATTTTGGTCATGATTGGTGCCCTTTAAGCTCTTTATTGCCACAAATTGGTGTCAACTCCTGGTAGGACACATGTTACATGTGACTTTTCTCTCAGGTGGATCCTCACTTTACTGTTGAAGGAAGGGTTGACCACACTGCATCGTACCACAAAACAGATCTTTCAAATAACTTGGGCAACAGTGGTTCTTAAAACAAAATGATATGGTTTTATTGGAAAGATCTTGCACAATATCTTAGTGGGTGCTGGTTCAAGTGTTACAGATCACAAAGCAAACACTGTTATCTGCTAGTTAGTATTCACACGAACACAGGCATAGTGTTTGCAACACCCCAGAGGTACAGTAGGATTTAATGCCTTGCTGAAACAACCCTAGTGCTAGTTGAAGCTCACAGTGGTGATACACTCCAAGGATGTCTCTGTACCTGAGCCTGACTGCTTTAGTCCCTGTACTGGCAACATTGGCACTGCAGGTTACTAACACAACTGGTCTTCTCATTGGAGCCTCTAACTGCTCTACTAACTACCCTCAACCTGCCTGTCACTGAGCTATTACAAATGTATCCTTGCACTAACAACCACCTTCCAAGCCGTTCAACATACCACCTCATCCAGCATATGGAGCAGGTGGTGTGCTTTTCCTTTTATAACCTTGGGAACCCCAGACACCCCTGGCCAAATACAGAATTACCCACGGACAAGCTTCCTCTCCCAACTGTAAAGAAAAAAGGCCCATCCTTTAGTTGGCCAAAACTCTCTAAGTAAAATAAAGGCTGGCAAACCCTTTACAACTCTACACTCTCACTATAAATGCTTTTGGTTTGATGCTTTAATAGTGTACAGCTGGACTCACTTCCAAATGTGGAGTTCAATTGGAATCCTTGTAACTCCTATAGATAGTAGCCACACCTTCATGGAGATTTCCAGTTATTCTGGTTATGGCCTTTTCTATGTGTATGTGTATATATATATATATATATATATATATATATATATATATATATATATATATATATATATATATATATATATATATTGAAAAAGGTCGGATATGCATCTGTGAATAAAAACAAAACACTATTTTCACAAAATTTCTTGGAGTGCGGGTCCATTTGTCCAGATATATATATATATATAGTGATAAGATCTTTTGAGATAAATCAAAGCATTAAGCTAGTCCTAGTTGGGTAAGTGATTCCAGTACTTACACTGGTAAAGAGCTGTTAACATTCCTCCTACTCAAACCCATCTTTATGTACCAGTCAATAAATGTTAATAGCAGAAGTGGCTAAAGCTCCACCAATCAGCTTTACACTACTCTTAGATTTCGGTGCAGTGAGAAAACCTCTTGACTATCTCCAAGTTTGGTCTTTTGTCCTGGTCTGCTCCAAGGCAATGCAAAATAGAGCAATTCAGCAGAAGGAAATATACAACATGGTTGCTCTATACCTAAGTAAAGGGGGCAGATGTTGTTACAAAGGGTGATCATGCAAATGGAAACATTATTTAACCCATGCATACTTACCCTTTATTATCCTCCTATATAGAGAAATACCCTTACAGAGGGAACACTAAAAAAAACAGTGTGTTCTCTGCCATTAACCACCTTAAATAGAGACAAGGGGAAAGAAGGTGTACCCCAAGAATACACCAGTATGGATGTTGTTTAGATTTCTTACTTGGGATAGGAAGGCAGAAGAGAAATATCCCCAGCTGGACCCTGATCGTGTGTTCATAAAAGGTGTAAACAAGCTCTAAAATCTTTCTTTATTTGGGGAACATTTAAAACCTTGCTTGGGCAATCTCCATAAAACCCCCATAAAAGAGAGAAGACATGTAGAGTTTCCCCCTCCTAAAGGCCTGCCATTCACTTGGTGGAACAAGTAGTTGCACAGGGGTGTTTTTTTGTTGCAGAAAAGAGTAAATTTTTCACCGACCATCAAAACATGGATAAAACAACACAGGACAACCGCCTTCAAGGGGTTTTGTGGAATTAATAGGGTGTCTGTGGGGGAAATGGTACAATTTAGAGAGGATCCAATAAAGAACAAAACTTCTCTTTTTATTATCAAAATATGTGAAAGCGCCTGTGTCCCAGAAGAATCCGATTAATGTGAAACACCGGCAACCCTGCCCTCAGCAATATTTAAGTCTGACGTGCTTGTTAGAAAGATATTAGCGTGGACGAATATAGCTAAAAGCACATTCATTGATCCGGCCGGCCAGCTGCGCCGTTACCATTACGGCTTTTTTCTCAATCATTTTTCATTTACAGGCACCGCATTCCTCCTAGAGCCATTCATCATATTTGGACACAACTTGCACAATCGCTCCTTATAGGATTGATTACAGGTGACCTGGGACTACTGAGTTATGTCTTAGATTTAGACTGTCATGAAAAAAACAATGCGCTTGTCTTTAATCTTGTGTTGCGTCAAGTAGAGTATTGAGCGGCTCGCGAGCATTGGGGAGTGATGTGATAACTAGTGCAAAGTTTATATCACATAGTAATCCATAGCAGCCAGATTGCAGAGGCCTCATGGACAGTTGCTATCAGTTACTAGAAATGGAGTAAACTTTGCGTCTCTTATTAAAATACCCCCTGTTGCTTCAGCCTCAGGGCACAAACCTCCTTTCCTTACACAGTTACACAGTTACATAGTTAGACTGGGTTTAAAAAAAGACCAAAGCCGAGCCTTTTTTCCAGAGAAAACAACCCCAACCTTGTCAGTCTCCCCTCATAATTTAACTCTTCCCTCCCTCTAACCAGTTTAGTTGCACTTAGTCTCTGCACTCTCTCCAGCTCATTTATATCCCTCTTAAGGCCTGGAGTCCAAAACTGCCCCCATACTCCAGATGAGGCCTCACCAGGGACCTATAAAGAGACATAATTATGTTTCATCCCTTGAGTTAATGCCCTTTTTTATACAAGACAGAACTTTATTTGCTTTAGTAGCCACAGAATGACACTGCCCAGAATTAGACAACTTGTTATCTCCAAAGACCCCTAGATCCTTCTCATTTAAGGAAACTCCCAACACACTGCCATTTAGTGTATAACTTGCATTTATATTATTTTTGCCAAAGTGCATAACCTGCATTTATCAACATTGAACCTCATTTTCCAGTTTGCTGCCCAGTTTTCCAGTTTAGACAAATCACTGTGCAAAGTGGCAGCATCCTGCATGGAACCTATAGTTCTGCACAATTTAGTCTCATCTGCAAAAATAGAAACAGTACTTTCAATGGCCACCTCCAGGTCATTAATAAACAAGTTGAAAAGCAAGGGACCTAGTACAGAGCCCTGCGGTACTCCACTAACAACACTGGTCCAATTAGAAAATGTTCCATTTACCACCACTCTTTGTAGTCTATCTTTTAGCCAGTTCTCTATCCAGGTACAAATACTATGTTCCAGGCCAACATTCCTTAATTTAACCAGTAACCTTCTGTGTGGCACTGTATCAAATGCTTTAGCAAAGTCTAAGTAAATCACATCCACTGCCATCCCAGGAATTAAGGTCCCTGCTCACCTTCTCATAAAAAGAAATTAAGTTAGTCTGGCAAGATCTATTACACATAAAACCATGCTGGCACAAACTCATAGTATTATGATTTGCTGATGGAGTGGCCATAAATAGGAAGTGCACTTTTATTATAATAGTACAGGTATGGGATCCATTATCCAGAAAGCTTCAAATTATGGTCAAGCCGTCTCCAATAAACCCAATTTTATCCAAATAATCCATATTTTTAAAACTGATTTCCTTTGTCTCTGTAATACTAAAACAGTGCCTTGTACTTGATCCCAACTAAGAAATAATTAATCTTTACTGACGGTAAAAAAGGCAGTCTAAATTTCATTGGCCAATGACCATTGGCACCATGGACAGTGTAAGACTGGAGGTTTGGAGGCCCACCAGGGCTTACGCCACAGTACCCCCAAGCCCCCCTGCCCCCACTATAACCCTTCTCCAGACCCCCTCACGTACGTGCCCTCTAGTTGTGGCTGCAATCGGGGCTGGGTGGGAGATCAGGGGCCAGCACTGGCCTGTGTGATCAGTAGACGGGTGTGGGTCTGGGTCAACAGGGCCAGTCAGGTTTTTACCCCGTGTCCTGCTAGCCAGTCCGACCCTGGCCTTGGATAAGGTCTGCATTTTGCTGCTTTGCAAAGACCCATTGTGACATCACTCTGTCCCAAAAGCCAAACACTCAGGCCAGGAATGTGGCAGATAAAAGAGCAACCCGGCAGACAAGCAGTTAATGTCCAATCACTCGCCTAAAATAATAATTTAAAAACGAATGTTAAATTACATAGCAATACTTTCTCCAATTTTTTTTTGTTTAACCTGCTGGGTTTGCTTAGTGTACATTTACAAATGCTTTTAGAAGGTGCGATTCATTGATTTGATATAAATGATTCAGTTCTGATGTTGATCTCCGTCTCTAGTTTCCATCACCTGATTTTATTTTTTTCTTATTTGGAATTTGAATAAGAAGTTTCTCAAATAAGATATTCTTTAAAGATAAGGCCTGGGAGGCTTCTAGTTTCTGTTCAGTGCAATTGCCTGCGCGGGATTACATTCGGCCCCTTTTATCCCTGCCTTACCTTGCGCATTAATCAGATTTCATGCACCCGCTCCTCTAGACATTCCAGATGGATCTGATTTGGCTTCTGCTTTGTAGGAATTGCTAACGAGAAAACTCCTCAAAGGGTCCCCTCCAAAAAACTTTATTAACAGTGTGGGAAAGGGCGATACTATAATAACCAACTGCAATAAACTGATTGTGGCTTCAATATTTATACTTTTATTTTAATGGGAAGCTCAGCTTCAGTGAATGGGTATCTAACAACTAAAGTCATATTAAATAGGAAAGCTGGTCAGTTTTACCCTGCACCTTGCCCAGAACTAATATTTATTCTGTCTTAGTTCCAGAGGCTTAATACTCTTTACCAAACATGTGTCCCCAAACTGTTTAGGGAGGATCACTCTGGTCCCGTTAAATAAAGTAAAGGAGCTTTATACAATAGACAGTAATATGTAAAATAAGGTCAATACCTGATTGTAAACCAATTTTTGGGTTGCTATACAGATTTCTAAAAATAATATAGGTCCCAAGAAGCACTGCTTGTATAGCATTTCTATCAGTCTTTTTCAGACTCCCTATTTCTGACTGTTATTACTTTCTACAGTCTATTCTCCACATGTGCCCCTAGGACCTTCTCCATCAGGGATTCATCTATCTTAGTTCCATTAAGGTTATGTGCAGCCTGTGTATTTTCAAATCCCATGTGCATAACCTTTCATTTACATTGCATCTTGTCTGCTTCTTAGATCAAAAGATCTTTGCTTGTTTCAAATCCCCTTGAAAGGTGTAGCAGATATCTCCCTATAGTTCCAGGGTTACCCACAATAACCCCCCACTATCTCCTCCTAATTGGCCTTCAGGCTGGGCCCCTTAGCTCATAACAAGGTTACAGATATATAGAAACATTGGGGTAACAGTCACCCTGCTATAGTTCCAGGGGTACCCAGGGTACAAATAAACACTCACCCCAAATCTCCCCCTAACTGGCCTTCAGACTGGGCCCCCTTAGCTCATAACAAGGTTACAGATATATAGAAACATTGGGGTAACAGTCACCCTGCTATAGTTCCAGGGGTACCCAGGACACAAATAAGCACTCACCCCAAATCTCCCCCTAACTGACCTTCAGGCTGGGCCCCCTTAGCTCATAACAAGGTTACAGATATATAGAAACATTGGGGTAACAGTCACCCTGCTATAGTTCCAGGGGTACCCAGGGTACAAATAAGCACTCACCCCAAATCTCCCCCTAACTGACCTTCAGGCTGGACCCCCTTAGCTCATAACAAGGTTACAGATATATAGAAACATTGGGGTAACAGTCACCCTGCTATAGTTCCAGGGGTACCCAGGGTACAAATAAGCACTCACCCCAAATCTCCCCCTAACTGACCTTCAGGCTGGACCCCCTTAGCTCATAACAAGGTTACAGATATATAGAAACATTGGGGTGTCATCCTGCTATAGTTCCAGGGGTACCCAGGGTACAAATAAACCCTTACTGGCCTTCAGGCTGGGCCCCCCTTAGCTTATGACAAGATTTGGATACATTTCAGGTGCACCTTCCGCTGTACCCATTACTATTGATTTGCTTTGTGCCGGACAACCCTTTAGCTTGGTTTACTAGATGGGCTCTCCTCACCCAGTCTGAAAGAGTCTTCTAGCAGACTTCCAGCTTCCCACCATTTTTGTAACATTTCCCAGTCATTTCCTTTGCAATGAGCTGAAAATAATATGTTAGTTCCACCATTAGTCCTGGGGCAGCTGCTCAGTAGGAAGTTCTGTATTGTCTACTCTAGGAGTTAGGACAAAAAGGAGACGCCACCATATCACCATAACACACATACATATTTAATGTCATTAAATTATTTCACCCTGCACTTGTTTATTTACTGTATAACGTAAAAAATGTGATTGACTCAGAATAAGCTTCTCCAACACAAGCAAACAAGGAACTTCCATCCTCTGATCTGCTTTGAAAAACAATACAAATACCGTGGTTACTACTTGTTCTCATTGCAGATTTGACATTTATTTTTCTAAAGCCGGGTGATCAAAACAAGTCTATGCGTTTTACTCTTTTAATTCTGTTGGAAGCTCGGAAGTGTCAGAAATGTGGATGTACAATGATTCCAGTATCACGTTGTCATGTTTCCCTCCCTCCCCTCTGAATCCGACACAAAACACTTGTGTTAAAGTGATCCACACGGCACTCAATAACATTGTTTGGGTTCAGAACTTGTTATCAAAGTTTATATTTTGTTATTAAATTTACTTCAGTGACTGGTAGTAAATGTAGGGGCATTTAAGACAAAAATAGCGGTAGTGGCATTCCTAATGTATAGAGGAAAGTGGTCCCTCATATAGGCGCAAATTCACTAAGCGCCGAACGCTAGCGTTAATTCGCTAGCGTTTGGCATTTATCGTTACTGCGCAAATTCACTTACTAACGCTGGCGTAGTTTCGCTAGTGTTACTTCGCACCCTTACGCCTGGCGAAGTTTCGCTAGCGACGTAACTACGCAAATTCACTAACTTGCGCAATGTACTGAACGCTACCTTTTACGCTAGACTTCCTTCGCCACCTCAGACCAGGCGAAGCGCAATAGAGTAGATAGGGATTGCTTCAAAAAAAGTCCCAAAAAACGCTGGCGTGTTTTCTACATGATGGGTGATAGGCTGAAAAAGATTGAAAACATTTTTGGGGCTCCCCTCCTTCCCCCCTACATTTCCTGACTCATGGCAACTTACCTAGACAGTGGGCACATGTGTAGGGCAAAATAAAAAATTTATTTGATGTTTGAAGGTTTTCTAGCCATTTGTAGTGCTGATACGTATTCCTCCATTGAAATTTGAATTTCGCGCCGTATGCAAATTAGCCTTCGCTAGCGTAACTTCGCTTCACTTAGCGAATCAACGCTAGCGCAACTTCGCAATCTTACGCTACCCCTGTGCGCAACTTCGGATTTTAGTGAATTTGCGGAGCGCTGGCGAAACTACGCCTGGCGAAGTGCGCAAATCGCGGTGTGGTGTTGTACAGTATTTGAGCAGGAAGGTGAAGGGAGTGTATTGGGTCATACCTTTAGATAGATATATATATATATATATATATATATATAGAATGTTGTTTGCTAAATTAAACAAAGAGTATGTTCCACAACAGTCGGGGTTGTAAAACAAAGCCACCTCCTGGAATAATGATTTTCCCAGGCCAAATGTGGATAATTGGCCCTAGACATGTGGACTTAGTAGAAGAGTCAGGATTGTGGGACAGAGTTTTAACATCCTATGCTGGTTCCCTGTGCCTCTATGTTATTCAATTTAATTAAATCATCATCTATGCTGTACCGTGTTCATTGAACAAGCAATAAATATATTTTATTTTTATATAAAATTCTACCAGTCTGAAGATTATCATCAAGCCCCTAGACACACAAGTGAGTCAGCACTTACATTAGTAGTTGCATGATACTGCTCAATCTGTAAGCAGTAACCAAGTTATTCTAACAGAAGGTAGGACGTATAGTAGGTCAAAATAAAAACATGGAGAAGATTAAGGCAGTAGAGAGCAGATAGTAGATCAAGATCTTAACTGTAGGGCAAAAAGGAGTCTGTAGACAAAGATGAGAGTCAGTAAAACAAGTTTTAGACAGTAGGGTAAGATGGAGTCAGTAGGGGAAGATTAAGACAGTAGAGTATAATGCAGACAGTAGAGCAGGATTGAAACTGTAGGATAAAAAGGAGACTGTAAAGCAAGGTGGAGTCAATATAGCAAGTTTGAGACAGTAGAGCAAGATTGAATCTGTAGGGCAAAAAGGAGATGAGACAGTAAAGCAAGTTTGGGATGGTAATGCAAGATGGAAACAGTAGAGCAAGTCAGACTGTAGGGCAAGATGGAGTAGAGAACGCATGAGAAGATGGAGACAATAGAGCAAGTCAGAGTCATTAGTGGAAGATTAAGACAGCAAGTCTGAGACAGCAGGGCAAGACAGAGTACGTAACATAGTAAGTAAGGTTGAAAAAAGACACGTCCATCGAGTTCAACTACCTATCTGCCAGTTGATCCAGAGGAAGCCTCTCCAATTTGCCTTAGAGGGGGAAAAATTCCTTCCTGACTCCAAAATGGCAATCGGACTAGTCCCTGGATCAACTTGGACTATGAGCTATTTCCCATAACCCTGTATTCCCTGTATACAACTGATTCAGGGAGACAATTCCACATCTTCACAGCTCTCACTGTAACAAACCCCTTCCCAATATTTAGCTGGAACCTCTTTTCTCAGAATGGGTGACCTTGTGTCAGATGGAAAGACCTACTGGTAAATAAAGCATTAGAGAGATTATTATATGATCCCCTATTATATGATCCCCTTATATATTTATACATAGTTATCATATCATCCCCTTAAGCGCCTCTTCTCCAGCGTGAACATCCCCAATTTGGCCAGTCTTTCCTCATAGCTAAGATTTTCCCTTTACCAGCTTAGTTGCCCTTCTCTGTACCCTCTCTAATACAATAATGTCCTGTTTGAGTGATGGAGACCAAAACTGTACGGCATATTCTAGATGGGGCCTTACCAGTGCTCTATACAGTGGGACCCTCTCCTCCCGTGACTCTCTGCCCCATTTAATACAACTCAAGACCTTATTTGCCCTTGATGCTGCTGACTGGCATTACTTGCTACAGACAAGTTTATTATCTACAAGGATTCCAAGCTCCGTCTCCATTATGGATTTGCCTAGTGCAGTCCCATTAAGGGTATAAGTGGATATTGTTACATCCCAGGTGCAGGACTTTACATTTATCAACATTGAATCTCATTTGCCACTTAGCTGCCCAGATTGCCAGTTTGTCAAGATCATGTTGCAAGTGCCACATCCTGGATGGAATTAATTGGGCTGATAGTTTTGTGTCATCTGCAAACACTGATACATTACTTACAACACCCTCCCCTAAGTCATTAATGAACAAGTTAAATAAAAGTGGATCTAATACTGAGCCCTGGGGGACCCCACTAAGAACCTTACTCCAAGTAGAGAATGTCCCATTAACAACCACCCTCTGTACCCGATCCTGTAGCCAGTTTCCTATCCATGTGCAAATGCCTTCATTAAGCCCAACAGACCTTAGTTTAGAAAGCAGTCGTTTGTGGGGCACAGTATCAAACGCTTTGGCGAAATCCAAATAGATCACATCTACTGCCCCCCCACTATCCAGAATCTTACTTACCACATCATAAAATGCAATCAAATTTGTCTGACATGACCTATCCTTCATAAAGCCATGCTGATTGTTGCTCATAATGCCATTCATTAGGACAAAATTTTGAATGTGATCCCTTAACAAGCCTTCAAATAATTTGCCTACCACAGATGTCAATCTTACTGGCCTATAATTGCCAGGCTGAGATCGTAATCCCTTTTTAAATATTGGAATAACATCAGCTTTTCTCCAATCCATAGGCACCATACCAGATGACAGTGAATCTGAGAAAATCAGAAATAAGGGCTGGTCTAAAACTGAACTAAGCTCTCTTAGAACCCGGGGGTGTATGCCATCAGGCCCTGGAGCCTTGTTTACATTTATTTGTATTAAAGCTTTTTGAATTATATCCTGAGTAGGGAATGAAGGAGAAAGTACAGAGACGGAGTACGTAGAGGAAGATGGAGACAGTAGAGCAAGTCAGAGTTAATAGGGTAAGATTTAAACAGTAGAAGAAGATGGAGACAGTAGAGCAATTTTGAGACTGTATGGCAAAAGGGAGACAATAGAGCAATTATAAGACTGAGTACATAGGGGAAGATGGAGACAGTAGAGTAAGCCAGAATCAGTAGGGGAAGATTAAAACAGTAGAGCAAAATGGAGACAGTAGAGTAAATTTGAGACTGTAGGGCAAAAAGGAGACAGTAGAGCAATTTTAAGATTGTACGACAAGCTGGAGACAGTAGGACAAGGTGGCTGGAGACAACAGTAGAAGAGATGAAGGCAGTTGGAAAGTATGGCAATACCATGATGCCCAGTGCTGCCCATCCTACAACCCTTCAGTTTGATGGACAAAGTGTGCTGAGTGAGATTCAAGTGGATGCTGGGAGGAGCTGAGAGGGGCTGAGTGAGGCTGAGAGGGGCTGAGTGGAGGCTGAGAGGGGCTGAGTGAGGCTGAGAGGGGTTGAGTGGAGGCTGAGAGGGGCTGAGTGAGGCTGAGAGGGGCTGAGTGAGGCTGAGAGGGGTTGATTGAGGCTGAGTGGGTGCTGAAGGACCATAGCTCTGACAAGCTCATTCTATATATCCATTTTCCCCTCCACTACTAAGTAGAGCGCTGGCCCTAGCTGCAGGATTGTGTCCCCCCTGCTCACAATATACTTGCGCAAGCTAATTTTTATTTTGCTGTGAATAAAGCAGAAATGACACAGCCCGAATGCAAAGCAGGTTCTGAATTGCCGTGTAGATTATTGCTAATAAATGCTGAAAATGAGACATATGTACAGCAAGAGGGTGGTCTTCCAAAGCTATTAGAATAATCTTTTTAAAATGAGCTCTCAGCTTGGGCAATCAGTCTCCTGTATGTACAAATGGCCGTCCCTATGCCCATAAGTCTGACCTCCTTCCAAATGGATTTCAGCAGTGCAAGTGCCAAATCCTCTGGGAAATCATTCATCTTGATAATACATATGCTGTGCTACAGTTAATCCGACGAGTAGTGGTGATGTTTCTGCCATCATCTCATAGGCGAGTATTTAACAAACAAATGGCGTCTATGCCCCTAAGACGTTTTGCGAGTCCAGAGAGTGTGGGAAATGGTGTGTATTAGCGCAATACAAATGCTACAGTTTGTGCAGCGAATCACTTTGTTATTTACCACTTGATTTTATTGCAAATATTTTATATATTTATCTACAGTATATACAGTAGACAGAAGGTTTAGGGGTCGTCTTTCTGTGCCCTACATGGGACCTATAGGCCAATTATTACATTGACTTTTATAAATAAGGGGTTATTGCTAACACTAAGGGCCAGATTTATCATGTTCGCACGAAATTGGCGAAACGGTAAAAAATTCGCGAAATGGCACCCAATTTTTTGTGGTCGTTTCACAAATTTATTCGCTGGCGGCGAATCGCGCAAATTTGCCGCAAATTCGCGCCTGCCGAATAAATTTGCCCATCACTACCCCTCAAGGTTTTTTTGGGAGAAAAACTAGATTCTTGGGAATCGAAAGACGATTCATATTTTTGTGAGAATCATTTGATTAGACATTCAAATTTTTTCTTAAATAACCTCCCATTCGAATTGTGAGTATATTCAAATTAAAAAAAATTTGCATGAGTTGGAAATTTGACATTTGATAAATGCTGCACTCTGCTCCTTGTGTTGGATTGAAAATCAAATGACAAGGTGTTTTCACAGTTTTTCTGAACTTTGCACCCTGTCCTAGAGTTCTTAAAGGATACCTATTATCTCTCTTACTAGGAGGCACCAGAGAATAACTCTACCCTAATCTATTTTTTATACTCCTTGGTGATACCAGAGCTACTCACTATTTCCCACTCCTTGGTGTAACCAGAGCTACTCACTATCTCACACTCCTTGGTGACACCAGAGCTACTCACTATCTCCCACTCCTTGGTGTAACCAGAGCTACTCACTATCTCACACTCCTTGGTGACACCAGAGCTACTCACTATCTCACACTTGGTTTCCTATAGGATCTTCCCCATCTAGATATTCTTCACTAACATGTTCTCTTTATTCATCTTGGGCTGTTTCTGAGACCTTTTGCCACGAGGAACGTATCTGGGACCTCCCTCCCCAAGCTTTGCACTGTATCCCCCCTTTTTCACTGAGTTTCCAAGAGAAAGATAGCTATCACACCTTGCCCTGCTGTCTCCATCTTGCCCTACTGTCTCCATCTTGCCCTGCTGTCTCCATCTTGCCCGCCTGTCTTCATCTTGCACTACTGTCTTCATCTTATCCTACTGTCTCCATCTTGCCCTACTGGCTCCATCTTGCCCTGTTGTCTTTATCTAGTCCTACTGTCTCCATCTTGCCCTCCTGTCTCCATCTTGCCCTGCTGTCTTTATCTTGTCCTACTGTCTCCATCTTGCCCTGCTGTCTCCATCTTGCCCTGTTGTCTTTATCTTGTCCTACTGTCTCCATCTTGCCCTGCTGTCTCAAGTTTGCACTGTTGTCATTTTCTTTACATACTGTTTGACCTACTGTGTGCTACTTTCCATCTTGCCATGCAGTCTCCATCTCTCCCTACTGTCTCTGTCTCCTTGCAGTATTGTCTAGATGCCATTCTGTGCCCATCCCATCCTAATGTCTCCATGCTGCAATACAGTTGCCACCTTAATATTGTCCATCCTGCTCCAGTATACCAGCTATTTCTCACTTTTCCTACCTACAACCCCTGAGGTCAGTTCCCATACAACACAATTTCTGGACAGTCCAGTGTATCTGATATCATAGTGGAAAATGTCCATTAGAAATCATTGCTTCTCTGCTACTCTAATTGGTCCAAAATACAGAAATGGCAAATAAAAAAGATGCAGATAAAATATTCAAGGGTTTGGGAAAGTTTGGCATGTCGATGGGTCAGTGTTTGAGAGGAAAGTTGAACTGCTGTACCAGCTGTGATTTAAAATGTTAACTTCAGCTCATTTATGTTTCATATTGTTTATCCTTGCAGGTACAATAACTGTGCTTCGTTGTGATGCTGACATATATATATATATATATATAAAGTTCAGCAGAGTGCATGTATTAATAAAGAATGACAATTTTATGTGTGTGTTTCTAGCATGTTCTCCCCAAAACATTTCCCTTAAAGGCGTGGGTGTCCCATCTGTTCCAGGGAGGCAAGTGCCTCGCTAACAAAGAAATAAATGATTGTGCTGGCTGCCAACCTTGGGCTTAAACCCATAACATTTCAGCCAACGGCTCTCTCATGTTCTGTCAAAACAAGTTTATTATTCTAACAAATAAATACTGGCAATAATGTAACAGAGTTAACTTTCCCTATCTGAAAAGAAAGCCAAGTTTTCTATTATCCACAAACATCATGGTTGGTTAAACTCTAGATCCGTAAATTTCTTAACCCCAAAAATCATATTTATAGTCAAAGGCATCTGTAGGATGTGCAAAGAGATGGGCTGGGAGCTGTAGGCAGGTAAAATGATTTTAAGCATCTCTATTAGGGTAAAATGGCCACAGAGGGGAAAACCAAGGAACTAGGGCAGTGTTGATGATAGTAAGACAAAATGTTGACAGTAGGACAAGATGAAGACATTAGGAAAAGATGGAGTCAGCAGGATAAGATGGGAACAGTAGGTCAAGATGGTAAAAGTACAGCGAGATAAAGACAATAGGACAAGATGGAGTGAATAGGAAATATGGGGACAGTAGGTCAAGCTGATAAGAGTAGAGCAATATGGAGACCGTAGGACAAGATGGTAAAAGTAGAACAAGATATAGACAGTAGGGAAACATGGAGACAATAGAACAAGATGGGGACAGTATACCAAGATGACAAGAGTAGAGCAATATGGAGGCAGTATGCCAAGATGGCAAGAGAAGAGCAAGTTAGAGACAATAGGACAAGATGGTAAGAGTAGAGCAAGATTGAGACAATAGGACAAGATGGTAAGAGTAGAGCAAGATTGAGACAATAGGACAAGATGGTAAGAGTAGAGCAAGAAGAGCCAGTAGGACAAGATGGAAAGAATAGAGCAAGATGGAGACAATAGGACAAGAGTGTAAGAGTAGAACAAGATAGAGACAGCAGAGCAAGATGGAGACAGTATAACAAGATGGTAAGAGTAGAACAATAGACAGTAGAGCAATATGGAGACAGTAGAACAAGATGGGGACAGTATGCCAAAAAGGCAAGAGTAGAGCAAGATGGAGACAGTATGCCAAGATGGCAAGAGAAGAGCAAGTTAGAGACAATAGGACAAGATGGTAAGAGTAGAGCAAGATGGAGACAGTAGGACAAGATGGTAAAATTTGAACAAGATAGAGACAGTAAAGCAAGATGGGGACAGTATGCCAAGATGGCAAGAGTAGAGCAAGATGGAGAAAATAGGACAAGATGGGGACAGTATGCCCAGATGGTAAGAGTAGAGCAAGATGGAGACAATAGGACAAGATGGTAAGAGTAGAGCAATATGGAGACAGTAGGACAAGATGGTAAGAGTAGAGCAAGATGGAGACAATATGACAAGATGGTAAGAGTTGAGCAAGAGGGATGCAGTAGGACAAGATGGTAAGAGTAGAGCAAGATGGAGACAGTAGGACAAGATGGTAAAAGTTGAACAAGATAGAGACAGTAAAGCAAGATGGGGACAGTATGCCAAGATGGCAAAAGTAGAGCAAGATGGAGACAATAGGACAAGATGGGGACAGTATGCCCAGATGGTAAGAGTAGAGCAAGATGGAGACAATAGGACAAGATGGTAAGAGTAGAGCAATATGGAGACAGTAGGACAAGATGGTAAGAGTAGAGCAAGATGGAGACAATATGACAAGATGGTAAGAGTATACCTTATATGAGTGTTATCCAATCTGGTGAACTTCAGTTGTTGTTAAGAAATAACTCCAAGCACCCACTAACAAGCAATGGGTCTCTATGAATTCCTTGCAAAGAGCTTAGGGCATAACCCATGGCACAAAGTGCAAGAATCAAGATATTTTGGCCCATATTTTGCAATTTGCATGTTGCCACTGGAATTGGAAATAAAGCCTCACATTTCATCACTTGTAAATAAATCCATATCCTCTGAAATTGCAGTGTTTCTTATGAAAACCGCCCTTACGCTTAGTCCCAGGCTCATTAAAAAAGCTATTTGAGCGGTATAAGTTTGCCTTTCTTCCAAAATAAGGAAAGACGGCTCATTTCTACTAGAGTTAGTTGCCGCAGTTCCACTAGTTATGCTGGGGCCTCGTTCTGTACAGTAACCTTCATGCCTTCCACCAGAAGATTTGATTTGTGCGCAGTTTTTTTCTTAACGTTCACAAATTTTTATGTGTTTGGCAAACAACCTTTATCACTTGCATAAACTTAATCAACCGACGACGGTTACAGTAAATGTAAAAATTAGATTAAGGTGCTTGGCCAAGTTGAGCCTTACAATATTGTGCCTCAATGCATTTTAATGGCCCTTCTAATAACATGGGCTCTCCTACCTTTGCAATATGACACACTTGAACAAAAATGATTTATAAGTACAAAGGTTTCTATTGGATGGATCAGGTTTGAGGTGTCAATAATTAAAGTAATTTGTGTATTATGTATATTGGGAAAACGACTGTCCTTTGACCAGGGTCTCATGAGTAAATAAAGGGGGCATGGAATTCTCTGGCACTTGCTGATAACCTTATTGACCAAATGGGCATGCATGGTACCTCCAATGGTGAGTGGTATGTACAGTACAAACCTATTCTTTGTAGTGTGTAGAGACCTAGAGGGTTAAGAGTTTACTCAGGCCGTTCCCCTATATAGTTGGTCCTTTGATCTACCCAGGCAGCTATGTCTCCCTTAATAGGTCCACTGTAGTTTGATCTAGGTTATTTTTGCCTAGTAGGGGAAAGTGTTCAAAAGTCTAAAGGATGTGTTCAAAAGTCTCATAGATGTGCTCAGGGTCTTTCCTGGGTACTCACCTCTCTGGGAGGTTGATACAGGCCCAGGGCTCCAGTTGTATAAGTTTTAGATAAGGTTTGCTAGTGATAGACACTTTGTTTTAGTCACTCTAGGAGCGAGAGGAAGGTTCAGGGAAGGTTGTGAGCAGTCCTTCACTCCAATAAGCAGCAATAGTTTGGTTAGGACTTGTGGTATGTGAACCACTAGTGTAGGGATTTCAGTGGGAGTTCAGACCAGGTAGGGTGCCAAGATACAAGACCTCAGGCTGAGGATCCTAAAGCACAGTGTTCTACTCTCAGGGAGAAATTGCCTCGGGAGTGTCTTTGTCTACTTTATTTCTGGGAGGGATCTATAACTATTGCATTTGAATTTGCTTCAAAGTGACTGTAAATCTCTTTATCAAAGTCTTCCTAAATAAACTAGTTATGTTGATGCAAGAAACCTCTCTGAGTTTTGGATCCTTTGCTGCCCAGAGGAGCACATAAGGCAC
This sequence comes from Xenopus petersii, assembly GCA_038501925.1. Lineage (NCBI taxonomy): Eukaryota > Metazoa > Chordata > Amphibia > Anura > Pipidae > Xenopus > Xenopus petersii. The sequence continues at coordinate 154,271,135 of CM076678.1, forward strand.
CAGGAGTTGCCCAGGTACAAGTGGAACAGTGGCACAACACAAGCAGTAGAATCCGGTCCACACACTTTAATACACACAACTCACACTCAAGGGTGGGCTTCATCTGCTTGAAGGTTATCTGGTGCATGGCCACCTTTAAAGATGCATCCTTCTCAGGGGTCGATTGATTTACTGTCTACCAAGTGAGTTCAGCATTTGATTGAGGAACAAACTCCTGCAGCAAAAGTGTCTCCAGATGGTAGTGGTAGGACCCACTGAGACTTCTCCTGGTGTTCTTGTTGGCCAGTCCATCATACTTTACTGTGAGGATATAAACAGGATTATTTTCACTGTAAATAGCTGAACACTTCCTGGATGTACAGGTTGTATTCAACTGTTTTTTATTTGTGTAGATTCCCAACCAGTGGCTCATGAGAAATATGTTCCTCACCAACCCCTTGGATGTTGCTCCCATTGCTCTGCATGTGCTTATTTTTGAATTCTAGGCTTGGAGGCAAGTTTTGTCCAGTTTTACTGCCCTACAAAACCTCCTGTAGGCTGTCAGTCCACATAGGCACCCTGGGGACTTTTTTATGTTTGTGTTGCTCCCACACGTGGCTCATGGGTAAAAAAAACATTTGGGATCCCTGGTGTAGACTGTTTATTACAGGGGATTTAACCAGGGGGAAGAATCTGATTATCTTCTCCTCCCTTACTTGTTTTGGATAACAGAGGGGACTAAATGGAAAGTGAAAACATTTATTTCCACTGTTTCATACCATTACGTACAGTATAATGACTATGAACCTGTTCATTCATCCAGGTAATTCTAAAACAACTGGATTTGCTGAGCAAACATTTCACAACTCATTAGAGCAGCTTCTTCAGTACAACTGACTGGTGTGGGAAGTCCTCGGCATTTAAACTCTTCCACTTATCCAAACACAATGACAAGTGAAACTCACAGAGGGGTGATTCTGTGGGGTAATAATATTTGTACATTTACATTAACTGCACAGGCAGAACACATCCCTAACTTCATATCTATTCAAGGGGCTCCTGTTGAGCACTGCTTCCAGCAAATCAGGAAAATGACGTCTATAATCCACCCTGAAGCACAATATTGTATCAAAACATTCCATAATCATTCCATAAAAATTGCATTTCTGCCAGTGGATTTCAAGCCGGTTCAGTAGCAGTTTCTATGTGATAAAACTGGATCATTTAAGTGAGACGCTGGGCTTCCTCCGTGACTGTTAAGATTTGGCCCCTAAATCCAAGGAAAAGCTCCACCGGAACCAGAGCACTTGCTATTCATGGCTGGTAATGTTACAGAGACTTATTACATACTTAATAGCGCTTGAAAATCTCAATTTGCCCTACATAATGTATGATATGGCCGGTGGGTTGAAAGGTTGGGAAGAATAATTGATTGAATTTAAACATCAGCCAGAACAGGAGCCTATGAAACATCATTACTCTGTGAATATCAGGGTTCCCTGCTGGAGTTTGTGCAGATAAATAATCTGATGGACTGATCATATTGGGGCTATAGTTGTTCCTTCAGCCGTGTCTGCAACTGCCGCCAACTTTATCTCCAGCCAACCTGTAACTGCCTGTAGTTGTTTAGCAGCAGCTACAAATCACTTGATCTGTTTTACAGGTGCGGTTTGTGTTTTTATAGGTGCCAGTTTTAGTTTTAGGGTGTATTTATTTGCAGGCCAGGATGATGCGGCAATGGTGGAGCTCTCCCAATTCGTGCCGTTTCCTACCCGCAATATGCCGATCGCTTCACGTCGTCTACGACATCTCCTTCTCGATGAAGTGCCTAACCTGCAGGCACGAAACGCGTTAGAATTGCACATTGAATTGCGCTTGAATAAAGCCGAGTTGATATTAAAAAATACCGGACTATTACATGGGGGTGTCATCATGGCAGCCGGTGGTACCGAAACAGTTCCAAAGCCAAGCTGGTTGTATGAGTCAGTCCAGACCTATAGCAACATCCCAACTACCTATAAGTAGTAAGTGCCAATTGCAATCTATTATCTGCAGATTTACTGAGATTTATAGGGTTAATGAGCTTCCATTAGACTTGACCATCTATCCTGCCTGGCTTTGGAACAGCTCAGGTCCTTTGGAACAGCATCATGGGGCACCCAGATGTAATAAACATGATAGATCCCCCTTAAAGGATAAGTAAAACTTTAAAATGAGTGAATGTAAAATTGACGAGGTGGCTATTCTAAGACGTTTGCAATTTACATGCATTATTTATTTTCTTTTAATTCCGAGATATTAAGGAATATTTGAGGGTGAACATATAAAAAGGCTCAGATTTGTTATATACAGGTACGGGACCTGTTATCCTGAAAATCCCAAGTCCCGACCATTCTGGATAATGGATGTTTCCGTAATTTGGATCTTGATACCTTAAGTCTACTAGAAAATCATATAAACATGAAATAAAGCCAATAGGCTGGTTTTGCTTCCAATAAGGATTAATTATATCTTAGTTGGGATCAAGTACAAGCGACTGTTTTATTATTACACAGAAAAGGGAAATCATGTTTAAGCATTTTAATTATTTGATTATAATGGAGTCTATGGGAGAAGGCCTTCTTGTAATTCAGAGATTTCAGAATAACAAGTTTCTGGATAACGGATCCCATGCCTGAATATGTCTAGGCAAGTGTCATGAGCGTTAGTACTGTATTGGACCTGTTATCCAGAATGCTCGGGACCTGGGGGTTTCCTGGACAAAGGATCTTTCCGTAATTTGGATCTTCATACCTTAAGTCTACTAGAAAATCATGTAAACATTAAATAAAGCCAATAGGCTGGTTTTGCCTCCAATAAGGATTAATTATATCTTAGTTGGGATCAAGTACAAGCTACTGTTTTATTATTACACAGAAAAAGGCAATCATTTTTAAAAATTTGGATTATTTGGATAAAATGGAGTCGACCTTTCTGTAATTCTGAGCTTTCTGGTTAACGGGTTTCCAGATAGGGGATCCCATACCAGTATGATCATTGTTTGCCTTTGTCTCTCATACAGGAGAGTGCACACTTCAAGTGGACGTCCAGCCCCAAGTCAAGTCAAGTCAAAACCCAGTCAACGCAGTTTTCGGAATCTTCCCGTTCCTTGGATATTTCTAGAGAAAGTACCCATAGCAGTAAATGGGCTGCAGATTATAAACATGAAAGTCCCACGGAGGGAAGGGCACAAATCGACGACCCCCCGACTGTAAAAGCAACAGACGCGTTTCAGAAGAATCTCGTGCCCACTCGCAGTTTATCCCCCCGCAGAAGCAGAAACGAAACCCCCACAGAGGATCCGATCCTTTCCAGAACCCGACAGCAACGGACAGATAATAAGCTACGGATGTCTCTGAGCAGAAAGTCTCTAAAGGAAATCCCGACGGGGGATCAAAGACTAATCAGTGATTTACCTGTAAGTACAAGTAAAACCTACACTTAGTTTGGGGTAATGTGGATAAATGTACTATTTGTATTTTTATAGCAATATAATTTTGGACATATATTCCTAGATTAGCCCAAAGTCAGAGCAAGATGGGCATAGTCTCTAGGCTCTAGTCTCTAGTCCCCTGTATTAAGCACAATTCAGCAGGAACAACCCCCTAAGTTTGCTCATAGTCTGTAAAGTGAGATCCCATAAAACTATGGCAGCATAGGTATTCCCTGTACTAAGCAACATTCAGCAGGAACAGTCCCCTAAATTTGCTCATAGTCTGTACAGAGAGATCCCATAAAACTATGGCAGCATAGGTATTCCCTGTACTAAGCACAATTCAGCAGGAACAGTCCCCTAAGTTTGCTCATAGTCTGTACAGAGAGATCCCATAAAACTATGGCAGCATAGGTATTCCCTGTACTAAGCACAATTCAGCAGGAACAGTCCCCTAAGTTTGCTCATAGTCTGTACAGAGAGATCCCATAAAACTATGGCAGCATAGGTATTCCCTGTACTAAGCAACATTCAGCAGGAACAGTCCCCTAAGTTTGCTCATAGTCTGTACAGAGAGATCCCATAAAACTATGGCAGCATAGGTATTCCCTGTACTAAGCACAATTCAGCAGGAACAGTCCCCTAAGTTTGCTCATAGTCTGTACAGAGAGATCCCATAAAACTATGGCAGCATAGGTATTCCCTGTACTAAGCACAATTCAGCAGGAACAGTCCCTAAGTTTGCTCATAGTCTGTACAGAGAGATCCCATAAAACTATGGCAGCATAGGTATTCCCTGTACTAAGCACAATTCAGCAGGAACAGTCCCTAAGTTTGCTCATAGTCTGTACAGAGAGATCCCATAAAACTATGGCAGCATAGGTATTCCCTGTACTAAGCACAATTCAGCAGGAACAGTCCCCTAAGTTTGCTCATAGTCTGTACAGAGAGATCCCATAAAACTATGGCAGCATAGGTATTCCCTGTACTAAGCACAATTCAGCAGGAACAGTCCCTAAATTTGCTCATAGTCTGTACAGAGAGATCCCATAAAACTATGGCAGCATAGGTATTCCCTGTACTAAGCACAATTCAGCAGGAACAGTCCCTAAGTTTGCTCATAGTCTGTACAGAGAGATCCCATAAAACTATGGCAGCATAGGTATTCCCTGTACTAAGCACAATTCAGCAGGAACTTTCTATATAACACAGTGCATATGTTCCCATGTTTTAAATAATAGGAAAATAAAGAACACATTTATAGCTTCAGAGGTGTTGATCACAATTTACTGTATATGGAGTAAATATCTGTTATTATGTGAGTCCAATTATATATATATATATATATATATATATATATATATATATATATATATGATATACCGTATATGATATTTATAGAGCCGGGTCTTTCATGAGCTTCTTTCCTGGTCCCACGAGTTTCTGACCCAAACTTCCCACAGGTGGAAGAGGCAGATGCCGGCTCTTAGGAAACAATGGAACAGCCGTTGTATAATAAGAAACCTTCTTCCAATCTATTGATTCCAGCAACTTTGTTCTCCCCACTAAGAAAGGGAATTGATTCCGGACGGTTTCTGCTCAGTTATCCGCAAGCTTTGTTTTCCTTCCCCACAGAGGGACAAATAGAAAGTTGAAAAGGTTCTGCCAAGTAAAGACTGAGACAAAATCTCCCTGTTTTTTATGTGAGCTCCCTCATAAACAAACCCCTCCCCTGGTTACAAACGCACTGAAATCAATGGAATTACAGATATTTGCACAATTCACTTCATTTTTTTAAGCTTGTTTCCCTGATAAAAGAAAAAAGTATTTCCTGGATTAACAATAATTACAATAATTACATCCTTTCCTGTATGAAAAGCCCGACCAGATAAATATGGAGCTTAATAAATAACCCCTTTAATGTTGACATGATTTTCTAGTAGATTTAAAGGTACGAAGGTCCAAATTATAGAAAGATCTGCTCTCTGGAAAACCCCAGGTCCTGAGCATTCCGGATAACAGGTCCCATACGTGTAGTAGAGTGTGAGTAGAATGTCACAGTCTGAAACAGGCCTCTGTGAATCCCCCAAAGCCCCTCAAACCCCTCCTGAAACCAGTCCTGTAAACGCCAGGGTCTCTCGGAGTTACAATCAGTGATCTTTATTAAATTGAAATGGTTTTTAATTAAGAAGGAAAGTGTCGCCCTTTGGGTAATATTGCCACCGACCCAAATAGTCCCCTAATTAAACCCCTTCCCATGAATATCTGGAGCCAAACCACTGGCAATGAATCACTGAGCCCAGCGCAATAGAAATATCATTATCTTCATCCTCACACTGCACCGTGCAAGCGTTTTGTAACCAGATTTGTCATTGTAGCAAAAGTTTAAGAGCTCAATAAAAATGTCTTTATCATAAGCATAATATATATATATATCTACACAGGGAGCTGCAGAGCCTCTTTCATTAGTGCTGCATCTGCTGCAAGTCATCTATATACCCACAATATGTTTCCAAGCACATTTTCTTGGCACTGATATTTTACATTTAACAGCAGGATCAACATAAGAAAGAAAAAGAGAGTGCTAATTAGTTGTTAAGGTATGCGGCTTATTAGTAGCAGGGTGATGTAAACAGCACTGAAGTGACAGCATGACTACTGGTTAATAATGTACCCCCTACTGTAAATAATAAGGATATTAGAAGTCACTGAGGGGTTGTTCTGTGACCATATAAAGGCACAAGGCTGCAGGCTGAGTTATACAGGGAACTCTGAGTATCACTCATGTATTATAAGGGATAATGTACCCCCTACTGTAAATGATAAGGATATTAGAAGTCACTGAGGGGTTGTTCTGTGACCATATAAAGGCACAAGGCTGCAGGCTGAGTTATACAGGGAACTCTGAGTATCACTCATGTATTATAAGGGATAATGTACCCCCTAATGATAAGGATATAAGAAGTCACTGTGACCATATAAATGCAGACAGTAACAATTTTATAAATGACCTTCTTTCACAAAACAGAAAGTAACCGAATACAACGTTATGACTCCCTGTCCATCAGACAAAGACTTATGATGTCATTACTGTATAAAATGAGAAATTAACTATAGGAAACACAGAGACAGTGCCAGGCTTTGTTAAATGAGATATTGAAATACTTTTGCAGATTATTTATGCAGCAGAGAAAGTGACAAGTGAATATTTAGTTATTTCTCTCTCTCTCTCTCTCTCTCTCTCTCTCTCTCTCTCTCTCTCTTGCCCTGTCTCTATCTATTTCACAGTTAGACTAAAAAGTGATTCATTTTATCGCAGACTTCTCCTGCCTCCCAGATTATTCATATTCTTGTTTCTTCCATTCTAACAGTCTGGCTGTTGAGTTATTTTGAGTCTATAATAGAACTGCATAAATCTCCCCCAAAACAGCCACTTGTAACAATGAAAGAAATGGGTGAAAAATTGAGCTGTTGAAACATTAAAGGGGAATAAAGGGCTGAGATATAAGGTAACGGCACAGGGATGATCTTGATTCCGAGTGAGATTTAAAGAAGAACACGCGGGGTTCCAGGGGCCCTTCTTCGCAAACGCACACGGACAGGATCATTGGGATTTTTATCATTCTTCCCTTTTGTAACATTCCGAAAGAAACTCGCAGGTTGTATAATGAACAGCAATTTCCCTCATTATTCTCATCTTTCCATATTTACACTGCTTAATGGCACAGAAATGGTTCTTATTGAAACTGCTTATACAGTAATCGCTGTTTTATGCTGTTCAGCCTACGAATTCCCCATACGGCCGTATTTGTGAGAAGAATCATCTTTTTTGGGAGGGAGGAGAAGGTGAAACTTCAAAACACAAATCCCCGCATCAGCTACTTTTCTTAATGCCGTTAGTTTCTATTTTAAAGATCTAATCCCTGACTGTATTGCTTGTTTTATGATGATTGATGCAGTTTAGTAATCACATATAACGTTGCATCCCCTCCAGGGTCCTCGTTTTTATTTACATAGGGACAGAGTTATTTCATTTGAAAAATTAGGGTTCGTCAACTTCAGCCCTTCCAAATTATCCCCATAGCATATTATATGTATATATGTCTGGATGTGGATAGATAGATGATAGATACAGATAAAGAGAGAGAGAGTGAGAAAGAGAGACAGACAGAGATAGAGATAGACAGACAGACAGACAGACAGACAGACAGACAGACAGACAGACAGACAGACAGACAGACAGATAGATAGATAGATAGATAGATAGATAGATAGATAGATAGATAGATAGATAGATAGAGATAGAGAGATATATAGAAAGATAGATGATAGATAGAGAGAGAGAGAGAGAGATGATAGATAGATAGATAGATAGATAGATAGATAGATAGATAGATAGATAGATAGATAGATAGATAGATAGATAGATGATAGATAGAGAGAGAGAGAGAGAGAGAGAGAGAGAGAGATGATAGATAGATGATAGATAGATAGATAGATAGATAGATAGATAGATAGATAGATAGATAGATAGATAGATAGAAAGATAGATGATAGATAGAGAGAGAGAGAGAGAGAGAGAGAGAGATGATAGATAGATAGATAGATAGATAGATAGATAGATAGATAGATAGATAGATAGATGATAGATAGAGAGAGAGAGAGAGAGAGAGAGAGAGAGATGATAGATAGATGATAGATAGATAGATAGATAGATAGATAGATAGATAGATAGATAGATAGATAGATAGATAGATGATAGATAGAGAGAGAGAGAGAGAGAGAGAGAGAGAGAGAGAGAGAGAGAGATGATAGATAGATGATAGATAGATAGATAGATAGATAGATAGATAGATAGAGAGAGAGAGAGAGAGAGAGAGAGAGAGAGAGAGAGATGATAGATAGATGATAGATAGATAGATAGATAGATAGATAGATAGATAGATAGATAGATAGATAGATAGAGAGATATAGATAGAGAGAGAGAGAGAGAGAGAGAGAGAGAGACATGATAGATAGATAGATGATAGATAGATAGATAGATAGATAGAAAGATAGATGATAGAAAGAGAGAGAGAGAGAGAGAGAGAGAGAGAGAGAGAGAGAGAGAGAGATAGATAGATAGATAGATAGATAGATAGATAGATAGATAGATAGATAGATAGATAGATAGAGAGATATAGATAGAGAGAGAGAGAGAGAGAGAGAGAGAGAGAGAGAGAGATGATAGATAGATGATAGATAGATATAGATAGATAGATAGATAGATAGATAGATAGATAGATAGATAGATAGATAGATAATAGATAGATGATAGATAGGTAGTATTTCAGCAGGGCCATAAAGTTTGTTGGATTAACAAAAATATACAATATGGATCATAACAAAATTGGACAGGTGCATAAATTTGGGCACCCCAACAGAGATATTACATCAATACTTAGTTACAAATGTAACAGCCTCTAGACGCCTCCTATAGACTTTGGATTCTGGATGTGGCTATTTTGACCATTGCTCCATACAAAATCTCTCCAGTTCAGTTAAATTTGATGGCTGCCGAGCATGGACAGTCTGCTTCAAATCATCCCATAGATTTTCCATGATATTCAAGACTCCAGAATATTGTACTTGTCCCTCTGCATAAATGTCTTTGTAGATTTCCAAGTGTGTTTAGGGTCATTGTCTTGTCGGAATATCCAACCCCTGCAGCAGAACTTCAACTTTGTGACTGATGCTTGAACATTATCCTGAAGAATTTGATGATATTGGGTTGAATTCATCCGACCCTTGACTTTAACTAGGGCTCCAGTAGTCCCTGAACTAGTCACACAGCCCCACAGCATGATGGGACCTCCACCAAATTGACAGTCGGTAGCAATTGTTTTTCTTGGAATGCCGTGTTCTTCTTCCACCATGCAAAGCGCTTTTTGTTATGAGCAAATAACTCAATTTTTGTCTCATCAGTTCAAAGCACTTTGTTTCAAAATGACTGTGACTTGTCTAAATGAGCTTTTCCATACAACAAGCGACTGTGTTTGTGTGAGGGCAGAAAGGGCTTCTCATCCCCCTGCCATACACATGTTCTTTGTGCAAATTGTGCTGAATTGTAGAACGATGTACAGATACACCTGCATCTGCAGCAAGATGTTCTTGCAGGTCTTTGGAGATGATTTTGGCTTGTCTGTAACATTCTCACAATCCTCCACATATGCCGCTCCTGTATTTTTCTTGGCCTGTCAGACCTGAGTTTTTACAGCAACTGTGCCTGTGGCCTTCCTTTTCCTGATTCCATTCCTTACAGTTGAAACTGACAGTTTAAACGTCTGAGATAGCTTTTTGTAGCCTTCACCTAAACCAGGATACTGAATAATCTTTGTTTTCAGATCTTTTGAGAGTTGCTTTGAGGATCCCATGCTGTCACTCTTCAGAGGAGAGTCAAACAGAAGCACAACTTGCAATTGGTCACCTTAAATACCTCTTCTCATGATTGGACACACCTGCCGATGAAGTTCAAGGCTTAACGAGCTAATCCAACCAATTTGGTGTTGCCAGTAATCAGTATTGAGCAGTTACATGAATTCAAATTAGCAAAATTAGGGAACCCAAATTTTTGCACAGTCAGTTTTTCACATTTGATTTAATTTCACACAATGGAATACTGCTTCACTAAAAATCTTTGTCCAGAAAACACCCCAGTACTCAGATGTTCCTGGGAAATGAAAGACATACCACTGTTATCTTTTTATGTTGAAAGTGGAATAAATTATGCAGGCTGAGAGGGGTTCCCAAACTTTTTCATATGACTGTAGAATAGATAGCAATCTTGTGCAACAATAACTGTTAACAAAACATTTCTGCTAAGTGTTGGGCAGTCGGGCACATTGGAATGGAGTTGGAATTTTAGCTCATTCCTCAGCACAGCTTCAGCTTAGGGATATCGGGGCTTCAGTACTGAGACTCAAAAACATTCTCTACTTTTTTACCCATTCTTGTCTCGTGGCATGGCCCAGATTCTCTTGAGCTTCAGTTTATGGAAACCGGTGTCATTCAGAATTCATAGTTTCATCAATGATGGTAAGCCATACAGATCCGGAGGCAGAGAAGCAGGCCCAACCCATGATACTTCCACTACCATGTTTCACAGAAGTGATAAGGTTCTTATGCTTGAATGCCATGTTTGCTTTCATCATACACAACGCTTTCCTTCAAGCCAAAAAGTTCTATTTTGGTCTTATACACCCAAGTAACATTATTTCTGAATTGTGAATGATTATGAACTGTAGACAGGCAGAAATATTCTTTATTGATGGTAGTGGCTTTCTCCTGGCCATGCACAATATGGTTGTTCATTGTTCTCCTGATGGTGGACATATATACACTGACATATGTCAATACAAGAGAGGCCTTACACTCCTTAAATGTTAGCCTTGGGTTCTTTTTACACACCTTCTTCTTGATGTGATACAGGGTACTGAGGGTGCCCCCAAAATGTCTTATTTGATACAACAAGCCCAAGGGACCTCCCTGCTTGGAATTGTCCTAATGTTGCTTTTTCTTTTTATGATTTTGATGGGGTGCTGAACCCTCTTACTGTGCACCAGGCTAAACATTAAGGAGGTGGATAATATATGTGGACACATTGAATATTTCAGACTGAACCACATATGGAATTCTTCACACTTCATAATCTTTCTCATAACCTGCAGAGTATAAAATGCTGCTGAGTTTGAGATGTCACTGACAAGTATAGGATGTTCAGTTCCAGTGTTACAAATAGAGAAGAAAGCTATGAAGGTTGGAAAGTCAATGTATTTTTTTTTTAAGAAACCTTGTCAATGCTATAGAGATCAAAGTCCTTGAGCATGGAGGGATATTTGAGGCCTTGCTCTGAGGGATAAAACTGGAATAACCCAGAGAAGACCAACCTGTGACCCTCGGCTGTTTCCTCCTTCATGTAATCCATTTCCACAACAGACTTGTGAGCGGCCGATCAGTTGGCTTCTTGTGCTGCAGCATATTCATATATTATCTAGAATTTTTTTTAATTATGCATTGTAATTATAATTTCTAGGATTATGACTGGAGAAATGCTCAGCCTAATCGCTTGAGTGCCTCCGAGATGCAGATGCTGGCCAGTCTGAAGAGACAACAGAATGAAGAGCTGGAAGACTTTGAGACTTTACATGGACTGAGCCGATCCCAGATTGACCAATGCACGGTCAGCATGAGTACAAGTAGTGACGACACAATGAGCTGGAGCTGCTCTATTAAACCAGTAAGTCCAGAACATACACAAGGGGGGGTTATATATATCCTTGTTGGGGCAATGTATCCAAAGTGGCCTGGAATCAGCCAGTAAAGTATGTGGGACAGAAACTGACAGGGGTAGAAATTTGCCTTTATTCTTTAATCCTGTAAACAAACATATGGGCATTGGATTCTTCTCTAACTAAAAGTCCATTGAAATGCGTAAAAATTGATCTGAGCCTCCTCTATTACTAAATTAATAGATAAAGAAACTAATGTTGACGTCTGGGATTTGTGCATAAAAGTTGCCTCGCAGGCAATCGATAGATGTCGGCTCTTCATGTTGTGATGCAAAGTGCCCGGCGGTTCCATGTTTTCTGTACAGTGTTAAAGTTTTTTCTGTTTGTATGACAAAAATCCTTGATGAAAAGAGGATGAATCATAAGCCATTAGCAGATAGAGAGAGACTCTTGGTGAGCATGGCAGCTGTTCAGAGGAGCTTGTCTTCTGGCAATACTTGTGTTAGACAAGCTTGTTTTCCAGCAGAACATTCATTTATCAGCTTTTGTAGCGTTTGATAGGATAAACATTATGGCAGCAGAGTTTGCAAAAAGAAAAGTTTTTTTTGACCCCCCCCACTGAGTATCGTTTTTTCTTAATATCAAACTGAACTTATGGAAATATACGCTCTGATGTATGTTCCCCGGGGGAGGTCGGCGCTGCTGCTGGCCTGCATTTCAGTCTACTGGGCTATATGAAATCACTTGTGTATATGCAACTATTCCAGACCAGATCCATTTGGGGAGGTAGGAGATCAAAGTGTTAGATCTAGTCCTACAGTCCCATTGGGCTGAGAGAGGGACCACCAGCAAGATATTTAGATGAGGCCGTTTCCCTGCCTGCAACATCACCTCCCAAAAATTCACAGGGTCATATATGAACACAAGTACATTGTGCAAAGTGCAGTTTCCATGTTTTTACCCATAATCTAGCATTTTCCCCATAATTCCAGTACAATTGCAGCCACTGATGCAGCAAAATTGCCACATTGCACTTGAGTCTTAACACAAATGAGGTGCCAGTTGCATTTATCACTTTCAATATGAGGGTTGTGTGAAATCTCCGGGCACATTCAAAATGGAGGTTGTATGTGAATGCCTAGCCACAGGACCTGTGCTCCTATTGGACAAGCCACTGTAGGAACCCTGGAGCTATCTCCAGGTCTTGAGAGGTGGTATCTCCAGGCTTCCCCAGAGTCAATAGGGTCTTTATTATTCAAAGTGCTAAGGTAGGGTCGGATGGGTTGACGGACACCAGGAAAAAACCCAGTGGGGATTTCATTCAATAATTCTGTAGGAAACCTGGAATGGTATTTGGTCCCTGTTTGTTTTCCCTTAACCCAATTGTATTCTACACAGCTGATTTGTTTTCTATGGTTTATGTTTATTTAAAGCATACTAATGAATCTGAAGCAAATACAATGTGCACACACATGGATACCGAACCCATTGTTACTGTCCCTTTAAGCATGTTCCAATAAGCTAGAGGTAAAGGGATGAATATTGACAGCCGAACAGAAAGTGCTGGTTTCTGACTTACAAAAGAGAAAGAGCCATGGGGTCGATACTGTTCATGGGTAAGAAGTCGTCCATGTTTTGTTATACAGTAGGGGAATCCACAGACTTTATTTTAAGATAATTTCCTGTTCTGAAGATTCATTCCAGATTCACCTTTTTAAAATCAACTATAAAATCAATTGTGTCCACAAAAGACGGATAACAAAATTGATTTTGTGTCACTGACTGTTGCTTTGCACAATTAATGCACATGAAGAAAGCAAAACAACAAGCTTTTAGCGTGCGTTTCCCCGAACGAATGGTCTCGACAAACGTTCTCAATAAGGATTAACTCTCTTCTACAGCATCGCTGTCTTTACTGTAATAGATCACCACAGTGTTACCATTCACAGAAGATATTGCAGTGCTAAATGATGCTTAGTTTGGGTAGATTTTGTCTTTAAAAGTATTCTGACAAGATTTATATGGTATAGTTGTTATTACTTAATTATACTGTGTACATTGCACGTAATTCATTCTACCATTTGAATCTTGAACCAATAAATGTATATTTTTAGTTGTAATATTGGTGTGTAGACAACCATCTTAGATCATTGTGCCTGGTCATGTGCTTTCAGAAAGAGCCGGCACTTTACTATGGGACTGCTTTCAGATAAGCTATTGTTTCTCCTACTCAATTTAACTGAAGGAATTGTGATTTGGGTAGCCGGACTTGGATTATTACTATTGAGTGCTCTTCTCATATCTACCACTAGGAGGGGCATGGGAGCATTTTTAACAATGCAGGTGTCAGGGAGGTTTTATTCCGGGGTTGAAAGGGAGGGAGTTATATTGTAGGGTGTCCTAACGCACTGCCTTAACCTATAAGGAACGCATATTAGGACATCAGGGGAAATCCATCTCCTGTATGCGATCTCCTATGCTAAAGGAATGCAACGGTACCTGCGTTTCCACTCACCCCTTCTCAAAACAGATTTCAAACCTCGCTCCTCCCTTCTCAGCTGTCAGGTCCTGCTCCTCACATCTCCCTCCTCAGCCATCCGATCTGGGTCCTCGCGCCACACTCCTCAGCCATCTGACCTGGGTCCTCGCTCCTCCCTCCTCAGCCATCCGTCCTGGGTCCTAGCTTCTCCTTCCTCAGCCGTCAGCTGTAGCTCGAATTTGACTGCTGCAATTAAAAAACTGAAAACGTCTATTGGCTAAAACAAATGGCAATAACAAGTAACTATAATCAGGGCGCAGGGCTGAATATGTGCACCCGGAGGAGTAAGGAGCAACAGCCGATGACTGAGGAGGGAGAAGCTAGGACCCAGGATGGATGGCTGAGGAGGGAGGAGTGAGGAACAAGGACCCAGGACTCACTGACAAGGGAGGAGTGAAAAGCGAGGACCCAGGATGGATGGCTGAGGAGGAAGGAGTGAGGAGCAAATGCTGACGGCTGAGAAAGGAGGAGTGAGGTGTGACATCAGCCTCAAAGGATGGGTGAGTAAAAAAATATGCCATGTCGCATTCCTCTTGCTTAGGACAGCGCATGCAGGACAACTATTTCCCCTGATGATGTCCTAAAATGCGTTCTGCAAGCCTAATCAAGAACGAGAGTGCATCATTCCTTATCCGGGTCACCGCTATCAAGTGACACTTGATAAAGGGCACACAAGGCCTGAAACATGATGTGTAGTACATGGCATTTAATATGCTTTTTGAGTGCTCTCCTCGATTTCCTAAGGAGGGGGTGATATCACTGCAGCAGTAAAGAGAGACTGACGTTTATCAGAGCACGAGTCACATGACTGGGGGCACCTGGGAAACTGACATGTTAGATTTCAAGATTACATATTAAAGGAGAAGGAAAGGCTAAAACTAAGTAATCTTTATCAGAAAGCTCTATATAAATACACCAGTAAACCCTCAAAGTAATTCTGCTCTGAGTCCTCTATCAAAAGAAACAGCATTTCTTTCCATCTATTGTGTATACATGGACTTCTGTATCAGACTTCCAGTTTTCAGCATAAACCTCCAGGGCTAGGCCTTGAGCATGCTCAGTTTGCTCCTCTCTCCCTCCCTGCTGTAATCTGAGCCCAGAGCTATGAGGGAGCAGGGAGAGACTCAGGCAGGAAGTGATGTCACACCAAGCCAATATGGCAGCTGCTATCCTAAACAAACAGAGAGAGCTTCTAGAGCGGTTTACTTAAATATGGTAAAGCATTCTACAGAATAAATATAGTCTTATAGCTTGCACTATTGTGGCTAATCTATTGGCAATAAACTGTTTTAGTAGGTTTTCTTCTCCTTTAACGAAAATCTGTTTGCTGAAAAACAGGTTTTGATGCAGGTTTCTTCTGGTTTTTATCATGACAGGATCCCTTTAAAAAAACCCTTAAATGTTGCTTACCGCATATTGGCTATATAGGTAGAAAAGTCACATGACTGTAAATGTCCCTCCTGTTTGTCTAAATGAGATGTTTGTATTATACGATGTAAAAGTAAGTGCAAATAGGGAACAGAAGTAAAAACAGACAACATTTAGTAGATCACAGCAAGATAGAGACAGTAGAGACAGCTGAATGTAGTAGGGCAACATGGAGACCATAGGGGAACACAGAGATAAGAGGGTAAGATGGAAAGAGTGGAGTAGAGTAAAGATACTAGAGCAAGATGGAGATAGAAGGAGAGACAGTAGGACAAATAGTGGTAGAGAAAGATAGTGGGGCTCATTTATAAACACTGGGCAAATTTGCACCTGGGCAGTAACCCATGCCAACCAATCAGATGTCTGCTTTCACTGTTCAACCTGCAGCTAGCTGGAAACAAGGTAATAAGTGATTGGTTGCTATGGGTTACTGCCCAGGTGCAAATTTGCCCAGTGTTTATAAATGAGCCCCAATATCAGTAGTGCAAGATGGTGACATTTCTGTGGGTTTTGCCCAACTGAAAGCCATTGAGTTGTTGCCCCCAGTAGGTTATTCACATTCTCATATTTCTTTATAAACCACAAAGCTCTTGATAATCTTGTCTGATCCCTGGAAATGGTATTTGTTTATATTTCACACATTTTGGTTTTGGCTTTGTTGTAAATGTCATCTTCCTCCACCTCGGAACATTCATTTCTAAAGTGTTCTTTCTTGTATAATTACATGTAAGCGCGAGAGCTTCTCCCGGCATAACACGGATACTCGTAATGCCGACACAAGGTAAATAAATATTAGATACAGTCAACACCGTAACCTGGAGATGCTCCATCAAACACAGGACCTTCAGCTCACGTCAGCTTCACAGTACAGCAACTCCACAAAGCAATCCTGCCAAATGTCACACAATGTTCTGTTATACAGACAGCTAGAATCTCAGCTGCCATAAAGCAGGGCAAGACTGCTGCTTACAATGTGGATCAGATAGGATCTGTGCAGCCACTGGGACAGAATGCTCTGTTATACAGATAGCTAGAATCTCAGCTGCCATAAAGCAGGACAGGACTGCTGCTTACAATGGGGATCAGATAGGATCTGTGCAGCCACTGGGACAGAATGCTCTGTTATACAGATAGCTAGAATCTCAGCTGCCATAAAGCAGGACAGGACTGCTGCTTACAATGGGGATCAGATAGGATCTGTGCAGCCACTGGGACAGAATGTTCTGTTATACAGATAGCTAGAATCTCAGCTGCCATAAAGCAGGGCAAGACTGCTGCTTACAATGTGGATCAGATAGGATCTGTGCAGCCACTGGGACAGAATGCTCTGTTATACAGATAGCTAGAATCTCAGCTGCCATAAAGCAGGACAGGACTGCTGCTTACAATGGGGATCAGATAGGATCTGTGCAGCCACTGGGACAGAATGCTCTGTTATACAGATAGCTAGAATCTCAGCTGCCATAAAGCAGGACAGGACTGCTGCTTACAATGGGGATCAGATAGGATCTGTGCAGCCACTGGGACAGAATGTTCTGTTATACAGATAGCTAGGATCTCAGCCATAAAGCAGGACAGGACTGCTGCTTACAATGGGGATCAGATAGGATCTGTGCAGCCACTGGGACAGAATGTTCTGTTATACAGATAGCTAGAATCTCAGCTGCCATAAAGCAGGACAGGACTGCTGCTTACAATGGGGATCAGATAGGATCTGTGCAGCCACTGGGACAGAATGTTCTGTTATACAGATAGCTAGAATCTCAGCTGCCATAAAGCAAGGCAGGACTGCTGCTTACAATGGGGATCAGATTTGATCTGTGCAGCCACTGGGACAGAATGCTCTGTTATACAGATAGCTAGAATCTCAGCCATAAAGCAGGACAGGACTGCTGCTTACAATGGGGATCAGATAGGATCTGTGCAGCCACTGGGACAGAATGTTCTGTTATACAGATAGCTAGGATCTCAGCCATAAAGCAGGACAGGACTGCTGCTTACAATGGGGATCAGATAGGATCTGTGCAGCCACTGGGACAGAATGTTCTGTTATACAGATAGCTAGAATCTCAGCTGCCATAAAGCAGGACAGGACTGCTGCTTACAATGGGGAGCAGCAAAATGAAGCTTTTTTTTTAACCAAAACCACAGAATATATTATTTTCAGGATTATAAAAAAAAAAAAACTTGACATTTGATGGTAGGAATGAGACACTAAATAACCTTCTATACTTGTTGACAGGACAATTCCAGAGGACAATGGTGCCAGTCGATAGGCTCCCGAGGCAGAGAGATACGGCGCTTATCTGATTATGATAATATTCTCAATAAGGGCAAGTTAGACCGTGTGCGGAAGCTGGAAGTATCGATCTGGAATTCAGAAAGGCAGGATAAAGGATTATTCCTCCCCCAGCCCTGACTCTGCTTTAGGGAATCATTTACTAAGTAGAGGCAATTGCTTTAGAAAAACATCCCCTGATCTCAGTGTAGGAGGCGGAAGCAGTGCCAGTGACACTATAAATCAGCGGCAGCTCTGGGACATTAATGTTTCATTACTGGGGATTAGCAGGAGCACCTTCCTATTCTGCAACTCCCCACCGACCCCCTTATTCACAGCAGAACTGGGCTCAGTGTTCGGAGAAAAGATTTGGGCTCCCAGAATCGCGACGGACATACTGGGCCTCATTCACTAACAGCAGATGAAGCAGCAGGTGCTGCAGATGCCAATTTTGTGCTCTAAAATCCCAGTGCCAAATGCATTGGTGCCTGTAGGGTTTAGAGTCAGTATTGTGGCACCTAGTATGGCATTTCCCTGGATCCATGTGCTTTATACCAGCTCCCTTTGTATAGCACACATGTATAGTTTACCTCTTGTGATGCCCGTATTAATGCTGACGCAATTCACACGTGATTTATAAAAGGCTGCGCCCATATTGGGGCATGACCTACACCTGGTGGGGCAATATTTCATTTCCATTGGAGAACATATGATTAGTGATGGGGAAATCTGTCCCGCTTCGATTCACGGACAAAATTCTTCAATCGGTGAAAAATTCACAAAACGCATTAAAGACAATGGGCAATATTTTGACGCACAACAATATTGACACGAGCGACAATTTTTACATTTTGTCCAAATGCATCAAAGTCAAGGGGCGTCCAAATAATTTTGACGAGCAGTGATTTTTTTGATGCAGCAAATTTTTCCACTACTACTATTCGCAGCAGTTTCACGAAAACATTCACCATCGGCGAAATCTGGAAAGTCGCCACAAATCCATGCCTGTCGAATAAATTCACCCATCACTACATTATTATGATTATTTACAAATATACAGGTATGGGATCTGTTCTCCAGAATGCTTGGGACCAGGGCTGTATTTAGGTCCAATGCAGCCCTATGCACCGGACCTAAACACGCCCCTTACGTCACGTGATTCCTCTGCCCCTCCTTCCCCTGATTCCCCCCAGCTCCCTCACCGGTTTTCCTATGGAAATCTGTGGCGGAGGGTGGGGGAATTAAAGAAAAAAAACAAAAAATAGGCAACCGAGGGCCACCCCCAAAACCATGCCGCCCTATGCAGCATTAAAATAAATAATGGGCAAATTTGGATCTTCATACCTTAAAGGGGTGGTTCACCTTCAAACAACTAGTTGTTTTCAGACAGAACACAAGAAATAACGACTTTTTCCAATAACTTTCTATTTTCTATGTGTCACCGTTTTTCTAATATTGAAGTGTAAATTTTTTCACCTTCTGAAGCGGCACTGAGAGGGGGTCGCCGACCCTATAAACTGTTCTAAATGGATACATTTAGTTGATACTTTTCTTATCTTTATCCCTGCTGAGCAGAATCTCTGGGTTACATTACAGGCAGCTGTTAGAACTGATACAATAGTTACTAATACTCCAGAGATGTTGCTGAGAAATGGATCAACTCAATGTTGCAAAATTGTAACAGTTCAGAGTCTGCGCCTGAATTACTGAGCTGTCAGACTCAAACACCAGAGACACCAACATTCAACTTTACACTGCGTATCTTGTCGTGCTAAATAAATAAATGATGATGATGATGATGACACTTTGGGGCACATTTATCAAGGGTCGAATTTCAAATTGAAAAAAACTTCGAAATTCAAATTCAAAAAGACCAACCGAAATTAAGTCAAAGTTTTTTTTTTGGTCGAATAGGTCAGTTTTCGATCCGTATTCGGCTGAATACGAATCGTACGAATCAAAGGAATATCGCATTCGGGCGAATTTGATTCAAAGTTTTTCCCAAAAAAAACTCCAAATAGGTTCTAGGAGGTCCCCCATAGGTTAAAACAGCAATTCAGCAGGTTCTAGATGGTGAATGGTCGAAGTCGACAGTACATCGAATTTGGACTATTCCCTAGCTGAAGTACACAAAAAAATAACTTGAAATTTTAATTTTTTTCATTCGAATATTCACCTCGACCTTTGCTAAATCTGCTCCTTACATTTTGTAAAAACTGAAAAAAAATAAATAATGGAAAATAATTGAAAAAAAGGCTTTATTTCTGGGGAACAATCTGAAAACAACTGAATTGAAAAAAAGTGATTGGAAGGTGAACGACCCCTTTAAGTCTACTAGAAAATCAAATAAACATTAAATAAAATAGGCTGGTTTTGCCTCCAATAAGGATTAATTATATCTTAGTTGGGATCAAGTACAAGCGACTGTTTTATTATTACACAGAAAAAGGAAATCATTTAAAAAAAAATGTGGATTATTTGGATAAAATGGAGTCTATGGGAGACGGCCTTCCCGTAATTCAGAGCTTTCTGGATAACGGATACATGTACAGTGGTTGGTCCTTATATGGAGAAGCTTAATCTGTAAATCTCCTTTATTCCCCCCAGTGAGGTCAAATAATGTCACCAGTATTAGCACAACATTCCCTCTCGTGCCTATAAATCAATATCCTCATACACTCGCTCTGTAAATATCAAATTGCATTATTTATCCAACTGTCACATTGCAGCCCATAGGAAATATCCAGTTGCAGAACATTCCATTGGCCGCTTCGGCCTTCCCGGCAGCGCAGATTGGCACATCCACGTGTCACATGTTTTCCCTACTCTGCAAGGGTTAATGTAATTAAAGCTGCAATGACTGCACCCGGTCTAGTAACCCATAGCAACCAGTCAGATATTTGGAGGGAGCACTGGGTGCATTGCTGTCAGGCATCTGTCTAACAATAAATAAGATTAGGGTAAACATTCCATTAACCAGATATTTAAAGGGGAACGCCAGCAAAATACTGTAACAAAAACGTTCATTCTAAGCAGCTTTCCGTTATGTATTCAACCAGTTTTCCAGTGGCCGGAGCGGCAGTGAAAGGGTTACCCATGCAGCCGCCAGTTGAAAGTGCCAGATGAAAGGCTGATCCTCCAGCTGTTTAGACAAACACTGGGCAGGAAGTTTCATCCGCTCCTAATGCATCCGGTTAGCAAAGTGGTCCATGAAAAGTGCCAGGACAGATCTATCAATTACATTTTCTGAAAGCAGCAATATTTTCGGCAGTTGGGAACGTATCATCACCTGTATTAATGGCGACTGACTGCCGTCTACTCAGTGAGCGCACCTTCCATATAACAAAGAAAGTGTCCTCAGCATGCTCAGTGCAAACAGGGCGACTGTCACAAAAAAATTAAAAAAAAACAGAAAGAAAGGTAAAAAAAGACAGAAAAAAACAATTTTCTTAGTTTACAGAAAGGGAGTGATTTGTGCTGTTTTTATTGCTATACCAACAGCGCCACCACTTGGCCATTTCATGCACAGCAGGGATCTGGGTCACACCAGCCTAACATTCCCTTTAGTCGAAATGTTTATATTTTGTCTCCGGTATACAGGACATTTGCACCTGCATTTGTTTAGGGAATTTGCCCTGGGGCCTCCAGACCGGGCTCCTTCGGAGACAAATTTGCTGCAAAGCCAATGAAGTGTGGATATTATCTGGCTTTAGTGGTTCTTTATAATATTGGTTTATTATATTATTATTGGGATTTTGTCTTAAAGATACGAAAAGCATTTCAACCACTGGAATTGTGTTCCGACCAACATGGATTTATGCCACTTAGTTCCCATAAAGTACTGTTTTATTATTAGTTATTATTATTTATAACTTGATTAACTAATCAAGTGCGCCTAGATTACCACTCTATGGGAGGGATCTCGAAGTGGGTGAAGAGGTTGGCACGGGGGGCTATTACATAGCCGCAATAGCTTACAACCTATAGAACCCACTGATACTGCCCTGGCCGATCAGTTTTCCTGCTCCATACCAATTTTTTAATGGACATCGATTTTAGTTACGTTTTAAGGAGATGGAAGCTATCAAAGCAGTTTATTGCCAATAGATTAGCTACAGCAGAGCAAGCTATAACATATTTATTCTGCAGAATTCTTTACAATACCTGAGTAAAACAGCTCTAGAATCTCTGTTTGTTTAGGATAGCAGCTGCCATATTAGCTTGGTGTGACATCACTTCCTGCCTGAGTCTCTCCCTGCTCACTCATAGCTCTGGGCTCAAATTACAGCAGGGAGGGGAGGGAGAGAGGAGCAAACTGAGCATGCTCAAGCCCAAGCCCTGGAGGTTTAAGCTGAAAACAGGAAGTCAGATACAGAAGCCCATGAGTGCACAATAGAAGGAAAGAAATGTGATGTTTGAGGACTCAGAGCAACATTACTTTGAGGGTTTACTGGAGTATTTATATAGACCTTTCTGATAAAGCTTACTTAGTTTTAGCCTTTCCTTCTCCTTTAATTAACAAATACACATGAGTTTCGGACGCTGTGGATAGGGTGCAGTTATATGGGTCAGCTCTTTCTCTTTGCTCTTGTGATTTATGGTTAATTATCTGACTCTTCACACCATTTATTTTCTGTGACTGATGGTTGGTGCTCCCCAATATCCAACGCTCCCTCTTACCCCAATCTGACAGCCCAGTATAACGGTGACAGCTTTATAAACGCAGTGGTCATTAAACTGGGAAAAAACTGCTTTAAACCATGTAGCACAAAAGTAGTTCTGATAACTAATCTGGTGCAACTGCTCATGGTTGACAAATGAAGGCAAAGTAAGCCTTGTTCCAGACCCCTTGCCCTATAACCCTAGCTTAACCCTCCCCTGACTGACTTCCTAACCCCAGACTAGGCCACCCTACTGTACCTTTCTTTAGGCATTTCAATAGCTCAAATCAGGATACAATAGATTGATTTAATACAGGAATATACAGCAGGGATGTCCAGGCAGTGGCCCTTAAAGGAGAACTAAAGCCTAACTAAAGAAGTAGGTAGAAATGTTGTACATGATGTTTTGTGCTTCTGTACCAGCCCAAGGCAACCACAGCCCTTTAGCAGTAAAGATCTGTGTCTCCAAAGATGCCCCAGTAGCTCCCCATCTTCTTTTCTGCTGATTCACTGCACATGCTCTGTGCTGCTGTCACTTACTGAGCTTAGGGAGCCACTCACAATATACAGTACACATAGAATAGAAATGTCACAATATAAGGCTGATTAGTAATTAATACACATAATTACTACATGGCAGCACAGAAACCAGTGCAATTAGCATCAGAATTTAATAATCAGCAAACCTGCAGCATCAGCTTATATTACAGCCAGGGAAGCTCATTTTCTGCTGGATAATTAGTGACGAGCCCTAAGCTTAGCTTCTCAACAGCCAATCAGAGCCCACTGAGCATGTGAGTGTCACAGACACTTTCCAAGATGGTGACCCCCTGTGACAAGTTTGAAGTCCTGGATCATTGCTGCTATTGACAAGCTGAAACTTTAGCCTCGTGCAATAAGTTCACTATATAAAATAGGACATTTTTAGCCATATTCATTTTTAGGATTTAGTTCTCCTTTAATGGCCCCAGACTTTCAAGCAAACAAACCAACAAACATGGACCCCCCCTCCAGCTAGAATGTGAAACATAACCCCCAATCCCCCACGTGCACGTGACCCACTGCCTCTGACAACACCATTCCCCACTAGGCCAGGGACCCCCAATATTTATACTTTAACTCCACTAACTCCACTTTTTCTTTACCTCTGAATATTCAGCACATTACAGGATATTATGGGACATGTAGTTGAGCCTGAGGATGATTTTGCTTCTGATTTGGCCCATTTTTGCCAAGTTTCAGTGTCTCTGAACCAGACCCATTAGGAGACAGATGAAAATTGAGTAATTAGCATTTATACAGAGTAACCGTTGGGCATGGGAGCTGTTCACTTTACAGTCAATGGCAGTTGCGTTTATTGTGAAACTAATCAGCAGTATGTGGGTTCTGTGACAGACAGTGGGCTTTGGAGAAATCTGTACAAACAAAGCAATTCTGCCGTTAAACCACACGCTTTCTCAGCATCCATGACAGCTTATCCCCTCAAATTAATTCCTCATATTCTGGCACATTGCCCGTCTCTCAAACTTCCCGAGCCAAGTGCACTGCTGGCTAATAGTACGGAACAGAATCGCAGTGTGTCGCTCACCCAGAGACATTTGGCCTTTTTACTGTGGCTAAAGATGATACATTCGCTGAAAAAATATTCATTTATCAAAAAGAAATACAGTACGGCAATAGGGACGGATTTATTAACACAGGCACTAAACTGCATTGGAACCACTACCAATATATGTAACTAATTTAGCCCATCGTTTCCTACTTCATATATATATATATATATATTTGCTTTATATTATGCTAAGAGCCCACATGACTCAAAAGGGGGCCATATTTGCCAATTCCATGTATAATACCCAGAACACACAGCAGATAAATACAGTGGCAATTCCATGTATAATACCCCAGAACACACAGCAGGATAAATACAGGGCTAATTCCATGTATAATATCCCAGAACTCACAGCAGGATAAATACAGTGCCAATTCCATGTATAATACCCCAGAACACACAGCAGGATAAATACAGTGCCAATTCCATGTATAATACCCCAGAACACACAGCAGATAAATACAGGGCCAATTCCATGTATAATACCCCAGAACACACAGCAGATAAATACAGGGCTAATTCCATGTATAATATCCCAGAACACACAGCAGGATGAATACAGTGCCAATTCCATGTATAATACCCCAGAACACACAGCAGATAAATACAGGGCTAATTCCATGTATAATACCCCAGAACACACAGCAGGATAAATACAGTGCCAATTCCATGTATAATACCCCAGAACACACAGCAGGATAAATACAGTGCCAATTCCATGTATAATACCCCAGAACCCACAGCAGATAAATACAGGGCCAATTCCTTGTATAATACCCCAGAACACACATCAGGATAAATACAGTGCCAATTCCATGTATAATACCCCAGAACACACAGCAGAATAAATACAGTGCCAATTCCATGTAAAATACCCCAGAACACACAGCAGATAAATATAGGGCCAATTCCATGTATAATATCCCAGAACACACAGCAGATAAATATAGGGCCAATTCCATGTATAATATCCCAGAACACACAGCAGGATAAATACAGTGCCAATTCCATGTAAAATACCCCAGAACACATAGCAGAATAAATACAGGGCCAATTCCATGTATAATACCCCAGAACCCACAGCAGGATAAATACAGAGCCAATTCCATGTATAATACCCCAGAACCCACAGCAGGATAAATACAGGGCCAATTCCATGTATAATACCCCAGAACCCACAGCAGGATAAATACAGTGCCAATTCCATGTAAAATACCCCAGAACACACAGCAGGATAAATACAGTGCCAATTCCATGTATAATACCCCAGAACACACAGCAGATAAATATAGGGCCAATTCCATGTATAATATCCCAGAACACACAGCAGGATAAATACAGGGCCAATTCCATGTATAATACCCCAGAACACACAGCAGATAAATACAGGGCCAATTCCATGTATAATACCCCAGAACACACAGCAGGATAAATACAGGGCCAATTTCATGTATAATATCCCAGAACACACAGCAGGATAAATACAGGACCAATTCCATGTATAATACCCCAGAACCCACAGCAGGATAAATACAGGGCCAATTCCATGTAAAATACCCCAGAACACATAGCAGAATAAATACAGGGCCAATTCCATGTATAATACCCCAGAACCCACAGCAGGATAAATACAGGGCCAATTCCATGTATAATACCCCAGAACCCACAGCAGGATAAATACAGGGCCAATTCCATGTATAATACCCCAGAACCCACAGCAGGATAAATACAGGGCCAATTCCATGTATAATACCCCAGAACCCACAGCAGGATAAATACAGGGCCAATTCCTAGATAATACCCCAGAACACACGATAGAT
The DNA here is from genome assembly GCA_038501925.1 of Xenopus petersii. Lineage (NCBI taxonomy): Eukaryota > Metazoa > Chordata > Amphibia > Anura > Pipidae > Xenopus > Xenopus petersii. Next base: position 154,297,191 of record CM076678.1, read on the forward strand.
AAATACAGTGTCAGTTTCATGTATAATACCTCCATTCTGTTAATGTAGGAACCTGATTTGGTAACCCAAACCTTCATTAAAATCCCCCATGATGAGTCTATTTTTATGGGGTTCTCCAAGCGGAGTGGAGTGTTTTACGCTGCCCATGGAGGTTCAACCTTTGTTCATGGCCCCCTTACTGAATAACGAAGGTTGCAGGAGAATATTGATGTATCAGTCATTTAACCAAAGTTCTAAAAACATCTATGGCATTAAGTTCTCACCTTTATTGACCTTCAAACAGGGCTTCCAGGTGTATCTAGGAGATCAAAGGAGTCAATCTCCCCAAATCTCCCACTAACTGGCCTTCAGTTTGAGCCCCCTCTCCACTTACCTAAGCTCTATAGCCCACAGTATAGGAAGCCCTTCGCCCCTGGGAGACCCCCTAACCAGCTTGGGAACCCCAGATACTGTTTTATGTACAGGGTCCAATGGCGACTGGGGAAAGGGCAAATGATCACATTAAAAGCAAAGTGGTGAATTAGAACTAATGATTCCCCCCATGTGATTAATGATTGGGCGACAGGGCTTTTAAACATGTGAATATCGATGGCCAAGAAAATGTTGAAATTGCCTTAAAGGAACTAATCACAGGCAAAATCAATGACTAATTAAAATGCTGAAAGATTATACATATCCGCAATGGAGACATAATGAAAAACAGTGATAATTATGTTGGAAATGTGTAATGCATGAAATTAATCTAAAGGGTAAGCTATTCAAATCTCAAGAAAATACAGCCCAAATAATAAATGTAGGGGCCAAAGTTTATTCACTTACCAGAAGCCGGGAAGGGCCTAGGAGCCGGCGCAGCCATGATTGACCACTACAGGGCACCGTACCCAAACTCATCACATGCGCTAATGCTCATTCTACTCTAATTACCTCCTCCTCCCCCTGATAACCAGGAACTGAGAGGTTATTTTTGGTTATTATCTGACGTTAACGGGAAAGTAGCATGAAAAACAAACCATAATAAGCACTGCTGGACGGTCACAAATATATATTCATTATTTAGCTTAATTAGAAATGAAAAACCGTTGATAAATGCACAGAGTTTGGATTCTACGCTCCATCTTCTCAGCAAACTCGCATCACTGTTATTGTGAAACTCACCCAGAGCCAGCGAGTAGTGATGGGCGAATTTATTTGGCAGGCGTGAATTCACGGTGAAATGGCCGTATCGCCGCTGGCGAATAAATATGCAAATTTGGATTGTTTTGGCGACGGTTCCAACGCTGACGCCAATTTAGACGCTGGCGACAATAAATGGATGCCCATTGATTTTAATAGGTGCCGACCTCAACTTTGACGCCGGCGCCCATTTTGTCACCAGCCTCAAAATCGCTGTATCGCGAATTTTTCGCGGGAAATTCACGGTGAATCGATATGGGACAAATTCGCCCGTCACTACAGTGAGTCTCATTTACAGTATGTTCATCGGCCGGGGGTGCAAAGTGCTAAAAACAGGTGCAAACACCCTGCCCAATATGGGTGCAGGACATTGAGCTCCAGAGTAGAATGCAATGACTGTCTCTTTTGGGATTAGTGCTGTATGCATCCGGCAGCAGGGTCAGACTGGACCAACCCAGGACCTTCTTCCCTCCCTGATGACCAGGGTGTGGGGGCCCCAAACTCCTGCTGTGGGCACCTTTTCTGGCCCGAGATCTGTGGCCAGGTCTGTTGTTGGCTGAGAGCCACGGGCCGAGGAGAAGAGAGGAGGTAAATGTCAGAGCAATCATGGGGCAAGAGGTGAGGTTGATGGGCCCTTAAGTTGACTGTCCCAGTAGGCCCCCGGACACCCAGTCTGCACCTAAATAAATCCAGTCTGAGGTACAGAGAGCAGCAGTGCCCCAGACACAATGTAACTGAGCCTGAACCTGCTTGTCATATGAGCTTGCACTTCACTTCTGCTGGAAGGCCGTGGCAGTAAAATTTCCCGATGTACCACAGGTCTAATAGACAGACTATGAGACAGCCGTATGATACAGGCAGGTAGGGAGGAAGGTTATGTAGGAAATAAAGGCATAATGGCATCTACTTTCCCTATATGGACGGCAGGGATCAGGGGAGCAGACGGAGCACTTGGGGTACATGTTCAGTGCCACAAAAGAATCATCAGTGACGCTCACACATCACTGTTGTTACCCATAAAACTTGATTCAGTAGTTAATGGTTTTGGCTTGGGACTCGTTGAGTTGCTGGCACGGCTAGTGGGGCTGGATGTGCAGTTTGTCGAGCCACTCGCCTTGAGAACAAACAGCTTGAGCGGCAGATGAACCAGAGCAGAATTAGCAGAGAACCTTTCCAAAGGCAAATCAGATGGAATCGTGAGATAACAAGTCACAAGCTGTGGATTGAACTAGAGAACTTACTGAGAGGCTGAAGGGCAAGTTGGGTGTGTGACCCAGGCCTGGCTTGTACCATCTCCATCTCCCTGCTCCATCCACACATGTTGTACCCCCAGCTTCTGATTGTAGGTGAAAAAATTAATCCACCACCAAAACCAAAATGTGTGTTTTTTTTAAATTCTGATACTCAAGATCCTCTTCCTAAGGCCAATGGAAAATGGGTATCTGTGTCCATACAAAGTGGGTTCCTGTAATACAGGAGTGCCCATACTTTACTAATGTGGGGTCTACCTTTAGTAATGTTGTCCCTTTATCATTTACATCCATAATAGCATTGCTAGCATTTTCTATTGCTTAAATATCAGATTGATTGTTGGGTTATATTGATATATTTAAGAATGTTATTTATTATTATATTATTATGATATTGTATTATTATTATTAACTATTCCTTATGTAACCATAGCACAATAAATATCTGAGCAGAAGGGTGATTTAAACTAACTGTACATCTTAAGACTAGACAGTGTCATGAGATCTACTGATCACCAGCTAAAGGTCTACTGGATCTCAATCTACCTTTTAGGCAGCCCTCCTGTAATAGAGAAGCGGTGCTGATCCATTACAGGGAGCTACTGGGACAGACAGGCTGTGCTTATCCAATACTGAGAGAGAGAAGCGGTGCTGATCCATTACAGGGAGCTACTGGGACACACAGACTGTGCTTATCCAATACTGAGAGAGAGAAGCGGGGCTGATCCATTACAGGGAGCTACTGGGACACACAGACTGTGCTTATCCAATACTGAGAGAGAGAAGCGGGGCTGATCCATTACAGGGAGCTACTGGGACACACAGACTGTGCTTATCCAATACTGAGAGAGAGAAGTGGGGCTGATCCATTACAGGGAGCTACTGGGACACACAGACTGTGCTTATCCAATACTGAGAGAGAGAAGCGGGGCTGATCCATTACAGGGAGCTACTGGGACACACAGACTGTGCTTATCCAATACTGAGAGAGAGAAGTGGGGCTGATCCATTACAGGGAGCTACTGGGACACACAGACTGTGCTTATCCAATACTGAGAGAGAGAAGTGGGGCTGATCCATTACAGGGAGCTACTGGGACAGACAGATGGTGTCGGCACATCAGGGTGCAAGTGCAAAAAAACAGAGCAAACCACCATGTCTGTTGCACGATTGAGCCTTTCATCCATTGTGCTCCCCATTTCATCAGTGCTGTACTAATGATGGGCAGCTGAGGGAGGGACATAACTTGGGCATCAATCAGATCTACATGTTAGCGAGGGCCGGTGGGCTCAGGGTGGAGAGGGGCATAGAGTGAAGAAAGGCCCTGAATGTATTTACTTTCTAGATGGGCACTATGGGGTGAGATTTTATGCCCCTAGAGCTCTTATAAATGAAGCCCAGACTGATCTGAACCATTATAGTGGGCTGCTGATGAGAGAAGCTGTGCTGGGTGTTTAAATGGGCTGCAATTATACTGAGTGCTGAGTACCACATATACTCCCTGGGGCGCTCCACCAATGAGGCGAGTTGAGAAACTCACCTCAGGCAGCAGCGCCCCCCCTGGTTGCCAGGCCCCTCCTGGTAACTAGGAGCTGAATTTCCATTTTTTCAACCTGTAAATTTGGATCTTCTAGTGCAGAGAGCGCAATTGCGCTAGCAATATGGATGCCCTCCGGCGCTGAAAGTGCTATGAGTGCTATGGGGAGGGGGGGCGGTAGAACGAAGGCCGACTTGGGCAGCAAAATGCCCTGGATCGCCCCTGTATACTCCCCAATATTGAGCAGAACAAATAGGTGGACTTGTTGCTGCGACCACAAATTCCTACTAACCAGTGAAGTAAATACATATTACTGGGCCCCTCAGCAAGTAATTTTTCGGCCCCCAAAATGTCTAGAGGTTGACCTGTTTTACCAATATATATTGAAATTGTATATGAATTAGGGCCTTATGGGGCCCCTATACCTCCTGGGCCCCCTGCAGCCTCAGGGTCTGCTTCCTCTATAGTTACTCCCCTTCTAGTAACCCCTCAAGTAGCTCCCCCTGCTGTTACCTGGAGAGGCTTGCGCTAGTGGCGTGTAACAAGCAACTCGAGTAGCAGGAATTAGGAATCCATAAGATTCTTTTTCTTGTTTTATATATGACATCTAGTGATGGGAGGATTTATCCCATTGTGCTTTGCTGAAAAATTTGTGAATTGACCACGAAATTCACTAAACGGCGAAAAATTTGTGAAGCTCGAAAATTGATGCCCGAAAAGTGGCTCACGTCAGTTTTGACGTGGTGTTAAAGTCAACGGGCATCCAAATAGTTTTGTTGCCCATCGATTTTGACGTGAGTGACTTTTCGGACGCGCGTCCATAATAATAAAGCGTGGAAATTCACTGCGAATTTATTCACCCATAACTAATGGGATCCATTATCCGGAAACCCGTTATCCAGAAAGCTCCAACTTACGGAAAGGCCATCTCCAATAGACTTCATTTTATCCACATAATCCAAATTTATAAAACTGATTTCCTTTTTCTGTGTAATAATAAAACAGTAACTTGTACTTGATCCCAACTAAGATATAATTAATCCTTATTGGAAGCAAAACCAGCTTATTGGGTTTATGTAATGTTTACATGATTTTCTATATATCTGTATAAAGATCCAAATTACGGAAAGATCTGTTATCCGGAAAACCCCAGGTCCCGAGCATTCTGAATAGCAAGTCCCATACCTGTATTTTTATTTCAGAAACTCCGGTGCTATGATGAGTTTAGAAGCGATACGTAGACTGGGCCCCTGCATGAAACTGAAGCCGTGTATTAAAGTTTGATCAGAACTAGGGATGGGCGATTTTTTTTTGCCTTGTTTCGCTGCGGAAATGACGCCCATAGACTTGTATGGTGTTGTGCGTCAAAAAAAAAGACGTGAGTCAAAAATATTTTGCAGCGCGACAAAAAAATTTCCACGCCCATAGACTTTAATGGGCGTCGGCGACATTTCGCTGGCGGTGAGTTTTTGTCGAAATGAAACGGGTCAAATTCGCCCATTCCTAATCAGAACCAGTGCCCAGGACTGACCCCGCCCATGAGGAGCTGTTAGATGGAAAAGCTTCTTTCTCAAAATCTCTCTAAATTATTCAGACAATCAGAATGTGAATATATTTTTATATTTCTGGCCAAGGACTACAGGTCACTCGTCTATGCAAATGAAATGCTCTCGGGACACAAACGCTCCTTTTACAGCTTTTTTTTTTTTTGCAAAATTGTTAATTTTTTTTTTTTCCAATTAATTTCACTTTTTCTTCTTTTTTTTTGCAGCCTGTCACTCAAGGTTGTCATTATCAGACGGAAATGAACCCACTCGCTCAATCAAACCCCCGGTAAGTAAAATACATGAATTCTAAACATGAGAGAAAATAAATCATAGATCTGGCTATTTATATCCAACTATGCTTTTATTTTGCCTTTTAAAGGAGAACTAAACCCTCCTGCATTACATTTTTATAATATGTGCCCTTGTACATTCCCTGCACCCCCTACTGACGTGTATAAATATGATCCAGTGGGTTTGGTCAGTTTCTGGATCTCTGGTTCTGATCTCTAAGGAGAAGAGGCCTCCGCTCTGCTTGTCCTTAAACCCACCCAGTGCCCCATAGGGAATCCCCAAAGTGAAACATTCAGAAATCATCACTTTTAGGGCTATTGTCCCAGTGCTGTCACCTTTAAGTGAACTTTTAGTATGTTTTACAATGGCCAATTCTAAGCAATTTTTCATTTGCCCTTCATGTTTTCATTTTATGGTTTTTTAATTATTTACCTGACTCTTTCCAGCTTACAAATGAGGGTCACTGACCCCATCTAAAAAACAAATGCTCTGTAAGGCTACAAATGTATTGTTATTGCTACTTTTTTTATTCCTCATCTTTCTGTTCAGACCTCTCCTATTCATATTCCAGTCTCTTATTCAAATCAGTGCATGGTTGCTAGGGTAATCTGTAGTTATTCCCTGTACTAAACACAATTCAGCAGGAACAGTCCCCTAAGTTTGCTCATAGTCTGTACAGAGATCCCATAAAACTATGGCAGCATAGGTATTCCCCTGTACTAAGCACAATTCAGCAGGAACAGTCCCCTAAGTTTGCTCATAGTCTGTACAGAGAGATACCATAAAACTATGGCAGAATCCTGCTGAAAAACACTGAATTCTGCTGAAAAAAGACAGAATTCTGCTGAAAAAGACCAAATTCTGCTGAAAAAGACCAAATTCTGCTGAAAAATACCAAATTCTGCTAAAAAAGGCCAAATTCTGCTGAAAAAGGCAGAATCCTGGATTTGGTGCATCCCAAGGTTTATTATGTTAGATTAAATGTGGTTTCCAAAAAGGAGTCAGTTTATTACATAGTCAGCCACTGCAGTGTCAGAGCTCAATCAGAAAGCGACACAAGAAGAGTTCAGACAGTTCTGAGTAAATTAGAGCTCGAGGCTCCATTCAGTCTGTTTCATGAGTCGTATTCCCGTGGGTCGGGTGCAGCCCAATGAAAGGAGTTGAGTGTCCCAGTACTGAGCATTGGGTACTGATCCGGGTCCCTAATGGATCGGTCTCGTTACAGCCTGTAATTAAACAGAAGCAGCAGAAACTACTCGCTACTTTTACTTAGGGATGCACCGAATCCACTTTTTTTGAATCAGCCAACCCCCGAATCCTTCACGAAAGGTTCAGCCGAATACCAAACTGAATCCGAACCCTAATTTGCATATGCAAATTAGGGGTGGGAAGGGGAAAACATTTTTTACTTCCTTGTTTTCTGACAAAAAGTCACAATTTCCCTCCCGCCCCTAATTTGCATATGCAAATTAGGATTCGGATTAGGTTCGGCCAGGCAGAAGGATTCAGCCGAATCCGAATCCTGCTGAAAAAGGCCGAATCCTGGATTCGGTGCATCCCTACTTTTACTCATGGCTAATCGCCCGTTAAACTCATCAATCAGACTGCGCTAAGGGCTCCTAATATGTTTGGGTCAATTGAGCGGCATTTTCTGGACTTCGTGTTTTTCATTTGGTTTCTGCTTCTCACCAATAAACGGGAAGAAATTAAAGGCAAAGTCAGGCGTCCGGCACCGATTCCATTCTTTTCTTTGTTGACATCACAAATCCATTTTGCACAGAGAGACTCAGAGTCCGTTCATGAGAAGGTTCAGGGTTTGGAAATGAAGGTCCGGGTTGAGGCTGTTTATTCATCTCCAGTTTCCTGGCAACAAATATCCTGTTTTATCAGAATAAGGTTTTCTTCTTTATTTCTACACAAAGCCATGAATATTATTTGCCTCCTGCTTATCTACCTGTGTAAGTACGAGACCCATTGTATTCTGCGCAGCTTATCACAGTTACACAAAGGCTTATTTATATGATGTACTAACCTTATAAAGCAAATACACATTAGTACAGTACAGGGTAACAATACACTACAAGATCTTTAAAGGAGAACTAAAATTTAACTAAAGAAGTAGGCTAGAAATGTTGTACATGATGTTTTGTGCTTCTGTACCAGCCCAAGGCAACCACAGCCCTTTAGCAGTAAAGATCTGTGTCTCCAAAGATGCCCCAGTAGCTCCCCATCTTCTTTTCTGCTGATTCACTGCACATGCTCTGTGCTGCTGTCACTTACTGAGCTTAGGGAGCCACTCACAATATACAGTACACATAGAATAGAAATGTCACAATATAAGGCTGATTAGTAATTAATACACATAATTACTACATGGCAGCACAGAAACCAGTGCAATTAGCATCAGAATTGAATAATCAGCAAACCTGTAGCATCAGCTTATATTACAGCCAGGGAAGCTCATTTTCTGCTGGATAATTAGTAACGAGCCCTAAGCTTAGCTTCTCAACAGCCAATCAGAGCCCACTGAGCATGTGAGTGTCACAGACACTTTCCAAGATGGTGACCCCCTGTGACAAGTTTGAAGTCCTGGATCATTGCTGCTATTGACAAGCTCAAACTTTAGCCTCGTGCAATAAGTTCACTATATAAAATAGGACATTTTAAGCCATTCATTTTTAGGGTTTAGTTCTCCAATAAAGGGGACGTATACCTGGTCCGAGCACATTTGTTTTTTGTTTTGTTTTCATGACATTATCAGTAATACACTGTAGTGATACACAGGCCTACAATAAATTCAGCCCACGCTCGACCCTAACCCTCTTATATCTGCCCTTGACCTGCCCCTCTCTGACAGAGCAGGAGACAGTATATACAGTATATATATATATATATATATATAAGGGACGGCTGTCAGAAAGAAATGAGATCACTGACTGTATTCAGCTGCCAGAGTTTGTGCCAATATAAACCTGCCTGGCTGCCAGTATCTGCCTGTAATGAGGGGAAGTATATTTCATATTTAGTAAATAGTGAGACAAATGAAGTCAGCCAGCAGGAGGCACCAACACCTAAAGTTTGTAATTAGGGGAAATTCCCCTGGAGGTGCACAAGTAGGTATTTGCCCTTTTGGCCTAAAAAATATCTGATGGTAGTACATATGACTGGGCTAGACTGAAGGAAAACGGGGCTGCACTTGGCTAATATTAGAGTCAGTATTAGAGTGAGTATTAGTGTGAGTATTAGTGTGAGTATTTGTGTGAGTATTCGTGTGAGTATTAGAGTGTTAGAGTGAGTACTAGTGTATTAGAGTGAGTATTAATGTGAGTATTAAAGTGAGTATTAGAGTATTAGTGTGAGTATTTGTGTGAGTATTCGTGTGAGTATTAGAGTGTTAGAGTGAGTACTAGTGTATTAGAGTGAGTATTAATGTGAGTATTAAAGTGAGTATTAGAGTATTAGTGTGAGTATTAGTGTGAGTATTTGTGTGAGTATTCGTGTGAGTATTAGAGTGTTAGAGTGAGTACTAGTGTATTAGAGTGAGTATTAATGTGAGTATTAAAGTGAGTATTAGAGTATTAGTGTGAGTATTAGAGTGAGTATTAGTGTGAGTATTAGAGTGAGTATTAGTGTGAGTATTAGTGTGAGTATTTGTGTGAGTATTCGTGTGAGTATTAGAGTGTTAGAGTGAGTACTAGTGTATTAGAGTGAGTATTAATGTGAGTATTAAAGTGAGTATTAGAGTATTAGTGTGAGTATTAGAGTGAGTATTAGTGTGAGTATTAGAGTGAGTATTAGTGTGAGTATTAGTGTGAGTATTAGAGTGACTTTTTGTCGCAAAACAAGGAAGTAAAAAACGTTTTCCCCTTCCCACCCCTAATTTGCATATGCATATTAGGATTCGGTTCAGTATTCAGCAAATCTTTCATGAAGGATTCAGGGGTTCGGCCAAATCCAAAATAGTGGATTCTGTGTATCCCTAATCTGCGGGGTGATTCACTAAATGGAGTCAGTTTCCAAATTCTCTCATTTGATTCAGATTCACAACAAATTTTTATTATTTCAATTCCATTTTTTATTTCCATGTTATTTATTTGCCATACAGAGTAGCAATTCCGGCTCTGACAGATGCTCCCCACTGAGGTTCTGATGGAGGCCAGAGAGTTTGGGTCCCAGACAGAATCTATTTATTACACTGGGGCTGCGCTGAGGCCGAGCATGTGCTTGTGATGTTTTTGGCTCAATCATGTGCCACATTATCCCATCCAACATTATAAAAGGATTTGGGGGGGGATGATTTGGAGAGTCGGATCCTCAATATTCTCCAATTCTGGCACAGACAGAGCAGATTGGCCTGTGAGCGCTGATCGTATTGATTCGAGTCAAAGCCAATGAGCTGTTTCATCCGGGCCAATATGCGCCATTGCTTCGCTTACTGTCATAAAGACATAAACAAGTTGCTAATTCTAGAAACCCAAATCAACTCCCTGTATCCTGCTCAGGGCAAATTATTTTGGGAAATGGTTATTATTTAGGGATATGATAAAACAGCGCTGATTTCTCTATCATAAAGAATTCAATCAAACCTGCCATGTGACATGTCTTGTGATGTTTGTACAATGGATCTGGCTCAGGACTCGGCACCCTCAGCTCCAGCCCCTCCTCTGACCTCTGCACCCGTGAACAGCTGAGTCGCCTTTGCAGCTTTTCTTGTTCCACCACATGGTAACCCCAACGGCTGACGCTCATTTACTAAGTGCACAGCAGGGTGTAAAGGGAACATTGGGCACGACCCATGAGGGCCACCAGTTTTTTTCAGTCTGGCCCTGCACTTCTCTAAATGTCTGCAGGTGTCTGTGCTTTAAAACAGGGAGCAGAATCATATAATAAACTGCTCTACAGATGATATATCACCCAGTCAAGCTCAACAAAACTATAGGACCATTCAGCCCCTATGCTGGAGAGGTTGCGAACAACAGAGTACCTTACTCCACTGGGTTATTTACTAAACTCCGAATGCAAAAGTCACGAAAAATTTGTGATTTTTTTTTTTTTTTGTATAAAATTGGACTTTTAAAAAATCACACATTTTTCTGAATTTATTAAACCCCCGAGGATGGAAAAAGTCTGAATCAGAAAATCCGCATCTCAGACTTGTCGATGTTGCATATAAGTCAATGGGCGTTTTACGGATGTAATCTGAGTTTTTGGCAGAACATTTATAAATTCAGACTTTGATAAATAACCCCCCACACGTGGAGGACATGACATTTTTACTCTCTTTTTTTTTTTTACTCCAGCTAAATCTCCCCAACATAACTGAGGCAGCCCTGTTATTACACATACCAGACCATGTAATAAAATTCAGAAGGAAACTACTGTTCCATATTTTCAACACAGCAACACTAGCGATTGCCAAAAACTGAAAACCAAGTGGATGATCAGTAATTCATTCTATTGACAAATGGAAAAAATGGCAGCCAGGAATGAACGCAAGATGCAAAGTATAATAGAGTGTGATCTGATTGGCAGGCATTCCGCAATCCCGCCCCAGCTGTTCCCCTTTGAGACATAAAGCTCACACATTGGTTATAAAGCGATATTAACCAGTAATGTACGATAGGCCAATAGAAACCTGGTGATCTAATTGTCTTAATTGTAGGGATGCACCAAATCCAGGATTCCGTTCAGGATTCGGCCAAGACTCTGCCTTTTTCAGCAGGATTCGGCCGAACCATTCTGCCCAGTCAAACCGAATCCTAACTGGAAATCCTAAATGGAAATTGCGTGACTTGCCACAAAAAAGTAAAAAAATGTTCCCCTTCCCACCCCTAATTTGCATATGCAAATTAAGATTCAGTTCCGTATTCGGATGAATCTTTCGTGAATGATTCAGGGGTTTGGACGAATCCAAAATAGTGGATTTGGTGTATCCCTACTTAATTGTCATTATTGTTTAATATCATCATTTTGGCACAGGCTTATCGTACAAGAAAACACAAAGTGCCTTTGCCACTTTAAATAACTGTTACTTTAAATCAAGAGTTCAGTGTTCTCCCCATGCCTGTGTTTGGAACCCTGTATTCATGAGGTGTAAGTCTTGTACAGCAAGACCCCTAACCCTACAGAAGTGACCTGCCTGTTGCCCCCCAGTTCCACATTTCCAGACCAAAGTGCTTTTGTGCCATTTAGTTCTCTTGTATCCTGGGTCAATGTAAAGGACTTAGTCTTCATCAAGTTGCCACCCTGAAGTTCTCCAGCAGATAATTGGTCTGCCCCATAAGCCTAAAGGAGGCCATAGACGTAACAATTACGATCATTCTTGAAAAAGATGTTTCCAAGAAAGATCATTCATTTCAATACACATGTGTAGAGCTGAATGGTCAGATATACAGTAGAAACAATAGAATTCTACCTGTATCTGACCATTCAGCACTAACAATGGCCGATGTTTGGGTCCCTTCAAAGGCGCCCGATCAAAATTAATAATGGTCGGCTCTTTTCCCACCATACACGCACTGAATATCCTATGTTTTGTACAATATCTGTGCGTCTATGGCCACCTTAAGGTTTAATAACAAGCATGGACTGTCCCATTGGCTCAATCAACAAACCACATGAACCCACAGATGTTATTGGATAATACGATCAAACATTTACTAACACACACATTCTCACAATCACACACTATGGGCTGAACTTGCTTTGTATGAAATATCTCCCTTGACAATGGAACGATCCCTTGTTTTAATAGATTGGAATGCTGATGGAGGGTGTGTATTCCAAGTCCTGGCACAATACAGATATTTGGATGAATTATGGAATTTTGGGTCGGCATAGTAACACTGTGTGCGCCCCCTCACTTGTATCACTCCCATTACTCGTATCAGTTCATCCTTAATCGTTTCATTTTATTTCCAGGGATTGGATTCATGTGTTCAGCCCCCCCATCGTGCCCTCAAGTCACATTCCAGACAAGAGCAGGAAGGCCCCGTGTAAACTTGACCAATCAGGCGTGAGTTCTTGTACTGAAGGTAAGAACATCCCCAAACGTCTGTGTCGCATGTTCTTGATCAAGTCAGTGAATGGAGGGAGCGTTAGGGATCACTTGGGGAAAATGTCACAGGTTTACGGTAATTACATACGACTCTGAGCTCAGTAATAAAGGGCAAGTATATTGTAGCTTTCCCCAGGTAAGTGGCCTTCATCCTAGAGCACATACATTTCATCTGCTTGTTGACTGCCCAAGGGATGTGCATATTGGATTAAAATGCTCCCCTCTCTGAGATTTCACTTGGGGAGAATTCTATCTCTGGTCACAGTGAGTTGCTGGAGCTGAGTCAGTGTCCCGGCAAATTTGGACAAGGACAGTGTATGTAGATGGAGCAAACTTATTCTAGACATTTTCCACCATGAAAGGATCATTATGACCCTTCTCCATTGACATGAAGGCTGTGCCATGGCTTGATTTTTCTGTACTGTGTGAGGTATGGGAGCTGAGATATGACTAAACCAAATGTGCTCCATCTGTGTATTCTGTACCAAATATAGTGACTTATTTCAAGCTGAACTGCTTATGAATCCAACAGCATCTTCATCCTTTATCCTCAATGACTCTGGATCATTATCACATTGAACCTGATCCCACATTCAATAGCCCGTCGAGTATAATAGATCCACCCTCAATATTTGCCTGGTTTAACCACCAACATTGTTGCAACTGCCCTCCCAACGAGAGACCTTATCAGCTGCCCAATGTGGTCAATGCCCAATGAGATTTTCAGCCACGGCCAATAAATATCTAGACAGTTACTGGTCAGTTTGATCATTTCTTTAACGGTAAAGATACTGGACATTAAGGAACCTGTGTGTGTGTGAGCCAAGTACATCAATTATATCTGCTTCATATGTATGTGAGGTCCAAGCTCTCAAAGAGAAGTCCTATAGGGTCTTAGTATATATGGTGTTGCCACAGGGTTATGTTTGTAGCTATGAGCTAAATTGCACTTTTTTGCCACCTACAGTGCAGAGGGTACAGTTTATTTATTCCCTACTATATTTATAGGGAAAAGTAGACTCTTCTACCAACTGTGCATCTCCCTCTACCTTTCATAACCTGCATCTACTGTAATGCCTGAGATCAGACACTGCTAAGTTAATGATAGTCAAGAGGCCCCCCATTTGAGTCCTACCATGAAATATCCTCAAAGCAGTTGGGGTTCAGGTGGAATATTCCTGATACTCTGACCATACAACAAGTCCTACCATAGTTGGCCACTTCCAGTTTGAGCAGTTCCCAGGTTGGGGGTCATGCTAATCTCCTGCTGATAGGGTATCCGGACTGGGGAAGGGGAAGAGTGGCTAAGTGGGTTCAAGTCAGGTTGAAGGTCAGCAGGTCGATGGGTCAGCCCAACCGGACCTGCACAAGATGCCACCAGCCATGAAAAACAGCTTTCAAACTATTTTAGGGTTCATCTGTAGACTGCTACATCTTGCCCACCACGCATGCCCACCATGTCATTGCACCCACAACTTTCAGAGGTTGAAAATTGTACTTGTTATGTATGGGGAAGCACATAGGTAGCACATGGATGTCCACGTGTACTCAACACTCTTGTGATGCAGGACATAGAGGTGCATCAGGATCCCGGTACTTACTGTCTGCTTCTGTTTAAAGGATAAGTCAACCTTTAAAATAGGTAAATGTAAAATTGATGAGAGTGCTATTCTAAGAACGTTTGCAATTTACATTCATTGTTTATTTTCTTTTTATTCCCAGTTATTCAGGGATACATGTGCTGTTAATATGAATGAATTGTGTTACAACAGCGCCACCTGCTGGTCAGTTTCCCACCAGTCTGACCACCAAGTAGTCAAGGAAGTTGTCAGGAGAAAGAAAGAGGCTGCTCTGATGTTCTTCTGCTTAGAGAAGATTTGGGAAAGGTTCTAATTTTATTCCTAAGCAGAAGAACATCAGCCTCTTTCTTTCTCCTGACAACTTCCTTGACTACTTGCTGGTCAGACTGGTGGGAAACTGACCAGCAGGTGGCGCTGTTGTAACAAAATTCATTCATATTAACAGTACATGTATCCCTTAATATCTTGGAATAAAAAGAAAATAAATAATGAATGTAAATTGCAAACGTTCTTACAATAGCACTCTCATCAATTTTACATTCACTTATTTTAAAGGTTTACTTATCCTTTAACAAAACATTGAAATCTACTTTTTGAAATAGTAATATGACAAAGAACTTCAGATCAGATCATTATCCCCCCTGCACAATTCAAAACTTTATTTAAACCAGTGTATTTTATGGCTACAGATTGGCTCGCTCCACCGACCCCATTTGCATCTCAATTTCATATGTATTGAGCTGGGAAGCAAACAATATGCTCCATAGACTGAACTATAACTGTCACCCTTTATTTCATGTTTATTACACGTTGAAACGTCCAATTTGCACAATAAAAAGTTATTCCTCGTTATGATTTATCAGCCTTTAAATGTCGCCCACGCAGATGATGCACAATTACCGGCTGATGCTAAAACATGTCTGGAGTCGACAAATACAGCGAAGGGATTTAGGAGTGAGATTCCCTGGGCTTCTTTATCCTTTCACCGCTAGTGATGGGCGAATAAATTCGTCTGGCACAAATTTGCGGCAAATTTCAGAGTTTCGCCGCCGGCCAATAAATTCGCAAATCTCCTGAGAAAATTCACTACCACAAATTTACTGGCATCAATTTCCAGTTTTCCGGATTTTGCGAGAAAATTTTTACAATTTTTTTCGTGAAAATGTCCGAATTTCAAGATTTTCCATGAACTTTCCGATTTCCCAATTTTTCCAAGAATTTTTCGCAGTTTTCGAGAAAATTTCGCAGTAATTTAGCAAATTTTGCGTGAAATGCGTGAATTTTTCGGCGAAACGGGAGAAATATACCCGTCACTATTCACCAGGTTTCGCTGACTATGGAAACGAAACATTCGGGTAAAATCAACAGCTGATTTCCCATAGACTTCCCATGTGCCAGATCCCCTCTCCGCTGCACTTCATACAAATCACTTACAAACTGCACTTCAACTTTTATTGATTTTTTTTCTGCTGAAACCACGTATTGAACCGATTGTAAACACGTTTCTAAGTTCAACGTTGATTTGATATTTAATTCTTTCCGAACATTCCGTGGCAAGTCCCTTCCCTTATCTCTCCGGCCGCTCGTTTTCTCGCTCATTCACTCAAAAGACTTTTATTACAGAGTAACACGTTAACTTTTAGTATGTTATAGAATGGCTAATTCTAAGCAACTTTTCAATTGGTCTTCATTATTTATTATTTTTATAGTTTTTTTGCTTTCTTCTTCTGAATCTTTCCAGCTTTCAAATGGGGTCACTGACCCCATCTAAACACAAATGTTCTGTAAGGCTACAAATGTATTGTTATTGCTACATCTTAGTTACTCCTCTTTCTATTCAGGCCTCTCCTATTCATATTCCAGTCTCTTATTCAAATCAGTGCATGGTTGCTAGGGGAATTTGAACCCTAGCAACCAGATGGCTGAAAATTACAAACTGGAGAGCTGCTGAATAAAAAACTAAATAACTCAAAAACAACAAATAATAAAAAATGAAAACAAATTGCAAATTGTCTCAGAATATCACTCACTACATCATATGAAACGTTAATTTAAAGGTGAACAACCCCTTTGAATTCAAGGTTTTTTTTCTTTGAAATTTCAGAAGCTTTTCAATTAACAAATCTCAAGAATTCTAATTCAGAAAACTTGAAAAACTTGAGCAAAAAACATACCTATTCAAATATTTTCGTATTTTCACAACCTTGAATTTTCAAGATGTATCAAGCCAAATAAAGCTTGAAGTCCACACAATACACTGCATGTCTAGCCAGATTCTTCTTAGCAGTTAAAAGCACATGAAAGCTCTGAATATGAATAGTATTGTAGGGATGTGTAAATAGCTATCCCTAGTATTTTGTGCAGGCAGTCCCTCCATGTTTTGGACACCTAATTGGGTCCTAAAATACAGTTGGGAGGGGTACTGTTGACTCTTGTTGTTTCCCACAATGACCAGCAGATGGCACTGTGCTAGAGTATAAAAGGCTCTGAAGGCAGATTATCAGGGTCCATCTTGTGCTGGCTCTAGCCTGTGCAGGAGGCAGAGCTCGAGTGGAACCTAGACAGGTCAGGTCTAGTAAGAATAGGCTACTCACACTTATAGATCACTCTAGGAGTGATAGTCAGATTATTTAGCTGAGCAGTCTGAGGCTCCTACGAGGATTGTAGTGGGATTAAGATCCCAGGGTACTCAGGGTTCTGATCTATGTACACTCCACTGAGGATTGTATACTGTGCTCAATAAATCTGTTATTTGGTTAAGTTATAAGAACCACTGGCGCCCAATTCTTTGCACCCTGATTACTGTTACAGTTGCACTACACCCTGCTTCCACCTCGATGCGAAGGCTCACTCCCTAAGATTTAAGGTCTCATCCGGATCATATGTAATAGGAGTGAAGCCCATAGTAGAGTAAGGTGCACTCAATTTACTATAGCGCTACAGTATATATACATAATTATATACAGTGTAATACCTACAAATAAACTTCTTGTTGTTGTTGCTTTTAGATGACGATGGTTTGGGGGCAGAAGAGGAAGAGGAAGTTCTAACACTGCTCTACGATCCCTGTCTGAACTGTTACTTCGACCCAGACACTGGCAAATACTATGAACTGGCGTAGGGCACGAATAGAAACGTGACACAATGTAGGTAAAGTGGGAGAGAAGCATCACGTCATTCATTTCTCTACTGGCTGCAACGCTCTTCCTCGCCCCCTCCAGTGTCTCATCCTATTGACCCATTTATACCCACCAGTGATGGGCGAAGAAATTTACCTGGCACAAATTCGCAGCGAACGTCCACGTTTCGCCACCGGTGAATAAATTCGTGAATCTCCAGAGAAAATTTGCCGGAGAAAAATTCGCCGGCATCAATTTCCGATTTTTACATTTTTTCATGAAAATGTCAGATTTTCACTGAAGATGTTCGAATTTCACAATTTTTTAGTGGAAACGTTCAAATTTCACGTTTTTTTAGTGAAAGCGTTGGAATTTCACGATTTTGTCATGAAGACCTTGGAATTTCACGATTGTTTTGTGAGCTTTCCGATTTTGTGATTTTTCCACAAATTTTTGGCCGTTTTGCAAATATCGCGGGAGAAATTTTCCCATCGCTAATACCCATATTTACTTTATTTCTGCTCCAGTACCTTCTGTGCCCGGGTTTACTGACTCCCTTAACTAACACACGGGCCCTGGACTTGTTAAATGAACTGTTAGGGGCGTATTTATCGTTGAAAAACGTTGAATTTCGAATTCAAAAAGACCAACCAAATGTTGGTCGAAGTTTGTAGGAATCTAAGTGGGACGAATTCGTACTTCGATCTAGTTTTTTTAACTTCTACATTCCATCTCCCAAACTCCCCCAATTGCCTCCATACAGGTTCTAGGAGGCAGCTTTAAGGTGGTGAATGGTCGAAGTTTTAAAGAGACAGTACTTCGAATTTCGAAGTTTTTTCAAATTCAAATCAAAGTTGGACTATTCATTAGTCGAAGTACACAAAAAATAGCTCGAACTTCGAAGTTTTTCAATTCAAAACTTCACCTCGATCTTTGATAAATCTGCCCCTTAGTATGATGTACAGAGGGATATTCTGAGACAATTTGCAATTTGCAAGTTTTATTTGAGTTATTTCGTTTTTTACACAGCAGCTCTCCAGTTTGTAATTTCAATTGTTGTTACAATTGTTTCTTTGCTTATCTTAAAGTGTTACAATTGTTTCTTTGCTTATCTTATATTGTTACACGCATTTCTTTGCTGATTTTAAATTGTTACAAACGTATCTAAGTGCACCTGTATTCTGGGCTCTCTGCCAGAAGCCAATTAAGTTTTAGAAACGTCGTATGTATTTCTGACTGTTCAGTGCAGGAGATCAAAGTCGGGACATTTCAGTAACAAACCCGGGACTGTGGGCTGAGCTGTCAAAATCTGGACTGTCCCATAAAAATGGTATAGTTGGGATGTCTGATATAGACAGACGGTCGGTCTATGGGCAGAAGAGCTAACATCCAATTCTCACGCATTTATTTCTCCCGTATGTGAATGGAGAGCCAATGAATTCTTCAAGCTGGGCATTTAATATTGTATTTAATATTGTATTTAATGATATTGTATATGTCCAGCAGAGACTTGTTTCCAGGAATCCCTAATCCCTTCCCCGAGGCGACACAGTCAATATCAGAGCCCGGCGCCCCCCAATCTAATGTGAACTTGTTTCTTGTTTTATTTGGGAGCTGGAAATGAAAGTGTGTTTGTTCTTTCTACTCATTTGCACTTATATTACATTCCCCGACGCTCAATGAATATTAAATGTCACCACTTTCTGCTTCTCTAAAAAAATAAAAACCAGGCTTGGGGGGGGTCTCCCTCCGCTATTCACATAAACGTGAGTCTGTATAAGAGATCCGCCTGTGTGTGTTTCTGTCTCCAAAAAAACCATGTGAATTATGACATTACAAACGATTATTAGTGATGTCATCATTTAAAGGGGTAAGTTCACCTTTAAATTAAATTAAATGTTGTAGAATGGTTAAATCCAAGAAACGTTTTCATTATTTTTGCATAGTTTTTTTATCTCTTTACCTTCTTCTTTTAACCCCTTTCAGTTTTCAAACAGGGGTCGCTGACCCCAGCTAAAAAAACGAATGCTCTGTAAGGCTACAAATGTATTGTTATTGCTCATCTTTCTATTCAGGCCTCTCCTATTCATATTCCAGTCTCTTATTCAGATCAATGCATGGTTGCTAGGGGAATTTGGATACTAGCAACCAGATGGCTGAAACTGGAGAGCTGCTGAATAAAAAGCTAAATAACTCAAAAACCACAAATAATAGAAAATGAAAACCAATTGCAAATTGTCTCAGAATATCACTCTCTACATCATACTAAGAGTTAATTTAAAGGTAAACAACCCCTTTAAGATCGAAGCTTAGTGATGTCACTTAATGATGTCAGCACTGGGTTCTATGGCTTTATTTACTCACTGAGCTCGTTGATTGGAAGGAAACCTCACAGCACAGACCCAACTGAACCCTCACGGGATGAATGGGACCCCCGAGTGTGAGCCTGACCCCCAACATCAGCTCCCAACCTCACTAATACTCGGCTCCAAGTGAAATTGACAGGAGTGAAGCCGTTTGGGTCTGATCTGAGTTCTGGATAAAGTGCTTTATAAAATGCTGTTACTCCAAAGTCATCTCCATAGCAATCAGGTGCTGAAGGGCTTATTTAACGATTATTGCCCAACAGTAATGCAGACGAGCGCTCGCTGTAAAACACGACTTGTGGAGTTCAGCCATTGTACCCTAATAGCGCGGCACTGCGGAACCTTTGTACTCCCTGAGCAGCGAGGCTTTTAATTAACTTTCTCCTGCCTGACGCTCTTGTAAAGTCCACAGGGGTCGTATTAGCAAGTGGCAATTAGCCTCCCGAGATGCAACTGTCATTAAATATTGTGCTGCCGGCATCACCCGCATTACTCACTCACCCCACTGCCTCACATTCAGCTTCTTAAAGAAACAGCCAAGGACAGAGAAATTGCCATTCCCGCAGCAAAATCCTATTTCATTCTAAACTAATTCATTTATTTATATTTATATATCATTAATAACTAATTATCACTTCCTTACAGATCCCTGCCCCATCAGTCTAGTGTTAATGTCTCTGATCCCTATTTGGAAGCTGCAAAGAGTCACAAGGAGAAGGGAAATCATTTTAAAAAATGAAGACCAATTGGAAAGTTGCTTAGAATTAGACATTTTCTAACGTACAGAGAATCACATATAAAGCAGACGAAGCCATTGGTTAGTGCTGGTTTAGTTCAGTTCTGTTGTTTGTATGTACTGCCCCCCTGTATATGTCTAATTAAATCACTAGTGTTACTATGGGAATATGTTGTTTCGCCTGATTGGCTGGCTAGTTATTGGGGGGCTGGGCTTGTCCATTGTATAGACTTTCCTCCCCAATTTCCCCCAATACATAAAGGAATAATAATAATAACAGGACTCATTTCATCCCTTGATTGAGGGCTGGAATGGGTACAAGCCACTGTTTTATTATTACAGAGGAAATTCTGGATTATTTGATTATAATGGAGTCTATGGGAGATATCCCTTCTGTAGTTTGGAGGTTTCTGAATAATGGATCCCAAACCTTTGCAATTCAATGTTCTTTTCTATGTACAAGAGGTCGTGTTTCTATTTATTGAGCATAAACCTCTCAGTCTGTCGACTCTGCATTTTGCTGGAGACACAGAGATCCCGGCTCTGCCCTGAACTCACCAAATGCTGAATATTTATTATAGGGGCAGATGTTCCTCAGCAGTAACAGCCCTGCGGGTAATCACTGCACCAATTCTCTGCCTCCTATTGGGCAAATAACCCAGCAGGGACCCCCTTTTATGCTGCTCAATCTTTTTAAGCCAAAAATCATTTCAGTTCTGTTTTTTTTTCTTCTTCAGATTGTGTTTAAATTCTGTTTCTTGTCACACCAGGAACAAATAAAAACAAGATTTCAGATTCCAGCGATACTTCTCACTCTTCTCACACCCAACCCTCTCCTCCCTCACTCCCGACCCACTTATCTCACACCCGACCCTCTCTCTCCACTCACACCGGACTGGCTCTCCCCCCTCACTCCCGACCCGCTTATCTCACACCAGACCCTCTCCTCCTCGCACCCGACCCACTCTCCCCCCTTTGCACCCGACCCGCTTATCTCACATTGGTGCAATACTAAGAGTCTCATTGGTGCAATACTAAGAGTCCCATTGGTGCAATACTAAGAGTCTCATTGGTGCAATACTAAGAGTCTCATTGGTGCAATACTAAGAGTCTCATTGGTGCAATACTAAGAGTCTCATTGGTGCAATACTAAGAGTCTCATTGGTGCAATACTAAGAGTCTCATTGGTGCAATACTAAGAGTCTCATTGGTGCAATACTAAGAGTCTCATTGGTGCAATACTAAGAGTCTCATTGGTGCAATACTAAGAGTCTCATTGGTGCAATACTAAGAGTCTCATTGGTGCAATACTAAGAGTCTCATTGGTGCAATACTAAGAGTCTCATTGGTGCAATACTAAGAGTCTCATTGGTGCAATACTAAGAGTCTCATTGGTGCAATACTAAGAGTCTCATTGGTGCAATACTAAGAGTCCCATTGGTGCAATACTAAGAGTCTCATTGGTGCAATACTAAGAGTCCCATTGGTGCAATACTAAGAGTCTCATTGGTGCAATACTAAGAGTCCCATTGGTGCAATACTAAGAGTCTCATTGGTGCAATACTAAGAGTCCCATTGGTGCAATACTAAGAGTCTCATTGGTGCAATATTAAAAGTCTCATTGGTGCAATACTAAGAGTCTCATTGGTGCAATACTAAGAGTCTCATTGGTGCAATATTAAAAGTCTCATTGGTGCAATACTAAGAGTCTCATTGGTGCAATATTAAAAGTCTCATTGGTGCAATACTAAGAGTCTCATTGGTGCAATACTAAGAGTTTCATTGGGGCAATACTAAGAGTCCCATTGGTGCAATACTAAGAGTTTCATTGGGGCAATACTAAGAGTTTCATTGGTGCAATACTAAGAGTCTCATTGGTGCAATACTAAGAGCCCATTGGTTGCCATACACAAATATTAGCTGCTTCCTCTAGCCCATGTTGGGAGTTGATTGACCAGTATATGGTGCAAACCAACAGCTCCGCCTAATATTGGCCACATGTCTATTGGGCAAGTTTGAAATTCTGATGAGATCACCTGTTGATGTGGCCTCTCATGACAATCCAACATAGACCACTATTGTTAGTAAATCTTCTAGTCACTATGGGCAACTTTAGGGTCTAGGTTTGTTCCACTAAGAAGGTCCCTAATGGCTGCATTCAGCTGAGAACTGGTTGTTCCTTTAGGTGAGTTGTTGGGTTTTTCCCTTGTGCCCCAAGAGGCAGATCTGTAGGAAACACACACAGAGCTTGTTTAGTATAATCTCGAGGTAACCAATCTCCACATGTGCCACAGGCCTAAAGGGAGAGCTTTTACCAATGCCAAGTCTTACCTGTATCACCATTTATGTACTATTTGTGGTGGGGTTACATAGGACACTTTGTGTTTGCACAATTCAGCAGGAAGAGCCCCCTAATTTTGCTCATAGTCTGTACAGAGAGATCCCATAAAACTATGGCAGCATAGGTATTCCCTGTACTAAGCACAATTCAGCAGGAACAGTCCCATAGGTTTGCTCATAGTCTGTACAGAGAGATCCCATAAAACTATGGCAGCATAGGTATTCCCTGTACTAAGCACAATTCAGCAGGAACAATCCCTAAGTTTGCTTATAGTCTGTACAGAGAGATCCCATAAAACTATGGCAGCATAGGTATTCCCTGTACTAAGCACAATTCAGCAGGAACAGTCCCCTAAGTTTGCTCATAGTCTGTACAGAGAGATCCCATAAAACTATGGCAGCATAGGTATTCCCTGTACTAAGCACAATTCAGCAGGAACAGTCCCTAAGTTTGCTCATAGTCTGTACAGAGAGATCCCATAAAACTATGACAGCATAGGTATTCCCTGTACTAAGCACAATTCAGCAGGAACAGTCCCTAAGTTTGCTTATAGTCTGTACAGAGAGATCCCATAAAACTATGGCAGCATAGGTATTCCCTGTACTAAGCACAATTCAGCAGGAACAGTCCCTAAGTTTGCTTATAGTCTGTACAGAGAGATCCCATAAAACTATGGCAGCATAGGTATTCCCTGTACTAAGCACAATTCAGCAGGAACAGTCCCCTAAGTTTGCTCATAGTCTGTACAGAGAGATCCCATAAAACTATGACAGCATAGGTATTCCCTGTACTAAGCACAATTCAGCAGGAACAGTCCCTAAGTTTGCTTATAGTCTGTACAGAGAGATCCCATAAAACTATGGCAGCATAGGTATTCCCTGTACTAAGCACAATTCAGCAGGAACAGTCCCTAAGTTTGCTTATAGTCTGTACAGAGAGATCCCATAAAACTATGGCAGCATAGGTATTCCCTGTACTAAGCACAATTCAGCAGGAACAGTCCCTAAGTTTGCTCATAGTCTGTACAGAGAGATCCCATAAAACTATGGCAGCATAGGTATTCCCTGTACTAAGCACAATTCAGCAGGAACAGTCCCTAAGTTTGCTCATAGTCTGTACAGAGAGATCCCATAAAACTATGGCAGCATAGGTATTCCCCTGTACTAAGCACAATTCAGCAGAGAGATTTGCAAATACAGCGGCTCTTTAGTTAAGTGAATTATGTCTTTTTAATGTATTTTCGTGCCATTTGGGGTGACTGGATTGGCTTGAGGAGGAAACAGATTGCAGTACAAAGACAAATGAAAGGAACAAGTAGAAACTGTCATTTCATGAAACCTTTCCCAGCTGTGAGTAATTGCTGTTCCAGCTGATGGATCGGGTGCAACACCTTGAGATCACACAGAGATGGTTCTGGAACAAGTGGGAATGGATCAGAACTGCAGGTACAGGGAAGACATTGCCGGGCTCTGTGGGCTCATAAGAAATGTAAATGCCCAGGAAATATTCACATTCTCTTCTATTCTGGCAGCAGCAAAGTGTCTGTTTTCTGTGTATTTATTGCAGAATTCTGCTGATGGGGCGGATGAGAGAGACACAGCGGCTCCTGCTTGAGCTCAGGGTCATTAGAGAAAGAACTGGGGACATTGCAGGAGACACGGGTCTAATGACACCATTTTAGCATAAACATAAGAGATTACTCACTTTTTGTTCTACAAATGTCTATTTGTTACTTCTTTCTCACACATTCTTTATAAATACAAGTATAACATAGTTACAGTATGATGCCCTGTTCCACCCACATGAAATGGCCAACTGAGTGTAGCCAATGGAAATGTTATGTGTTTGGCACCAGATAAACTCCTGTAGGGGACTCATACATGTATCCCATATACATTTGCCTTCCCCCAAGATTGTGCCCAAAGAGGACCCTTAGTCTAGGGAAGGAAGCAATGGCCCGTAGCTATCCCAGGTTTGGCCACTAGGTGGTGCTGTACTATAATATAAATGCCTGAGCCACAGAGGGTTCTGCCAAAGGATATCGCTGCACCTCTCCCAAGTGGATTTGAGCCTCCTGTGGAGTCACAGATTAAGGCTACCTATACTGAGCAGCTTTGGCTCCACCAAGGAATGATAGACATGATTAGATCCCAAGGGATTGTAATAGGGACTAGATAGATCTCCCTGGGTTTCCCATAAGTGTCCCCAGAGGAAACAGAAGGAACTCTGGGTAGACTGATTGGTCATCACTGAGATTACTGACTATTAAACCATGTTTGCCTTCTGTATCCTTGTACTATTCTCCCATGTGGATATGTTTTAATTAATCAGTTTGGTTGTTGTTCAAGATGCACTAGCGCCCAATTATTGTGCTTTCTATAGAGTTACAGTTGCACAACACCCTGCCTCCACACTGTTGCGAGGACTCATCCCCTGGAAGTTAAGGTCTCATTCAGAGCATATTATTGGGGTAAGGCTCAGTTTACTATAAGATTACACTCCCATCAAATAATCCTGGACCCAAAGTAACTGAAACCAAATGGAGCACAAAGCTGCTCACTAGTGTCCCCTGTCTGTGCAATTCTACAGTCGGCTGTAACAGGAGCAACCCTGCTGCTAATTCTCATTCCTCACATTAGTCTGAGGCTTTGGTTCCATTGGGCCCAACTCATCTCAACCCCAGACCCTTAGTGAGGCCTCTTGTCTCAGGTTCCCTTTAAGTGGGGTCCACAGTGACAGAACCATGTGATCCCTCCCCTTTTATAGATTAGGGAGCAGGAACTTCTCAAACTACCCCGTGGCCACTTGGGACCCCTCCATCCCCAGACTATAGGTTACACTCACACTAGGGATGATTAACTCCTTACATCCCTACGCCTCTGTCTAGTGATAGGTGAATTTGTCCCATTCGCGGAAAAATTTGTGAATTTCCCGAAAAATCGGTGACGCAGAGAAAAATTTGCGACGCTGAAAAATTTTCGAAACGCAAATTTGGACTCCTGTGTTAATTCTGACACTTGCGTCAATTTTGACGCTGGCGTTAAAGTCAATGGGCTTCCAAATAATGTTGATGCGAGACGGTTTTGATGCGAGCAACTTTTCCGGTGGCAAATTTTCTCGCAGTTTCGCTAATTTTTCACGAATTTGCGCCTGCTGAATTTATTCGCCCATCACTACCTCTGTCTGATCAGTTATTAATAAGGATAAGGTCTAACTGTAATTGCAGCGTCAGACAGACAGACAGACATATGGGAAAGTCTTTTCATCAGAAGCATAAGATACGGCTGCAGCTTCCCTGATTGAAATAATAGCGGCAAGCAATTAAAAGACAATTAAAGACATACGGTGGATGGGCTGGGAATGGATCCAGCAGCGAATAACAGAAATTCATCAATAAAACAACTTGGTTCCCATTGGCCAGTGAGTCCCAGAGATGTGACAGCCCTAAAGCTTCATGTGAATGGGGAGGGACGGGACATAAAGAGTTACAAGTTACACTGATTCTCTGCAGCTTTATAATATACACTGGCATCTGATTGGTTAATATAGAAGAGTTTGAATGAGGAGGTTCACCTTTAAATTAGGCATGTTATACAATGTCTGACTCTAAGCAGCTTTTCATTTGGTCTTTATTTGCCTTTACTTCTGATTTTCCAGCTTTCAAATGGGGGTCACTGACCCCACCTAAAAAACAAAATGTTCTGTAAGGCTACAAATATATTGTTATTGTTACTTTTTATTCCTCATCTTTCTATTCAGGCCTCTCCTATTCATATTCCAGTCTCTTATTCAAACCAATGCATGGTTGCTAGGGGAATTTGGTCCCTAGCAACCAGATGGCTGAAATTGCAAACTGGAGAGCTGCTGAATAAAAAGCTAAATAACTCAAAAACCACAAATAATAAAAAATGAAAACCAATTGCAAATTGTCTCAGAATATCCCTCTCTATGTCATACTAACAGTTAATTTAAAGGTGAACAACCCTTTGAATATTTAATCTCAGCTCAGGTGTCTGTCTCATCATACTGAATATCTAATGATGCTCCAAAGACTCTTTCCCCTGACCCCACCTCACAGGCCTCACCTGGGGAATACTAACCCCACTACTAAACAATCCCTCTAACTTCCTCGTTTTTACTGCCCGACCCCCTAAGGAATGGTGACCTTAGGCCCGACCCCTTCTCCTCAAATACTGAGGCCTTTACCCAGCTCAGTCCCTCCGGCAGCTCCGCCTCCTGCTACGATGGAGTCCACAAAAAGATGGAGCACCTGTTCCCTCCCCTTTAATAAATAAGGGAACGAACGTCATAAGCCCCTGGGTTTTTTCAAAAACATTTTGCTGGAATTCTCACCGCACAGCTGAATTTTTTAGTATTCCTATGCTGAAAACAAGCGGTTCAATAAAAGGAGATTGGAGGATTTCGGTGCTTATAGTTGTTCTGACAGTTTGCCCCACATCCGCTGGCAGTTAGCGCCCACTGGACTTGAACCTTGCGGGTCATTCGTTGAATTTTATTCCATTGTCTGTGGCTCCTACTGACCATTCGTCTGATTCCTCCAACGTGTTTGTTTCTTTATTAATAATCACAAACGACTTTGGATCTTTTATTGAACAAACTCGCCGACCCGCCGGCATTTCCGCCCGGTCATGTGACATTCGCTTTTAGCCTCGGCCGCTCTGATGTATTTTTACTGAATCTTTTGTGTTTGAGAGAAATCACAGAGAATTGAGAACAGTCCCTCCCAAACATTCCTCTTCCCTGACCCCGACAAAGAATTCTTCTGAGCTCGATGTGTTAAAAGCTTTATTCCCTCAAACAGCGATTCTTCTCCGGCAAATGAAAGGAGCCCGGTGTTTATTCACGGCCCATTGTGTGGGATAAAGGTTAAAGAAACCCACAAAGTCCTAATTATATTCCCCACAAAGGGATCCACATCACTGAGACACGGATTTGGCTGCTGGAATAAATGTACCTGTTCTATTATTCTCCGTAGCGACTCCTTGTCATTATTACAGTCCTGGTAGCGCTTGTTCTATAGGTCGGGGGACCTTGAACGTAACCTGTGTGTAGCACATCTGGATTTCCTACTATTACGTTCAAACCTCTTTATGATATTTGAGAGAAAAAAAAATATAAGATTAATAAAACAGTTTTCAGCGACCCATTGTGACATCCTGCATGCGAGCTGGGACAAAGCCGCCCTGCTGAATCCTTGCGTCCGATATTTTCTGCCTTCAACAACGTAAGATCAATTCCCACATTGTGGCCGGAGACACCGACCCGTTTCCTTTGTGGCGGGAGTGTATTGTCATTCATAGCTCTAACGGTGTATTCAAGTGACCCATTGTGATATCAGTCACACAAGTTAGTACAAAGGCAGCCTGCTGAAACCTCACAATGTGTCCCCGGCCGGCGCCATTATTGTCGGATGAATTCACAAAGTGTCATTTGAGGTTCGGACCTGTCTCTTTGGACACTTTGATGTTTTATACTCATTCTTCTCCACAACAACAAAAAAAACCCACATTTCTCTTTTCTGCAAAGTTTTGTTTATCATTTACAAAACAGATTTCAAACTTTTTTACCCGACTCTTTATAGCAGGTTCCTGAATATGTAGAAGCCTGTACTGATCCGATGTACAAGTAGGGACTCTGCGCTGGGTCGTGTTAATGTTAATAATGTCCTGTTTGAGCGCTGGAGACCAAAACTGAATGAATTGGATCTGAAATTGCAGTTTGCACATGGCACTTGTAAATGAGCCCTGTTTCTGGGCTGCTAGTTAGCGCTACTAATCCCTATTTATTTATTTATTTAAGACAAATGACGTTTATTCAGCTCCACAACTGTCAGGAGGATGGGGAACATTTGCCCAAGTGCAGAAGGGGACGGGTGGACTTGTAGGAACCCCAGGCTTTGGGGCCTACTGTGGATTTACAAGATCCAATATAAAGGACCAGGTGGAAAATGGAGCAGAACTTGGGGTGGAGCCAACAGGAAGACATAGGGGCAGATTCACGTACGAAATTTCGCCAGCGTCAGCTTTGCACCCCCCGCACCACTTTGACAGGTGCAAATGCGCTACAAATGCGCTAACTCACTAAAATGCAAAGTTTCGTCGCGGACGACTTCGGCAGTGTGAGCATTACATAGCGAAGATGCGATAGCGTTCGTTTTTGTGCCTAGTGAAAATTCGCTTACGTCAATTTGCCTACGGTGGGTAATTTAAAGTCGTATGAACGTCTTTTTTGGAGAAAACTGGTTCCCCGAATAAAGTTTGTCAGGACTTTTGCAGGCAATACCGCTTAAAAAAAAGGAAAAGTCGCCAGCGTATTTTGAACTTGAATGCATTTTCGGCTCACAGGATATGATGTCAGTGACAGAAGATTGAGGAAGATCTGGCTGCTTTTTAGCACTTCGTCTGGTCTGAGGTGGCAAAGTCAACTCTGGCGAAAGAGGTAACGTTCAGTAAAATCCGCACTTTAGTGAATTCGCCTGGCGATAGAGTGCGAATGAACGCTAGCGACGGTCTATTTTACTAGCGAATTGTCGCCTGCACCCGTTAGTGAATTGGCGATGTCCCTGCTGGTGTGATTCCTGGCGAAAAGTCGGTAGCGTTAGCCATTTTGCCCTTCAGTAAATTTGCTCCAAGGTCTTTGATCCTATAGTAGAACGGGTGAAACCAACATCAATCACCAGGAACCCTTGGAAGAAGCAGCAACAGCGGAACAAGCCAAGCTCCTCCTACTGGGGAATAGGGTTGTCACATAGCTGGTACTTTACTGCTCTAGTCTGTAAAACAGAGGCCTAGGCCTGATCCAGCCAATTCCACAATTCTACAACAGTCTTCCCTAAAATTCCCCAATCAATATCATTACCCTGCCCATCAATATCATTGATTTGCCCATCATCCTCATGGTCCTGCCCCCTCATCCCACCCTTCTATGTTACATCCCACCCCCCAGCATTCCTGGTAGGACTCTCATAAATTAAAGGTGTCCACCCTACCAGGGAAACGTGCAGTTGGGAGCAATGGGGAAACTTTCAGGACCAAACCTCAGTGAGCAGGTCCCACTCCTCATAACGTGGCAGCCAATCAGAGATCTGTGTCATATTTGGCCATATTGGTTGTGGAATAGAGGAAGTTGTTTCCAGTGGCAGCCATCTTGGTGAAGTCAAAGTATCTGGTAGCCATATTTGTACTCCTGTTGCTTTCATTTCATTAGCGAGTGGCCTGATATATTCTATACAGTATATAATATACACACACGTGGCCTGATTTTGGATGAAGATTCTCTGACAGTGGCCAATTGACACCGTTGATTAAAACTACAAATGAGCCAGAGATCAGAAGGAAAAAACTGCAAATAGTTTATTGTGACAAAGGCCCAGACACCACTTTGGGGACAAGTATTGGGGGGACCCAAAGGAGCAGCAGGAATGTGCAACCAGAAAATAAATCCCCCATTGTGCCCCATTAAAACGAAAGGCAGTTTCTCCCTAGAGACATGAGTTTGGGCCATTCCCGGATACATTTATATATATATATATAGATACACAGACTGTATATGAGGTGCAGTTATTAAGCACATGCCATTTCTGATCATAGCCGGGCCCTCATTTTCCTGCTTATTGGCCACTAAGATCGACAAATAAAATGTCACATTTTCTAATATCACAGTAATAATATTTCTTGGCGGGTAATTTACACATTGAGACGATCGGTCGCACAGTTAATAAAGCTTTTTCTCGCTCTCGGTTCCACGAATAATTTCTCTGCAGGTTGTTCTCAGCCTCAACTGTAAGACAACGGCGCCACCAGCAGGTCAGAAAAGAAAGAACAATATGATAAAGATCTAATGCAACACAAGCCGATATTATATTTCTATATATTATACCTGTGTTTGCACGATAATAAAAATACATTCTCACAATTCTTTTTTATAGTCACTATTACCCAGGGGTTCAACAACTTGCACATTTGCTATAAGTTCTGGGTCATTTGAGATCACTAAATCAAGAATAGCATTTTTTCTGGTAGGCTCCTCAACAACCTGTGCCATAAAATTGTTATGTAACAAGTTTATAAACTTGGTCCCATTAACTGATCTGGCAGTATTGTTGCTCCAGTCAATATCTGGGTAATTAAAATCTCCCATTTTCTATTTGCATTAGGAGCTTCTAATCGTCACTTACATTAGGGGGTCTATAGCGACTCCTACAATTAATTTGCTGGACTCTTTACAATCGATGAAGATCTCGGCACATGAGACTTCTGTCCCCTCATTTTCTAACATCACTTCCTCCTTTATATTGGCTTTTAGGGCAGAGACACACGTTCAGATTCGGGGAGATTTAGTCACCCGGCGATAAATCTCTTCGGGCGACTAATCTCCTCGAACTGCCTCCCGACGCTAGAATGTAAATCGCAGGGGGTCGGCACTCGGAGTGCTTGAGTCAACTTCGGGCTAGTGATGGGCGAATAAATTTGGCAGGCGTGAATTTGCAGCGAATTTCCGCATATGGCCGGCGGCGCATATATTTGCAAAAGTGCTGCGAAAATTCACCGGCGTCAAAAATTTTTGAAAATTCAAAAACTTTTCCAGTGAAGCAAAACGAGACAAATTCGCCCATCACTACATTGGTCGACTTCGGAAGCGCATAGATTGCCATCCCGCCGGCAATTTATATTCTAGCCAGTGGGGAATATATATGTATGTATGTATGTATGTATATGTATGTATGTATATGTATGTATGTATATGCATTTATGTATATGTATGTATGTATATGTATGTATGTATGTATATATGTATGTATATATGTGTATATGTATTTATGTATATGTATGTATATGTAAGTATGTATATGTATGTATATATGTATGTATATATGTATGTATATATGTATTTATGTATATGTATGTATGTATATGTATGTATGTATATGTATGTATGTATGTATATGTTTGTATGTAAGACATAAAGGAAAGTAAGGCAGACCAGTCTGTAGTTTCCTGTCAGAGCCAGAATGTCGTTGCTGCTGGATCTAGGGGAGGCCTGTGCTATTAATGTTTTCAATTGAAAGGCTCATTCAGGCTGATGAAACTCAAGCAGAATTCTGTGTTTTCCAGGATCTCATGGACTGATGTCAATACGGCGAGAAGTTCTGCAAATAAACCCAACTTGGACCAACGTTTCCTTGACGTTTCTTTTCAGCAGTTTGGGATGGAAACAGATTCTATCAGCTGGTGACCTGTATATTTTAGTTCAAGAAGCATTTTGGATATTTTCTGATACAGATTTTACTTGCCGCATTTCTTCAGTGGCTTCTGTAGTGGAACCGGAGCACCTTCAACAAGGCAAATACTGCAATATATACAGTATATATTTAATAATACAACTAAACCCCAGCTGAGCAGCCCGAGAACAACATAGGATCCAGTCCGTGTGTTCCAGTTCCAGTTCTGATCTCCTGGGTCTCTCCCTCTGCTCCCTCGGCTAAATTCATGGGGTGCACTGAGGGGAAACAGGTGTAAGGGGGTCACATCTCATGTGTATGTGGCCCTTGGGTAGTGGTGCAACAGCCCTTTGCTTTCACTTTAACAAAGTACTTGTGCCCTCTGGGAGGGTCTATCCCAGTCTTGGGGGGAATAAAACCACTTTTAATAAATGTATAATGGAGAGATGTTCAGAATAACGTTCTCTTTAATTAAGCAAAAAGCAGTTTTCAGGGAGAGATTCCTCTTTAATAACATAGATGGCATTCCTAATTTTGAATTAATAATTGATAAAGTAAATGTAAAGTTTGGGTTTACTTGCCCTTTATTAAGACATTGCTCTTGGAGCACTCAGTCACCCGGCAGTCAGTGAGCAGTGACAGGTGGCAGATTGCACAGGGTGGGGCCAGCTTAATACATAGCTCACACTAGGGCGTGTATAATACACTTCATTTTTTTTTCTAGTTATACCAACAAATTTCTGACGACCAACTCTCATTGAGTGATGTCAGTTGTCTTGTCAAAGATTTTTCTAAGAAGAGAAAATAGTGTCTTTTATATGTTCCACAGCGACTTGTTTCTCTCCAGCGAGGATACTTCTCCCACCTCATCACGGGACTAATCATTGGATACTGAGTAAGTTCTGTGGACAATATTCTACTTTACGCAACATGTACTGGTACAGAACCAGCTCCGGAACTGTGTAACTCAGAGCAATGACTGTGGGATAGCAGGTATAGTAGGGAGAGATGGTGCCTATAGTAACAGTGGGATAATAGTCTCTGGGAAGGGAGTGTGACTGTGGGATAGCAGGTATAGTAGGGAGAGATGGTGCCTATAGTAACAGTGGATAATAGTCTCTGGGAAGGGAGTGTGACTGTGGGATAGCAGGTATAGTAGGGAGAGATGGTGTCTATAGTAACAGTGGATAATAGTCTCTGGGAAGGAGTGTGACTGTGGGATAGCAGGTATAGTAGGGAGAGATGGTGTCTATAGTAACAGTGGATAATAGTCTCTGGGAAGGGAGTGTGACTGTGGGATAGCAGGTATAGTAGGGAGAGATGGTGCCTATAGTAACAGTGGATAATAGTCTCTGGGAAGGAGTGTGACTGTGGGATAGCAGGTATAGTAGGGAGAGATGGTGCCTATAGTAACAGTGGGATAATAGTCTCTGGGAAGGGAGTGTGACTGTGGGATAGCAGGTATAGTAGGGAGAGATGGTGTCTATAGTAACGGTGGATAATAGTCTCTGGGAAATGAGAGTGACTGTGGGATAGCAGGTATAGTAGGGAGAGATGGTGTCTATAGTAACAGTGGGATAATAGTCTCTGGGAAGGGAGTGTGACTGTGGGATAACAGGTATAGTAGGGAGAGATGGTGCCTATAGTAACAGTGGGATAATAGTCTCTGGGAAGGGAGTGTGACTGTGGGATAGCAGGTATAGTAGGGAGAGATGGTGCCTATAGTAACAGTGGATAATAGTCTCTGGGAAGGGAGTGTGACTGTGGGATAACAGGTATAGTAGGGAGAGATGGTGTCTATAGTAACAGTGGGATAATAGTCTCTGGGAAGGGAGTGTGACTGTGGGATAACAGGTATAGTAGGGAGAGATGGTGCCTATAGTAACAGTGGATAATAGTCTCTGGGAAGGGAGTGTGACTGTGGGATAGCAGGTATAGTAGGGAGAGATGGTGCCTATAGTAACAGTGGGATAATAGTCTCTGGGAAGGGAGTGTGACTGTGGGATAGCAGGTATAGTAGGGAGAGATGGTGTCTATAGTAACGGTGGATAATAGTCTCTGGGAAATGAGAGTGACTGTGGGATAGCAGGTATAGTAGGGAGAGATGGTGTCTATAGTAACAGTGGGATAATAGTCTCTGGGAAGGGAGTGTGACTGTGGGATAACAGGTATAGTAGGGAGAGATGGTGCCTATAGTAACAGTGGGATAATAGTCTCTGGGAAGGGAGTGTGACTGTGGGATAGCAGGTATAGTAGGGAGAGATGGTGCCTATAGTAACAGTGGATAATAGTCTCTGGGAAGGGAGTGTGACTGTGGGATAACAGGTATAGTAGGGAGAGATGGTGTCTATAGTAACAGTGGGATAATAGTCTCTGGGAAGGGAGTGTGACTGTGGGATAACAGGTATAGTAGGGAGAGATGGTGCCTATAGTAACAGTGGATAATAGTCTCTGGGAAGGGAGTGTGACTGTGGGATAGCAGGTATAGTAGGGAGAGATGGTGTCTATAGTAACAGTGGATAATAGTCTCTGGGAAGGGAGTGTGACTGTGGGATAGCAGGTATAGTAGGGAGAGATAGTGCCTATAGTAACAGTGGGATAATATGAAAATATAGGGTAGAGTAGAAGACACATATGTTTCCCAGATTAAAGGCCACACTATGATCTATACCCAGAGTGGGACTGGCAGTAACTGAATCACTTATAAATTTAAAGGGATCCTGTCATCGGAAAACATGTTTTTTTCAAAATGCATCAGTTAATAGTGCTACTCCAGCACATGACTTGGGGCAGCTGGGAAATTGACAAAATGTCTAGCCCCATGTCAGATTTCAAAATTGAATATAAAAAAATCTGTTTGCTCTTTTGAGAATTGGATTTGAGTGCAGAATTCTGCTGGAGCAGCACTGTTAACTGATTCATTTTGATTTTTTTTTTCCCCATGACAGTATCCCTTTAAGTTTCTCATGCTTTGCTGGATTCACTATAGGAACAGGATATCCTACTTCTTTACACCAGGGGCCCGGCAAGCACAACCTGACCTGTCAAAGAAGCACAACCTTATCTACAGGATATTCATTTAACAAGGTGTTTATTGACTCTATTAAAGTGACGGCGACATTCTAGCTCATAGGAGCATAAGAGTCTGCCATAAATTGTTGGGTCGTTGTCACTTAAAGGAAAACTATACTCCCTGAACAATGTAGGTCTCTATAAAAAGATATTGCATAAAACAGCTCATATGTAAAATCCTGTATTATTTAAATAAGTTATTTTCATAATAATTTTCATAATATACTTTTCCAGTACTTTGTGCCATTGGGTATTTATAAATAGAAAATTGCCATTTTAAAAAAATAAGGGCCGCCCCCTGGGATCCTATGATGTTAGATTTGCAGTATTTCTGGTCAGGTGTTCGGATTGCTTAAAGGAGAACTAAACCACCTTTCTATTAAAAACCCCTACCCTCCATATTCCCCACTCCCTGCTCCCCCCCTGCACAGGAGTTAACTCAAGTAAATACCCCTAAGTCGGTAATTACCCCTTGTTGCAGATTTAGCGGAGCTCACGGGGGCCATCTTTTGCCAATTCAGTGATCTCAGTAAAGAAGCTCCGTATCGGCGCATGCACAGTTGGAGCATTTTCCTGGTTCACTACAACTGCACATGCGCCGAAAGTGACGAAAATTACCGAAGCGCTAAAGATGTCCCCCGTGAGATCCGCTGCGCTGACTCTGCAACAAGGGGTAATTACCGGCTATGGGGTAATTACGTGTGTGTTACGTGTGGGGAGCAGGGAGGGGGGACTATGGAGGTAGAGGATAGGGGTTTTTATTAGAAAGGGGGTTTAGTTCTACTTTAAGTATTCATTTTGGGGGTATAGTTTTCCTTTAAGCATTCATTTTTTTCTTTTACAATTCTCAAGCTGAGCCCAGATCTGAGTTGTGTCCATGCAAAGTGGTCTGTGCCGGGTGTGAAACAGGAGAGTCCGTGTCCTTATCATATTGGGAAGAGCCATGCGCTGCGCAGGTAATGACCATTCTTCTTTCATTGGCTGATAACAGATAGAAGAGGCTAAAAAATAGGGATGTAGCGAACTGTTCTGCTGCGAACTAGTTCACGCGAACTTCGACCGTTCGCGTCCGCCGAATGTTCGCAAACGTTTGGGAACGTTCGCATTTTGAGTTCGCGTTCGATTCGAA
This sequence comes from Xenopus petersii, assembly GCA_038501925.1. NCBI lineage: Eukaryota > Metazoa > Chordata > Amphibia > Anura > Pipidae > Xenopus > Xenopus petersii. Next base: position 154,333,630 of record CM076678.1, read on the forward strand.
TAAAAATCATTCGACCATTCGAATTCCTAAAAATCGAGCGATTTCCATTCGTTCGAACGATTGTAAGCATTCGATCGAATGATTTTCATTCAATCGAACGCTAAAAATCGTTCTAATCGTTCCATTCGAATGATTTTAGCATTCGATCGAATGAAAATCCGTGGATCGAATGATTAAAATCCTTCGATCGTTCGAATCGAACGATTTTAGCGGGTGTTCGAAGTTCGCGAACTGTCCGCGAACGTTCGCATTTTTTGCCGGTGTTCACGAACGGCGTTCGCGAACACCAAATCGGCAGTTCGCTACATCCCTACTAAAAAAGACTCCATCAAGTTCAACCCTTGGGCCACTGATCAGATCACCCCAGTGTGTGTGGCTTCATCGATCTGAGATCTCCTTGTTCGGCTACTTCCCAGATCTCTAAGGCAACCGCTACTGTCATTTATTAAGAGGCAGTCGGTTTGGCCCTGGAGCAATAAGCTCATTGGAGGAAATTCTGCTGCTATGGGTGTAATTCATAGGACAGAGGCTGCCCTCTGTGTTTTATTTGTGCAGGGTTCTGATTGGATGATCAAACAATCACATGGACTGGCGTATGCACGTGTCATAGACTTATTCACTGCCCCTGCTTAGCATAAGCCATGCCCCCGAGCTTCCAAATGGCCACACTGCATTCACTCCTGCAGTTACACAAATACACAAATGTTTTACATATATATATATATATATATATATATATATATAGATATATATATAGATATATAGATAGATATAGATAGATATATAGATATAGATATATATATCTCGATTTTAGAGTATTATTTCCTAACACAGTTGCCCTGGGACATTTTACAGTTACTGTGCGAGTCGCGTTGGTTCTACTGACCCTTTTCACAACGTGGTATTTTGCCGAGGAATTGTATCCCAATAAAGTAGATATGAAGAGTCTGAGACGCATATTCGGTAAGAAAAAAAAAAGTATATTATCCTGTTATTATCGTGTTATTACTCAGATACTCTTAAAGAGATCCCGGGGCTCATTAATAAACACGGCGCAAATAAATATGAACTGAGCTATGTTTATAACTGAGCCCAACTGTCATCCAAGAAGTGTCATCTCTTTTTATTGTATTTTATTTGTATCCGCAGAGGATGGGATTTCATCAGTTTGTATATATTACAGGGGTAATTCTTTGTCTGCTGTGTCTCAGCTCAACTCTCTTCTCTTTCTCACAATCAGCCCAGTTCCACTACCCAAAGAGAAAAATACAATTAAATGCTGCAGTTTAGAAGACCTGTCACAAGGGCCAAGGTTACTGGGATACAGCCTCCAGTTCCAGGGGCACAAATATCGAAAACATAAAGATCTCCCAAAAACTCCGAATTTATTTAATATTAGGTTAGAAGAACAGGAATACAGACCAACTTGTATTCTGCCTTACGCGTTTCATACCCTGTAGTACTTAATCATAGTCATTTACTAGAGGGTATGAAACGCGTAAGGCAGAATACAAGTTGGTCTGTATTCCTGTTCTTCTAACCTAGTATTAAATAAAAACTAGCTTTTTAACTTTTTTTTCTATGTTTTTGGGATATCTTTTTGTTTTCCATCCCCTTTAACTTCGCCTCCCAATATTTTTATGGCAAGCCCATTAGAAGTTTATTAATTGCAGGCACATTTTATTTTTAGACAAATCTTGAGTAATGCACTAATAGAATATCATTAGGAGAGGGGCGTCCGCTCCTGAAACACATCCCCCATACTCCTCTGCCATGTCCAGAATACAATTCACAAGCTTCTTGCACTGCCTCACTATAGTACTTGTAGGTTCTCCCTAACTGTCACATGAATTGTCCAGTCTCTAACTGCCGCACAATTGCCCATGGTTCTAACCAAGAAAACAATCTTCTCATTGGGGCCACAGTGTTCCTAAAACCTAAATATTCCAACTCTAACCTTTGAGACAACTTAGCACCAATTTTCTTTCTAATTAGTCCTAACAAGGTATTTGTCCTGCCAGTTAATGTTAATGTTATTAGGCCAAAGAGGAAGTTCCCTAAAGGAACTAAATATCCCCTTTATTTACAATTCAAATAAATCACATTTTTACACACTGGTGTCTATGTTGCCATGTAATGGGAATGTGAATTCATTACTAACCAGTCTTGTATTGTGTATGTTATACTGTATATTGAGACCTCAGGTAAGTGACACCAGCCCTGAACATGTGCAGTGAATCAGCAGAAAAGAAGATGGGGAGCTACTGGGGCATCTTTGGAGACACAGCTAAAGGGCTGTGGTTGCCTTGGGCTGGTACAGGAGCTCGTGATATCATAATGTATTGTACATTTGTACAGAAACCTTGTATAGCATCTATTGAGTATATAAATAAATAAAGTAACATAAATTGATGAGTTTTGGGTTTTTTCCTGTACAGATAATAAAGAAGAAGAGGCGCCAAGTGAGTAAACATTGAATTTAATGTTCTTTTTGTGTGTTTGTTCTCTGTTCATTAAAGGAGAAGAAAAGGTTAAAAGTAAGTAAGCTTTATCAGAAAGGTCTATATAAATACACCAGTAACCCCTCAAAGTAAAGCTGCTCTGAGTCCTCTGTCATAAGAAACAGCACATTTCTTTCCTTCTATTGTGTACTCATGGGCTTCTGTATCAGACTTCCTGTTTTCAGCTTAAACCTCCAGGGCTAGGGCTTGAGCATGCTCAGTTTGCTCCTCCACTCCCTGCTGTAATCTGAGCCCAGAGCTATGAGTGAGCAGGGAGAGACTCAGGCAGGAAGTGATGTCACACCAAGCTAATATGGCAGCTGCTATCCTAAACAAACAGAGCGTTTCTAGAGCTGTTTACTCAGAAAGCATTCTGCAGAATAAATAAAGTCTTATAGCTTGCACTATTGTGGCTAATCTATTGGCAATAATCTGCTTCGGTAGCTTTCCTTCTCCTTCTCATCCTTAAAACCCTGAGGGCAAAGGTGTGTAAATTGCACTGGAGCAGTTACCAGTCAGATTTTGCACTCATTTTCTAGTTTGTAGCAGATTTATCGACGCATTACTGATTGGTTTCTATTGGTAACTGCACTGGTATAATCTAACACCCTATTGGCTCCATTATACTCTGACATTTGCTCAGCTTTGTGAGACAGCAATCAGTCGGGAGTTTGTTGTTAATGGCAGTTTCTATAGACAGGGCCATAGTGAACTAATCCAAACATCTGGCCTCCATGCTAAGGCTCAGGAGCCCCATGTAGAGCCACCTAGAGCAGACCCCATCCACAGCCCAGTGTAGCCCTCGTCAAATGGGATTCCCCACTCAAACTGGAGACCCAACCAGATATCAGTCGGACAATGTTAGTGTCAAGGATTAAGTTTAGGGGTGAAAGTCCGAGTTTGCATTATCAATAAGTGATCAGGAGTAATCGTCGTCAATTCCAGGCAAAAGACCAGTAGGCAGACAGTAGAGTAGCAATATCCAAGTTCAGGCAAGGTCAAGAAGTTCAGGAGTCAATCAATAGGAAATTTAGAAGGAATCACACAGGAAGTCCTTTTATCAGGCATTGAACCCGTGACCTCGGTATCTTTTTATTTTGAATCTTCGCGTCATCGCTACCCACGTGGTGGCCATGGGCGTCATCTTGGATATTGGATATTGCTAGTCTACTGCCTGCCTACTAATCTTTTGCCTAAAAAAATTGACGACGATTACTCCTGATCCCTTATTGATACCGCAAACCCGGACTTTAACCCCTAAGCTTCCTCCTTGGTCCAGACTATCCCGCTGGGAGCCGATAGGCCCCCTGACAGTTAGACACATACATGGGCCAATATCCTTCCAACTCGGGAGCAGCCAAGTAAACAGACAGTTTGGGACAATTCAATGACAATATGATTAAGGTTGGGCAGGAACCTCTAATTATGCCACTTGCTGGATGATTCACTATTTATTGCTGATGTAATTTACTAACTAACGTACTTATTCAGATTATTCCTTTATTTCTTAGAACAGGAGAAAGTCAAGTTCAGCTGCGGGAATGACAAACCCTGCCCAGACGGTTACTTTGCATTTAGAATTATTAGCGGTGCGGCCAATGTCGTGGGACCATCTTTTTGCTTTGAGAACATGATGTGAGTCTTGTCTCCAATAAGCAGCCAGAAATCCCATAATTAAAGGCCAAATCCAAGGCCAATGTCCAAACAAACACAAAGTTGACCCAATAAAAAAAGCCATTTATCCAGCTGCAAATAAGCTGATACAAAACTGACAAGAGAAGGTTGTAAATATTAAAAACTAATAGACATGATCTTATTTATGTACAATGCCTTTAAAATCATTCATATGTCCAAATCATAAATCACTGTGGATTTGCACCTTCAGACACAACACTCAGCTCTCACAGGTTTGTAACACAAATAAAATGAATAAAATAAAATAATTGGCCTGTGAGTGGGTGACAGGGGCTTAGGAGTAATTGCTTTTCCACCACTAGATGGCAGCACAGAGCTAAGACATTAGTTAGTAGTAATTATAGTGTTTGGCCACTAGGGCAGAGAAGCAGTAGTAGAAATGACTAGGAGGGTGGAGTTTAGGGCCATATAAATGGAGACAAGCCGAGGAGCAGCTGTGCATCATGGGAGAGGGATCTACTGGAAAAGCAATAGTAACTGGAAGTTTTGTTTTATTTATTTGTTATTTCTCCACCCGGGACTAGCTTCCACTTAAAGGGTTGGTTCACCTTTAAGTTAACTTTTAGTATGTTATAGAATGGCTAATTCTAAGCAACTTTTCAATTAGCCTTCATTTTTTTTTTTATAGTTTTTTAATTATTTGTCTTCTTCGGCTAACTCTTTCCAGATGGGGTCACTGACCCCATCTGAAAATAAATGCTCTGTAAGGCTACCAATGTATCATTATTCCTTCTTTTTATTACTCATCTTTCTATCCAGGCCTCCGGGCCTTTTAATGACAATGCATGGTTGCTAGGGTCATTTGGACCCTAGCAACCAGATTGCTGAAACTGCAAACTGGAGAGCTGCTGAATTAATAAATAACTCAAAAACCACAAATAATAAAAAAATGAAAACCAATTGCAAATTGTCTCAGAATATCACTCTCTACATCATGCTAAAAATTTATTTAAAGGTGAACAACCCCTTCAACTGGCCTATAGAGCACAGCTTACACTAGAGCCTCTGTCTCTTCCCTTGCATATAAGCATGGAGGAAAGGGAGAGGTGTTGCTGAACTGTACCTCTCAGCTGCAAAAATGGGAATTCTGATGGCCAGGAGTTCTTGATCCAATAATACATGTTTATTTAGTATACAGCTTAAAGGAATCACTTAGCAAAGTGGTCACAGCAATACAGTCGAAGAGCAAATAACAAACTAACCCTCATCTGAGGAATCACAGTCGAAGTTTCCAAGAATGTCAGCACTGCGGTTCTGTCTTTGAGCATCTGTCCAACCAGTTGGATCAAACAGAAGAACCTCCCCTTGTTCTCTCATCTATTTCCATCTCTTTAGAAGCAAGCGCCTATAGAACGTCCATGCTGTTGGTCACATTAGTACATTGTTAATTACAAGTCCAAGTCCATTTATTATAACCTGTAGCTCATTCATCTCATGTACATTTCATGCTTTTATATTTATAAAGAATGACTTTTCCTTTTGATTTCCAGTATCATGAGCAGTGTCAGAAATAACATCGGCCGAGGACTGAACATTGCGCTAATAAACGGTGAGTCAAAGCAACTTTTTGTTTTCATTTTTATATATATCTATATATATATATATATAGATATATATTAGGGATGCACCGAATCCGCTATTTTGGATTCGGCCGAACCCCCGAATCCTTTGTCAAAGATTCGGCCGAATACCGAACCGAATCCGAATCCTAATTTGCATATGCAAATTAGGGGTGGGAAGGGGGAAACGTTTTTTTACTTCCTTGTTTTGTGACAAAAAGTCACGCAATTTCCCTTCCGCCCCTAATTTGCATATGCAAATTAGGATTCGGATTCGGTTCGGCTGGACAGAAGGATTCGGCCGAATCCGAATCCTGCTGAAAAAGGGCGAATCCTGGCCGAATCCCGAACCAAATCCTGGATTCGGTGCATCCCTAATATATATATATATATATATATATATATATATTCACCAAACGGTGCCGACATCTCGTTTTGGATGCCGGTGTACGGTTTTGGACGCCGGCACACCTTTTTTTTTTACGCCGGCAAATTTTCACGAATTTTTATGCCTGTGGCGAATCGCAGGAATTCGCCACAAATTCACCCATCACTAGTTATTACTATAGCTGTATTGTGTCTGGGGGGGAGAGTTATTGTACCTGTAAAAGACCCTAATCTTATGTTTCTGGCTTGTACAGCTTCCAATGGGACTCTGATCAAAACAGGCTCATTTGATATGTATTTTACAGGTAAGTGGTTCCCAGCTTTATAATTACTCAGTGTTTACCATTAAAGGGACAGTGCTAGAGGCTGGAAGTTTTAGCTCATATTGGCACACACATAATATTGCTGCAAGTGCAGAATCAGTGCAGTTACCCATAGCAACCAGTCGGACATTTGGTTCCATTTTCCAACCTGTACTAGCATAGCAACCTAGCATAGCAACCTATTTGTGATGAGATGAGCCACATTTGGCCCTATTCCTGGGTGGCACTACAGGATGATCAAATGACGAATATTTCCATGTATGACCAACTTTATAGATTTATCACAGCTACTCGTATCTAGGTAAGGGGCTCGAAATTCGAGCGATTTTTGTGTACTTCAACGAGGGAATAGTCCAAATTCGCTACGAATTTGGGGAAAATTCAAAAATTCAAATATCGAAATTTATCATGTACTGTCTCTTTAAAAATTCGACTTCAACCATTCGCCATCTAAAACCTGCCGAATTGCTGTTTTAGCCTATGGGGGACCTCCTGGAACCCATTTGGAGTCTTTGAGGGACTCAAAATCTAAGCTTTTTCTGGGAAAAACTTTGATTCGAATTTGATCGAATGCGCTATTCCTTCGATTCGGATTCCACCGAATACGGACCTATTCATGGAAATGCCCAAAGCCAAATGTATTGCTACAGATAAGCCGGAGAATCCAGGGAGGCGGATAATTATATAGAGCTGGCAGGGGTTTGTCTCAGGAACAATTTGGGAGAGTAAGAGTTAATAGATTCCTCCAATAACCAAATAGTCTGGTCTGTAAAGAGAATGGGGATAATACAGAGCGGCTGCAGTTCTGTTGCTTCATTGCTATAACAAGCTGTGGGTAATACAGGGGATACAGACAGGTGGAACATCTCTATCTCTATGAATAAAGTGTTTCCCATAGACTTCAATGAACTGCCACCTAGTGGGCAAATACAGTGTCTTCTGGGCTGGATAAATCACATTTCAACAATGAACTTCTCAAACACGGGCATAGCAGGGACGTTGTCAATAAAAAATAAAGGTTTAGGGCTCTGGCTGGTGGGCCCTCCATATCAGGACCAACGGAGGGCCCTTGGGTGGAACTGTCTTTCATGAACCAGTCTGCAATGGACAGGTCAGAGCTGGCAGATGATTGGTTGGTATGAATTACAACACTTTTAGGGGGTTATTTATAAAAATTCAGAATTTTTATCATGTTTTCAATAAAAAAAAAATTCCATGATTTACCCTTATATATCATTAAGAAAAACCACCAAAAAAACGGATCGGGAAAAAACGTGACTTTTCGGATTTTTCTACAGGACCCAGACAGGCTAAAGATGGAGTCTTTTCGAGTCGTTTTGCATCCTCGGGGTATAATAAAGATTGAAAAATTTGAGTTTTTTTCCACTAAAAAAAAACTTTAATTTTTTCGAGATTTTAGCATTCAGACTTTAACAAATAACCCCCTAAATGTGTTTTCTGAAAGAGAGTGGAGTTCTGAAGGATCTGGGGTAGAGATAAGGGGGTATAGTTTGGGCACATTGGAGATATATTGGGTATAATATATAGTTTATAAAAATATGATTTTTCTCATTTCTCTAAGACGTGAAATTACTTCTGGAATTTCTAAAGCCTGTGCAGGACGGAACGTTGGTGCTTGTTGCATCTTATGATGATCCAGGTACAAAGTAAGTATCAGAACAACGACAATTATATAAATCCTCTATAAATATAAGTTAGTAATTCATAGGGGTTAGTAACTCATAGGGGTAGGACGTTGCCTTGTGACTGGGGTATCCTTGTGTTCGGCCCTAAATAATCACCTCCAGGAAATAGTATTTCTAGAAATGGGTGGGGGCGGGGCATTCTTACCAAGCTGGAGTAGGAGGAAGCATTGTGATTGGTTGGTGTCACTACTGTTTGGCCATGTCCTCTCCCCTGAGGAACAGAAGAAAAGTGTGTATTGCCAGCAAACAAAATCTGCAAAGTACAAGTAGTAAAAAAGAGTTCTGCTGTTTTCCTTCAGTCTGAATGAAGAAGCCAGGGCTTTATTCACAAGTTTTGGGAGCAGTTATGCAAAGAAAGTCCATTTCCGAGACGCCTGGATCTTTGTGGGAGGAAAAGGGATAAATACCGAGAGCCCATTTGAACAGGTAATTTATTGCCTTTACAATTAATAAAAACTCTCTCTCTCTCTGAAAACTCTGAAATGCAACAACTTCTCGGTTTGTTTCGGCCAGTTTTGCATATAGAATGTGTATATAGGTGCGACCAGGAGGGAAAGGTGCAAAGAGCAAAAGATGGGAACATTTTTTTTGTACCTTTTTTTTGTACTTTGCACCTTGAATCGTCATCATAAATGAGTCTTCTACACAATACAAACTGAAGTATAAACACAGTTAGAGGGAAATATGAAATGTAAGCTCCAAGGTTTTTACCAGGTCTAGTAACCCACAGCAACCAATCAGGTGTCGGCTTTCTAATACATCCCCTGATTTTAAGTTTTCCATCTTTTTCCATTGCTGTTTTCTGCTCCCACCTATATCTTATGCAGAATGCATTTCCCTGATTTAACCTTTTTCCTGGATTTTACGCCATTTTTTTTTTGGTCCCCTGAAAGACATAAAATGGGGGTTCTATTGTAGGTGACCAGTAAATGCTAACTGCTAATTTGTCACTTTGTTTAACTAGATCTCTAACACACGTTGCATCTTGTATTACATTTTACATTAACATATTAGTTTGCTCCATGGAAACAGAGCCCCCAGCTATTTAATAATCAGTTTCTAGGCTGGTTTTCAATAAGCAAACATGCAGTAAAAAACATGGTGCTAGAGTAACATCTATTGGCTGTCTGTTATTTATTACAATAATCTATCTTGAGTAAGTGTAGTACTTAAACTGCATTTGTTTGGGTAGGGGGACTTCTGTTGTGATTCTTTGTGTCCCCCAAATTGGGCACTTCTGTTTATAAATAATTTAATCTTGCCTTTGGCACACTACAATGAAAAAACAGTTTCAAATTGTGAATTTTCCAAACTCGATTCGAGCCTTTAATTCAAATTTCGAGATTTATCATACTCTGGCCCTTTAAGAACACAAATTCGACTTTTGGCCCCATAAAACCTGCTGATTTTCTGTATAAGTCAATGGGAGAGGTCCAGGGATCAATTTCGTGATGTTTGCAGCCTTCCTGACATTGAATCGAGTTTTTCCAATTCGAATGGAGTTTTTCTAATTCGAATCGAGTTTTTCTAATTCGAATCGAGTTTTTCTAATTCAAATCGAGTTTTTCTAATTCGAATCGAGTTTTTCTAATTCGAATCGAATTCAATTTCGAGTTTTCAGCTCAATTCAATTAATTAGAGTTGAGAAAATTCGATTTTATTAATACATTTCAATTGGTCGAATTTCGAATGTATGGAAGTTTTAAATTGAATGAATTTGAAAATCGACCCTTGATAAATGTGCCTCTCGTTGTGCCTGCGAGGGAAGGAGCACCATGAAGTCCGGCACAGCAAACAGATACAGGGGCTACAGGTACAACATGCAAAGGATGATACATTGAGTGATGGTCCTAGAGTCAGTGTATAATACATCAGGTGATGGTACCACACATACCTCCCAACTGTTTTTCGCGGGACAGTCCCGATTTTGACAGCTCGACCCGCAGTCCCGGCTTAAGCATAGAAACAACAAAGAAACTGTGACTTGCAGCTTAAAGGGCAATTCACCTTCATTAGCAAAACTGTAATAACTAAAAAAAAAACACAGAAATGTGTTCAAACTTTCATAACCAGGCAAATTTTGTAAAATGAACACGGAAATTAGGGGAAATGGGCGTGGTCAACAATTTCACCACAGATCTTTTTGTCCCTCTTTCTATTTCCAACGTGTTGGGAGGTATGACCATGAGCTGTGCCATCCAGTTATCCTATAACTTATATCACATAAGACCCACAAGTTGATCGGCAAAGTCTCATAAAAGGTAACCAGATGAATTAGATGCAGCTCCTCCCAGAGGTACCAAATGTAAAGTTCTCCTTATTGAGTCCAAGGCACAGTTCCTTTCATACAGGTAACAGGGCAGAGTCTCAATCCACAGACTGAGGGAAACTCCAGCATACACTGTTCCTCTAGATATCTCCACAAATAAAGGCACAGGGTACTTTTGGGTGACTCTATAGCATAACAATACCTTTGGCTTGCTGAGTTCCACCAATAAGCACTCCTTCTCAGGGGTAGGGGAATCCGACCTGTTGGGGGGAGTCTTCCTGCTGTAGCTCGGGTGGATTCCAGGGAGGTGCCACGGTGAGGTGCCCTGCTGCAGCCAGGGTGCTCCCTAGTGTCTATAAAAAGATGCCCCAAGCCAGGAGCTACACATTCAGCTTTCTCAGCCCCTGTAGAGAGATTGGATTTTGCAAGACCCCCTGGATACTCTGGCATGTCCGCTATGTAGAGTTAGTGGCGGTGGGTACTGTTCTGTGCCTTTCCCTGTCTTTTCTATACTGAAAATGGAGGAATTATGGGAAAAAGGTGGAAGCACATTTTAATAGCCAAACCACATGTCCTCCCTTGATCCTGGCCTCCCCTGCTGCACTCACTTCATCCAGACCCAATCTGGCCTCCACCATTGCTCCCCCGCTGCCCTTCCTCCCTTTATTGTTTTCAAAAGTCAAGTGATAAGGATGGTGCGGGGGGGTGGACTTGGTGGTCGGTGGGTGTCTGAGCAGACAGATGGCGGGAGCCCCTGGGATAGCAGCCCCTGTGGGCCTTGCACACCCCAGTCCAACACCGTCTGTAAAACACATAAATAAGGACAAATGAACTAGTTGTGTGTCTGGCATGGATTCAGTGTATGTTATAACTCATGTCACTATTTGTCCTCCCCGCAGTATCTCCAGAACAAGAAGGAGACAAACAAATATGATGGATGGCCGGAGGTGCTGGAAATGGAAGGCTGTATTCCCGGGAAAACAAAGTAAAGACACAGGATAGTCTGTTCCACTCCCCCAGCTTCCGGCATGTCCCTCTTGCTCCCATTGCAGATCCAGTCATGGGAATATCCAAGGCCACTGAGCAATTTGTTATTTAACACTGGTACTTGGCACTAACACCTAAAGTCACAACCTTTCTCCAAACCAGTGTCTTAAAAATGGAACTGCATAGACTTCATTTAGTGTTGCCTTTAATATGTACTGTGAACACCAAAGCTGGGATTTTATTAGAGATGAATGAAGTCAACAGACGAGAGATCAAATATAACAGACCGACTAAAGAGAAAAGGGATGACTGTAAATGATTCCTGTCTATGCAGTGTGGCACAGGAGCTAGCAATCTCGTGCAGAACGGGTTAAGAATCTTTGCTTCCTGCACCAGAGAATATTGTCAACTGAACTTGTGCCTGTAAATGTTCCCCTAAATATTTCCATTGATGGCTTTGACTAAATGGCAGAAACGTTGCACATTCAGTAAAGTGACAGTATATGTAATAAATATGGTGTATTTTCACTTATTAATATTCTCAGTTGAAAAGTGACTACATTTCATGCTTTAGGCTGATGTCAAGTTTATACCCAACTATTCTATGTTCTGCAAAAACACTTTCAAAAAAACTTTTCATGTCTTGCCCCTTGTAAGGTCTGTGCTTTGGGACTGCCTTGCAGAAGGTTGTCAGGAGCGCGGGGGATCTCTCCTGCTCTCGTCCACGAAAAATACAAGATGGCGATGCCCATGGTCGCCATGTGCTTTCAGGCACTGGTGCGTTGACGTCAGTGCACAAAGAATATAAGATGGTGACTCCCATGATTGCCACATGGTTTCGGGTGCTGGTGCGTTGACGTCAGCACGCAAACGCGTGACGTCACGCCGTGTTTTGGCACCAAATTAAAAATAAAAGGACAACTAGGACGCCAGTTCAATTCCGGATTATAGGAAGCATTGAAGCATTCCTGGGTATTCCTAAATTCATGTTTATTGCATTCCTGGACTTTTGACCCTGCCTGAACCTTGACTTTGCTAATTATCTGCCTGCCTTCTGAACTACTGCCTGGATTTGATTACGTTTGTTCCTGAACTCTTGTCTGTACTGTGGCCTAAAGCTTCCTCCTTGGTCTTCCCCCGCTAGCCGATAGGCCCCCTGACATTATAGTTGGGCCATGGACCCCACCAAGGAAGCTACGTCTGATGTGGGAAGAGCTCTCCAGGGATTGGTGTCCCACATGGAAGCTTATGAATCACAGCAGGTCCGTATTCGGCAAGTACTCAATACTCTCCTTTCTGTGATGCCCTCTGGGCCCCCTAGTTCCCCAGCAGCACCGTTACCTCCACTTGTGGTCTCTTCAGTGGATGAGCCCCACATTCCTGCACCAGTGGGGTACGTAATGACCAGGCCACTCGAGTGGGCAACTCCCCTGTGGGAAAAGAAATACCCTGTGATCAATGATGTCAAGGCTCTCCTCCAGTCGTTCCAAATCCTACAGGGGAATCGCAGTGCCAGTGAATATGCTATTGACTTTAGAACTTTGATGGCAGAAACTAACTGGAACGATGAGGCTTATGGGGATGTCTTCTACCAAGAGCTGCTGAGATGATCTGGTCTCCAGGGATCTTCCTGAGCAAGTAGAACTTTTGATTCCCCTCGTCCATCAAGGTAGAGACCCGCCTCAGAGAACATCAAGCCGACAAGGTGCACACAAGGGTATGTTTGTGTGCATTGTAAATCATACGATCTCAGGGGGCGGCCCTTATTTTTTAAAATGGCAATTTTCTATTTATGATTACCCAATGGCACATACTACTAAAAAAGTACATTATTATGAAAATGATGTATTTGCATGAAGCAGGGTTTTACATATGAGCTGTTTTATGTAATGTCCTTTTATAGAGACCTACATTGTTTGAGGGGTATAGTTTTCCTTTAAGAAAAAATTGAACCAGTGAATTCAGGATGAACAACCCTTGAAAACTCAATCAATCTCGGATTGCTAGATGTATTCAAGTTTTTAAGCAAAACCCCACTGAAAAAAACTCTCACATCACTTCAAATGGTTCAAGGGACCTCTTCATTGACTTCTACATGACCTCGACAGGTTTTAGATGGTGTATTTTCAGATTCAAGCTATTTCCAGCTTTGGGTTTTTCCAGCTTTAGGCTTTTTTCAAAAAGTTCAAGTTTTTTTTTTTTAGTCATACAACTCGAGTTTTTGATGTAAGGATTTACCCTGGTGGTCTAGTGGAGGTGCGATGGGGGCACCAGCCGCGTCCTTCTCCCTGAGCACTTATGCACATTCTGAAAGACTAGCTGCGCCAATCTCATTAAGGGGTTTGAGTGGCATCTTCGCATTTTAGCGCGATATTCATATATTTAAAGGCGCAGGCACCTTTTGTTCATTGGCTGTACTCCTGATCTGTTACTGACCCTTCCTGTCCTTGATTACATCTAGTTTGCTGCCTGTCCTGATCTTTGCCTTGTTTTCAATGACTCTTTTGGATCCCGTTGTGTGCTACGATTTTGGCATGTTTGACTGGCCTGTGACCCGAACCATTCCGACGTCTCCTGTATCTGTACCACATTGTCTGATTATTACCGACCCAGCCTGTGGTTGACCAGTAGTCAACTGCAATTGGTCTTCATTTTTTATTATTTGTGGTTTTTGAATAAAACATTTAGCAGCTCTTCAGTTTGCAGTTTCAGCAATCTGTTTGCTAGGGTCCAATTCCCCTAGCAACCATGCATTGATATAAAATGAGAGACTGAAATATGAATAGAAGAATCAGTAATTAAAAAGTACCAATAACAATACATTTGTAGCCTTACAGAGCAATTGTTTTTTTAGGCAGGGTTAGTGACCCCCATTTGAAAGCTGGAAAGAGTCAGAAGAAAAAAGGCAAATAATTAAAAAAATATAAAATAAATAAATAAGGAAGACCAATTGAAAAGTTGCTTAGAATTAGATATTCTATAACATACTAAAACTCACCTTAAAGGGATCCTGTCATCGCAAAACATGTTTTTTTCAAAACGCTCCAGTTAGTGCTACTCCAGCAGAATTCTGCACTGAAATCCATTTCTCAAAAGAGCAAACAGATTTCTTTATATTTTATTTTGAAATCTGACATGGGGCTAGACATTTTGTCAATTTCCCTGCTGCCCCTGGTCATGTGACTTGTGCCTGCACTTTAGGAGAGAAATGCTTTCTGGCAGGCTGCTGTTTTTCCTTCTCAATGTAACTGAATGTGTCTCAGTGAGACATGGGTTTTTACTATTGAGTGTTGTTCTTAGATCTACCAGGCAGCTGTTATCTTGTGTTAGGGAGCTGCTATCTGGTTACCTTCCCATTGTTCTTTTGTTTGGCTGCTGGGGGAAAAGGGAGGGGGTGATATCACTCCAACTTGCAGTACAGCAGTAAAGAGTTATGAAGTTTATCAGAGCACAAGTCACATGACTTGGGGCAGCTGCGAAATTGACAGTATGTCTAGCCCCATGTCAAAATTGGATATAAAAAGATCTGTTTGCTCTTTTGAGAAATGGATTTCAGTGCAGAATTCTGCTGGAGCAGCACTATTAACTGATTCATTTAAAAAAAAATTCCCATGACAGTATCCCTTTAAAGGTGAACCACCCATTTAAGTCCCAGCCAGTTAACATAATTTACTTGTAGGTTTATTGGCTGGGGCTTAAAAGCTCCTGAGTGAAGGGTAAGTGCAAAATGGTTTTACTACTCAGTTACACTGTTTGCTGGGGCACTTGATTTTAAATGCACTACAGACATTAAATGCTAATAGATAGTGTAGGACTCATATATGATGAGGGGCCTTGACGTGGCACGTGAGCTTACATATTTTGGCCAAAGTGTGGTATTAATTAACACCTAATTTTTTTGTAATAATTATTTTTAAAGGCAAAGTGTGCACTGGCAATCTTTCTCCATCAGACTTTCCTTTGCATTCGTCACTGTTCCGTGCCAGTAATCTGTATAATGAATAATGATTTATTTTAGGCTTCATTTCACCTCCTTCATCAGAACAGGGGTGCGAGTAAAGTTGGCACATTCTGAAACGTATGGTCTGAAACAAAGACCTTGCCTAACGAATAATATCTGCCCCCTGTAGAGAAAGTATTTAATCTGATTCTCCCTCCCAGTTAAATCCTCTGCATAAAAAACACTGCTCGTTAGTGATGGGCGACTCTGTGGCATTTCGCTTTGCTGAAAAATTTGCGAATCTACCAAGAAATTTGTGAAACAGCAAAATATTTGCTAAACGCATTAAAGTCAATGGGCGTCCGAATAATTTTGACGCGCGAACAAATTATTTTTATTTCGTGACAGGCTACTGCTCATTCTCCATTGCGCCTGAGCAAAGGTAACACTTAAAAGATTATACAAAGCTCATGATTGTTCTGCTAATTTCCAGGGGAAGGGAGGAGGTTAAACAAATCCCAATAGTTTAATAACAAGTTAAAATCTGTTTTGTTAATTAAAATCATTATAGTTAGATATTTATAACATTTGACTTGGAGTATAACAGCCATTAAACTGCTGCACAAATCAGATTGTAAAGTGTGTCTGTCGCATCCTGATATATTTATGTATAAATGTTCTGCACCATTAGCAACAGAAATCACAGCTCCTATTCCCAAGACTTGAAACCCCAATCCCCAATCACATATTTGTATTAATTTTGCAACCAATTTCATCATGTGACACTGCTAATTCCCAACAGTCTGTAACATTCCTACACTGTAGCACCCTACTCATTCCCTGACAGTCTATAACATTCCTACACTGTAGCTCCCTACTCATTCCCTGACAGTCTGTAACATTCCTACACTGTAGCACCCTACTCATTCCCTGACAGTCTATAACATTCCTACACTGTAGCTCCCTACTCATTCCCTGACAGTCTGTAACATTCCTACACTGTAGCACCCTACTCATTCCCTGACAGTCTGTAACATTCCTACACTGTAGCACCCTACTCATTCCCTGACAGTCTATAACATTCCTACACTGTAGCACCCTACTCATTCCCTGACAGTCTGTAACATTCCTACACTGTAGCACCCTACTCATTCCCTGACAGTCTATAACATTCCTACACTGTAGCTCCCTACTCATTCCCTGACAGTCTATAACATTCCTACACTGTAGCTCCCTACTCATTCCCTGACAGTCTATAACATTCCTACACTGTAGCTCCCTACTCATTCCCTGACAGTCTGTAACATTCCTACACTGTAGCACCCTACTCATTCCCTGACAGTCTATAACATTCCTACACTGTAGCACCCTACTCATTCCCTGACAGTCTATAACATTCCTACACTGTAGCACCCTACTCATTCCCTGACAGTCTAACATTCCTACACTGTAGCACCCTACTCATTCCCTGACAGTCTATAACATTCCTACACTGTAGCACCCTACTCATTCCCTGACAGTCTAACATTCCTACACTGTAGCACCCTGCTCATTCCCTGACAGTCTATAACATTCCTACACTGTAGCACCCTACTCATTCCCTGACAGTCTATAACATTCCTACACTGTAGCACCCTACTCATTCCCTGACAGTCTAACATTCCTACACTGTAGCACCCTGCTCATTCCCTGACAGTCTGTAACATTCCTACACTGTAGCACCCTACTCATTCCCTGACAGTCTGTAACATTCCTACACTGTAGCACCCTACTCATTCCCTGACAGTCTATAACATTCCTACACTGTAGCACCCTACTCATTCCCTGACAGTCTATAACATTCCTACACTGTAGCACCCTACTCATTCCCTGACAGTCTATAACATTCCTACACTATAGCACCCTACTCATTCCCTGACAGTCTAACATTCCTACACTGTAGCAACCCTGCTCATTCCCTGACAGTCTATAACATTCCTACACTGTAGCACCCTACTCATTCCCTGACAGTCTATAACATTCCTACACTGTAGCACCCTACTCATTCCCTGACAGTCTATAACATTCCTACACTGTAGCTCCCTGCTCATTCCCTGACAGTCTAACATTCCTACACTGTAGCACCCTACTCATTCCCTGACAGTCTAACATTCCTACACTGTAGCACCCTGCTCATTCCCTGACAGTCTATAACATTCCTACACTGTAGCACCCTACTCATTCCCTGACAGTCTAACATTCCTACACTGTAGCACCCTGCTCATTCCCTGACAGTCTATAACATTCCTACACTGTAGCACCCTACTCATTCCCTGACAGTCTAACATTCCTACACTGTAGCACCCTACTCATTCCCTGACAGTCTGTAACATTCCTACACTGTAGCTCCCTACTCATTCCCTGACAGTCTAACATTCCTACACTGTAGCACCCTGCTCATTCCCTGACAGTCTATAACATTCCTACACTGTAGCACCCTACTCATTCCCTGACAGTCTGTAACATTCCTACACTGTAGCACCCTACTCATTCCCTGACAGTCTGTAACATTCCTACACTGTAGCACCCTACTCATTCCCTGACAGTCTGTAACATTCCTACACTGTAGCACCCTACTCATTCCCTGACAGTCTAACATTCCTACACTGTAGCACCCTACTCATTCCTGACAGTCTGTAACATTCCTTACACTGTAGCACCCTACTCATTCCTGACAGTCTGTAACATTCCTACACTGTAGCACCCTACTCATTCCCTGACAGTCTGTAACATTCCTACACTGTAGCACCCTACTCATTCCCTGACAGTCTAACATTCCTACACTGTAGCACCCTACTCATTCCCTGACAGTCTATAACATTCCTACACTGTAGCACCCTACTCATTCCCTGACAGTCTATAACATTCCTACACTGTAGCTCCCTACTCATTCCCTGACAGTCTGTAACATTCCTACACTGTAGCACCCTACTCATTCCCTGACAGTCTAACATTCCTACACTGTAGCACCCTGCTCATTCCCTGACAGTCTATAACATTCCTACACTGTAGCACCCTACTCATTCCCTGACAGTCTGTAACATTCCTACACTGTAGCACCCTACTCATTCCCTGACAGTCTATAACATTCCTACACTGTAGCTCCCTACTCATTCCCTGACAGTCTGTAACATTCCTACACTGTAGCACCCTACTCATTCCCTGACAGTCTATAACATTCCTACACTGTAGCACCCTACTCATTCCCTGACAGTCTGTAACATTCCTACACTATAGCACCCTACTCATTCCCTGACAGTCTGTAACATTCCTACACTATAGCACCCTACTCATTCCCTGACAGTCTGTAACATTCCTACACTATAGCACCCTACTCATTCCCTGACAGTCTGTAACATTCCTACACTGTAGCACCCTACTCATTCCCTGACAGTCTATAACATTCCTACACTGTAGCACCCTACTCATTCCCTGACAGTCTAACATTCCTACACTGTAGCACCCTGCTCATTCCCTGACAGTCTATAACATTCCTACACTGTAGCACCCTACTCATTCCCTGACAGTCTAACATTCCTACACTGTAGCACCCTGCTCATTCCCTGACAGTCTATAACATTCCTACACTGTAGCACCCTACTCATTCCCTGACAGTCTAACATTCCTACACTGTAGCACCCTACTCATTCCCTGACAGTCTGTAACATTCCTACACTGTAGCTCCCTACTCATTCCCTGACAGTCTAACATTCCTACACTGTAGCACCCTGCTCATTCCCTGACAGTCTATAACATTCCTACACTGTAGCACCCTACTCATTCCCTGACAGTCTGTAACATTCCTACACTATAGCACCCTACTCATTCCCTGACAGTCTGTAAAATTCCTACACTATAGCACCCTACTCATTCCCTGACAGTCTGTAACATTC
Source organism: Xenopus petersii (assembly GCA_038501925.1). NCBI lineage: Eukaryota > Metazoa > Chordata > Amphibia > Anura > Pipidae > Xenopus > Xenopus petersii. The sequence goes on from CM076678.1 coordinate 154,352,929, forward strand.
CTACACTATAGCACCCTACTCATTCCCTGACAGTCTGTAACATTCCTACACTATAGCACCCTACTCATTCCCTGACAGTCTGTAACATTCCTACACTGTAGCACCCTACTCATTCCCTGACAGTCTATAACATTCCTACACTGTAGCACCCTACTCATTCCCTGACAGTCTAACATTCCTACACTGTAGCACCCTGCTCATTCCCTGACAGTCTATAACATTCCTACACTGTAGCACCCTACTCATTCCCTGACAGTCTAACATTCCTACACTGTAGCACCCTGCTCATTCCCTGACAGTCTATAACATTCCTACACTGTAGCACCCTACTCATTCCCTGACAGTCTAACATTCCTACACTGTAGCTCCCTACTCATTCCCTGACAGTCTGTAACATTCCTACACTGTAGCACCCTACTCATTCCCTGACAGTCTATAACATTCCTACACTGTAGCACCCTACTCATTCCCTGACAGTCTAACATTCCTACACTGTAGCACCCTGCTCATTCCCTGACAGTCTATAACATTCCTACACTGTAGCACCCTACTCATTCCCTGACAGTCTAACATTCCTACACTGTAGCACCCTACTCATTCCCTGACAGTCTGTAACATTCCTACACTGTAGCTCCCTACTCATTCCCTGACAGTCTAACATTCCTACACTGTAGCACCCTGCTCATTCCCTGACAGTCTATAACATTCCTACACTGTAGCACCCTACTCATTCCCTGACAGTCTGTAACATTCCTACACTGTAGCACCCTACTCATTCCCTGACAGTCTGTAACATTCCTACACTGTAGCACCCTACTCATTCCCTGACAGTCTGTAACATTCCTACACTGTAGCACCCTACTCATTCCCTGACAGTCTAACATTCCTACACTGTAGCACCCTACTCATTCCCTGACAGTCTGTAACATTCCTACACTGTAGCACCCTACTCATTCCCTGACAGTCTGTAACATTCCTACACTGTAGCACCCTACTCATTCCCTGACAGTCTGTAACATTCCTACACTGTAGCACCCTACTCATTCCCTGACAGTCTAACATTCCTACACTGTAGCACCCTACTCATTCCCTGACAGTCTATAACATTCCTACACTGTAGCACCCTGCTCATTCCCTGACAGTCTATAACATTCCTACACTGTAGCACCCTACTCATTCCCTGACAGTCTGTAACATTCCTACACTGTAGAACCCTACTCATTCCCTGACAGTCTGTAACATTCCTACACTGTAGCACCCTACTCATTCCCTGACAGTCTGTAACATTCCTACACTGTAGCACCCTACTCATTCCCTGACAGTCTGTAACATTCCTACACTATAGCACCCTACTCATTCCCTGACAGTCTGTAACATTCCTACACTGTAGCACCCTACTCATTACCTGACAGTCTATAACATTCCTACACTGTAGCTCCCTGCTCATTCCCTGACAGTCTGTAACATTCATACACTGTAGCTCCCTGCTCATTCCCTGACAGTCTGTAACATTCATACACTGTAGCACCCTGCTCATTCCCTGACAGTCTGTAACATTCATACACTGTAGCACCCTACTCATTCCCTGACAGTCTGTAACATTCCTACACTGTAGCACCCTACTCATTCCCTGACAGTCTGTAACATTCCTACACTGTAGCACCCTACTCATTCCCTGACAGTCTGTAACATTCCTACACTGTAGCACCCTACTCATTCCCTGACAGTCTGTAACATTCCTACACTGTAGCACCCTACTCATTCCCTGACAGTCTGTAACATTCCTACACTGTAGCACCCTACTCATTCCCTGACAGTCTAACATTCCTACACTGTAGCACCCTACTCATTCCCTGACAGTCTGTAACATTCCTACACTGTAGCACCCTACTCATTCCCTGACAGTCTGTAACATTCCTACACTGTAGCACCCTACTCATTCCCTGACAGTCTGTAACATTCCTACACTGTAGCACCCTACTCATTCCCTGACAGTCTAACATTCCTACACTGTAGCACCCTACTCATTCCCTGACAGTCTATAACATTCCTACACTGTAGCACCCTGCTCATTCCCTGACAGTCTATAACATTCCTACACTGTAGCACCCTACTCATTCCCTGACAGTCTGTAACATTCCTACACTGTAGCACCCTACTCATTCCCTGACAGTCTGTAACATTCCTACACTGTAGCACCCTACTCATTCCCTGACAGTCTGTAACATTCCTACACTGTAGCACCCTACTCATTCCCTGACAGTCTAACATTCCTACACTGTAGCACCCTACTCATTCCCTGACAGTCTATAACATTCCTACACTGTAGCACCCTGCTCATTCCCTGACAGTCTATAACATTCCTACACTGTAGCACCCTACTCATTCCCTGACAGTCTATAACATTCCTACACTGTAGCTCCCTACTCATTCCCTGACAGTCTATAACATTCCTACACTGTAGCACCCTGCTCATTCCCTGACAGTCTATAACATTCCTACACTGTAGCACCCTACTCATTCCCTGACAGTCTATAACATTCCTACACTGTAGCACCCTGCTCATTCCCTGACAGTCTATAACATTCCTACACTGTAGCACCCTACTCATTCCCTGACAGTCTATAACATTCCTACACTGTAGCACCCTACTCATTCCCTGACAGTCTATAACATTCCTACACTGTAGCACCCTACTCATTCCCTGACAGTCTATAACATTCCTACACTGTAGCACCCTACTCATTCCTGACAGTCTATAACATTCCTACACTGTAGCTCCCTGCTCATTCCCTGACAGTCTATAACATTCCTACACTGTAGCACCCTACTCATTCCCTGACAGTCTATAACATTCCTACACTGTAGCTCCCTACTCATTCCCTGACAGTCTGTAACATTCCTACACTGTAGCACCCTACTCATTCCCTGACAGTCTATAACATTCCTACACTGTAGCACCCTACTCATTCCCTGACAGTCTGTAACATTCCTACACTATAGCACCCTACTCATTCCCTGACAGTCTGTAACATTCCTACACTATAGCACCCTACTCATTCCCTGACAGTCTGTAACATTCCTACACTATAGCACCCTACTCATTCCCTGACAGTCTGTAACATTCCTACACTGTAGCACCCTACTCATTCCCTGACAGTCTATAACATTCCTACACTGTAGCACCCTACTCATTCCCTGACAGTCTAACAGTCCTACACTGTAGCACCCTGCTCATTCCCTGACAGTCTACAACATTCCTACACTGTAGCACCCTACTCATTCCCTGACAGTCTAACATTCCTACACTGTAGCACCCTGCTCATTCCCTGACAGTCTATAACATTCCTACACTGTAGCACCCTACTCATTCCCTGACAGTCTAAACATTCCTACACTGTAGCACCCTACTCATTCCCTGACAGTCTATAACATTCCTACACTGTAGCACCCTACTCATTCCCTGACAGTCTATAACATTCCTACACTGTAGCACCCTACTCATTCCCTGACAGTCTGTAACATTCCTACACTGTAGCTCCCCTACTCATTCCCTGACAGTCTAACATTCCTACACTGTAGCACCCTGCTCATTCCCTGACAGTCTATAACATTCCTACACTGTAGCACCCTACTCATTCCCTGACAGTCTGTAACATTCCTACACTATAGCACCCTACTCATTCCCTGACAGTCTGTAACATTCCTACACTATAGCACCCTACTCATTCCCTGACAGTCTGTAACATTCCTACACTATAGCACCCTACTCATTCCCTGACAGTCTGTAACATTCCTACACTATAGCACCCTACTCATTCCCTGACAGTCTGTAACATTCCTACACTGTAGCACCCTACTCATTCCCTGACAGTCTATAACATTCCTACACTGTAGCACCCTACTCATTCCCTGACAGTCTAACATTCCTACACTGTAGCACCCTGCTCATTCCCTGACAGTCTATAACATTCCTACACTGTAGCACCCTACTCATTCCCTGACAGTACTAACATTCCTACACTGTAGCACCCTGCTCATTCCCTGACAGTCTATAACATTCCTACACTGTAGCACCCTACTCATTCCCTGACAGTCTAACATTCTTACACTGTAGCACCCTGCTCATTCCCTGACAGTCTATAACATTCCTACACTGTAGCACCCTACTCATTCCCTGACAGTCTAACATTCCTACACTGTAGCTCCCTACTCATTCCCTGACAGTCTGTAACATTCCTACACTGTAGCACCCTACTCATTCCCTGACAGTCTATAACATTCCTACACTGTAGCACCCTACTCATTCCCTGACAGTCTAACATTCCTACACTGTAGCACCCTGCTCATTCCCTGACAGTCTATAACATTCCTACACTGTAGCACCCTACTCATTCCCTGACAGTCTAACATTCCTACACTGTAGCACCCTACTCATTCCCTGACAGTCTGTAACATTCCTACACTGTAGCTCCCTACTCATTCCCTGACAGTCTAACATTCCTACACTGTAGCACCCTGCTCATTCCCTGACAGTCTATAACATTCCTACACTGTAGCACCCTACTCATTCCCTGACAGTCTGTAACATTCCTACACTGTAGCACCCTACTCATTCCCTGACAGTCTGTAACATTCCTACACTGTAGCACCCTACTCATTCCCTGACAGTCTGTAACATTCCTACACTGTAGCACCCTACTCATTCCCTGATAGTCTAACATTCCTACACTGTAGCACCCTACTCATTCCCTGACAGTCTGTAACATTCCTACACTGTAGCACCCTACTCATTCCCTGACAGTCTGTAACATTCCTACACTGTAGCACCCTACTCATTCCCTGACAGTCTGTAACATTCCTACACTGTAGCACCCTACTCATTCCCTGACAGTCTAACATTCCTACACTGTAGCACCCTACTCATTCCCTGACAGTCTATAACATTCCTACACTGTAGCACCCTGCTCATTCCCTGACAGTCTATAACATTCCTACACTGTAGCACCCTACTCATTCCCTGACAGTCTAACATTCCTACACTGTAGCACCCTACTCATTCCCTGACAGTCTGTAACATTCCTACACTGTAGCACCCTACTCATTCCCTGACAGTCTAACATTCCTACACTGTAGCACCCTACTCATTCCCTGACAGTCTGTAACATTCCTACACTGTAGCACCCTACTCATTCCCTGACAGTCTGTAACATTCCTACACTGTAGCACCCTACTCATTCCCTGACAGTCTGTAACATTCCTACACTGTAGCACCCTACTCATTCCCTGACAGTCTAACATTCCTACACTGTAGCACCCTACTCATTCCCTGACAGTCTATAACATTCCTACACTGTAGCACCCTGCTCATTCCCTGACAGTCTGTAACATTCCTACACTGTAGCACCCTACTCATTCCCTGACAGTCTGTAACATTCCTACACTGTAGCACCCTACTCATTCCCTGACAGTCTGTAACATTCCTACACTGTAGCACCCTACTCATTCCCTGACAGTCTAACATTCCTACACTGTAGCACCCTACTCATTCCCTGACAGTCTATAACATTCCTACACTGTAGCACCCTGCTCATTCCCCAGACAGTCTATAACATTCCTACACTGTAGTACCCTACTCATTCCCTGACAGTCTATAACATTCCTACACTGTAGCTCCCTACTCATTCCCTGACAGTCTATAACATTCCTACACTGTAGCACCCTGCTCATTCCCTGACAGTCTAACATTCCTACACTGTAGTACCCTACTCATTCCCTGACAGTCTAACATTCCTACACTGTAGCACCCTACTCATTCCCTGACAGTCTATAACATTCCTACACTGTAGCACCCTGCTCATTCCCTGACAGTCTGTAACATTCCTACACTGTAGCACCCTACTCATTCCCTGACAGTCTGTAACATTCCTACACTGTAGCACCCTACTCATTCCCTGACAGTCTGTAACATTCCTACACTGTAGCACCCTACTCATTCCCTGACAGTCTAACATTCCTACACTGTAGCACCCTACTCATTCCCTGACAGTCTATAACATTCCTACACTGTAGCACCCTGCTCATTCCCAGACAGTCTATAACATTCCTACACTGTAGCACCCTACTCATTCCCTGACAGTCTATAACATTCCTACACTGTAGCTCCCTACTCATTCCCTGACAGTCTATAACATTCCTACACTGTAGCACCCTGCTCATTCCCTGACAGTCTATAACATTCCTACACTGTAGCACCCTACTCATTCCCTGACAGTCTGTAACATTCCTACACTGTAGCACCCTACTCATTCCCTGACAGTCTATAACATTCCTACACTGTAGCACCCTACTCATTCCCTGACAGTCTGTAACATTCCTACACTGTAGCACCCTACTCATTCCCTGACAGTCTATAACATTCCTACACTGTAGCTCCCTACTCATTCCCTGACAGTCTGTAACATTCCTACACTGTAGCACCCTACTCATTCCCTGACAGTCTAACATTCCTACACTGTAGCACCCTACTCATTCCCTGACAGTCTGTAACATTCCTACACTGTAGCACCCTACTCATTCCCTGACAGTCTGTAACATTCCTACACTGTAGCACCCTACTCATTCCCTGACAGTCTATAACATTCCTACACTGTAGCTCCCTACTCATTCCCTGACAGTCTGTAACATTCCTACACTGTAGCACCCTACTCATTCCCTGACAGTCTAACATTCCTACACTGTAGCACCCTACTCATTCCCTGACAGTCTGTAACATTCCTACACTGTAGCACCCTACTCATTCCCTGACAGTCTGTAACATTCATACACTGCAGAAGGATGTAGAAAGCATTTTATAACCCCCACAAGTTGTCTATAACAAATTACAAGGTGTGACTGATCCTAATTGTTCCTGTAACACAGAGAACATTTTATTCATCAGATCAAAGAACAATACAACAATATCACATTAATTACAAAAACAAATAATAATTTGCAGCACAACAAACACAGATGCAAAGCAAGTACCAGAGCAGCAGAACAGAGACCAACTGCACAGCAACCCACACTACACATGAACAGACACCAATAGACTGCAAGCTCCACTAGCCAGGGACCTCATTCCAATTATGTAACCCTATTAGTGATGGGCAAATCTGACCCGTGTTGCTTCGCCAAAAACTTGAAAATGGCAAATACATTAAAGTCAATGGGCGATTTTTCAAGTGACAATTCAAACCATGTGACATTTTTTTTACTAGCCAACGCAGAGAAATGTTTTGCTCATCCCCTAACTCCTACCACTCAAGTATTCTCTCTTCTCACGTTCTATTAAATCATAACTATACCACTGTTTCTGCTTAAACCTTTATTGTGAATGGAGTCCCAAACCCAGAACAAACCACCTTTGACTTCGGGAGAAACCCTTCCGCTACTAAAATGCCACCAGGGCTTATAGTGAGAGGACCAGGGGGGAAGTTCTGGGCAGACGAGGGAACCAAACGTGAACTAGAGAATGGGGAACAAGGAACATGGGCCAGGACAGGCCGAATCAATGCCAATTGGGCAGAGCAGTACCAAATCAAGAGACAAAGCTTAGTTGAGCTCACAAGCCTGGTGAATAACACCAATATGGCAGAACAGTAACAGGATCCAACAGAATAGTCAAAAAATGGGCAGAGGTCAGGAAAGGCAACAAACTAGAAATGGTCAAAGACAGGCAAGATCAGGAAGACACAAGACAGCTAGAAATCACATCCAGGAACTATGGAAATAGACCTGTATTAGGCAAAGAATATTTGGGTTAGACCCCTTTCAATATTTCAAATTTGAACTAAACGTGATGACATCAAATTAACTGCTATTAACTGCAGAGTAACAGAGACCAACCATATAATATAAACTGCAGAGTAACAGAGACCGACCATATACTATTAACTGCAGAGTTACAGAGACCAACCATATAGTATAAACTGCAGAGTAACAGAGACTTACATTATACTATTAACTGCAGAGTAACAGAGACCAACCATATACTATTAACTGCAGAGTAACAGAGACCAACCATATACTATTAACTGCAGAGTAACATAGACCAACAAGCGAGCAAAGGTGAGTCCAAGTTGTATTTTTGAACTGAATAAATATCAAAAGCCTCTTGGGTCTCTTGTTTTCTGCCAGCAGTGCAAAGGTTAAAAATAGATATCCCAGATATCAGTCAGACACCAGTTTATTGGTATCCTGGTTCAGCTCTAAGAACATTATTGTATTAGAGAGGGGACAGAGAAGGGCAACTAAGCTGGTAAAGGGAAAATCTTAGCTATGAGGAAAGACTGGCCAAATTGGGGATGTTCACGCTGGAGAAGAGGCGCTTAAGGGGATGATATGATAACTATGTATAAATATATAAGGGGATCATATAATAATCTCTCTAATGATTTATTTACCAGTAGGTCTTTCCAGCTGACACAAGGTCACCCATTCCGATTAGAAGAAAAGAGGTTCCAGCTAAATATTGGGAAGGGGTTTTTTACAGTGAGAGCTGTGAAGATGTGGAATTGTCTCCCTGAATCAGTGGTATAGGCCGATACATTAGATAGGTACAAGGAAGGGTCGGATGCTTTATTCACCAGTAGCTCCTCCCAGCAGACAGGAGGGAGCCAATGAGATTAGAGGAGGGAAATGGGTGTTACAGGGAGAGCTGGGAAGTGAATCAGTGGTACAGGCTGATACATTAGATAGGTACAAGGAAGGGTCGGATGCTTTATTCACCAGTAGCTCCTCCCAGCAGACAGGAGGGAGCCAATGAGATTAGAGGAGGGAAAGGGGTGTTACAGGGAGAGCTGGGAAGTGAATCAGTGGTACAGGCTGATACATTAGATAGGTATAAGAAGGGGTTGGATGGTGTTTAGCAAGTGAGGGAATACAGGGATATGGGAGATAGCTCATAGTACAAGTTGATCCAGGGACTGGTCCCATTGCCATTTTGAAGTCAGGAAGGAATTTTTCCCCCTCTGAGGCAAATTGGAGAGGCTTCAGATGGGTTTTTTCGCCTTCCTCTGGATCAACTGGCAATTAGGCAGATTAAAAAAAAAAAGAGTTAAAACGTTGAACTTGATGGATGTGTGTCTTTTTCAACTAAATTTACTATGTTACTATGTTACTATGTATATCTGGAGACCTCCCATTTCCATGTGAGAACAAAGTCTAACCACAAAGTTACAACTCCTAAAAAGCCTGGAAGCAGCAGAATGGTACCTGGGCAATGCCCCATTGCAAAAATAAGGGGGGGGGCAAATGTGTGGACAGAGACAAGAGGAAAGTGTTGGAAGGGTTACTGTCTGCTCTCTCTCATTTCCCTACAGAAATAGGGATTGGTAACACTAGATAGGTACCTAATATATAAGTTTTTATGGTATATTATTGAAAGGGAAGAGTTACTGCACACTCTCAGGCTTTATGGCACATCACTAAATGAACTGGAATGCACAGGAGGTAAGAAGTGGCATCTTATGAGCAGTAGGGATGTAGCGAACGTCGGAAAAAAAGTTCGCGAACATATTCGCGAACTTGCGCAAAAATGCGAGCGGTTCGCGAACGGTTCGCGAACCCCATAGACTTCAATGGGAAGGCGAACTTTAACATCTAAAAAAGACATTTCTGGCCAGAAAAATGATTTTAAAGTTGTTTAAAGGGTGCAACGACCTGGACAGTGGCATGCCAGAGGGGGATCAAGGGCAAAAATGTATCTGAAAAATCTGCCTGTGTGTGCTTGGAAGAGATAGTGTAGGGGGAGAGCTGTTAGTGATGCTAGATGGCTGTTGGTTGAATAACACACTGGGCAAAAAATGCCTACAGGGCAAATAATGCCTAAAAGGTCAACTTATACACTACTACAGCGGCAGTAAAATAAAAAAAAGTAAAATAAAAAAAAAATGAATATTAAAAAAAAAAAAATTAAAGTTGGTGCTGCTGAACTACTAGGAGCAGCAGATTAGCACACCAGTCCCACTCCCCAACACTGCTAGACTAATAGCACTGGGCTCTTATAGTAGTAGTAGTAGTAGTAGTAAAACAACAAAAAAATAAATAAAAGCAGTCCTTACAAGGACTACTGTTATTGCAGCAGTCAGCAGATGAGATCAGAAGCAGGACAGCTGCCCACTGCAGCTACATACAGAGCACTGCAGTAGAAGGTAGATTACTAGCCAGCAAAGCTACCTAAGCTTAAATGTCCCTCAAACCCCTGCAGACTTCTGTCCCTCCAATAACAGAGCAGTATCAAAACGATTACTAGCCAGCAAACTTTCAACTGTCCCTGAAATCACTAACAGGCAGCAGCTCTCTCCCTACACTATCTCTTCAGCACACACAGGCAGAGTGAAAAAACGCTGCAGGGCTTCGGTTTTTATAGGGAAGGGGAGTGGTCCAGGGGAGAGCTTCCTGATTGGCTGCCATGTACCTGCTGGTCTGGGGTGAGAGGGCAAAAAAAAGCGCCAACAATGGCGAACCCAAAATGGCGAACGTCGCGCGACGTTCGCGAACTTCCGGCGAGCGCGAACACCCGATGTTCGCTGCGAACAAGTTCGCCGGCGAACAGTTCGCGCCATCTCTAATGAGCAGCCAACACAGTTGTGGAGAAGAGCAAAAGGATTCGGGCTTCAGATAATGTATGGCTCTGCTTCAACCAGGGAAATGTTCTCACTGTATCACATGATAGACTCGTATCTCTAACTTTCTTTATGAACTGACCCCCATGGCCACTGGTCCTCATTCTGAGGTACCACTTGTAGGGGTAAGGGCTACAACTAAACCCCAGAACTACTTTATTTTATTTCTATTCAGGCTGAGTAGCTGAGAACAGCATAGGATCCAGTCCGTGTGTTCCAGTTCCTGGATCTCTCCCTCTGTTCCCTCAGCTAAATTCATGGGGTGCACTCAGGGCCGCCATCAGGGGGGGACAGGGGGGACAAGCGTACCGGGCCCGGGCATGAAGGGGGGCCCGGCAGCGCTGCATTTTGTGAAGATCCGGGCCCCCCTTACGAGCGCCCGAGCCGTACGTCTTGCCTCTGTGCTGCCGAATGCGGAAGTGCCGAAAAGCCAAAGCCGATGCGCCGAAAAGACCCGAAGTCACGAAAACAGCCGAAGTCCTGAATCAGCGCAAAGACCCGAAGTCACGAAAACAGCCGAAGCCGAAGTCCTGAAGCAGTGAAAAGACCCGAAGTCACGAAAGGAGGTGAAGTTGAAGTACTGAAGCCGTGAGTTCAATTCTACTGAACACCAGTTTGTGTATTTTTTTTTTAATCTCCTGGCCACCAATGTATTATTTTAATATTCTATAGGCCCCTGCAACCAATCTTTTTTTTTAAAACATGTTTTTTTGGGGCCCCAATTTTTTTTTTAACTCGTAAGGGGCCCCTGCCGCCAATGTTTTTTTTTTTTTCAAAAAAATTTTTTTTTTTTTTTAATTTTTTTTTGGGGCCCCAATTTGTTTTTAACTTGTAAGGGGGCCCCTGCCACCAGTTTTTTTTTTTTTCAAATTTTTTTTTGGGGCCCCAATTTGTTTTTAACTTATAAGGGGGCCCCTGCCACCAATGTTTGTTTATTTTTTAGTTTTTTTTACATTTTTTTGTTGGGGCCCCAAGTTTTTTTTAACTTATAAGGGGGCCCCTGCCACCAATGTTTGTTTATTTTTTAGTTTTTTTTACATTTTTTTGTTGGGGCCCCAAGTTTTTTTTAACTTATAAGGGGGCCCATGCCACCAATGTTTTTTTTTTTAAAAAAAAAAAAATTTAATTTTTTTTTTTTGGGGCCCCAATTTTTTATAAGGGGGCCCTGACCATCAATAGCTTTTTACAACTTGTGTGGGGGTGGTTACTTTTTTAGCGCTGATGTCTGTGTGGTCTTTTAACTGCGATGTGGAGTGGGCGGGAAATGGGGTGGAGCTTGGTCGTCAGTGTGGGCGGGGCCCAGGGGGCCCCAAAAATTTTGTTGTACGGGGCCCCGTGATTTCTAATGGCGGCCCTGGGTGCACTGAGGGGAAACAGGTGTAAGGGGGTCACATCTCATGTGTATGTGGCCCTTGGGTAGTGGTGCAACAGCCCTTTGCTTTCACTTTAACAAAGTACTTGTGCCCTCTGGGAGGGTCTATCCCAGTCTTGGGGGGAATACAGTCACTTTTAATGAATGTACAATGGAGAGATGCTTAGAATGATGTTCTCTTTAATTAAGCAAAAAGCAGTTTTCAGGGAGAGATTCCTCTTTAATAACATAGATGGCATTCCTAATTTTGAATTAATAATTGATAAAGTAAATGTAAAGTTTGGGTTTACTTGCCCTTTATTAAGACATTGCTCTTGGAGCACTCAGTCACCCGGCAGTCAGTGAGCATGACAGGTGGCAGATTGCACAGGGTGGGGCCAGGTTAATACATAGCTCACACTAGGGCGTGTATAAAAGAAAAGAAAAGTGAGCCGAGACTTTAATACAGTTCACGTTTTTCCAGTTTGCCGCAACCAACTCCCCACGCCCGGTTGCCCTAACAACTTTCATGTAGAGCTTTTATGTCCCTAGTCTTGTCAGGGATTGTTTTATGATGCGGAAATAGTGAGAGACGTCTTTCATTTATGTCACATCGACCTGTTTCACCACAGCGAGGATTCCTCTCCCACCTCATCCCGGGACTAGTCCTGAGTAAGTCCTTTGGGCTTTATTCTACTATTAGTAACATGAACTCATACAGTTGAATTGCCTCTGGAGTAGTGACTAGGGGACTCAGCCTGAATCCCAATGAAGTATTAGGACAGAATGCTTATTTGCACCTTGAAAATTGGGCTACACCTTTATATTCTGCCCTAGATATCAGTCATTGGGAGTCTTGACCAAATGTTGGACCTCCACACAGAGACTGAAGCAAAAAAGTAAGCAAAGCTTCTATGGGGATCCATGGCTGGGGTTACTGTCATAGATTCTGGACTGGGGCAGTGGGATAGCAGGTATAGTAGGGAGAGATGGTGCCTATAGTAACAGTGGGATAATAGTCTCTGGGAAAGGAGTGTGACTGTGGGATAGCAGGTATAGTAGGGAGAGATTGTGCCTATAGTAACAGTGGATAATAGTCTCTGGGAAGGGAGTGTGAATGTGGGATAGCAGGTATAGTAGGGAGAGATGGTGTCTATAGTAACAGTGGATAATAGTCTCTGGGAAGGGAGTGTGACTGTGGGATAGCAGGTATAGTAGGGAGAGATGGTGCCTATAGTAACAGTGGATAATAGTCTCTGGGAAGGGAGTGTGACTGTGGGATAGCAGGTATAGTAGGGAGAGATGGTGCCTATAGTAACAGTGGATAATAGTCTCTGGGAAGGGAGTGTGACTGTGGGATAGCAGGTATAGTAGGGAGAGATGGTGTCTATAGTAACAGTGGGATAATAGTCTCTGGGAAGGGAGTGTGACTGTGGGATAGCAGGTATAGTAGTAGGGAGAGATGGTGCCTATAGTAACAGTGGATAATAGTCTCTGGGAAGGGAGTGTGACTGTGGAATAGCAGGTATAGTAGGGAGAGATGGTGCCTATAGTAACAGTGGATAATAGTCTCTGGGAAGGGAGTGTGACTGTGGGATAACAGGTATAGTAGGGAGAGATGGTGTCTATAGTAACAGTGGATAATAGTCTCTGGGAAGGGAGTGTGACTGTGGGATAGCAGGTATAGTAGGGAGAGATGGTGTCTATAGTAACAGTGGATAATAGTCTCTGGGAAGGGAGTGTGACTGTGGGATAGCAGGTATAGTAGGAAGAGATGGTGTCTATAGTAACAGTGGATAATAGTCTCTGGGAAGGGAGTGTGACTGTGGGATAGCAGGTATAGTAGGTAGAGATGGTGCCTATAGTAACAGTGGATAATAGTCTCTGGGAAGGGAGTGTGACTGTGGGATAGCAGGTATAGTAGGGAGAGATGGTGCCTATAGTAAAAGTGGATAATAGTCTCTGGGAAGGGAGTGTGACTGTGGGATAACAGGTATAGTAGGGAGAGATGGTGCCTATAGTAACAGTGGATAATAGTCTCTGGGAAGGGAGTGTGACTGTGGGATAGCAGGTATAGTAGGGAGAGATGGTGCCTATAGTAACAGTGGATAATAGTCTCTGGGAAGGGAGTGTGACTGTGGGATAGCAGGTATAGTAACTATATATCACTAGCATTATTAATGTAATATCTCTGTATTTTTTCATAGCTAATAATCTAATTTTTTTTCTCATTTCATAAAAATTATGCTTTCTAGCAGTAAATATGAAAGGTTTATTGACTTGGGTTTATTGAGATCAGTACAGTCACTGGGTTGATTACGTATAGTAACATAATGGCATAATAAGTTCAAGACACACGTCCATCAAGTTCAACCTTTTAACTGTATTGTAACTTGCCTAACTGCCAGTTGATCCAGAGGAAGGCAAAAAAAAACATCTGAAGTCTCTCCAATTTGCCTCAGAGGGGGAAAATTCCTTCCTGACTCCAAAATGACAATGGGACCAGTCCCTGGATCAACTTGTACTATGAGTTATCTCCCATATCCCTGTATTCCCTCACTTGCTAAACACCATCCAACCCTTCCTTATACCTATCTAATGTATCAGCCTGTACCCCTGATTCACTTCCCAGCTCTCCCTGTAACACCCCTTTCCCTCCTCTAATCTCATTGGCTCCCTCCTGTCTGCTGGGAGGAGCTACTGGTGAATAAAGCATCCGACCCTTCCTTGTACCTATCTAATGTATCAGCCTGTACCACTGATTCAGGGAGACAATTCCACATCTTCACAGCTCTCACTGTAACAAACCCCTTCCCAATATTTAGCTGGAACCTCTTTTCTTCTAATCGGAATTGGTGACCTTGTGTCAGCTGGAAAGACCTACTGGTAAATAAATCATTAGAGAGATTATTATATGATCCCCTTATATATTTATACATAGTTATCATATCTCCCCTTAAGCGCCTCTTCCCCAGAGTGAACATCCCCAATTTGGCCAGTCTTTCCTCATAGCTAAGATTTTCCCTTTACCAGCTTAGTTGCCCTTCTCTGTACCCTCTCTAATACAATAATGTCCTGTTTGAGTGATGGAGACCAAAACTGTACGGCATATTCTAGATGGGGCCTTACCAGTGCTCTATACAGTGGGACCCCCTCCTCCCGTGACTCTATGCCCCATTTAATACAACTCAAGACCTTATTTGCCCTTGATGCTGCTGACTGGCATTACTTGCTACAGACAAGTTTATTATCTACAAGGACTCCAAGCTCCGTCTCCATAATGGATTTGCCTAGTGCAGTCCCATTAAGGGTATAAGTGGATATTGTTACATCCCAGGTGCAGGACTTTACATTTATCAACATTGAATCTCATTTGCCACTTAGCTGCCCAGATTGCCAGTTTGTCAAGATCATGTTGCAAGTGCCACATCCTGGATGGAATTAATTGGGCTGATAATTTTGTGTCATCTGCAAACACTGATACATTACTTACAATAACCTCCCCTAAGTCATTAATGAACGAGTTAAATAAAAGTGGACCCAATACTGAGCCCTGGGGGACCCCACTAAGAACCTTACTCCAAGTAGAGAATGTCCCATTAACAACCCCCCTCTGTACCCGATCCTGTAGCCAGTTTCCTATCCATGTGCAATTGATTTCATACATTACATATAAGTAGTTACTGCTGGAGACTTCCTGTGGTTAAATTATAGTCTATAATTATTATAACATTCATTTAAAAAACTCCCAGATTTACAACACGGGTGAATAAAGAAGACAGTGGCACCCGGCCAGTAAACACTGTAGCACTGAGCAATATTGTGTTTATATACAAAGCATTACACTCCTGTGTCTGAAGGGCAAATACCAAGTGCAGGGGGTGAATTTCATTAGGCAGGACCTCTTGGTACACACTACCCAAAAGAGTCTGAACTAAAGTAGTTGTGCAAAGCTAATGGGGTGTATTTATCAAAGAGTGAAGTCAATAGTGAAGTTCCGCTGCCAGAGTGAAATTCTGCCACTCTCCATTCATTTCTATGGGGTTTTTATAGGCGTATTTATCAAAGGGTGAACTTTCACTTTCACACCCATTGATAAATACGCCTTTCAAAATCCCATAGAACTGAGAGCTGCGGAATTTCACTCTAGTGGCGGAACTTCACTCTTTGATACATTTACCCCAATGTCTTTACTAAAATCCCTGTGCCATTTTTTGCATTTGCAGCTTTTCTGTGCATTCATATAGTTCAACTAAACTGGTGATAGAGACACAGAGATGCAGCTGCGCTGGACTTTACTATTGGCTTTGTTAAAAGGGGTTGTTCCCCTTTAAATTAACTTTTAGGGGCCGATTCACTAAATTCGAGTGAATTCGAGTGAATGATTCGAATTAAAGAAACTTCGAATTTCGAAGTGTTTTTTGGGCTACTTCGACCATCGAATGAGCTACTTCGACCTTCGACTACAACTATCGAAGGGTTCGAACTAAAAATCGTTCGACTTTTTGACCATTCGATAGTCGAAGTACTGTCTCTTTAAAAAAAAATTCGACCCCCTAGTTCGGCAGATAAAAGCTACCGAAGTCAATGTTAGCCTATGGGGAAGGTCCCTATAGGCTTGCCTAAGTTTTTTTAATTGAAGGATATTCCTTCGATCGTTGGATTAAAATCCTTCGAATCGTTCGATTCGAAGGATTTAATCGTTCGATCGAATGAATAATCCTTCAATCGATCGATCGAATTTCCTGCGCTAAATCCTTCGAATTCGATATTCGAATTCGAAGGATTTCAATTCCTAGTCGAATATCGAGGGTTAATTAACCCTCGATATTCGACCATTGGTGAATCGGCCCCCAAGTATGATGTAGAGAAATTATTTCATTTTTTATTATTTGTACTTTTTTTAGTTATTTAGCTTTTTGTTCAGCAGCTCTCCAGTTTGCAATTTCACATCTAGTTGCTAGGCCCAAATTCCCCTAACAACCATGCACTGATTTGAATAAGAGACTGGAATATGAATAGGAAAGGCCTGAATAGAAAGATGAGGAATAAAAAGTAGCAATACATTTGTAGCCTTACAGAGCCTTTGTTTTTTTTTTATATGGGGTCAGTGACCCCCATTTGAACACTGAAAAAGCAAATAATTAAAAAAAAAAAACTATAAAAAATAAATAATGAAGATTAATTGAAAAGCTTCTTAGATTTGGTTATTCTACATCGTACTAAACGTTAACTTAAAGGTGAATGACTTTAAGCAGTTACAGAGATGCAGCATCACACCTGCACTTTACATTCCATTCTGCTGCACAAATTGCAGTTTTAGATGCACAATAGCGGGTGCAGTAGAGGCGTCACATCTGCAACACTGCCTGAATATCCCCAAAACATGGACATGGATTAAAGAGGATAACTGGGCAAATCAGTAAAGTAGTTCCTGTAGGTGCAGAGTTGAAACAGTAAATGGGTATAAAATAAACACAATGCTATCAGATGAAAGTATTGGATCTGTTATCCGGAAACCCACTATCCAGAAAGCTTTGAATAACGGGAAGGTCGTCTCCCATAGACTCAAAAAATAATTCAAATTTGTAAAAAAGTATTTCCTTTTTCTGTGTAATAATAAAACAGTCACTTGTACTTGATCCCAACTAAGATATAATTAATCCTTATTGGAGGCAAAACCAGCCTATTGGCTTTATTTAATGTTTATATTTCTAGTAGACTTAAGGTATGAAGATCCGAATTGCAGAAACATCCATTATCCAGAAAACCCCAGGTCCCAAGAATTCTGGAAAAACAGTTCCCATACCTGTAGCCCCATTGTCTGGAAGGCAGTGCTAAATAACCCTGAAGCAATTGCACAAACTCACATTCTTATTCTATTTGCATAAGTGTGGGTGTGAATTACAGGAATGTCTGGGTATAACTTGGGGCAAATGTTGCTTCTAATCACATACCCCCCTTTGTGCAGTTACAGAAAGTTCTGATTTCTGGCAGAAGTAGAATTCCTTGGTAAATTTACTACTATGGGTACAAAGGTGATCCAGTGTGGGGTAACATACAGGGGAATATGAATGCTCCATAGTTTTATGGGATCTCTCTGTACAGACTATGAGCAAACTTAGGGGACTGTTCCTGCTGAATTGTGCTTAGTACAGGGAATACCTATGCTGCCATAGTTTTATGGGATCTCTCTGTACAGACTATGAGCAAACTTAGGGACTGTTCCTGCTGAATTGTGCTTAGTACAGGGAATACCTATGCTGCCATAGTTTTATGGGATCTCTCTGTACTGACTATGAGCAAACTTAGGGACTGTTCCTGCTGAATTGTGCTTAGTACAGAGGAATACCTATGCTGCCATAGTTTTATGGGATCTCTCTGTACAGACTATGAGCAAACTTAGGGACTGTTCCTGCTGAATTGTGCTTAGTACAGGGAATACCTATGCTGCCATAGTTTTATGGGATCTCTCTGTACTGACTATGAGCAAACTTAGGGACTGTTCCTGCTGAATTGTGCTTAGTACAGAGGAATACCTATGCTGCCATAGTTTTATGGGATCTCTCTGTACAGACTATGAGCAAACTTAGGTGCTGTTCCTGCTGAATTGTGCTTAGTACAGGGGAATACCTATGTGCTATAGTTTTATGGGATCTCTCTGTACAGACTATGAGCAAACTTAGGGACTGTTCCTGCTGAATTGTGCTTAGAACAGGGGAATACCTATGCTGCCATAGTTTTATGGGATCTCTCTGTGCAGACTATGAGCAAATTTAAGGGCTGTTCCTGCTGAATTGTGCTTAGTACAGGGAATACCTATGCTGCCATAGTTTTATGGGATCTCTCTGGACAAGCGTTGAGCAAACTTAGGGACTGTTCCTGCTGAATTGTGCTTAGTACAGAGGAATACCTATGCTGCCATAGTTTTATGGGATCTCTCTGTACAGACTATGAGCAAACTTAGGGACTGTTCCTGCTGAATTGTGCTTAGTACAGGGAATACCTATGCTGCCATAGCTTTATGGGATTTCTCTGTACAGACTATGAGCAAACTTAGGGACTGTTCCTGCTGAATTGTGCTTAGTACAGGGAATACCTATGCTGCCATAGTTTTATGGGATCTCTCTGTACAGACTATGAGCAAACTTAGGGACTGTTCCTGCTGAATTGTGCTTAGTACAGGGAATACCTATTCTGCCATAGTTTTATGGGATCTCTCTGTACAGACTATGAGCAAATTTAAGGGCTGTTCCTGCCGAATTGTGCTATAGATAAACAAAGCAAAATAATCCCTCATCATGCCTAAAATATTGTATTACAATTTTGTTTTACTTGTCTATTATGACCGAGATATTATTGAGCAATGGAATAAGAGTAGGAGAAGCAATGAGACCAGTATATAGGGCAGAGTAGAAGACACATATGTTTCCCAGATTAAAGGCCACACTATGTTCTATACCCAGAGTGAGACTGGCACTAACTGAATCCCTTATAGGTTGGAGTTTCTCATGCTTTGCTGGATTCACTATAGGAACAGTATATCCTACTGATTTACACCAGGGCCCTGACGAGCACACCCTGACCTGACAAGGAAGCACAACCGTATTTATCAGTATTTATTTCACAAGCTTTAATGAGGGTTCGGCAATGGATGTTTATTGACTCTGTTAAAGTGACAGCGACACTTCTAGATCATAAGAGCATGAGATTATTCCATTAAATGTCCAACGGTTGGGCCGTTGTCACTTAACATTTTCCTTTTTCAAACCTCAAGCTGAGCCCAGATCTGAGTTGTGTCCAGGCAAAGTGGTCTGTGCCGGGTGTGAAACAGGAGAGTCCGTGTCCTTATCATATTGGGAAGAGCCATGCGCTGCACAGGTAATGGCCATTCTTCTTTCATTGCTTGAACTAAGATGTAGCAAATAGTAGAGGCTGAATAAAGACTCCATTAAGTTCAACCCTGTATTCATCTAATAAGGCAAAGAAATAAACTGTCCTCATAGGGTCCCTGTACATTCGGGAGTTAAAGGGGGTTGTTCGACTTTAAATTAATTGTGGTATGATGTAGAGAGTAGGGATGCACCGAATCCAACCCAGCCAAACCGAATCCTAATTTGCATATGCAAAGGATGGGAAGTTACGTGACTTTTTATCACTAAACAAGGAAGTAAAAATGTTTTCCCCTTCCCACCCCCAATTTGCATATGCAAATTAGGATTCAGTTCAGTATTCAGCCGGATCTTTCGTGAAGGATTCGGAGGTTTCGGCCAAATCCAAATAGTGAATTCGGTTCATCCCTAGTAGAGAGTGAGACCATTTGCAATTGGTTTTCATTTGTTATTATTTATGCTTTTTGACTTATTTAGCTTTTTATTCAGCAGCTCTCCTGTTTGCAATTTCAGCCATCTGGTTGCTAGGGTCCAAATTCCCCTTTTTTATTTGAATAAGAGACTGGAATATGAATAGGAAAGGCCTGACTAGAAAGAGGAGAAATAAAAAGTAGAAATAACAATAAATGTGTAGCCTTACAGAGCAATTGTTTTTAGATGGGGTCAGTGACCCCCATTTGGCCATTGGAAAGAGTCAGAAGGAGAAGGCAAATAACTAAAAAATGATAAATAATGACGACCGATTGAAAAGTTGCTTAGAATTGGCCGTTCTATACATGGCTGGATTTACATAGCGGGCACCCCTAGGCCGTTGACGTTTATCACTCCTGTCCCCTCCCTTTTATTTCACAAATTTTCATCATCGAGCAATGGGCAATGGGGATTGGTGCACGGGAAATTTAAAAAAAACTTTCATATCTCCTGCTCATCCCCAGTGTTTCTGAACCAATGTGGGTGTGTTGGGCAGTTTGCGCCCCCTAAAGTCCTGCCGCCCTAGGCCCAAGCCTTGGTGGCATTTCCAACAAATCCTCATTCTATAACATACTAAAAATAAAATTAAAGGTGAACCACCCCTTTAAGATGGTCGTGCACAGGCCAAGTCAGGGGTCCCACCAATCCATCTTTACTGTGATTTATTAAAGGGGAACTAATTCAAAAATGAACATTGAAATAAGAAACTTTCTAAATACAATCAATTAAATATTCTGCATTGTTTCTGAAATAATCAAGTTTATCTTCACTATTCCTCTCTCAGCATCTGTTTCTCTTCATTCTGTCTTCATGCAGCAGTTGGGTGTCAGATATTCACTGACAGTTACATCCAATATATCTTATAGGGGGGCTCCTTTTGCCTAGAAGATGTATTAGAGCTCACTTTATTAAACTCAACAGACATCAGGGCCGATTCACTAAATTCGAGTGAAGGATTCGAACTAAAAAAACTTCGAATTTCAAAGTGTTTTTTGGGCTACTTCGACCTTCGACTACGACTAGGACTTCGAATCGAAGGATTCAAACTAAAAATCGTTCGACTATTCGGCCATTCGATAGTCGAAGTACTGTCTCTTTAAAAAAAACTTCGACCCCCTAGTTCGGCAGATAAAAGCTACCGAAGTCAATGTTAGCCTATGGGGAAGGTCCCCATAGGCTTGCCTAAGTTTTTTTGATCGAAGGATATTCCTTCGATCGTTGGATTAAAATCCTTCGAATCGTTCGATTCGAAGGATTTAATCGTTCGATCGAATGAATAATCCTTCGATCGTTCGATCGAATTTTCTGCGCTAAATCCTTCGACTTCGATATTCGAAGTCGAAGGATTTCAATTCCTAGTCGAATATCGAGGGTTAATTAACCCTCGATATTCGACCCTTGGTAAATCTGCCCCATCATGTCTCTCTACATGCAGGATTTGTGCAAAAGGCAGTTATTTTGTTATCAGTTATTTGAGTGAGCTCTAATTCATCTGCCAGGAAAGGAGCCCCCCTATAAGATATATTGGATCTAACTGTCAATGAATATCTGACACCCAACTGCTGCATGAAGACAGAATGAAGAGAAACAGATACTGAGAGAGGAATAGTGAAGATAAACTTGATTATTTCAGAAACAATGCAGAATATTTAATTGATTGTATTTAGAAAGTTTCTTATTTCAGTTACTTACGAAGCTTATATTATATTTTAATTTTCAACGATATTTCCCCTTTAAGATGCAGTGGGTTTAGCACCAGAACACAGCTTTAAGCTCATTGGAGGAAATTCTGCAACTAAGCAGACGTATCCTGTTATCCAGACCGCCCTCTGTGTTTTATTTGTGCAGGGTTCTGATTGGATGATGAAACAATCACATGGACTGGCATATGCACGTGTCATAGACTTATTCACTGCCCCTGCATAGCATAAGCCATGCCCCCGAGCTTCCAAATGGTCACACTGCATTTATTCCTGCAGTTACACAAATACACAAATGTTTTTTTATATATTTATCTGCAGTACTGACAGCGTATATAAGAATTATTTTAGAGTTTTCCTTCTAACTCAGTTTCTCCTTAACATCATGCAGCCATTCTACGGATCGTGGTGATTCTACTCACCCTGCTGACAACATGGTATTTTGCCGAAAAGTTTTATTCCGGTAAAAAAGATATAAAGAGGAACGTGTTAGGTAAGAAAAAGATATTATTCTTAGATGGGGAAAAAGAAGGTTATCATGTTATTATGCAGAGGCGCTTAAAGGGATAGTGTCATCACATCGTTGTGCCCCTATTTTAATTGAATTCTATGGCGCAGATTTATCCAGGGTGGAATTTCGAAGTAATGGGAGTTTTTTTTAACTGATTTTGACAATGTGCTCAGGAGCCAAGTGCCCTAATTAAAGGTGGGAACCTTTCTAATTATGCTGGATGATTCACTCGTGTATTGCTGATGCAACATTTAACATAATAATCCGAAATTATTCATTTATTCCTTAGAACAGAAGAAAAACAAGTTCAACTGCGGGAATGAAAAACCCTGCCCGAATGATTACTTTGCATTTAAGATTATTAGCGGGGCGGCCAATGTCGTGGGACCATCTATTTGCTTTGAGAACATTATGTGAGTAATAATGAAGACCAATTAAAAAGTTGCTAAGAAGTGGCCATTCTATAACATACTTTATAAGTTATTTTAAAGGAGAACTAAACCCCCAAGCTAAAACCACTACCCTCCATAGTCCACCCTCCCTGTTCCCCCCCCCCCCGCACAGTTAGGGTTCTGGAAAATAATACCAGCTTTCCTATATATTAAAGGGATACGTTCATGGGAAAACATGTTTTTTTCAAAACACATCTGTTAATAGTGCTGCTCCAGCAGAATTCTGCACTGAAATCCATTTCTCAAAAGAGTAAAGAGATTTTTTTATATTCAATTTTGAAATCTGACATGGGGCTAGACATTTTGTCAATTTCCCAGCTGCCCCAAGTCATGTGACTTGTGCTCTGATAAACTTCAGTCACTCTTTACTGCTGTACTGCAAGTTGGAGTGATATCACCCCCTCCCTCCCCCCCCCCAGCAGCCTAACAACAGAACAATGCAGAAATTGAGGTGGAGAGCTTAAGGCCTTGAACACATACCTTTGTGGTACCAGGTGCTGTACTGAAGGACCCACGCCTGTTATAGGGTCAAGTTATCCAATCAGAGCAGATATCAGCAACACACCGTAGATATGAATAAACGTGTAAAGGCTTGATAAAGGGCCCGGGTGGCCCGAAACGTTGCCCTGTTTGAAATAATTTGATACAATAAAATAAATTTTTATTCATATCTACGGTGTGCTGCTGATATCTGCTCTGATTGGATAACAACAGAACAATGGGAAGGTAACCAGATAACAGCTCCCTAATACAAGATAACAGCTGCCTGGTAGATCTAAGTAAAAGCCAAGTCCCACTGAGACACATTCAGTTACATTAAGTAGGAGAAATAACAGCCTGCCAGAAAGTAGTTCCATCCTAAAGTGCAGGTACAAGTCACATTACTGGGGGCAGCTGGGAAACTGACAAAATGTCTAGCCCCATGTCAGATTTCAAAATTGAATATAAAAAAAATCTGTTTGCTCTTTTGAAAAATCGATTTCAGTGCAGAATTCTGCTGGAGCAGCACTATTAACTGATGTGTTTTTTTAAAAATGAAAACATGAAAAACATGATGTTTTGTGCTTCTGTACCAGCCCAAGGCAACCACAGCCCTTTAGAAGTAAAGATCTGTGTCTCCAAAGATGCCCCAGTAGCTCCGCACCTTCTTTTCTGCTGATTCACTGCACATGCTCTGTGCTGCTGTCACTTACTGAGCTTAGGGAGCCACTCACAATATACAGTACACATAGAATAGAAATGTCACAATATAAGGCTGATTAGTAATTAATACACATAATTACTACATGACGGCACAGAAACCAGTGCAATTAGCATCAGAATTTAATAATCAGCAAACCTGTAGCATCAGCTTATATTACAGCCAGGGAAGCTCATTTTCTGCTGGATAATTAGTGACGAGCCCTAAGCTTAGCTTCTCAACAGCCAATCAGAGCCCACTGAGCATGTGAGTGTCACAGACACTTTCCAAGATGGTGACCCCCTGTGACAAGTTTGAAGTCCTGGATCATTGCTGCTATTGACAAGCTGAAACTTTAGCCTCCTGCAATAAGTTCACTATATAAAACATGGCATTTTTAGCCACATTCATTTTTAGGGTTTAGTTCTCCTGTAAAGTTGAACCATCATGATTTTGTTTGCACATTATAAACAACGAGAAAGAAGTATCAGCCTATTACTGAAAGCCAACAGACATGATCAAATTTATTTTATCACAATGCACCTAAAATCATTTTAAAAACAATTTCCTTTTTCTGTGTAATAATAAAACAGTCGCTTGTACTTGATCCCAACGAATTAATCCTTATTGGAAGCAAAACCAGCCGATTTGGGTTTATTTAATGTTTAAATTATTTTCTAGAAGATTTAAGGTATAAAGAATCACATTACAGAAAGATCTTTTATCCAGAAAACCCCAGGTCCCGAGCATTCTGGATAACAGGTCCCATACCTGTACCTTGTTCTTGATCCCAACTAAGATATAATTAATCCTTATTTGAGGCAAAACCAGCCTATTGGCTTTATTTAATGTTTACATTTTCTAGTAGACTTAAAGGGATACTGTCTTGGGAAAAAAATTTTTTCCCAAAATTAATCAGTTAATAGTGCGGCTCCAGCAGAATTCTGCACTGAAATCCATTTTTCAAAAGAGCAAACAGATTTTTTTATATTAAATTTTGAAATCTGACATGGGGCTAGACATATTGTCAATTTCCCAGCTGCCCCCGGTCATGTGACTTGTGCCTGCACTTTAGGAGAGAAATGCTTTCTGGCAGGCTGCTGTTTTTCCTTCTCAATGTAACTGAATGTGTCTCAGTGGGACATGGGTTTTTACTATTGAGTGTTGTTCTTAGATCTACCAGGCAGCTGTTGTCTTGTGTTAGGGAGCTGCTATCTGGTTACCTTCCCATTGTTCTTTTGTTTGGCTGCTGGGGGGGGGGGAAGGGAGGGGGGGTGATATCACTCCAACTTGCAGTACAGCAGTAAAGAGTGATTGAAGTTTATCAGAGCACAAGTCACATGACCAGGGGCAGCTGGGAAATTGACAAAATGTCTAGCCCCATGTCAGATTTCAAAATTGAATATAAAAAATCTGTTTGCTCTTTTGAAAAATGGATTTCAGTGCAGAATTCTGCTGGGGGCAGCACTATTAACTGATTCATTTTGGGAAAAAAAATTTCTCCCCATGACAGTATCCCTTTAAGGTATGAAGATCCAAATTAAGGAAAGATCCATTATCGGGAAAACCCCAGGTCTTGAGCATTCCGGATTACAGGTCCCATACCTGAGGAACAATGATATATATTTATTTGGGAAGAGAGGAATGTCTGTACTTTGCTTTCTCCTTTGGAAGTGGCTGATTTGTTGGTGCTCCCCCTGTGTCAGTACTTTGTAGAACAATGTTTTATAGAAAACAGAAAAAAGTAACTTTAACTCATATATATGCTGATAGGACCTTATATTGCCCTCGGATATCCAGCTTTAGAAACCAACAATGTATTAAATAGACGGATTCCAGTCTTCTGTGCCCTGGCAGCTACTTGAATAGCTAGTGCTCCACCTGTACAGCCGGTATCTCCAGGTCATTAGGGTGATAATGATCAATTGAGACCTGATTCCATAAACCCTGGATCATTATCATTGTAATGACATGGGGTAAGTTACCTGCCTGTGATATTATTACCAGGACACTTTAGGCAGGATTCCTTGCACTGATTCACTCATTTGCAGTCTATTACAGGAGGCGTCTCATACTATAATAGGCATCTTAGTGGCTTTTAAAGCAGAAGGGAAGGTTAAAATTAAGTAAGATTTATCAGAAAGATCTATATAAATACACCAGTAAATGCTTAAAGTAATACTGCTCTGAGTCCTCTGTCAAAAGAAACATCATATTCACAGCCGGGGCAACTCGGCCAGGCGCCCTAGGCAACCTGGCCACCACGGCAGCGGCTTAGTGTCTGCTCAATCACGCAAGGTGTGAAAATATGCGCCATCGCGCATGCGCGAAATAACGCGAGTGCATTTAACCGCAAATTTCCAGCGGCAGCCAGGGAGACACAGGACCGGACATGGGGTAGGTGAAAGAGCAGGTACATGCCAGGCGCCCCCTCAGCTTTGCACCCAAGGCACGTGCTTACTCTGCCTACCCCTAGTTCCGGCCCTGATCATATTTCTTTCCTTCTATTGTGTACTCATGGGCTTCTGTATCAGACTTCCTGTTTTCAGCTTAAACCTCCAGGGCTAGGGCTTGAGCATGCTCAGTTTGCTCCTCTCCCTCCTCCCATCCCTGCTGTAATCTAAGCTGAGAGCTGTAAGTGAGCAGGGAGATACTCAGGCAGGAAGTGATGTCACACCAAGTTTATATGGCAGCTTCTATTCTAAACAAACAGAGTCAGTGTCTAGAGCGGTTTACTCAGGTATGGTAAAGCATTCTGCAGAATAAATATAGTGTTATAGCTTGTACTATTGTGGCTAATCTATTGGCAATGAACTGCTTCGGTAGCTTTCCTTCTCCTTTAAAAGAATAACCCCCATATGTAATAAAAGCTACTAAGTTTGCCCAATGGCAGTAACCCATAGCAACCAATAAGATGTTTCCTTTTAGGATCAGTAAATGCTACCTGCTTATTGGTTGCTATGGGCAACTGCTCTTGGGCAAACTTAGTGCTTTTCATTAAATATTTTATTAAGAGCAACAAAGGCAATGCAAGCGCCACAATCCTATCAAAGTCTTCTCTCTCAGTCCCAACGCTGCACAAACACTCCTGCCTTCCAGTTCTCACACTAGATTTAGGCCTAACTCAACTCTACCCCTCACTAGAATGTCAGCACTGCGGTTCTGTCTTTGAACACCTGTCCAACCAGTTGGATCAAACAGAAGAACCTCCCCTTGTTCTCTCTTCTATTTCCATCTCTTTAGAAGCAAGCGCCTATAGAACGTCCATGCTGTTGGTCACATTAGTACATTGTTAATTACAAGTCCATTTATTATAACATGCAGCTCATTCATCTCATGTACATTTCATGCTTTTATATTTATAAAGAATGACTTTTCCTTTTGATTTCCAGTATCATGAGCAGTGTCAGAAATAACATCGGCCGAGGACTGAACATTGCGCTAATAAACGGTGAGTCAAAGCAACTTTTTGTTTTCAAGGTGAAACAACTGTCTATGGTGTGCACCTAATGTGTGTCTCGCTCTCTATCTCTCTCTCTCTCTCTCTCTCTCTCTCTGTCTCTATATATATATATATATATATATTATTATGAATTATTTCGCTATTTTATATATATATATATATATATATATATATGGATCAATAGTAGAAAGCACTCACAGCTTATTCCATCGATTCAATGTGATAAAATCTTTATTCCACACTCACATCTATATATATATATATATATATATATATAACATGGAGGAGCACACCCTAAACTTGTTTAGCAACTTGCCCAGGTGCTGATAAGTAAGGTAAATAAAGTGAGATAGTACTGCACTCAATGGGAATACTTATGAAAAAATCAAGACCTATCATTAAAAAAATATGACGTCTCGAACACCAACCGCGCTCTTTTTCAAGGTTATCCTTGAGAAAGAGTGCAGGTTAGTGTTCGAGATGTCGGATTTTTTTTATGATAGGTCTTGATTTTTTCATAAGTATTCCCATTGAGTGCAGTACTATCTCACTTTATTTATATATATATATATATATATATAACAAGGGAAAGTTGTGCTCACCACTATTTTTTAAAACCATTAGGCGGGGGTGCAATGAGGCTGTGACCACAAAATACATATAGTCAACTACAAGAGTCCTCTGCACTCAACCCATTATCAATATATTTAAGACAGAGACATTTTGTGCTACTGCTACTAATAAATGCCTTACCCTTTAAAGGAAAACTATACCCCCAAACAATGTAGGTCTCTATTAAAAGATACTGAGTAAAACAGCTCATGTGTAAAACCCTGTTTCATGTAAATGAACCATTATCATAATAATATACTTTGTTAGTAGTATGTGCCATTGGGTAATCATAAATAGAAAATTGCCATTTTAAAAAATAAGGGCCGCCCCCTGAGATCGTAAGATTCACTGTGCACACATACAAACCACATGTAAGGTCACATGAGCCAATTAACAGACAGAGTTCTGCCTTTTGCTTCCTCACTTCTTCCTGTTACAGTTAGTGTTGTAGTATTTCTGGTCAGGTGATCTCTGAGGCAGCACAGATAGAGTCACGAAATGGTGGTTCAAGGCAAGAGATGTAAAAGGGCAATATTTATGTAAATATATATTCCAGTTTGGTAAGATTCTTTAATATGTCATTCAATTTGATATAAACTATCTGTTGCTTAAGTATTCATTTTGGGGGTATAGTTTTCCTTTAAACAAAACAGGGATTGTTTGTCCATATATTGCAATATATTTAAGCTGGCCAACTAAGTCAAAGTCATCCCATATCTGGCCAGTCCTACGCTCAATTTTGACTTTGACGTAGTTGGCCAGCTTAAATATATTGCAATATATGGACAAACAATCCCTGTGTTGTTTAAAGGGTAAGGCATTTTTAGTAGCAGTAGCACAAAATGTCTCTGTCTTATAATGGATTGAGTGCAGAGGACTCTATATATATATATATATATATATATATATATATATATATATATATATATATATATATATATATATAGATATATATATATATATATATATATAGATATATAGATATATAGATATAGATATAGATATAAAGGTATGGGATCCATTGGAACTTGTTAGCCAGAAAGCTCCTTATTAAACCTTATTGGAGTCAAAACCAGCCTATTGGGTTTATTTAATATTTAAATAATTTTCTAGAAGACTTAAGGTATGAAGATCCAAATTACTGAAAGATCCCTTATCCAGAAAACCCCAGGTCCCGAGCATTCTGGATAACAGGTCCCATACCTGTATAGGCCATTAAAGGGAGTACCTTAGTGACCCTTGAAAAAAAAATCTTAAAGAAGTAATAGATTCACAGGAAATCATCATGTACCTAAAATCTAATAAGCTTAACTAAATAAAACAGAAGTATGAGCCATGACCGGGACCTTGGGGTTTGTTCTGGGTTATGGGATACCCTATATCACAGAACCCCTTTTATAGGGAGTCATTTACAAACACCAAGAGCACTAGGTTTTGAAGCAGACAGTCAGTGTATAAACTGGACAATCCAGTACAAAACTGGACAGGGCAACCCTAGGCACTAAGCATGCATAACTGAGCGTGCATTACTGAGCGTGCATTACTTCATGCATTACTGAGCGTGCATTACTGAGCGTGCATTACTTCATGCATTACTGAGCGTGCATTACTGAACGTGCATTACTTCATGCATTACTGAGCGTGCATTACTGAGCGTGCATTACTTCATGCATTACTGAGCCTGCATTACTGAGCGTGCATTACTTCATGCATTACTGAGCCTGCATTACTGAGAGTGCATTACTGAGCGTGCATTACTTCATGCATTACTGAGCGTGCATTACTTCATGCATTACTGAGCATGCATTACTTCATGTATTACTGAGCGTGCATTACTGAGCCTGCATTACTGAGCGTGCATTACTTCATGCATTACTGAGCGTGCATTACTGAGCGTGCATTACTGAGCGTGCATTACTGAGCGTGCATTACTTCATGCATTACTGAGCGTGCATTACTGAGCGTGCATTACTGAGCGTGCATTACTGAGCGTGCATTACTGAGCGTGCATTACTGAGCGTGCATTACTTCATGCATTACTGAGCGTGCATTACTGAGCGTGCATTACTTCATGCATTACTGAGCGTGCATTACAGAGCGTGCATTACTTCATGCATTACTGAGCGTGCATTACTGAGCGTGCATTACTGAGCGTGCATTACTGAGCGTGCATTACTGAGCGTGCATTACTGAGCGTGCATTACTACTGCTATTCAGACACCTGGGATTCTATGACTGGGAGAAAGTAAAATGAAACATATTCTCTTTTGCAGTTAGAATCTCATAAACAAAACGTTATATGTTTCCATGTGTAATGTGTTTGGGGGTATTGTGCATTAATGTGCCTTTGATAGAAAAGATCTCCCCATAATCTCATGTTTCTCTGGTTATACAGCTTCCACTGGGATTCTGATCAAAACCGATTCATTTGATATGTATTCAGGAGGTAAGAGGCAAATTCTCTGCTTCATAATTACTGAGCAAATGTATTAAGTTACCAATTTTGTTGCAGGCACAATCACAAAGATGGAATTCTGGGAAACCTCTGTATTCTTGTGGGGGGGTTGGTAAAAAACAAAAAAACTTGGTGGATTGTACCAATTTTTGAGCTTTGAGTTTAGAACCATTAGTAAACAATGACCATTAACATTTAGGAGATTTTTAAGGTTCGAGTTGTGTTTTCTAGGATGATTCAAGTTTTCAAGTTGATTTTTTTGGTCCAAAAAAACTTGCATTATAAGAGATTTATTATACCCCGGCCCTGGAAATAGCTCAAATCTGAAAATACATGTTGAGGTCATGAAGAAGTCAGTGGCAGAGGTCCATTGAGCCACTTGAAGATTTTAATAGCCCTCATGATGTTTGAGTTTTTCCCTGTGGGTTTTGCCCGAAAACTCGAAATAATTTGAATGATTCCAGTTTTTTTCCTGTTTTCATTGTTTTACAACTTGAACTCACAGAATCAAGTTTTTCCTTATATAAGATGCCATTCAAGTTGTGAGTTAGTTGGGGGTATGAAAAACTCAAACATTCGACCTTTGATAATAACCCCCATAGTGTATTGAGGGGCTGATTTATGAATATAGATCCAATATCAAATATAAGGATTCCACACTCAATTATAAAAAGGTATACATTTATTTAATTAAAAACACTTACATATCAGCTTCGGCTCAATTCATGGACCTATGCGTTTCGACCGCATAAGTGGTCTTCATCGGGGGAAAAATCCATAAATTACAGAAATAAAGTTAAAAAAGGCAGGAATATAGATGCTATATTGCACCAGTGCAGTTGCCCATAACAACCAATCAGATGTTGGCTTCCATTTTTTATCTTGTTGTAGTCATGTAGCCTTTTGCTGATCTTATTTTTGGCCTGTTACCTAGATGGCCATACTAGACACCTTCCCAAACTAACAGATTTTTTTGTGTATGGCCAACTTTAGAGACTTATCACAGGTACTTATAGCTGCTTAACATCTGGTTTATTTACCCACAATTGTCTCCACAACTCCATACCTATATGAAATGTGTTATCATAGGGGTTATTTATTAAAAGTTGGGCGTTAAGAGTTTTTTAACCTTGAATGAACTCGAAACTCAAATGGTATCTTATTTAAGAAAAAACTTGAATGGCAAATGCCCGATTCTGCAATTCGAATCCCGCAACCCGAAAACTCTAATCGATTGAGTTCTCGGTGGAAAAAAAAACTTAAATTGATCTAATCGAATTCTCAATTCGAGTTTTGGGCCAAAACCCTCCAAATAAAAACTAGAAGATCAAACAGGCTGATAACCTCTTCCAATGGTTCAAGGGACCCCTCTGCCATTGTCTTCTACAGAACATTGAGCGCTTTTAAATTCAAGCTATATCCAGGGTCGGGTATAATAGATCTCAAATATTCAAGTTTTTTTTTTAAAAAAAAAGACCAGAATTATTTGAGTTTTTTATCTAACCCTTAAAATGTTCATTTTGACCCCAATAAAACCCAATATGGAGTATCTGGGGTAGAGCTAACGTGGAAGAGGAGTATGATTTGGGTATTATGTAGAAATTTTTATTTTGCACATTCCGCAGTTTTACCATATTTTGGGGGAATATAATATAGTTCTTTAACGCAATGAGAATAAATTCTCATTGCAAACAATTTTGCCATTGTGAACATTTTGCAGCCCCTCGCTCTAAAGCAGCAGAGCGATTGTGAATTGTATCGTTTGTGACAGTGTGCAGTGTATGTAATAAAACTTCTTCATGAAAACGTTGTTATGTCTGCGCCAAAAGTTTAAGCCACCTTCAAATCAAGTTCGCAATGTGCAATTAATATTC
Organism: Xenopus petersii; assembly: GCA_038501925.1. Classification (NCBI taxonomy): domain Eukaryota; kingdom Metazoa; phylum Chordata; class Amphibia; order Anura; family Pipidae; genus Xenopus; species Xenopus petersii. The sequence goes on from CM076678.1 coordinate 154,385,557, forward strand.
GCAATGCAATAAAGGCCTAATGAAGAATATTTCATTGCGACGTGCAATTTTATATTCTTATTTCTGTGCAAATTTGTTCTCTTTGCAAATTTTATTGCATTTTATTTATTTATGTTTGAAAGAAGCGGCCATTTTTCTGAAACCCTTAAGCTGCATTTTCTCTTTTGTCAAAGATGTGAAACCACTTCTGGACTTTATAAAGCCTGTGAAGGACGGGACCCTGGTGTTTGTTGCATCTTTTGATGATCCAGGTACAAAGTAAGTGTCAGAACAACAACGATAATATAATTCTTTATGAATATAGGCTAGTAATTAGTGATGGGCGAATTTATTCGGCAGGCGCAAATTCGCGGTGAATTTGCGTGATTCGCTGCTGCAGAATAAATTCACAAAATGGCCGCGAAAATTCACTGGCGAAAATTTGTCGGCGTCCAAAAAAAAATCAGAGACGCCGGAGCCGTTTTGAGAATTTTTCGCCATTTCGTGGGAAATTCGTGAATTTTTCTGCAAAGCGAAATAGCGCAAATTCGCCCATCACTACTAGTAATGCATAGGGGTAGGACATTGCCTTGTGACTGGGGTATCCTCCTGTTTGGCCCTAAATAACCACCTCCTCTGAGGAACAGGAAATAGTATTGCTAGAAAAGGGTAGGGCGGGGCATTCTTACCAAGTTGGAGTAGGAGGATGTATTGTGATTGGTCACTTATGGTTGTCCAAATCCCCTCCCCTGAGGAACGGTAGACAAGTGTGTATTGCTAGCAATGGGTAGGACGGAATATTTTTTCCATGGCTTACCCCTCCAAACTGGCAACTCAAGTCTCAATATGAAAAGTAATAAAAAGTTCAGTTTTGAATAAAAAGAGTTCTGTTGTTTTTCTGCAGGTTAAATGATGAAGCCAGGGATGTTTTCACAGAATTTGGGAGCAGTTATGCAAAGAAAATAAATTTCCGAGACAGCTGGCTCTTTGTGGGAGGAAAAGGGATAAATTCCAAAAGCCCATTTGAACAGGTAATGTGTTGCTTTTAGCAATGAACTTCAACTCTCTGTAAAATCCAACAACTCCTCAGTTTAAATGAATGAAGCTGTTCCAGTAGTGCAAATTATTCTATGGACTGGATTAAAATTCCTTATTATCAGGGGGTTATTTTTTAAAGTTCGAATGTCAAAAACTCGAAAAAGTTCAGTTTTTTTACTATAAAATTCGAATATTTAGTGGGATAAAAACTAGAATTTTCAATATTTATTATACCCCGAGGATGGAAAAAGTTTGAATCCAAATATCCAACATCTCAGACCTACCAATGTTGTATATAAGTCAAGGGGAGAGGTCCCTATCCTATTTGGAAGTTTCTGGGGTCTGCGCTGGAATTAGCCTGAAAATGCGACTATTTTGGACCTTTTGTCAAAAATCTGAAAAATTCAGGCTTTTTAGGATAAAAAAACGAGCGATTGGGGGGGAAAATCTCTGAAAAAATCGTACAATTCGGTTTTCGCATGATTTTTTGTAGGGATGCACCGAATCCAGGATTCGGTTCGGGATTCGGCCAGGATTCGGCCTTTTTCAGCAGGATTTGGATTCGGACGAATCCTTCTGCCCAGCTGAACCGAATCTGAATCCTAATTTGCATATGCAAATTAGGGGCAGGGAGGGAAACTGCATGACTTTTTGTCAGAAAACAAGGAAGTAAAAAATGTTTTCCCCCTTCTCACCCCTAATTTGCATATGCAAATTAGGATTCCGATTCGGTTCGGTATTCGGCCGAATCCTTTGTGAAGGATTCGGGGGTTCGGCGAATCCAAAAAAGTGGATTCGGTACATCCCTAATTTTTTGCGTGTTTGTTCACAGTTCGATTACATTGTGCTTTTTGTATAATAAATAAGATACAATCGTGGATTCTAATTTGGTCAGACTTATTTTATAGATATATTTTAAATAGTCAGAAAAATTATATTTTTTGATTAATAAGGCCCTAAGTGTAAGTAGCACCAGCATTCATTGGCAGTCCTTAATACAGAATGTGAATACAGGTGCAACCATGAGGTGCAAAGATTTAGAACAAAGAAATGCACAATATTATTATTATTATTATTATTATTAACATTTATTTATATAGCGCCAACATATTGCGTGGCACTGTACAATACAAACTGAAGCACCAGCAATGAGGAAATGCAATAAAAAGTCCAAGGATTTAATCTTCAGCAACCAATCAGATATTTGCTTTCAAATAGGTGACCAGTTAATGCTACCTACTGATTTGTTACTTCGGGTAACTAGATTTTTGAGCACACTTTGTAGCTTGTATTACATAATCCTCCAAGATTTAAAGGGGTTCTAAAGTCTAAAGGCAAAAATAGACTTTTGGATTCTCCGCAAAAAAATAAACACATCCTTAATGTGATTAGCTTTAAAAATTCTGCATTGTTTCAAACATAAAAGCGAAAGTGTGTCCAGTTTGCTCCTCTGCCTTGACAGCCATTTGCAATGAAGTTCTGACAGTTGCTCCTTGTGCTGCTAAGAAGGAATTTTTCGGCTCTCTGCTTCACTGCCCAAAAATTACAAAAACTGCTGCTGTTTCTCTTTGAAGTTCCAGTCTGTTACAAGGCCAAACAAAAGCAGTGTTTGAACTATCAGCAAGTGGAACAGGAGCGGTAAATTCCTCCTAAGCAGCAGAGCTGACAGTCGCCAGAAGTTGACATTACAAACAGGTCAAGTCAGACTCAGAGGGGGAAGCAAAAATATGTTTTTATTCCTAAACGGTGTAAACATTATAAAGCAACTATGTTGGAGATAAGTTTATTTTTGTGTGGTCAACCAAAAGATTTTTTTTTTTAACTTTAGCTTCCCAACTAATGTATTAGTTTATTTCAAGGATACAGAAATTTCAGCTATTAAAGGGTGTTGTTCACCTTTAAATTAACTGTTTGGGGCATATTTATCAAAGGACGAATTTTGAATTGAAAAAACAGCGAAATTCGAATCAAAAAAGACCAACCGAAATTAAGGTTTTTTTTGGTCAAATTGGTCTGTTTTTAGGTCAGTTTCCGGCGAAATTCGAATCGTATGACACCAAGTGGGTTTTAGGAGGTCCCCCATAGGCTAAAACAGCAATTTGGCAGGTTTTAGATGGCAAATGGTCGACTTCTAATTTTTAAAGAGACAGTACATGATAAATTTGGGCTATTCCCTAGTCAAGGTACACAAAAATAACTTGAAATTCGTTTTTTTTTTTCATTCCAAAATTCATATAAATCTGCCCCTTGTAGAGGGTGATATTCTGAGACAATTTGCAATTGGTTTTCATTTTTTATTATTTGTGGTTTTTGAGTTATTTAGCTTTTTATTCAGCAGCTCTCCAGTTTGCAATTTCAGACATCGGGTTGCTAGGGACCAAATTCCCCTAGCAACCATGCGCTGATTTGAATAAGAGACTGGAATATGAATAGGAGAGGCCTGAATAGAAAGATGAGCAAATGTGTAGCCCTACGGGGCATTTGTTTTTTTAGATGGAAAGCAGGAAAGACAGGAAGAAAAGAAAAAAATTAATAATGAAGACCAATTGAAAAGTTGCTTAGAATTGGCCTTTCTATAATGACATATTTTTATGTTGCAACTCATGTCACTTTTTGTCCTCCCCGCAGCACATCAAGAACAACAAGGAGACAAACAAATATGATGGATGGCCGGAGGTGCTGGAAATGGAAGGCTGTATTCCCAGGAAAACTAAGTAAAGACAAAGGATAGTCTGTTCCACTCCCCCAGCTTCCAGCATATCCCTCTTGCTCCCATTGCAGATCCAGTCATGGGAATATCCAAGGCCACTGAGCAATTTGTTATTAAACACTGGTACTTGGCCCGTACCAATGAAACAGGCCTAAAGCAAAACCAGTATCTTAAGAATGGGACTTCATTCAATGTTGCCTTTAATATGTACTGTGAACACCAAAGCTGGGATTTTATTAGAGATGAACAAAGTCAACAGACTAGAGATCAAATATATCAGACCGACTAAAGAGAAAAGGGACGACTGTAAATGATTCCTGCCTTTATTATGAACTATGCAGTGTGGCACAGGAGCTGGCAATCTCATGCAGAACGGGTTAAGAATCTAGACTTCCTGCACCAGAGAATATTGTCAACTGAACTTGTGCCTGTAAATGTTCCCCTAAATATTTCCATTGATCCCTGCTGTCTTTCATTGTGGACCCATAGGATTTATAAATTGTATTTAATACGTGGGATTGTTGGGAGACAGCATAGAATGACTGGCTCAATTGATTATCCAATAATGAAATATATACACGGGAGAATGTATTTTCTGTGCACTATTTATTTTGTGCCCAAAACATTCAAAATCTGTATTTTTATATTTATATATGGAAAGGTGGTGCCAGACTGTTCCCCTAATACGATATGAGAGGATAGATTATTGTGTGCCCAGAACATGCCTTCCTTATATTTCTATAGTTGTGCATATTCTGTGCAGGAAATAAACTGTACACTAATACTGTCTAAGGGAAAATACATTGTAAAATAGTAAGTTAGACTGAAAAAAAAGACACATGTTCATCAAGTTCAACCTTAAAGAAACAGTAACGTCAAAAAATAAAAGTGTTTTAAAGTAATGAAAATATAATGCAGTGTTGCCCTGCACTGGTAAAACTGCTGTGTTTGCTTAAGAAACGCTACTATTGTTTATATAAATAAGCTGCTGTGTAGCAATGGGGGCTGCCATTCAAAGGAGAAAAGGCTCAGGTTACACAGCAGATAGCAGATAAGCTATGTCTGTCTAATGGTGTTATCTGTTATCCATTAGTTAACCTGTGCCATATAGCCGTTTTTCAATTTCCGCCATTGCTACACAGTAGCTTCTTTATATGAACTATAGTAGTGTTTTCTGAAGCAAACAGATTTGTTTTACCAGTGCAGGGGCAACAGTACATGATATTTTCGTTACTTTAAAACACTTTCATTTTTTGGTGTTACTGTTCCTTTAAGTCTATATATAACCTGCCTAACTGCCAGTTGATCCAGAGGAAGGCAAAAAAACCCATCTGAAGTCTCTCCAATTTGCCTCAGAGGAGAAAAATTCCTTCCTGACTCCAAGATGCAATGGGACCAGTCCCTGGATCAACTTGTACTATGAGCTATCTCCCATATCCCTGTATTCCCTCACTTGCTAAACACCATCCAACCCCTTCTTATACCTATCTAATGTATCAGCCTGTACCACTGATTCACTTCCCAGCTCTCCCTGTAACACCCCTTTCCCTCCTCTAATCTCATTGGCTCCCTCCTGTCTGCTGGGAGGAGCTACTGGTGAATAAAGCATCCGACCCTTCCTTGTACCTATCTAATGTATCAGCCTGTACCACTGATTCAGGGAGACAATTCCACATCTTCACAGCTCTCACTGTAAATTAGTATTAATACTAATACTGTCTAAGGGAAAATATAGAACACAAAACCTCCCAGAGAGTGGTGTCTGCAGAAGCACAGAAGATGGAGCTCTGTTAAATGTGTATGGGGGGTAACACAGCTCCCAGAATCGTCCAACATATTTTTCACAGCCAATCGGCGATGTCTGTTGAAGCAACCTGAGAAGTGTAGTTCAGCAATGGCTAGAGTCCTACAAGTTGAACAGACCTACGCTAATCAGATATTCCCATGGTAACACAAAGATGAGTGAGGTGTCAGGCCACAACGGGACAATTTATAAAGCTGAACATGGGTGGGATGGGCCTTTTCTAACGCAGGATCAATATGCAGTCTCCAATTGGGTATGACATTAAACCGATAAAATCCCACATGCCCATGTATATAGTAAATATGGTGTATTCTCACTTTAATAGCCGAAGCTAAACACTAAGTACATTTTATGCCAAAGTTGATAATGGCTGTGCCCAGTTTGTATCTTCTTACCAATGTTTGAGATGTAAGAGAGAAGCAGGAACAGGACTGCTACAGATGAATACCGGGCTTCCACCATAATTATTAAAGTTATTATCCCACTGCTTTTCAAGCCCCTAAGGGCGAGGTCACACTTGGTGTTTTTACGTTGCGTTTTAAAGATGTTTGGTTGAGCATAAATACGCCATTGAAACCACGCGCACATGATAATATGCATTTTTCAGCCTTTCGTTTTCTTTTCCCAACGTGCATTTCTGGGTTTTTTTCTTGTTGCCCCAGTTTTGCTTGGAAGAATTTTAGCAAACTTTTGTGAAAAATATGTGAATTGCATATTTAATCTGCATTTTTCTTCATATATAAAGTTCAATTTGTTACACAGTATTTGGTGTGTAATTATTGTTTCCTAGTGGGGCCACCCGCAGGTGTATTCCCTGATCCCATTAGGTGGAGGCACTGCTATGACAGGTAAATTCCCAGTGACCTTTCACTTAGCAAAAGGAATCAGGACCTGTATATGGTAAGATATGTGTAATGTATATCATACATTAAGGGGCACATTTACTAAGGGTCAAATATCGAGGGTTAATAAACCCTCAAATTTGACCCTTAGAGTAAAATCCTTTGACTTCGAATATCGAAGTCGAAGGATTTACCGCAAATCCTACGATCGAAGGAAAAATGAACGATGAAATCCTTCGAATCGAAGGATTTTCTTTCGATCATAAAAACCTTTAAAAGTAAAAGGATGATGTTGTGATGCCCGATTCAATTAATGCCTTTAAGAGGGGCTTGGATGATTTCTTAAACAAGCAGAATACCCACAGTTATAGTGATCTCAAGATCTATAATTAGTTCAGTATAGGTAAGTAAAGGTAAGTTAATGTCATCCTTTGTAAGGGTGTAACAATTAGCAGAGTGTCTTTCCTTATATACGTTCACATATGTTTATGTTTAACCTTTGACCTAGGCACATTCCTAAGGTATGCATAATCAGTGGTCTGAGCAATATTCACGGGTTTAAAGTGCTAAAAAAAAAAAGGTTAAATGTAGGAAGTGACATTTCAGGAAACAGGAAAGGAGGAGAGAGTTATTTCTTCCATAGCACACAATTTCCTCTGCAAGTTTGGGATCAGTCCTGGGTAGGGATGTAGCGAACGTCGGAAAAAAAGTTCGCGAACATATTCGCGAACTTGCGCAAAAATGCGAGCGGTTCGCGAACGGTTCGCGAACCCCATAGACTTCAATGGGAAGGCGAACTTTAACATCTACAAAAGACATTTCTGGCCAGAAAAATGATTTTAAAGTTGTTTAAAGGGTGCAACGACCTGGACAGTGGCATGCCAGAGGGGGATCAAGGGGCAAAAATGTATCTGAAAAATCTGCCTGTGTGTGCTTGGAAGAGATAGTGTAGGGGGGAGAGCTGTTAGTGATTTCAGGGACAGATGATAGTAAGTTTGCTGGCTAGTAATCTGCTTGATACTGCTCTGTATTGGAACAAAAAAATAAATAAAAGCAGTCCTTACAAGGACTACTGTTATTGCAGCAGTCAGCAGATGAGATCAGAAGCAGGACAGCTGCCCCACTGCAGCTACATACAGAGCACTGCAGTAGAAGGTAGATTACTAGCCAGCAAAGCTACCTAAGCTTAAATGTCCCTCAAACCCCTGCAGACTTCTGTCCCCTCCAATAACAGAGCAGTATCAAAACGATTACTAGCCAGCAAACTTTCAACTGTCCCTGAAATCACTAACAGGCAGCAGCTCTCTCCCTACACTATCTCTTCAGCACACACAGGCAGAGTGAAAAAAAGCTGCAGGGCTTCGGTTTTTATAGGGAAGGGGAGTGGTCCAAGGGAGAGGCTTCCTGATTGGCTGCCATGTACCTGCTGGTCTGGGGTGAGAGGGCAAAAAAAAGCGCCAACAATGGCGAACCCAAAATGGCGAACGTCGCGCGACGTTCGCGAACTTTCCCCCCGTGCGCCGAGCGCGAACACCCGATGTTCGCGCAACAGTTCGGCGAACAAGTTCGCCGGCGAACAGTTCGCGACATCTCTAGTCCTGGGTGAGATCTGAGGATCACGACCAGCACCCAAACAAGACCATGATGCAGACTGTGGCACTCACAATATTTTGTCTGGTGGCTGCACTCAGTTATGGTGACGACTCATGTCCAGGTCAGTGGCAACCAAATAAGTTTTTGAATTTCTATTCTTTACCAGTAATCTGCCAGCAATTTGATGGTGACAGTCTTTAGGCAGGGCAAGGAGGGAATTTGTCCTTGGCTTCCAGAATCACAGGGACCTTTGCAAGATAATCATGGATAATTCCAGATGAACTTATTGGCCTGGTTTTTACATTCCCTTTGTCTTATGTTAAAAGTCTGTAGGAACGGGTAAGGTCAATGCACAGGCATTGACCTTACCCGTTCCTATTCGTTCATTATCTTATACTTATCTATCATATTCTTAATTCCAAGGAGTCCCCTAAGGTTTTGAAGAGCTAAGAGATGGTCCTACTTTACAGTTCAAGGGGGAAATATTTTCCTATCTGGGGTTAAAGTATTTTCCTATGCTGGGTTAAAGCATTTTTCTGGCAGTTCAGTAACTGGCCAGAGGATGTCAGGTTTCCCTATTTATAAAAAGCGAAGCCAACATGGGCTCTTTGTAAAAGTGTTAACTCTAGCTATGGACCTGGGTCTGTACAGAGCTGGAAGGATTTGCAAATCCATTGGTTTGGCATGTCCTGGAGAAGCTGGGAGTTTATTTTTGGTCTGGGTTGTCTGGTGGTTCCAGTAGTCCTCAAAAGGGATGGATGCCCCAAGAATCTGACTCTTTGGACTGGATGATTCTGAAAAGGGAGAAGATCTTTAAAGTCAGTCAAGTTAATGCAAGGGCTAGCTCCTGTTATAGCTTCATCTAGGTGTAAGAGAGAAAGAAATAGGATTAGTTTAGTTAGGAGCAGCAAGAAGCTCCCATGAAGAGAGTAGTAGGGTTATAACCCTAGGGACTCAAAGAGAGATGCCAAAAGAAGCACCACTGTAAGTGCCTTGGACAACTCTTGAGTGAATGAGTACTACTGTTGGTTAATGCCCTGCCTGTTCCAAAGTCATCAGGGAAGTAATTACACTCAGTATATAGATACAGTATGTTGTTGATTCCATGGGTTGAATATACTGTTTGTAACATCTGTGAGATCTATTTGTTGTGTAGTTCCAGCAATAAAGCAGTTAACTGTTTTTTTTTTTTTGTTTTTTTGCATCCAAGTAGAATGTGCATTACACACAACACTTACTCAGCACTCAGTTGTCACTGGCCTGGTGAGCTTCTACTTCTTGCAACTCCCAAAGCAGAGCATGATTTATTCAAGAGTCAGTATCTCATGCGCGTTCTCTGTAATAATGGAGGAAGGGTCCCACGGTGACTTCTCAAGCACGCTTTACAGAGAATCAGTGTGAAAACCCTTCCTCTAATGGGAGTTGCATCTCACCAGTGACAAGTTAGTGCTAAAACACCAGTGTGTTGAGACGTGAAGTAGAAGTTAGAGGTTACTCTCACTCTCCATCTTCTTCCTGTGACTCTCTTCACTCTAATATCTCAGCCATCTCATGTCCTAATGTGGCTACCTCTGTCTACTATAGTACTCTTACCACTGCCCTAAATGAGCTTGCTCCTATAAAAACTAAACGTTCTAGACCCAAACCACTTCAACCTTGGCATACTGCTCATACAAAAGCGCTCCAAAGACAGTCACGTGCACTTGAGCGTCGCTGGCGCAATCCCGTTCAGAATCAGACTTTTGGAGCTACAAATCTGCCCTGCGCTCCTTTAACACCAGCCTCTTCAAAGCCAAACAAACTGACTTTACTTCACTCATTAACTCCCTTTCTAAAAAACCAGCACAACTTTTCTCCACCTTTAACACTCTCCTTTCCCCTTCCCCACCCCCTCCATGCACATCTGTCTCTGCTCAAGATATTGCTGAGCATTTCAAAAACAAAATTGACACTATCAGAAGGGACATTACACTACTCAACCCCCCTAGACTTCCACCACCCTCCCTCCACACTCCCCAGTCTCTCCTATGCTCCTTCACCCCTGTCACTGATGAGGAATCTCAAAGCTTCTGGCCTCTTCTCACCTTACCACCTGCCCGCTTGATCCAATTCCCTCAAAACTTCTCAACAATACCAATCCTTGTCTAATCAAAGCCTTAACTCACCTATTTAATCTTTCGCTCTCAACTGGACTGTTTCCTTCTCAACTAAAACATGCTCTTGTCACCCCCATTCTGAAAAAACCCTCTCTTGATCCCTCCAATCTTGACAACCTCCGACCTATCTCTCTGCTACCTTTCATCTCTAAACTACTTGAGCGCCTAGTCTACAACCGACTTACCTCATTCCTCTCTGACAATAACCTGCTAGACCCCCTACAATCTGGTTTTAAGCCACAACACTCCACGGAAACTGCCCTAACTCGACTAACTAATGACCTTTTAACTGCAAAAGCCAACAATCATTTCTCACTACTAATACTGCTTGATCTCTCAGCCGCATTTGACACTGTAGATCACCCTCTCCTCCTCCAGTCCCTCCAGTCGCTTGGCCTTCGTGACACAGCCCTGTCCTGGTTCTCTTCTTACATCACCAATCGTTCCTTCAGTGTCTCCTACAATGGAGTATCATCTTCTCCCCTACCTCTTTGTGTTGGAGTTCCTCAAGGCTCTGTCCTAGGACCATTACTATTCTCCCTCTACACTTCCTCCCTTGGCAAATTAATAAATTCGTACGGTTTCCACTACCACCTCTATGCTGACGATACTCAGATCTATCTCTCATCTCCTGATCTCAACCCAGAACTCCTAACTCGCGTCTCCTCCTGCCTGTCCGCTATCTCTACCTGGATGTCGCAACGCTACCTTAAATTAAACCTCTCTAAAACTGAAATGGTTCTCTTTCCTCCAACTAACACCAGTAACATCCCCGAAGTATCCATCATAGTTAACAATTCCACTATCACCCCCTCTCCCCAGGCCCGGTGCCTTGGGGTTATCCTAGATTCTGCCCTGTCATTCACTCCTCATATCCAGTCACTTATCAAATCATGTCACTTCCACCTAAGGAACATATCCAAAATACGATCATTTATCACCCAAGACGCTGCCAAAATTCTTATTCACTCTCTCATCATATCGCGTCTAGACTACTGTAACTCGCTTTTAATTGGCCTCCCCCTCCAGAGACTGTCACCTCTCCAGTCCATAATGAACACTGCTGCGAGGCTCATACACCTCAGCAACCGCTCCTCCTCTGCCTCGCCATTCTGTCAATCCCTGCACTGGCTTCCGTTACCTTTCAGAATCAAATTCAAATGAATGACACTGACTTTCAAAGCACTTCATAACTCTGCCCCACATCTCTGAACTCATCTCTATATACTCACCCACTCGCTTACTACGCTCCTCTACTGACCTACTACTCAACTCTTCTCTCATTACCTCCTCACATGCTCGCATTCAAGACTTTGCAAGGGCTGCACCCCTCCTCTGGAACGCTCTCCCACGGTCTGTCCGACTTTCTCCCAACCTTTCTGCTTTCAAGAAATCTCTGAAAACGCACTTCTTTCGAGAAGCCTACCCTCACTCTGCTTAAATACAAAACGCAACACCACATACAATACCACATTTCTCACCCACTTAATTCGATCTTGCCCACTCCCACACCTTGTGTATTACTCCCTTCCCTTTAGACTGTATGTCTATGCATAGGGCCTTCCTCACCTTTTTGTACCTGTATTGATTGTGACGTTTGTTACTCCATATATTCTATATATGTAATTTGTGTGATGTAGTATAATCACATTTACTTTACAGTGCTACGCAATATGTTGGCGCTATATAAATACATGTTAATAATAATAATAATAATAAATTACAAAGGACACTCCATCTTCATTTATAACATTTCTTCCATAATCTTTTCATGGATACTGAGATGTTTCTGCTGAATTATATATTCTGCTGAATAATTTAAAATGGGGAGAACCTTTGCTTTTGTATTTTTCTTTATATTTTTACTTTTTGCTACTTTTAATTCTCTCCACTTAGAAGTGAAGGTTGTGGGAGTTGGAAGCTCTGACAAATTGACCATCCTTAGAGGATGCCCTGGGGCTCCTGGGATTCCTGGTTATAAAGGTGAACCTGGACCTTCAGGAGAGAAAGGTGAGAAGATGTTGATTGACTGGAGTAGCTCTCCAATCAATCTGTGGAATACATTGGAATTCATTATAAAACATGATGCTCTATAATACTAAGTTGGCAGAAATCTTCCCACGTGGCTCCATGATATCAGCCTGCATGTCTAGGCCCTGAGGAGGAGAAGGGCAAGATGGAGACAGTAGGGCAAGATGGAGACAGAAGGGCAAGATGGAGACAATAGAACAAGATGGAGACAGTAGGACATGATGGAAACAGAAGGGCAAGATGGAGACAGTAGGGCAAGTTGAAGACTGTAACAGGTTATAATATTCTTGACCAATCTCAAAGCTTTCTAAAAGCTTTTTTGAAATTTCTATTAAATATTAAAATAAATGATGTACATTGTACAAGGCAAGATGGAGACAGTAGGGCAAGATGGAGACAGTAGGACAAGATGGAGACAGAAGGGCAAGATGGAGACAGTAGGGCAAGATGGAGACAGTAGGGCAAGATGGAGACAATAGGACAAGATGGAGACAGAAGGGCAAGATGGAGACAGTAGAACAATATGGTGAAAGTAGAGTAAGATGGAGACAGAAGGGCAAGATGGAGACATTAGGGCAAGATATAGACAGTAGGACACAATGGAAACAGTAGGGAAAGATGTTCATAGTAGAACCAGGTGTAGACATTAGGACAAGATGAAGACAGCAAGGCAAGATTGAGACTGTAGGGCAAGATGGAGAAAGAAGGGCAAGATGGAACCAGAAGGGCAAGATGGAGACAGTAGGACAAGATGGAGACAATAGGACCAGACGGTGATAGGAGAACCAGATGAAGACATTAGGACAAGATGAAGACAGCAAGGCAATATGGAGACAGTAGGGCAAGATGGAGACAGTAGGACAAGATGGAGACAGATGGGCAAGATGGAGACAATAGAACAAGATGGTGAAATAGAGCAAGATGGAGACATTAGGACACCATGGAAACAGAAGGGCAAGATGGAGACAGTAGGGCAAGTTGAAGACTGTAACAGGTTATAATATTCTTGACCAATCTCAAAGCTTTCTAAAAGCTTTTTTGAAATTTCTATTAAATATTAAAATAAATGATGTACATTGTGTGTCATAATGTTACACCATTAAGAGATTAGGATGCATTTTTTAAAAATCACTGTACCTTGCAGAAACATTTTACAATGCCATTGAATTCTGCAAGGTTATTGGACGGAAGAGTAGACGGGCCTGTACCCAGCACTGATTAAGTTTGCAGACAAATAGCAATAGTTCTATGAAAACATATATAAATATAAATATGTAATAGTCCTGTAAGTACCTGCGCTCTTTCTTTCACAATCCAAGATGGGTGCTTGGTCAAACGTGGTGTGTAGATTTCAATATGGACCAGCACTCCAAAGGTTTTTATTAAGAATTTCTTTATTCAAACATCACTCTTGTGTCCAACGTTTCGGCCCGCATTGTCACCTTTATCAAGGAAAAAGTGCAAGTAATAAGGTGCAAGTATATATACAAAAAAAAAGGGGCGCCAAAATGACGTCATTAGCAACTAATTAGTGCAATTAGTGGAATCACATATACAATGAAAACATAAATGGGTGTCATACTGAAATTTTTCCTCTAGGTGTTGCTGGTGTATCATTATGTTGCATTAGTGTTCATTTGTTTTGAGCAAAATTCTTGTCCATAGTTGAAATACATGATCTAATAAACATACAGTATATGCAAAATTAAAAGAATAGAAAAATAAGTCTCTTGGTGATTGCTTACTGTGTCTCAAAACGGCAGTTACATAATCATCATCTAGAAATGAAAAAAGGATCAATGTTGCGACAATGTTTCTATAAACGTTAATAAAACAAGATACAAATTCTGTTTGCTCTCTTGTTTTGTTATCTACTGCCAATTGAGAAAGGGAAAACTTCTAAGTTAGGAAACAATTGAGAACTAATTGACCATTTAAGCCCTTGGGTGCGATACAGTCTAACTCATGGATCCAGAAGGCTTCTTTTTTTGTCATAATCTCCCCCTCTTGGCCTTTTAGGAATCTGGTCTATGGACATACACCTGAATGCCACAGGGCCACTGTATGTCTGGCTTCTGCCCAATGTTTTAAGCGGAGCTGGTATTCCTATGTTGAAGCAAGTGTGCTGAACCTGTTCATTTTGCTTCTAATAAAAACCAGCCAATCTGTTTAAAAACTCTTTAAGTTGGCCTTCAACTCATGTTCAGGGTCGGACTGGGGGGCTTCGGGCCTACCGGGGCTACTGCCCCAGGGCCCTGCTCTGGCCCCCGTTGCTGCTCCGGCATGCTTCATTGGGCTATACCTTTGTGCCCATGCGCAGATCTTCTATTCTACCGCGACCCCCGACAAAGTGGGGTCGCATCGCCAAAAGTAGTGGATCTGGCCCGGCGGGGCCCACAAGAGCCCGGGGCACACCGGGTTTTTTCCCGGTGTCCCGCTGGTCCAGTCCGACACTGCTCATGTTTGTGTGCCTAACCAGTGCTGTGCTTATGATCCCTGCTATCCTGAATCTATATATATATATATATATATATATATATATATATATATATATATATATATATACACACAATATGTATGTGCTGCTCAGTCCATTTCCAATACTAGAATGGAGCAATCACTTGGTCAGATCAGTAACGTAACTAGGTGGGGGAGGGCCCTGGTGCGGGTCATGCAGCCGGGGCGCCCCCCCTACCCCCCTTCACTTCAATTTTCTTTGCAGCTACAGTGGGGTGCGATCTGCCGGGGGGCCCTGCGGGGGTGCGGGCCCTGGTCCAATTGCACCCTCTGCTCCCCTGGTAGTTACGCCACTTGGTCAGATGACTAACATGGTCTTGGAGTAAACACATGGTAGCCAGAAGCTCAGCCAACTCCAGGGAGAATATTCTGTAATATGCCACAATGCCCCGCTGAGTAGTTCTCTGATGTTAAAGAATAGTGTAGCCTGATTGGTCAGATGGGCAGGCATTACCTTTTAGAATAAAAATATTTAGCTCGTTAACTTTCGAAAACAAAACCGGTACATGTTTTGCTGCATTTGATCTTACCCTATGAAATGCTAAAATTTGATTGGTCATTGGGCTAGATAGAATAACGGGCTGTTGTGGGAGGAAGGAGCAAAGTTTTACATCCGTTATCTGGAAACCCATTATCCAGAAAGCTCTGAATTACAGTAAGGCCATCTCCCATAGACCCCATTATAATCAAATAATCTAAAAATTTTTTACAAATGATTTCCTGTTACTTTTCAGTAGCTTGTACTTGATCCCAACAAAGATATAATTATTCCTTATTGGAAGCAAAACCAGCCTATTGGCTTTATTTAATGTTTACATGATTTTCTAGTAGACTTAAGGTACAAATTACAGAAAGATCTGTTATCCAGAAAAGCCCAGGTCACGAGCATTCTGGATAACAGGTCCCATACCTGTACCAACAAATAGTAGGCATTGTTGGGGGATCATTCCTGTAAAGTTTTGTTGCATTCCGTGTCCAAATCCAACAAAATGAGACAGGGCCTCGAAATATGAAGGCCCATTGCATGTGGGGCCCCTTGTTTATTTATAGAAAACTGCCTGTTGATGTCGTTGTGGATGTGAGAAGTTTCTTTGCATTTGGGCATCCAATGTCCAAACATAGAGAAGCCACAGCCTTTATAATTTATATGTATAAGATAATGGGGCCCCTCAAAGTCTGTTTTTTATCAAGCCAAGCTAAATGTTTCCCTGGCCAATGCTTGAAATTCTGTAACCCACGTCAGGTTCTGTGCAAGAAGAAGGCCCAAATCCCACCCTGATTGTTGGACATGTACTGGGTCCATAAGCTCATAGTACAAGACATAACAGGTCCTGAATTATATTCATTGTTTTCTAATTCTGATATTTATCTGTTTTAGGTCAAAGTGGCTCGAAGGGGGAATCGGGGAAGGTCGGCCCAAAAGGGCAACAAGGTCGGTTAAAAGTATCAAGCAATATGTGACTGATTATAAATGAGGGATGTAGATCAAAAAAAGAATACTTTGTCGAATAAAAGAATGTGTAATCCTAAGCAACAGTCTAATACATATTCATTAAAAACATTATGGGCCTTATTTATTAAAATCTGAATTTATCAGTATATAAATATCAGTATCTTTTATAAATAAAAGAAAAAAGTGCAACGAAGCTAGAATCCAGGAATGGACCTTATTTAATATTAAAAAAGCACGATTTAATTGGATCGGGGACAGCTTTTGGATGCATGTAAGATTTCACTTTCCTTTTCTGGGGCAAGTTCCCCTTGAAAAAACACTTGAGAACTGGCAGGGCCATATTTATAATTGGTCGCCCCTAGGCCACTTGCCACCCAATCCGCATGCACACACTTGCCCCCAACCCGCTCACACATTCCGGCCCACTCGCAAACCCCCCATCACTTTCCTCCCTAACCTGCTTCTCCGTTCCCTCAATTGCCAACACTGGAGACTGGACAGGTGGGTTTAGATGTGACCAGCAAATGGTGTGCCTTCCCCAGCTCTTTCTGTCCTAGCCCTGGGCCTTAGTGGCCTGCCCACAAATCCAGGCCTGAGAACTGGGGGAATACTTACAAAGTTGGACCTGTGGGTACTTGCGGATAATAAACTAAGCTGTAGGAAGCAATGTCAGTCCACAACAGTGAGGGCTTTGAGTCAGTTAGAACAGTGATCCCCAACCAGTAGCTTATGAGTAACATGTTGCTCTTCAAGCCTTTGGATGCTGCACCCAGTGGCCTCAAAGCAGGTGATTATTTTTAAATTTCAGGCTTGGAGGCAAGTTTTAGTTGTATAAAATCCAGGTGCATTGCCAAACAGAGTCTCCTGTAGACTGCCAGTCCACATAGGGGCTACCAAATAGCCAATCACAGCCCTTATTTGGCACCCCAAGGAACATTTTTCATGCTTGTGTTGCTCCCCAACTCTTTTTACATCTGAATGTTGCTCACGGGTGAAAAAGGGTTGGGAAGTTGGAGGCACAGGCTGAACTTGATGGATGTGCACCTTTTTCAGCCTGTGCTACTAGGTAACTGTATTTATAACATTATCTGCTCTGCTTTTTTAGGACAGAAAGGAGATAAAGGAGATAGTGGGGCACCAGAACAATTTTATGGTAAGTGCCAAACTGTTAACTGGGCCCTTTGTGGTGGTCTGTGGACTACATGTTTTCCCAAAGGACTGCTGTATCCATGGGGTCCTACAATCACCCTGCAGCACAAGTACATACAGAAAGCATCTCAATATTAATATTTTGTTGTCAGGTACTCAGCCTGAGCCTAGGGTTGGACTATGCCAGGGGGACACTTGGTAAAAACTTGGTGGGCCCCACTCACCCATATCTCCTCCCCTCAAGGAACTGTGGCCACCCCCCCTCCACTCCCGATAAAAGTCAAACGGGGGAAATGTAATTAAAGTCGGTAACGGAAAAACTATTCGCAATGCGAAAAGTTATGCCTTTGTGCGAACAAATTTTGCTTTGCGTGAATTTAATATACAGTAAATGTAATAATTACAACACCTTCAAGCACTTCTAAAGAATGCGCAATTAAAATTCGGAATGCAATAACAGTTTAAGGAACAATATTACATTGCGAGATGTGGATTTTTATCCTTATTGGTGCGAAGCATTTTGCTCTTTTATTACATTCCCCCAATAAAGAGTAAGGAAAAGGTATGAGGCACACGCTTGTGATGCACATCACATTTACAGTTAAAAGAGGGGACTGTGCTCTGATAAACAGAATATAACATTATTATTGATGGGCGATTTTATCCCATTTCCCTTCGCTGAAAAATTCGCAAATTTCTCGGCAAGATTCGAGAAACTCGTGAAACAGCAAAAAAATGTAGGAAAAAAAGTGAAAATTGAAAATAGACGCCCGCATCTAATTTTGGACACGCGTCCGAAAAGTCGCTTGCGTCAATTTTGACAGTGACGTTAAAGTCAATAGGCGTTAGAATAGTGTTGACGCATGATGATTTTGACGCAAGAGACTTTTCGGACGCGTGTCCAATTTTTTTTGACGCCGGCGAATTGTTGCAGAAGATTCACAATGTATTTGCCGGCGGCAGAAATTCGCCCCAAATTCGTGCTAGGTGAATTTATTTGCCCATCACTGACCATTATTATTATCTCTCTTTACTTCCCAGCTGCCAGGAACTGTAAAGAACTGCTGGATCAGGGGACATTTCTAAGCGGATGGTACAAGATTTACCCAGATGGAGAGAAGCCTCTGACTGTGCTTTGTGACATGGACACTGATGGAGGGGGATGGATAGTAAGTTGATACACATGTCAGGGGTATATCTAGTTGCCCCCCACATTACCAATGCACAGACCCACAGCTATAAAGATTTGGCTTATGACAGTCACAGGTGGGGATTTCACGTTCCTTTATCCTCCTAAACTGGAATCATGGTGCCCCAGCAGTAAAGTACACACGCTCTTGTGGCTGGGTCTGGGTGTGAAGGTTATGGAGCTATGGACCAAAGAGGTAGATGGCAAGAACAGAGAGGAGGGATAGCTGAGGTTTGTAGTACAGTTATGGGATCCATTATCGGGAAACCCGTTATCCAGAAAGCTCCAAATTATGAAATGGCCATTTCCCATAGACTCCATTTCATGCAAATATCAAAATGTTAAAAAATGATTCTCTTTTTCTGTGTAATAATAAAACAGTAACTTGTACTTGATCCCAACTAAGATATAATTAATCCTTATTGGAAGCAAAACCAGCCTATTGGGTTTAGTTCATGTTTAAATTATTTGCTATTAGCTCCAAATTACAAAAATATTCGTTATCTGGAAAACCCCAGGTCCCAACCATTCTGGATAACAGGTCCCATACCTGTATATGTTAAGCATGGTCACGTTTACAAGAATTAAGTGGTTAAGGATCATATTGGCAGAGTGTATTTCAACCCTGTGTCTATGGAGGAAACTGCCAGTTCAGAGCACAGACATTGGGCAGTAGCAGTTTTCCTAGTAGTCAAAGATCTGCCAAAATATTAACATTTGCCTCACTGTGTGTTTTTTATTATATTCTCTGTGGGGGTTCATTTCTTAATCTAAATAACTTTTGGTGCTTTGTCAATGAACCAATACAGTAAAGGTTCTCCCTTAGAGCCAAATGTAGCTTTTAATTTGCAATACGGTTGCACTAATAAAGCAATAAAAATAAAATAAAATTTATATGGTATTATCTACCCTCAGAAACAGATAATATATCGCCCGTTCTGATTATTCTATATATGCAAATGAGCTTCATTCACTGTATTCAGGGTTAAGTGAAAGAGGTTTTCCATAAAAAAAAACAAATTCAGTGAAATCGGGAGATTAAAACCCTGACTCCTAACTCCTAAGGGATTAAGAAATCAATTTTAAGGTAGGGGCACACTGGGCGATTCAGGAGATTTAGTCACCTGGCTACCAATCTCCCCGAACGCCTTCTCTCTCTGTCTTGCGCCGGCTATAATGAAAAGTCGCCTCCCACATGGCACACACGGCACTTCATATTCCGAAGTCGCCCGAAGTTTCCTTTGGAACACGAAGCGCCGCGTGTGCCATGACGCAGGACGATTTTTCATTAAAGCCGGAGCAAGACAGAGGCAAGGTGTTCAGGGAGATTGGTAGCCGCAAAGATGAGGTGATTAGTCGCCAGACTACTAAATCTCCCCGAATCACCCAGTGTGCCCCTACCCTTAGACAGGCCTGGACGGACAATCTGTGGGTTCTGACAAATGGCAACAGGGCTGCTGTAGACGCCATAGACAGTCACTATTAATTGGGCTGGCGGGAGCTGTTTGGGCCTGAAAATGAAATAAAATGCCAGGGCCTATTTTGATTGTCAGTCCAGACCTGATTTGAGATACCCTTAATCAGTCCGTCCAAGCACAAGTCTATAAACAAACAAACAACATGTGCATTAAACTGAGAATGTTTAGAACATAAGAGAAAGAAATAAAAGAAAAGATAAAGGATAATTGAAGAGAATTTAGAATTAGCGCTCAATGATTCACTGCAGCTTCAAATGATAATAATATAAACAGTTATAGTTCCAGTGAGGTCTAAATCAAGATACAGAAGGTTTGGCAATGACCTTAGCTCTTTGTTATTATACCTTCATAATATCCCACCCAATAGACTTCGACTCTATCTCAGGTTTTCCAGAGAAGATTTGATGGTTCCGTAGACTTCTTCCGAGATTGGAATTCCTACAAGAAAGGATTTGGGAGTCAGCTAAGTGAATTCTGGCTTGGGAATGACAACATTTACACTTTAACATCATCAGGTACAGCAAGGAATAACAGGAGACAACCCGTCAATGCCAAAATCCCCTTTTGGTGGTTGATCTTTCTTTTTATAATGTGCAAAGTAAATCAGATTTAAGATTATAAAAAAATGGAAAAAAGAAACCCCACCAATAGTTGTGGTTATAAAATTGACAAAGCTTTTTAGCGAAACGTACGTCGGGGTTCTCAGTAATCCTCTTTTGTTCAAATTGATTCTCCTTTGCAAACTCGATCTATATTTAACAGTCTGCTTCTTCTCTTTTCAACGGAAGTGGGGTCAAGGATTATTGGGTCAAATCCTTTACTTTTCTATACAACCTCTTCAATCTTCTTTCCATTCTAAGGGGCCAACGGTTTGTGGTTTTTTAGGGTTACTTAGCCTCTCTAAACATCTAGGGCAAGTTAAATACCAAGGCCACAGCCCCGGTTACCCTGTCCTGCCTTACCTTTGTGGTGTCCCAGGTTCTAGAAAGTATCAGGTAGCTAGTTTACCGGACAACTCCACCATCTATTTTTTCCTATTTCTATTAACTATTTTATGCATTGTGACTACAGATTTTTTTAACCCACTACCATGTTTGGTCATTTTTAAACTACTTTTTAATTAGCTAATCATTTTCTTAGGTTTAACACTTTAAAATTATTGCACTGCACTTTATTTAAACAATGAATATTTTGTCTATCTGTGGATGAATTTAGGAAGTATTATTAATTCACAGAGGAATTGAATTGATTCGCTTTATCAATTTTTTTTCACTTCAAATTATCTAGGATAAGTTAATGTTACTATCACGGCACTAGCACTTTGATTAACTCTTTAGTACATCATCTAATTAATTATTGTCCTTATATAAGTAAGGTGCATTACCTATTAGAATTTTTTCGTCAATTTTTCGTCAACTATTGGTGGTGTTTCTTTTTCCATTTTTTTATAATCTTTTGTATGTTCTGACCTTGTCAGACCTCAACTAATAGTTGCGAAATAAAAAAATCCTTTTTTGTTTGAATAAGGGCACCTAATTTGGGTTATAAATCAGATTTAAGCCACCAAATGATTATAACTATGGAGGTTGTCATTCTTCATTGTTGGGGAGGGCCAATGCCAACTAAGAGTCTTTGAAGCACCACAGACCGATTTCTCAGAAAATATTATTCTATAAATGGACCATATGGTCAGGGACCAGGTAGTTACATAATCTGATGAACATCATGAAAGTGCCCCGATCCCAAGAAAAGGTTTTTATTTAGGACAGTTCTCATAAATACTGGAGGCATAAAAAAAAGTGAAGACCAACATATTCTAACAGTTTAGATTGAATGAGTAAGTGTCCCTCAGAGGACAATAGAATAAATACTGTATTCTCAACTGAATCTCATCTATGAAAGTGTAACCCTAATTTTAAAGCATAAAGGTTTTCTGAACCATCGGTAGAAACCAAGCAGGTACCCAGTTAAATATCTCCATATAAACAGCCCATATATTAGGCAGCAGATATGCCAAACAAAATACATATTTAGATCTTTAGAATAATAAGTATGTATAATAAATATAAATATTTTGTGCCTTTTCCATCTTCTTAATCCTTGTAAATGTCTCCTATGTTTAACTCTGTAGGCAACTATCAGCTACGCATTGATTTTACAGACTTTGAGAATCAACACAGTTTTGCAGCTTATGATTCCTTTGCAACACTGGGAGAGAAAGATCATTATAAGCTGATCCTTGGGGCTTATTCTGGGGGCACTGCAGGTAAATGTTCTACAGTTTTGGTACTGGTAGGTTCCTGCACCATCCAATCGTATCTATTTAATTCAACAAATCAGGACTGAAAAGTGTACAGTGATTTAAACAATGGGTTTTCCACAGTGACAAAAGGCTATGTTAATGCTAGAATCCCAGCTGCCATAAAGCAGAACTGTTGCTTCCAATGGGGATCAGATATGATCTGTGCAGCCACTGGGACAGAATGTTCTGTTATACAGATAGCTAGAATCTCAGCTGCCATAAAGCAGGACAGGACTGCTGCTTACAATGGGGATCAGATAGGATCTGTGCAGCCACTGGGACAGAATGTTCTGTTATACAGATAGCTAGAATCTCAGCTGCCATAAAGCAGGACAGGACTGCTGCTTACAATGGGGATCAGATAGGATCTGCGCAGCCACTGGGACAGAATGCTCTGTTATACAGATAGCTAGAATCTCAGCTGCCATAAAGCAGGACAGGACTGCTGCTTCCATTGGGGATCAGATAGGATCTGTGCAGCCACTGGGACAGAATGTTCTGTTATACAGATAGCTAGAATCTCAGCTGCCATAAAGCAGGACAGGACTGCTGCTTACAATGGGGATCAGATAGGATCTGTGCAGCCACTGGGACAGAATGCTCTGTTATACAGATAGCTAGAATCTCAGCTGCCATAAAGCAGGACAGGACTGCTGCTTACAATGGGGATCAGATAGGATCTGTGCAGCCACTGGGACAGAATGCTCTGTTATACAGATAGCTAGAATCTCAGCTGCCATAAAGCAGGACAGGACTGCTGCTTACAATGGGGATCAGATAGGATCTGTGCAGCCACTAGAACAGAATGTTCTGTTATACAGATAGCTAGAATCTCAGCTGCCATAAAGCAGGACAGGACTGCTGCTTACAATGGGGATCAGATAGGATCTGTGCAGCCACTGGGACAGAATGTTCTGTAATACAGATAGCTGGAATCTCAGCTGCCATAAAGCAGGACAGGACTGCTGCTTACAATGGGGATCAGATAGGATCTGTGCAGCCACTAGAACAGAATGTTCTGTTATACAGATAGCTAGAATCTCAGCTGCCATAAAGCAGGACAGGACTGCTGCTTACAATGGGGATCAGATAGGATCTGTGCAGCCACTGGGACAGAATGTTCTGTTATACAGATAGCTAGAATCTCAGCCATAAAGCAGGTCAGGACTGCTGCTTACAATGGGGATCAGATAGGATCTGTGCAGCCACTGGGACAGAATGTTCTGTTATACAGATAGCTAGAATCTCAGCTGCCATAAAGCAGGACAGGACTGCTGCTTACAATGGGGATCAGATAGGATCTGTGACAGAATGCTCTGTTATAAAGATGGTTAGACAAAGTGGTATGAGATACAGGGCAGCGCCTAGCAGAGCAGAGACCCGCAGAAAGGCAGGGTAAAAATGTAAAGAATAATGGTGCCTTTCAGTTCCTAAATGAACCCTAATATCGTATTTTTAAATGAAGAAATGACTAACACATTTGTTATCCATAACAGGGGACTCTCTGGATCACCACCGCAGCCGTGCTTTCACTACCAAAGACAAGGATAATGATTCCCATGGAATTAACTGCGCTGAAACCTTTAAAGGAGGCTGGTGGTATGGAGCCTGCCATGATGCCAATCTGAATGGACTGTACCTACGGGGGAAACACTCCAACGAAGGTTTAGGCATCAACTGGGAAACAGGCAAAGGAAATGGCTACTCTTACAAAGTAACAGAAATGAAATTTAAGCCTAAATAACATTTATATTTACAGGATACGTAAGATGTGCAAAACAGCCTTTACTTCTGCACATGACATTTTACTGAAATTTATATTAGTTCAAATGTTTTAAGTTGGTTCAACTCCTGTGTGTGAGAGAGTTTAGTGCTTGTTGTCTGCCTAAAACACAACAAGATTAACTGGATCCTCACAAATACTAAGCAATAACCACTATGCCTCATGTAGAGCACACACACGGGATTAGATAAGAATGAATTAAAGGGGTTGTTCTCCTTTGCATTAACTGTTAGTATGATGTAGTATGATGTAGAGAGGGATATTCTGAGACAATTTGCAATTGGTTTTCATGTTTTATTATTTGTGTGTAACATCTATTTGGGCCACTCGGGGTTAATTCACCAGCTAGAACACTAGAGCATGGGTTACACGCGACTTACACCCAGGGCAGGGCCTTCGCTAAGCGGAAGTGTTCCCTCTATGGTGTAGTGCAACTACATCCCCCCCAGGCTACTGAGCACACAAAAACAACTTGGGCACCAGGAGGTTCTTAACAATCAGGAACGGTTTATTATGCCAAAAAGGGCAAAAGACCACAGGTTTCAGTAGTCACGCAGGAGCTGAGGAAAACAGCATATTGAGAGTTCACACAGAACAAGGCAGGCTCACACAGAGAGTACACAGGCAAATGCAGCACAACCTTTTCCTCCTGGAAGTTGTCAGGAAGCAGCTTCTACCCTACAGTCCCTCCTCACTGAGGTCCTGACTGGAGGCAACACACAGAGGGGCAAATTCACTAAGATGCGAAGTTGCGCCAGGCGCAACTTCGCCGCACTTCGCCAGGCGTAGTTTCGCCAGCCCTCCGCAAATTCACTAAAATCTGAAGTTGCGCACAGGGGTATCGTAAGGTTGCGAAGTTGCGCTAGCGTTGATTCGATATGTAAAGCGAAGTTTCGCTAGTGAAGGCTAATTTGCATACGGCGCGAAATTCAAATTTCAATGGAGGAACACGTATCAGCACTACAAATGCCTAGAAAACCTTCAAATCAGCAAATAAAAATTTTATTTTGCCCTACACATGTGCCCACTGTCTAGGTAAGTTGCCATGAGTCAGGAAATGTAGGGGGGAAGGAGGGGAGCCCCAAAAAAAATTTTGATCTTTTTCAGCCCATCACCCATCATGTAGAAAACACGGCAGTGTTTTTTGGGACTTAGAAAAAATTTGACTTTTTTTGAAACAATCCCTATCTACTCTATTGCGCTTCGCCAGGTCTGAGGTGGCGAAGGAAGTCCAGCGTAAAAGGTAGCGTTCAGTACACTGCGCAAGTTAGAGAATTTGCGTAGTTACGTCGCTAGCGAAAATTCGCCTGGCGTAAGGATGCAAGTAACACTAGCGAAACTACACCAGCGTTCGTTAGTGAATTTGCGCAGTAACGAAAATGCCAAACGCTAGTGAATTAACGCTAGCGTTCGGCGCTTCGGCGCTTAGTGAATTTGCCCCAGAGCCTCTGGGAAGCTCCTCCCTTACTGCAAATCCTTGTTGGAGCTTCAGCTGCTCTTTCTCTCTATCCATACCTCCCAACTGTCCCTTTTTCGGAGGGACAGTCCCTCTTTTGACAGCTCAACCCGCAGTCCCTCATTTGTACTGGAAAGTCCCTCTTTTCTCTGCACTGAACAGCCAGAAAAAGAAACAAAGTTTGAGCTGCTCAGCTAAATAGCCTGTCTAGCTGTCACTCCTAGAGCCTCTTTAGGTGAGTAGCCTATCCTTTCTAGACCTGTCTAGGTTCCACTCAAGCTCTGCCTGCCTGCTCAAGCTAGAGCCAGCACAAGATGGTCCCTGAGAGCATGGCTTCAAAGGGTTTTTAACACAGTGCCATCTACTGGTCACTATTGAGAACAGCAGGGGCATAGCATAAAGCAGGGCGTTAACACAAGTCCCCATTAGGACCCATTTAGGTGTCTAGAACACTAAGGATTTGCCTGCCTGCTTAACTAGGGGTGGCTATTTCACATATCCCTACAGGTATCCCTTCGTAATGGCTTATCTGTTGGGGTTACTACATTGTCTCCAGACAGACTTTGCCCTGGTTAGGAGCCCACTGTTGCCTCATCAGGTTTTCAAGTAGAGTCAGACTGGGCCAGCAGGACACCGGGAAAAAACATGGTATACCCCGGCCCTGGTGAATCTCATAGGCCAGGACCCAATCTCCACCGGCAATCCCCCAGGAAGTTGATCTCCCTCCCCTGACGAGCTGAAGGTAGGTTTAATTTACGTGTACTAGGGAGAGGGCAAGTGGCCCCTGTAGGGGAGCATGGGCGGAGCAATGAGCCCCTGTAGAGGTGCAGGGGCCCCTGGGATGGCAGCCCCGGTGGGTTCTGCACTCAGCACCAGTCCAACCTTGTTTTCAAGCAGCATTCACAAGTGAAGCTACAGCTTTGTATAACATTGTTAAGTGATGCGGATTGCTTTGGGAAATTAGTTTATTTCTATTCATTTATATGAACTGCTCTTTGATTCACTTTGCATGTTTATTGGATCTGCATGTTTCTAATTATCAAACTCTTCAAAAAGAAAGATGCTCTGGAATGTTTTCCCGAGTCCTTGAAGGGTAGGCAAATATTTGAACAAGATCTGGAAATTCACCACTTTTTTCTTGTCTGAATTATTCTGTTTGTGAAACTCTGCTGGGAATCTGAAGATTGCACCAACATCTGTTATTCAGTGAGATAGTAAATATTATTCCTGTAAATGTTCTTTCCTGGGAGAGTCTTGTCAGTTATTCTTACAACACCTAATAACATTTTCCTGTATTGCTCCATGTTCTGTAGATTCAGTTTAGCAGCTCTCCAAATAACTGTGCATTTAAAGAACCAGAAATATCAAAATATTTTTGAACGTTTGTTAGTATACCACGAAAAAAAAAACACCAAGACAAATTAAACTTTAAAAACGCAAAGTCTTTATTAAGAAATAATTTATCGAAATCCGCTTGCGTTCCTCTTCAGAAAAGGCGATCCATCGTGCGTCGCTTGATTTCTCATCCCTGCCTTCTTTATAGGAGCCAGGCAGTGTCGGACTGGGCCGGCGGGACATGGGAAAATAACCTGGTGGGCCCTGGCCCTCATGGACCCGCTCAGGAGGGGGCCCTGGGGACTGCTGGGAGGGGGGGGACTGCCGGGAGGGGGGGACTGCCGGGAGGGGGGGGACTGCCGGGAGGGGGGGCCCTGTGACAACAGCCCCAGTGGGCCCCAGGCCCCCCAGTCTGAGGAGAAATCGAGCGCTGCACGATGGATTGTCGCCATGTTGCCTTGATGGGCCCTGGTCCTCTTGGGGCCCCTGCCAACCCAGGTCTACTTCTGGAATGTTTGCAACTGTGTTGTCGCTTTGTGGGGGGGTTGGTGGCACTTTCAGCTGGAGTGGGGGGCCCCTCAGGTGGAAGCCCCGGGGGCCCTGGACACCCCAGTCCGACACTGGCTGTTTATTTTTTGCACAAAACAGGAAGGAAATGTTGTTTCACTCCTGTAATTTCCATTCTATTCCCATTTTCCTTTTATCGCTCCATATCAGTTTCATGGATCCGCGAAAGGAAAGTTCATTAAACACAATGTTTATGTTGACCTTGTATATATTTATATAGTTTGCCAATATATGCCCAATTTGCCAGGGCTTCAGTCTAGTGACATTTTCCTTTAATTGCTTTAATTGCCGCTTCTGCAATGATTTCTATTTTTTTCATGTCATGAAAACATTTACCCTCTCCTTGGTAGCAGCATTTTATAACCCAACCACCACTCTTCCTTCCTCCCCTTGTCCCTTCTCTGAGCTAAAAACTTCCCATTCCAAGTCACAGATCTCGTGGCAGATAAAACTGCAAGGCACTCACTGTCTATCCACATCCCATGTAAACCAATCATACAACAAAGGAAATGATTACACCAATCCCAACTCACAGTTACACCATCCATTCGACTTTACATAGTTTTCCACTAGACATCAAGTATATTCAGGGATTGGCTTTATAGTGGCATCTTGTTAGATACTCACAGACCTCCCTAATACACAGTAAGACATGATTGGACCATTCCGTGGTCTCTGTTGTCATTACATACTAAGAAATGATACCCTTACGCTTCTTAATCACTTCATTAAAAAACAATCACGGCCAAAGACATAAGTTCTATGAACACAGAATGTTGGTTAATGCTTTGTAAAAGGCCCAACGACATAATTTTATCCCCAGTAGTAGATCATACAGAACACATCTTCAAAATATTCAAAAACTGTTATTTAAAGGAGCTCATCCGCCACTATATAATACCATATTCCTGGGGTCCCTGTATCCCCACATTCATCAAGGGCCTGACTACCCTTGGGAGCTTTCCTTTATTGGACCCTAGGTCCCAGGCTCCCAACAACACCCACCTTATTCTTCTAGTGAAGGCCAAGAGGAAGTGCAAACCCTTTCCCAACACTATATTAAGTGCAACAGAAAGTGGTCACCAACCCATGGGCCATTAACATACATCTGTAAATGAACAACGTGGATACAGGCCCTTCTACCTATTAACTAAGGGAACTGATTTTGTAGGGATTTTAGTCCAATATCATCAGTCAATCCAATAATCCCATCCTTACTTACTTTCAGTATAGTAACAGGGGGACCATTGTCTAAAGGCTTTGATGCAACCGATTTTACTATGTAGAATTAGTTTCCAAAATGTGTATACATGCTGTTATATTCAATACTTTGTATACTATGATATAACATTTTCAGGCACCATCACCAAATGACAAGAAGAACAAATTAAATCTCCACTTTATTGATGTTTATTAATATGTCCCTATCCCCTAGGATCAGCCACCCAAGGATTGACTTCTCTGTGACTTCTCCATCAAGGGAAAAAAGTCAAGGTAAGGGTCATATTTCTTGAATGATAAAAGCTCCTCCATATTGGTGTAAATCCTCCTCTTCCTCCTCCTCCTCCTCCTCCTCCTCTTCCTCCTCCTCAGTTTGTGCTGGTTGTTTTGGGTTATGTGTCACTGGAACCCTGAGCCTCTTCTGGGGAATGTGGGTTCCAATTTCTTTCTGGTTCTATGGCTTCACACTAATATTACGAGGGGCCAAAATCTGCAGGAAAAACCAACAATCAGTGATGGGCTAAGAAAATTGATGCCAGAGCCAAAAAGCACAGTGTCATGTACCATAACATGATCGTATGCTTCATCTCATCCTTCCCTCTCTAGTATAATCCCACCTAATAAGGATTGTGTAGGTTTCTGCAATATCACATATCCAGGGCAGAATGTAAGAAATACAACTTACTATTCTCAAAATGTCCCTTTACATCTAGAACCTTATTGGAAGCATTATAACCCATGTAATAAACCCAATAAACCACATGTAACTTACTCTCAGCTGCAGCTTCACCAGAATCTCACTCGTTTTTCCTTTGGACTTCAGCGGGAACCAGTTCTCAATGGTCATATCGTTGGCTTTCATCAGTCGAGAAAGCGGCACAGACGCTTGTCCTAGAACCTTATTCTGCTCATTTCGTACCTGTGAAAATCACACTTGTAAGTGGTCCAGAAAGATCTACAGGAATGAAGAATCCAATAAGGAAGGACATTTATACTCACCTTTAGCTTCACTTCTTCATTGTGTGGGTTCTTTATTAGGAATTGGATCCTCTTCTTCCACTCTGGCTCTCCGGTGGTATTTATTTTACCCTGGGAACAAAACAATGAATTCTAAATGAGAACTGGATCTTAAGAAATACACCTGTCAGCTCATTATTATTTATGTTGTAATTAGGGTTGTTTTTGTGTATTTCCCAGTGACAGTCAGTTTTGTGATTGGCATTGGGATATATGTCACTGCTTTACTCTGTATTTAATGCAGGAAGTGCTAATTCCTAATTAATGTCTTTCCCCACCCAACACTATCAGTTCCTAATCTGAAGCAAAAATGATATTTTGTGGTTGGACTTTATGTCAGTACTTACCCCACTCCTCTTTACTGTGTCTCCGACAGTGACCTGGACCTTGGCCAAGGGGTTTAATTTGCTTTTCTTCGGCTGTTAGAAAAGAACAAATGTCATTAAATAAAGTGCATAATACAGACAATTAGAAGTTTTACACCCATTATGTGCCCAAAGAGAGACATGACTTCAGACTCACCCGAATCACTGGCAGACCCCTGGCTTTTTGGATGACTGTATACAGTACAGCCGATGAAAGCTCCTCACTCTTGGGGGACTGTATTTGTTTGTTCTGATTTATCACCTGGAAAACAATCAAAATTAGATGCACCAAAGGGTAAAATACCCCAACCTTTCCACAAGCAGAAAGAAAATAGGAACATAAATGTTACCTTATTCAGCTTGGCAGAGTCTGAAAGAAGTCGGAGACATTCCACCTTGATATGCAGCTCCCCGGACTTCACATTCTGCAACCGGATCCACTGCAGGGGGAGAGAGAAGCATAAGTTACATCAGATACATGGGAAATCAATGAATGATTATTACAGTGCATGGGAGGGGGCTGGATACACTTACCTTATCAACGCATTTCTTCTTGAGCACTTGGGAAACTGCAATTTTACAGCTGGACATTGGGGAAGAAAAAAGGAAAATTAGCCTTGTTATTGGGACAGATACATTTATGTTAATGTTGCATTGGCCGCATCATTTTATAGCAAAATGAATATATATTAGACCGAATACAGATTAATTATAATCATTCAAGCCACTGGCCTATTACTAATGGAGTCCAATGGAACGTGACTGTTTATAACAAATTATTTGATTTAGATCGAAAACTTTATGAGGTATATTTATCAAAGATTGAAGTTAAAAGTGAAGTTCTGCCACTAGAGTGAAATTCCGCCACTTTCCATTCATTTCTATGGGATTTTTATAGGCGTATTTATTAAAGGGTGAACTTTCACTTCACCCATTGATAAATACGCCTTTCAAAATCCCGTAGAAATGAATGGAGAGCTGCGGAATTTCACTCTAGTGGTGGAACTTCACTCTTTGATAAATTTACCCCCAAATCTTTAAAGCTGTACATCTCCTTATTGGAGGTCTCATATGGAGCCCTGATATAAAGAGATTTACTCACCTGCCCATTGGATCATCTCTCGCCACATCTCTGTCCCAGAGCTCAAATTCAATCTCCTGCCCAGGTAGTTCAGAAAACAAGATCTGAGGATAAAACATACAATGAGGTTACATTATTGAACGAGACTTCCATTGCATGTGGTGCAGACCCTTAAATGATTATAGTTCGCTCTTCACACTATCCTCTTCCTCCATGTTCCTGAATTTTATGAGGATATAAGTCATGGTATGAATGGAACTTTCCCTCTCTATGTATTATTTAATAGGAGTTGCCACACTAATGAAACAGAAGTAATGTCCAATGGAAACAACACCAATGTCTGTTTATAACCCAAATGGACTCTGTTCCTATTACAGTCCGGCTGCAATGCCTCAGCCAAGGCAAACACTACAGCGCCAGTTCTATGCATATCTATAAATCTGTATATAAAATAAACTGTGATCTTATAATGTACAATATATGGGAATTAATGTAAAGGGAAGACATTGAGTGATAGTAGAACTGAACCTAAATCTGTGTTTGTGGGTAAATAAATCTGGGGGGATTGGGTACCTCAAATGTCTCCTTCCACTCTGGGTTCAGGGTTTTGGATATGACCCTTGTTTTGAAAGTTTTGCCTCCTCCGCGTACAACAACAAAAGGGTCAGACTTTTTCGTGTAGAAGTCTTTGGCGACAAGATTCCTTGCTTCTAGTACATGGATACGCACTGCGTTCTGCAAATAAAACAAAATATCAGAGAATAGAATATAAACCCAGTGGGAATAGTCACTTCTATGTACAGGGAAATAGACGGGGGACTCAGGCTCCCAGTCCTGAAAGAGAAATATTGGGCCTTACCTTGCGCTCTTTAAAGTGCAATTCAGTCACATCAAATTTTGATGTGATTCGCTTGGTGATGTGTTTTGGCGAAACCAAGAAAGTTGCAATTTTCTCCACAATCTTTCTGTTTGTCAGCGAGCTGCAGGAGGCAGAGAGAGAAGGACATTAATAAGTGACAACATGGTACAATAAAGGGGAAATATAACAGGTGGGAAGGGAATAATAGAGGGATAAAGGACAATGATATTGGTACTGAAGATGAAAGTGAAGTCCAACAGGAATGGCTGGGAAAGGACAGGGTAGAGAATCAGTAGTATATAAGTCAAGATGGTGCCACTTACTGCAGACCAGGAATATCCAGCAGGCGGGTGAGTCCTGTCCAGTCTAGCTGCAACGTCTGCCATAAAGAGAGATCCAAATTATTGCATGAGAAAACAGCATAATTCCAAAATATATTCTCTAAAATTGTGTGTATGTGTATATACTGTATATATTGATCAGTTAAATATATCTAAATATATACATACATACACAGATATAACTTCTTCTGCACTAAGCAGCTCCATATATTGTTCACTTACCGGTCGTTGAGGGAAATAGAAGGTCAGAGCTCCAATTATGGGCTTGTTTCCCATCAGCGGGGCAAAAATGATTCGGAATGTTCCCTCAAGCTGTCAGAGAAAAACAACATTGATTATATGTTCAAGAGTAACGGGACACATAGGCACATGTAAGGTTGGTAGCAGGGTCACTTACCTTTATGTTGTTCACTCTGGCTAGAGCTGCACGTTCAGAGAGTCCAACATCCAACTTCACTGGTGCATTGTATCTATAAATAAGCAGCAAATGGTCAGTGAGTGGGGAAGGAAGATTAAGGAGAGGGTTATACACAGGGTGGGAATGAGACAATATTTACTTGATTTGGAGATCCATGATAATCTGCTTCTTCTCTGGATCTGATTGGACTCTCATATGAGTCACCTGTGGAGCCTGAACAGTTACATGAGCTGTTAGAATGTGTTTAATAGGAAATCACTGAGCAAGATGAGTTGGAGAGAGAATTAAATACAGGCAGGGATACTTACCTTCTTACCAAAATCAATGTCAAAGAAGCAGAAATTGCTCAAATATCTGGATTTGGAACGTAGTTTGGGCTGAATCTTCTGCTTTAGAAACTTCGCCAAGTACTTGCTAAGATAAGGCCACATATGCTCCATAATCTGCCAGGGGGTGAGAAGAAAAGAAGTTGATCAGGTTGGTGTAAGGCAGGAATTCAGCCGACTCTCAAATGGCACCCAAAATATGTTCTGCACCAAACCCAAGTGTGTGATATTAGGGTAAGCCCCCCAAATACCCAGACACACAAACTGCCCATGGGGGACCCTCTAGTGAAACAGAATGGAGTATATCACTTACCACACTCAGGCACTGGACTTTCTCAAATTCTTTATCTGCGACCTGCACATTCAGAGAGAGATGAATATTAGTGATCATGTCCCATTATTGCACTTAGAAATTCACATTTTTCCCTCTATAAAAACTTCTTTTTGTTTAACGTAAGGAATGAACTCAAGTGAGATGTCAGAATGCATATTCCTCAGTTTATTTGGATTTTTGCAGCTGCAGAAATAAATGCAATTGTGGGGGCACAGTTTTACATATGAGCCGCAATGATTAGACTGGAGATTGCTTTGGTTTGAATAAGAGACTGGAATATAAAAGGGAGAGGCCTGAACAGAAATATAAGTGATAAACAGTAACAATACAATTGTAGCCTCAAAGGGCATTTGTTTTCAGCTGCTAGGGTCAGTGACCCCCGTTGGAAACCTGGATCAAGGCAGCAGAGGAAGGCAAATAATCTACTATTGAAAATGAAGACCAATTGAAAAGTTGCTAGGAATGAAACTTTTCATAAATAAATGAACTGTCTCTTTACTAAAGAATTCAGTACAACTGTCTCCTATATTGTTAATGGACATTATTAGTAATGGGCTGAGCCTTACTTTGTGTGGGGCCTTTGTCTGTTCCTTGGCTTTGTCCTGAGGCTTTATTTCTGATGGGTGGCTACTAGGCTTTCGGTGCCAGTACCAGCTCCACATCAGTATTCCTGCAACTACATATATAAATTGCACTTCTAAATATCCTGCAAAGAAGCCTAATAGCAGGACAATATTACACTTTAAATATGAAAATTTCATTGAAGATTGATCTTGATTAAACTTAATTAGTAAAAGAAAAAAAAAGAAAATAACAATAAAATACAAATTAAGCATAATGGTTTGAGGATTCAGAAATAGCTCCTTCCTCCTCGACCACTAAACATAAAATGACTACAGACCAGCTGTAACAGCTGCACTTGGTTTCATCCAAACGATGACATCACAATGACGTTGCCATGACTACAGACCAGCTGTAACAGCTGCACCTGGTTTCATTATTATGACCTCACAATGGTGTTGCCAAAGGTTACAATGGGTCATGTAATTGTTGGCAATCATTCAAGTGATGACATCACAATGGTGTTGCCAAAGGTTACTATGGGTCATGTAATTGTTGGCAATCATTCAAGTGATGACATCACAATGGTGTTGCCAAAGGTTACTATGGGTCATGTAATTGTTGGCAATCATTCAAGTGATGACATCATAATGATGTTGCCATGGGTTACAATGGGCGATGTAATTGTGGGTAAGCCATGCATTTAAAAGTGATGACATCACAATGGATGATGTGATCATGGGTGGACCATGCAAATACATGTACAAATAGATTTGTATATCTTTATGAGTTGTTGAGGTCTTGTCTATTTCTGTTACTCTGTTTACAAGTGACATTTAAAGGAAATAGCTAAAGGGATTGGGAGTGTTTATGGGAGATGCAGTATGGCAACTCCAATGAAATAAATATGATAAATACAACTCCCTATGTCTAACAAAACTATTAAAGTTAAAATAATCATTGGAAATAAGTGAGTTGTGTGCGCGTGTGAGATTGTAAGCTCTATTGGGCAGAGACTGGTCTGGGTGCGAGTGAAGTTTGAGCCAATCACAGTCTTGCTGAAGGCGTGTCACAGTAATAATAGTAATTTTGCTTCTGATTGGACTGAAACTTTCTGACACTTTGGCCCTTCTCTACCAATCATCCTGTAACCTAGGGTTGATACTGTAAGTCAAGTCCAGACAGGGGGCAAGGTGGGTGATGTTGTGAGCAGGATGGGGGAAATTGGGCGGCTGCGATGTGGTGATCAGCGATTGGCTGGTGGATCAGCGCCACCAACCACACTGTGAAGTGCTACGAACCCCAGATGAACACAAAATGGGACTGTGTTGTAAACTATTCAAAACAAGTATTTAGGGCATTGGTTTGGGCTCAATGGAGAACTGCATGTGCTGGAAACGTTTCCCTTTCCTTCACTGCAAAAGATGACTTTTTCCTATTTTACTCTTTTATCAGACGCCACTTAATCAGGGAAATAATACAGATAAGAACATTTCTTTGTAAAATTGCTTTCCCAGTAAGGGTGAATATCTTGGCTGCTGTATGACCCTTACTCAAGCAAACTACAAGTGTTAATAAACGACAACTCCCAGAATTCCCTGTCAGAAGGACTGCATGATGATCTCACAGGTGTGCAATGCAAGAACATCTGATGACATCATAATGCAGCACATATTCATAATAAGAGTATTACATATTTCAGACCAGGTGTTACTCTGGGTTATCCTAAGGATCACTGGGGTCATGCAGCTCTTTTACTGCTGTACATGTAATCCCCAGTGCTCCGGCACATGCTCGTGCGCTCGCTCAATTAGGTGGTCGGCACTAGGACCCTTGAGAGGGAATTCTGGGCCTGATAAGAAGTTAAATTCCAATGCAGCAAAGAATATGTTTCAAATGATTGCCAAACTTGGTGGCTCTTTCACATCCCCGAAATGCCATTTCCCAGTCAAGTAGGTTCATTTGAACTTCCACATCTGTCTTCCATTTCATCATAAATTTGCATTTCAATGGGGGATTACCAGAAAGCAACAGCTTGTATAACACACCCATCATCCCCTACTGGGGGAGTCTCCCAGGCAAACCCTTTCCCAGAAAGTGAGGGGAGGGAAAGGAATATTTAAAGAGACAGACCTGCAAATACTTGTAGTGATGGAACTTTGGTTAGAAAACACCTCAATCATTCTGCAAGACGGCTCCTATTCTCATGACTCCCTGAGTTCCCCTAAGAAATAAAATAGATAAGTTTCTCCCAGTCTCTCACCATGTGAAGTGGTGCGGCACATTTAGAGGGGTTACCCATATGGGTGTCCCAAAGAAGTGCACCCAGGCCAAGTGGGGAACAGTTAATACTAATGTGCATAAATACTTCTAGGATTATTGCTGTCAGATACTTTTCGAATATTGAGGGCTCCCAAACCATCTGCATCCCTAGCCCTATAGAGGAAACCATAGCAATTCTCTTACGTTGATGGTTCCAAATAAAATCAGGGATGAGGTGTTGCTTAGAAATGAAAAGACATGAGCTGGGAGTATTGGAAACGCTCAGATACATTGATACAATGGGCAGTAGGAGCATTTTTACAATAGCAACTTGTCCCATCCAAGAGACATATGTCAGCTGTATTGATTCAGTTTAATAAGTAGTTTATTATAATATATTAACCCACACGAATATGGGACTTATCCTCCAAATACGAGTAAACAATATTAGATAACCAGGACCATGCAGTTTGAATTAAAAAGCAATATTTATTATCACCATGCCAAAATTACTAAAAACATTTAAAATATGCAGCGCTGCTTAGGGGGTGGGGTTCCCATTACTCCTAAATATGTATTATAAACAGTCCAATGTAATGTAAGAGGCTGCGTGCACGCTTTGAATCCGAGCCTCCACTGAGTATCAATTGTAACCAGCTCTTAATCAAGAGCGCCCATCCATACGAGCTCATGAGCTGAGGAGAGCAATAGATCATCACAGCAATTATAAGAATCACCAATAAAGTGCTTGATTCGGTGGAGAAAAGGGGATTAGTCCAATTCAAATTGTGAGTGACAAGTGTAGAGCGGCATGTGAGGCGGAGCCGGTGTGGGGTTAACTCGTTGGTGCCCGAAATAGTACAGTTCTGAATAACAAGAACGTGGGCTCTAGGGAAGGGGATGTCCCCTAGATGTATCCGGTGGACCTCTAGATTCCGATGTTATGATGGTATAACAATCACTATATAGTTGTATGTGTCCCACCGCTCTGCAGCAATCGCTGTACAAGATAGAGAAGATACTGACCGTAGCGGATCACCTCCCACACCGGTTTGTTTGACAGTCCATACCCCCTAAGCAGCGCTGCATATTTTAAATGGTTTTAGTAATTTTGGCATGGTGATAATAAATATTGCTTTTTAATTCAAACTGCATGGTCCTGGTTATCTAATATTGTTTACTCGTATTTGGAGGATAAGTCCCATATTCGTGTGGGTTAATATGTCAATATAAATCAAATGTGGACACCTCCTTAATGCGGGCCGTTATTTGGCCAATACCAATTGTATGTACCTTGCTTGGGTTATATGGATATTAGTTTATTATAATAACATTTAATGACGGGTGTGTACAGACTCGAGCAGTTTAATCCCCAAATAATCAAGGTGATCTGCTGTCCAAATAAAATAAAAGGGTTGTTTCAGAATTTCAACAGTCTCTGCATTGGGGGAAGTCTGTGTTTTATCTGCATTGACTTTATAATATAAAACTGCCCCTGGAGAAGGTGGGGATAGAGGTTTTTAGTGAGTATGACAATGTCATCTACATAAAGACTGAGTAGGTGAGGGGCAAGTTCAGTAGCAAATAGTCTATAAAAGATACTGCAGAACTATCTGGACCTGGAGATTTATACAGAGCCCGGGATTTAATAGTCTCCTGTACGTCAAGCAAAGTAAAAGGAGCAGAGTTAGTTGGTCAGGGGAGATGGAGAATTTCAAAAACTCCTCTGTTGTCTCTGGAGAGAGCTGGGGTAAAGCTGTGTCATCTATGAGACTGTATAGTGAGCTATAGAATGGGGCACAAGTATTAGCAATAGCAGCAGAGTTGTAGAGATCAGAGCCCTCGGGTTTCATCTCAGCTATAGAGGAACCTGCTCTGTTTTACTTGTCTGGTCAGGTAACCTGAGACACCATTACCTTTATAGTACAGGTATAGGATCCATTATCCAGAAACTCATTATCCAGAAAGCTCCAAATAACAAGAAGGCAATCTCCCATAGACTAGATTTTAATAAAATAATTCTAATGTTTGCAAAAGATTTCCTTTTTCTGTGTAATAATAAAACAGTCGCTTGTACTTGATCCCAACTTAGATATAATTAATCCTTATTGGAGGCAAAACCAGCCTATTGGGTTTATTTAATATTTACATAATCTTCTAGTAGACATAAGGTATGACGATCCAAATTACAGAAAGATCTGTTATCTGGAAAACCTCTGGGGTTTTCTGGAAAAAAGAATGTTTCCATAATTTGGATCTCCATCCTTTAAAGGGGGGGTTCACCGTTAAGTTAACTTTTGGTATTTTATAGAATGGACAATTCTAAGCAACTTTTCATTGGTCTTCATCATTTATTTTTAATGGTTTTTGAATTATTTGTCTTCTTCTCCTGCCACTTTCTAGCTTCTAGTTACTGACCCCATCTAAAAAACAAATGCTCTGGAAAGCTATATATGTACAGTTATTGCTATTTTTTATTACTCCTCTTTCTATTTAGATCCTCTCATATTCATATTCCAGTCTATTATTCAAATCAGTGCATGGTTGCTACGGTAATTTGGTTCCTAGCAACCAGCCTGCTGAAATTGCAAACTGGAGAGCTGCTGAATAAAAAGCTAAATAACTCAAAAACCACAAATAATAAAAAATGAAAACCAATTGCAAATTGTCTCCGAATTTCACTCTCGACACCATACTAAAAGTTAAATGAAAGGTGAACAACCCCTATGAATCTTTTAAACATTAAATAAACCCAAATAGACTGGTTTTGCTTCCAATAAGGATTAATTATATCTTAGTTGGGATCAAGTACAAGCGACTGTTTTATTATTACACAGAAAAAGGAAATCAATAATTTTAACAGGTTTTATTTATTGTTTAATGAAAATTGGGGATTGGGGTACAGGAGGCAAAAAGGATTGGATGAATTATTTGACTAAAATGGAGTCAAATAATGGAGAGATAACCTTTCTATAATCTGGTGCTTTCTGAATGACGTCTTTCTGGATATTGGATCTCATACCTGTAGCAGGTTAGTCTGAGCGTTCTAAGGTCCGCCTCATACCCGGCAATGTATAAAAGTTGTTCATCCCTAATAACTTGTATTTGAGTGAAAAGGATTTAATTTAAGTTGTAAGGGAAGTCCGATATCCCGAATTATTGGAGACCTGATTTCTCTAATGGATGTATTTATTGTGTTGTACTAGAATTCCATGTCTAGTGTCTTTGTGAGGTACAAGTGTAGAAATGGATCCGCACACACACAAGGTTATGCAGTCGGGGAGTATACCCCTTTTATTATTCCTCCAAACAAATCAACGTTCATCATGCTCCCCCCCCCGTTGATTTGTTTGGAGGAATAATAAAAGGGGTATACTCCCCGACTGCATAACCTTGTGTGTGTGCAGATCCATTTCTACACTT
This sequence comes from Xenopus petersii, assembly GCA_038501925.1. Classification (NCBI taxonomy): domain Eukaryota; kingdom Metazoa; phylum Chordata; class Amphibia; order Anura; family Pipidae; genus Xenopus; species Xenopus petersii. The sequence goes on from CM076678.1 coordinate 154,425,147, forward strand.
GTACGTTGCTAGGGGACCCCGGCCGGGCCAACAGAAGAGCGCACAACCATTGCAGTGTTGGTGAACTACAGGTGTGCGGTAGGAAAATTACATTGCGTAGTGTCATTGTGAGAACATCATTTTATAGAATATGTCACATCTGGGGTATCATCATCCTTAAAATAATCCTGTATAGTTTTCCCTGCCTTCTCTTTAAATGGAGTTGCATGTGGGACACCAGTGTTTATCTCTGTGAGTACAGGGCCAGATGCAGACAATGGAAGACATGTTGGAAGACAGTGATGTTTGCTAAAAACATATCAAATGGAGAATATTCCTTGAGTGGATGGGTGTAGTAGGTGTATAGAAGGTATTTGCACCTTTTGTCTGGAACACTCTTTAGCAAAAATGTAATGCAGACAATCCTATGGGGTCCACACTAGTGATGTGGGGGCCGACCCGATACCTGTGGGACCCGTGGTTTTACCAGTGGGTTCGGCTCAACCTCACAGTGCTCCTCGCAATGCTCCACCTTCAAATGCCGGCATCCGATTTCTGGGTTCCGGTTTTATAGTCTCGCGTCCACTCACCCCGCCCCTTTTGTGACATCATCTGCAGGGCGGGGCGGGGCTGGTCTATAAAAGCGGGTGCGGGCAGGCGTGGGTCGTAGCAGGGCGGGTTAGGGTCGGGTGCGTGTCAGGGAAACCCTGAGCCACACATCACTAGTCCACACATTCCTCCATGGAAAATAAGAGTGCCGGCCTGACCTACTTAGCTACAAACAAAACAATAATCTCAATGCTCACAGAAGGAAACAAAAGAAGAAGGAGTATATGGCGTCGCCCAATCTATTTGTAAATTTAAGTAAGTAATTGTGTCTTCAAAAACTGGTGATCAACTTGTTCATCGTGAACAAACAAGTAAATTGATTATATTGATTGGTGAAAAATACTTTTGTAATTAATAACGTTGAATAAATAAAGTGACAAATCTTCTGAAATTCATTGTGAGGTGAAAACTTTTAAAGTGCAAAGTGCTTATTGTGGACATAAAACATGATTAGACCCAGGACTTATGACCCATGGATGAGGAACCTGATAAAATAGAACTTTTATTAACTCCTAAAATTCATCAGTGGTGAGGGGGAATAATTCATAAAATCACTTAAAAACAATTAAGAAAAAGGGTGGAAATTCAATCTGAATTATGTGTGAATAGGGATTGCAGCGTAATTAATTCATTAGACTGTTCCCTTCTAGATCCTGCGTCACCCAATAACCCTATAATGAAATGATGGGGTACATAGAGAACAATGCTAAGCAATCGTAATGGTGGTAGGTGGGAGGATAAAGGAGGATTGAATGATGTGGTGAGAGTTGACCTTTGGGTCACACCCCTAAACTCTCTCTTGGGGGTGAAACTGTTCAATGACAGTATTCATTGAGCACAAATGTGTTCCAAATTGCGCTATGTATAAACACAGGACACGAAAACCCTGTATAAAATGTTGGTGAAGTGATCCACCACTGTACAGTACAGAAAAAGTTTTCACCTCACAATGAATTTCAGAAGATTTTTCACTTTATTTATTCAACGTTATTAATTACAAAAGTATTTTTCACCAATCAATATAATCAATTTACTTGTTTGTTCACGATGAACAAGTTGATCACCAGTTTTTGAAGACACAATTACTTACTTAAATTTACAAATAGATTGTGCGACGCCATATACTCCTTCTTCTTTTGTTTCCTTCTGTGAGCATTGAGATTATTTCCTATTTAAAGGAGTTGTCAGCACATCTATACCGAGTGGTTCATCTGCTCTCGGCTAAGGGATTTCCTTTGGGAGTGACATTTGGTTAGAAGGTGCGGCAAACACCAATTTCTCTTACAAACAAAACAAGTTTGCTCTGAGGGGTTCCAGGACCAATGTACAAATTCCTCTTGTCTCTAGAGTCCTCACACCAAAAAGGACACTTACCCTCTACATCTTATTATGCTTGATGGACTGTTTCATTAGCCTATGATTAAGTGCCTAGAAGGGGCACAAAAATACACCCAGAACCCGCATTCTTACCCGCTTGGATCTGCTACCTGACCCGCAAGTGCCTTATCCGCAACCCGATCCGCGACCCACTGACCATCAAGAAACAGGAAGTGCTGTCATTGTAAACTGGAAGTGACATCATTAGAAGTAGGCGTGGTCAGAATACGTATGTAAAGGAGTAGAACTCTCTATTGAGAAGATCTGCAACCCGCAAACCTGCAGAACCATCGACCCGTGTCTATACACGCCCTCAAAAGTTGTATCCGCAGCCTGCAGGTTTACCCGATTTTTTGCAGGTAACTCACGGGTAAATGAACCACTGCAGGACTCTACCCTGTACTAATGGTAACCTCCGCACCTCACAGGACATGCTCACACGCTTTTAACTTATTTATCAATTAAATAACTCAAAAAAGTCAGGTTGGGAAAAAACACAATAAAATCTAGCAAAACCCCAAATCATACACATTTTTCAGATTTGATGCCCAAATCACTCTATTTTTTCAGGTTATTGCCCAAAAAAGCTGAATTTTTCGAATTATCGGACGAAACCCATCGCAGAATACCATATCTTCAGAATGTGAAGGGACATCTCCCATTGACTTTTACACAATACCGCAACAGGTTTGACATGGGGGATTTTTGGATTCTGACTTTTTGCTGCTTCAGGGTATAATAAATCTCAAAAAATGTGACTTTGCCCAACTAGAAAAAAATCGAGGTTTAGTAAATAACCCCTTCAGTCTTCTGGAGTCTTCAGCAATTTTAACAGAAGCCAATAAGAAACATTCCAGTGTACCCAGTCTGATACAGGTAACAATTGCAATCAGCATACAAACCCTGACTTGTGTGACCCTCACAATGGACAAATACAAAAGTGTTAAATGAAACTAGATGGGAAAACATCACAGGCTACACTGGGGTTAACTGTAAGAAGTGAAATCTGAGCAGTTCAGATAAGGAGGAGTCAGTTATTTTCTTATTAGGACATTCCCATTCCAAGAAGTTGGACTTAATCGTGGCTGAGAGAGCTGAGGAGCAGCACTCAAAAGAGACAATGTGCACTTTAGCACTCATGGTATTTGGGCTGCTGGTTGCTCTCGGTAATGGGGACGACTCATGTCCAGGTAAGAGAGGTCATCCATTCTGATTAGAAGAAAAGAGGTTCCAGCTAAATATTGGGAAGGGGTTTGTTACAGTGAGAGCTGTGAAGATGTGGAATTGTCTCCCTGAATCAGTGGTACAGGCTGATACATTAGATAGGTACAAGGATGCTTTATTCACCAGTAGCTCCTCCCAGCAGACAGGAGGGAGCCAATGAGATTAGAGGAGGGAAAGGGGTGTTACAGGGAGAGCTGGGAAGTGAATCAGTGGTACAGGCTGATACATTAGATAGGTATAAGAAGGGGTTGGATGGTGTTTAGCAAGTGAGGGAATACAGGGATATGGGAGATAGCTCATAGTACAAGTTGATCCAGGGACTGGTCCCATTGCCAGGAAGGAATTTTTCCCCCTCTGAGGCAAATTGGAGAGGCTTCAGATGGGTTTTTTTGCCTTCCTCTGGATCAACTGGCAGTTAGGCAGGTTATATATAGACTTAAGGTTGAACTTAATGGACTTGTGTCTTTTTTCAACCCAACTTACTATCAGACATCAGAAAATAACCATTTTTATTATCTATCGTAACATTATCTTTGAATGCTATTTATAATTTTACCATAAAAGTATTTGCCCGATGCTTTTACCTTTCTTACTCCCATGTTAGCATTAGAAACTCTAAGTTAAGAAGGGACAGTCAGGTTTAGGAAATTCAAGTGACAATTACTTACAAAAGCAGAACGATCAGTGAAAATGGTCAATATGACCTATAGGTAACTTTTAGGGGCAGATTCATTAAGGGTCGAATTTCGAAGTTAAAAATACTTTGAAATTCGACCCTCGAATTGAAATCCTTCGACTTCGAATATCGAAGTCGAAGGATTTAGCGCTAAACATTCGATCGAACGATCGAAGGATTTTTCGTTCGATCGAACGATTAAATCGTTCGAATCGAACGATTTTAATCAAACGATCAAAGGAAAATCCTTCGATCAAAAAAAGCTTAGCAAGCCTATGGGGACCTTCCCCATAGGCTAACATTGACTTCGGTAGGTTTTATCTGCCGAACTAGGGGGTCGAAGTTTTTTTTAAAGGGTAAGTACTTCGACTATCGAATGGTCGAATAGTCGAACGATTTTTACTTCGAATCGTTCGATTTCGTTCGACTTCGATCGAATTCGAACGAATTTAACCAATTCGATGGTCGAAGTACCCAAAAAAAACTTCGAAATGCGAAGTTTTTTTCATTCGAATTCTTCACTCGAAGTTAGTGAATCTGCCCCTTAATGTAGATTCATATTTTGAAAAGAAAATTTTAAGTGTCAGTATAATTTTAGGGGGCAGATTTATCAACTTCATCCAAACTTCGAAATTCGACCATCGAATTAAAAAACGTAGAATTTAGCAAATTTGGCAATCCTGTGATCGAATAAAAATCGAACGATTCGAAGGATTTCAGCGATCAATCGAACGATTTTTATTCGATGTGTAAAGACTTAGAAAATGGTTGTAGAAGGTCCCCATAGGCTAACATAGCACTTCGGTAGGTTTAATTTGGCAAAGTATTGAAGTCAAAGTTTTTTTAAAGCGACAGTACTTCGATTATCAATTGGTCGAATATTCGAACGATTTTTACTTAGAATTCGAAGTCGTAGTATTTGATGGTCGAAGTATCCAAAAAATTACTTCGAATTTTTTTACTTTGAAAATTCCCTCTAATTCACTTGGACCCTTCATAAATCTGCCCCTAGGTAAGATTAGGGATTTTGCAGAATGACAGAAAAATGGTGGCCATAAACTTTGCCATAATGTGCAAAGTTATAACTTTATAACACCTCAAGTTGTTTACAATAGAGTAAATAAAGACAATAAGACAAAATATTGACACTAGGGAAAGCGGATGAAGGTAGGGAAGTAGCATTTTATATCAATGTTATTCAACCCTTTAGTTGTTGATAAAGTCACCCCTCAGTCCCTCACCCAGGTATGTCAGCTGCTGGGAGTTGTCTTTCGGATTCAGCTGAAGTTCCATAGGTTGAATAACTCAGTTTTATATAAATAAAAGGGTCTGTTTGCATCGGCCCCATTGTTTGCTCCCACTAGAGCTGATAGGAGTGTCGGCCTGTGCAGAACCATGGCTGCAGCCCATGAGCCCAATGGGACTTTCTGTGCAGTCCAACAGTAATAATAGTAATAATATGAACTAGCTCCATACATAGACCAGTCACTGGCACTCTTGATCAGGATGAGAAGCTTTATCCAGGACTGCCATTATAGGAGACAGACAGGAGTTAGGAGCCCAGTGACTGCAGTGAAAAGGTTGGATCTTCCCAGCAGAAGGGGCAGGTTTGAGTGGACCAGAATAAGGGTTTGGGTGGGTCAGTGGAGGGACTGGGGAGAGTAGGGGCATGGGCAGGCAGGTGTATGAGGGCTCCCCCATTCCTCTCTGCAACTATGTCGTTAGCTGGAGTTCATTTGATTAATATGCCTTGAAGGGGTGGTTCAACTATAAGTTTAAGGGGCAGATTTAGCAAAGGTTGAGGTGAATTTTCAAATGAAAAAAAATTGAATTTGGAGCTATTTTTGTGTACATAGACTAGGAAATAGCCCAAATTCGATCTGAATTTGAAAAAAAATTCAAAAATTCAAAAATTTGAATATATAAATTTGTTATGTACTGTCTCTTTAAAAATTCAACTTCGACCATTCGCCATCTAAAACCTGTGGAATTGCTGTTTTAGCTTATGGGGGACCTCCTAGAACCTATGTCGAGTTAATTGGTGGACTTTGAGAAATCAAAGTTTTTTTGGGGGAAAAACATTGAATCGAATTCTATAGATTGCACTATTCCTTCGATTCATACGATTCGGCCAAATACGGACCTATTCGATCGAAAACGGACCTATTCGACCACAAAAAAAAAACTTTGACTTAATTTCGGTTGGTCTTTTTGAATTTGAATTTTGAAGCTTTTTCAATTCGAAATTCGACCCTTGATGTTATAGAATGGCTAATTATAAGCAGCTTTTCAATTGGCCTTCATTATTTATTTTTTGAAGTCTTTGAATTATTTGTCTTCTTCTTCTGACTCTTTCCAGCTTTCAAATGGGGGGTCACTAAAAAACAAATGCTCTATAGGTCTACAAATGTATTGCTATTGTTACTTTTTATTATTCATCTGTCTATTCAGGCCTCTCCTATTCATATTCCAGTCTCTTATTCAAATGGTTGCTAGGGGAATTCAGATCCTATCAATCAGATGGCTGAAATTGCAAACTGGAGAGCTGCTGAATAAAAAGTTAAATAAGTCAAAAATCACAAATAATAAAAAATGAAAACCAATTGCAAATTGTCTCAGAATATCCCTCTCTACATCATACTAACAGTTAATTTAAAGGTGAACAACCCCTTTTAAGATAAGTATCGCAAAAATCTCCAATTGAAACCAAAGAAAGACACAGTGGCTTTAGTATCTGCCTTATACTTATACTTTTTTCTCTCTCTCTCTCTCTATACAGAAGTGAAGGTTGTGGGAGTTGGGAGCGCTGACAAATTAACCATCCTCAGAGGATGCCCAGGCTTTCCAGGACATAAAGGTGAACCTGGACCTCCAGGGGAGAAAGGTGAGTGTGACTATCCCACAATGCAACATCCTCTTCTCTAAATGTCTTTTCCTCTAATGGATGGATTGTATGTGACAATGAACTCAGAAATTGAATGTAAATCTAAAAATAAAATGTTGTCTAATTAAAAAGAAATATATATATATATATATATATATATATATATATATATATATATATATATATATATATATATATATATATAACAAGCAACTTCCATATCTACATTTACTACACATTTTCAATTGTTTATAGTTCCAATTTATTTGTAAATGCAATTTCTATTCATATCAATATGTGTCTGTTCCTTGCATCTCTGCTTCTGACTTCGGCCTGCGGGCCTAGGGGTGCCTGCTATGTAAATCCAGCCCTGCAGGTGATTAACAGACGTAAGAAGAAACGTGCAAAGAACTGTGAGAAACAGCAGGACGAGAGCTGACTTCTACTATATATCTTTGCAAGAATCAGGCTTGCAGAAGGGGAAGGACACACACTGCTTTCAGTTACATAAAATCATTTTAAAATAGCTGATCATTTTAAATCAACATATGTTGGGAAATCGATATTACATATTCATTATTATACATATTGGGCTTATCACCCTCTGAGTTAACTGTTAATATGATGTAGTCAGTGAAATTCTGAGACAATTTGCAATTGGTTTTCATTTTTTATTATTTGTGTTTTTTGAGTTATTTAGCTTTTTATTCAGCAGCTCTCCAGTTGGTAATTTCAGCCATCTGGTTGATAGGGTCCTAGTTACCCTAGCAACCATCCAAGAAAGGGGATTTGAATAGGAGAGGCCAGACTAGAAATATGAGTAATAAAAAGTAGCAATAACAATACATTTGTAGCCTTACAGTTCTTTGTTTTTTTTTATATGGGGGCAGTGACCCCCATTTTAAAGCTGGAAAAAGTCAGAAGAAGAAGAAAATAATTAAATAAAACTATAAAAAAAGTAAATAATAAAGACCAATTGAAAAGTTTCTTAGAATCGGCCATTCTATAACAAACTAAGGGGGTAATTTACTAAAATCAGAATTTATCTCATAATAAGATTTGACCTTATTTATTAATAAAATAACCCCAATTAATCGCATTGTGGAAAAACGCAATAAAATTGAGCCAAAAAAATGAACCCCCGATTTTTGAGTTTTTTTCCAAAATCGCTAGATTTTTTCAGGTTTTTGCCTGATAATCACGAAAAAGTCAGATTTTCAGGCTAAACCCAGCACAGACCACGGTAACTTCAACTTGATATAGGTGCTTCTCCCATTGACCTATATAGGACCTTGACAGGTCTGAGAAGGCGGATTTTTGGATTTAGGCTTTTTTGCAGCATCGGGGTATAATAAATCTAAAAAGTGTTTTTGTCCCAAAAAGCCGGATCAGATAAATTCGAGGTTTAGTAAATAACCCCCTAAAAGTCATCCAAAAAAGTGAAAAACCCCTTTATAAAACTATAAAAATTTCCAAAAAAAAGTGTTTTTGTCCCAAAAAGCCGGATCAGATAAATTCGAGGTTTAGTAAATAACCCCCTAAAAGTCCTCCAAAAAAGTGAACCACCCCTTTATCAAAGGTTTTAAAATACATTTAGGGTTATGCATCAATAGAGACAAATTTGCCCAAGTCTTGTAACTCATAGCAACGGTTCAATAGTCATTATGGTCTTTTTATGTGTTTTGGTATAACCACTAGATTATTGTTACACTTGTTTCAGTGGCATGTCGCACAACATTGTGTAAATCATCCGCACGAGCTTTTGTGCCACAAATGCCAAAATGACACCACAGCAGTTTAAACTTATTCTGTTTCTGATGTTTGACTTTTTTCTTTTTTTTTTAGGGCAAAAAGGTTGGAATGGAGAAAGTGGGGAAGCCGGCCCAAAGGGGGATCCAGGTTGGTATAACCTCCTATAACCTCCAACAGGGATATTAAAGTAGTTAAACTGGATATTATAATGAAAGGGAATAATATTAGGAGTAGTTAAGATGTTTGGGAAGAACCTTCTTGAAGGTCTATGTCACACACTGTGTATTGTCTACCCATGTTCTTCATCTATAGCACCCATGCAACTGTCATCTGTGTATTAGAGATCTTGTCTAATGTCATCTGTGTATTAGAGATCTTGTCTAATGTCATCTGTGTATTAGAGATCTTGTCTAATGTCATCTGTGTATTAGAGATCTTGTCTATTGTCATCTCTATATTAGAGATCTTGTCTAATATCATCTGTGTATTAGAGATCTTGTCTAATGTCATCTGTGTATTAGAGATCTTGTCTAATGTCATCTGTGTATTAGAGATCTTGTCTAATGTCATCTGTGTATTAGAGATCTTTTCTAATGACATCTGTGTATTAAAGATCTTGTCTAATGTCAGGAAACTAGAGGTAGCAAGTGGCATTGGCCAGGTTGCAGGAGAGTAAAAGTATAAGACCAGTAGTTTTTTCTTTCATTTCAAGATACCTTTTGTTGGTAACCCATTGTTGGTAACATTGGATGTGAAGATATGACTATGAAGATTGTCATTCATCCAGGTCATGGTATATCTAATATAAGTAATTATAAAACAACTGGACTTGCTGAGTAATCAATGAAGATGTTTCACTACTCATCCGAGCAGCTTCTTCAGTTCAACTGACTGGTGTGGGAAGTTCTCGGCATATAAACTCTTCCACTAATCCAATCACAATGGCACATTGTAACTCTTCAGAGAGGTGACATCTGAAATTCACAGAGATGTTGATTCTGTGTAGTTACTGTGATAGGATTATCCAATGTGTCATGCAACTCCTAGAGAGAGATGTTACTTGTGAGAGTTGCATGAATGGATGTGTGAATGTTCTTTATTTCTGATGAACTATCTGAAACCAGCTGAACTGGGAAAAAGTGCTGGAAGGTGAACAACCCCTTTAATGCAATATGAGTTTATAGTCCATATGTTGTAATTATGCAAGTGAACAATGACAGTAATGAGGATCCCAAACTGATCGTGTTTCTGTGTTTAGGGCAGAAAGGAGAGAAAGGAGAGAGAGGAGACAGCGCGGCTCCAGAACAATTTTATGGTAAGTGAAAAAGATTAATATTCCATGAAGTGCAAGTGAGACCTACTGCGTAAACATATCCCAGTTGTAGGAAAGTAGATTTTTCAGACTTTATTCTAGGAAACATTCTATTGGTTTAAAGCTGTTTATGTTGCCTTATATAGGGGTTAATGTAATAAAAGTAGCAAGGATTGTACCAGGCCTAGTAACCCATAGCAACCAGTCAGCTGGTAGCGTTTTGAAAGCAAGTACCTATTGGTTGCTAGGGGTTACTAGACCCGGTTCAAACTTTCCACCTTTTATCACATTACCCCTATATAGTTTAAGGAGACAAAAGGTAGAGATGCATTTTGTCAAACAGGTGTATCTAACCCAAACTCTCTTTACTTCCCAGCTGCCAGGAACTGTAAGGAACTGCTGGATCAGGGGACATTTCTAAGCGGATGGTACAAGATTTACCCAGATGGAGAGAAGCCTCTGACTGTGCTTTGTGACATGGACACTGATGGAGGGGGATGGATTGTAAGTTAAAGCAAATATATAGTTAATAGGTATAGACAAATAGACCAGTAGCTGCAAAGCTCCACGCCTGCTTGTAGTATCCCCACATATCTGCACATAGGCCCATCTAGTATTTTAAGCCTGTATCGTTTTCAAATATTGACAGCACCAGTCATGGATTTCTTTGCTTAAAATGCCTTTATTGAGACATGTGTATCGGGGTCTGTGCCCATGTCTCAATGAAGGAATTTTAAGCAAAGAAATCCATGACTGGTGCTGTCAATATTTGAAAATTGTGAGTGAACGGATACATGGCGGAAACCATTGTACGTGCACCAGGCTCTAAGAATTGGGAGGCTACAGGTGCTGACTAAGAAACCTGCAAGCCTGTATAGTTTCCCTGCAGAACCTTAGTTGTCCTGAACTAATTCGTATCATTTTATTATCATCCTCTGCCTCACCATTCTGTCAATCCCTGCACTGGCTTCCGTTACCTTTCAGAATCAAATTCAAATTAATGACACTGACTTTCAAAGCACTTCATAACTCTGCCCCACCCTACATCTCTGAACTCATTTCTATATACTCACCCACTCGCTTACTACGCTCCTCTACTGACCTGCTACTCAACTCTTCTCTCATTACCTCCTCACATGCTCGCATTCAAGACTTTGCAAGGGCTACACCCCTCCTCTGGAACGCTCTCCCACGGTCTGTCCTACTTTCTCCCAACCTTTCTGCTTTCAAGAAATCTCTTAAAACGCACTTCTTTCGAGAAGCCTCCCCTCACTCTGCTTAACTACCAAACGCAACTACAGTACCACATTTCTCACTCACTTAATTCGATCTTGCCCACTCCCACACCTTGTGTATTACTCCCTTCCCTTTAGACTGTATGCCTATGCATAGGGCCTTCCTCACCTTTTTGTACCTGTATTGATTGTGATGTTTGTTACTCCATATATTCTATGTATATAATTCATGATTTAGTTGTATAATCACATTTACTTTACAGTGCTACGCAACATGTTGGCGCTACATAAATACATGTTAATAATAATTATAAATAATAATGTTACTTCTGTTGCTGCACCACTAGGACAGAATGTTCTGTAATACAGATAGCTAGAATCTCAGCTGCCATAAAGCAGGACAGGACTGCTGCTTACAATGGGGATCAGATAGGATCTGTGCAGCCACTGGGACAGAATGTTCTGTTATACAGATAGCTAGAATCTCAGCTGCCATAAATCCTGTGATTGTTACAAGATGAGAGTCAAAACACAACAGATAGAAAGCAGCAGTACATCTATATCTTTCAGTGATAAGATATAATGTCATAGGGGCACTTGTGGTGTTAGGGGCAGAAGGAAATACCTTCTTTACTCTAAATAATGTGTCACGTAAGCAAATTGGAAACACTTGTTTCTAGATCTAGACCCTGCACTGGTAAAACTGATGTGTTTGCTTCAGAAACACTACTATAGTTTATATAAACAAGCTGCTGTGTAGCCATGGGGGCAGCCATTCAAGCACAGGATACACAGTAGATAACAGATAAGTACTACTATAGTTTATATAAACAAGCTGCTGTGTAGCCAAATTGAAAAAAGACTATATGGCACAGGTTAAATAGTGGAAAACAGATAACATATTACATTCTACAGAGCTTATCTGCTGTGTAACCTAAGCCTTTTCTCCTTTGAATGGCTGCCCCCATGGCTACACAGCAGCTTATTCGTATAAACAATAATAGTGTTTCTGAAGCAAACACAGCAGTTTTACCAGTGCAGGGCAATAGTACATTATATTTTCATTACTTTAAAACAGTTTCATTTTTTGATGTTACATTTCTTTTAAGGAGGAAATGAAAATGAGCAGATTATTTCTGAGAATCAGAAAGAAAGGAATCTTGATATAATTTTATGTGAACACCCTACAGCCATCTAAAACAATACATTCTTACAGTATTTCTTTCTTGCCTAATGCCAGCACCGGTTATGTCTACATCTCCATCCCAGCCTATAAACTTCCTTATGTAATCCGACAAGAACACCATTGTTCAACACAATCTGCTCTTCCAGTGAACCTTCACTAATTGTGAGGTTTTTATTACCACCTCAGTGTTTATTCTCACTTTATTTGCACTTATTCTGATACTTCCAGGCAGGTTTTATGGAAGCATTCCTATGTAATAGGCATGTGAAAGATGAGTATTCAAAAATTCTAAACTGAAAATGTATATATATATATATATATATATATATATATATATATATATATATATAAATATATATATATATATATATACACTGTATATATATATATATATATATATATATATATATATTTATATTTAAATGCACCCTATTTTCTTCTGTCCTTTTTTCTGGTCTCCTTCATTTCTTTCTTCTTATTTATATTCTGGCGTCTACTGTTTTGGAATGGCCTGCCGGGATAACATGAAAGCTCCCAATGGGCCTTTGGCTCTTAAATATTTGGTCTATTACATAGTCATTATTACTATATGGAAACAAAGTGGCAACAGATGGATACACTGTAGGGTGCAAAGTAAATAGACTAGAAGAATAAACAGGTTAAGGAAGGAAAAGAGTACAAATAGTATGGAAAGTAGTCCAAGGGTCTAGGTTTTCTAGTGGGCCTCTGGCATTCCAGTCCAACACGGGGAGGCCGATTCACTATGGGTCGAATATCGAGGGTTAATTAACCCTCGATATTCGACTGTGAACTAAAATCGTACGACTTCGAATATCGAAGTAGAACGATTTTGAGCAAATCCTGCGATCGATCGAACGATTTTAATCCAACGATCGAAGGAAAATCCTTCGATCAAAAAATCACAGGCAAGCCTATGGGGATCTTCCCCATAGGCTAACATTGACTTCGGTAGCTTTTAGCTGCCGAAGTAGGGGGTCGAAGTTTTTTTTAAAGGGACAGTACTTCGACTATCGAATGGTCGAATAGTCGAACGATTTTTAGTTTGAATCCTTCGATTCGAAGTCGAAGGTCGTAGTCGAAGGTCGAAGTAGCCCATTCGATGGTCGAAGTAGCCCAAAAAAACTTCGAAATTCGAAGTTTTTTTATTCTAACCCTTCACCCGAATTTAGTGAATCGGCCCGTAGGTGTTTATTTCTCCTATGTCCCACTTTTCCTCTTGTGCCAACCCTTCCTGTCCAGTTCTTCCTTGTTCTGACTTTTCCTATAATATACTCTCTTTTTATCTCTCGTACCTCCTTTCTTAGCCTCCTATCATTCTTGATTCTCCTCCCAACACGTTGAGGATCTACTGCTGCTCCAATCTCTTTTTCCTTCCCTATTGCCTGTTGGTCAACACAGACAGAAATACAGAGAACTAATAGAAATACAGAGACTCACACCAAGAAACTAAATAATATACCTTTACGGTGGGCACAGAGAGCCATTTAAATATATGAATTTCACACCACGGATGACGTCATGTTCAGCAATTTCCGGATAAATCTGGAAACAGCCGAGCGCTGCAAACCCGGAAATATACGCATCCGCCTACAAAGACAGAGGCGGCGGGCATCCCCACCGAGGGTGAGACAGCAATCACCCCCACTAAACCACCAGGGAGAGTCCTCACAGGGCCATTTGTAGATTTCCATTCAAAACAGACCAATTGCAATCCCATGAGAACACAATGCAATCTGTTAGAACTGCCCTCAAGAAGCCAATGGACCAAATCTGTGATTGCATGGTCACCTTAAGCTTTTTGAGTGGCTCCTTGAATTTCTTGCTGGCACAGATTTTCCAGAATCCAAATCACCCTTGGTGATGGCCAAAATGGCTAGCAATATCTTTGTGGCTTTAGCCTTATGGCCAGATTGCTCAGATTGTATCATAGCCTTTCTGTGAACTAGAATGTGCAGCCACGGGAGGGATAACAGTCAAAGCAGGAATGTTATGAAGGGACAAAGGCAGTAACCAATCAGCATTCAGCTCTTAGAGGGCTAGTGCAGTTAATATAATGTAAGCAAACATTTGATTGTTGTGGGTTATTTATCTGAAGGAAAACTATAAAGCTCCAATATTTTCCTTGAGCCTTGTCTCTTACTCTTTTCTGAAGGTTTTCCAGAGAAGATGGGAAGGTTCAGTGGATTTCTTCAGAGACTGGAACGCCTACAAGAAAGGGTTTGGAAGTCAAGTGACCGAATTCTGGCTGGGAAATGACAACATTCACAGTCTGACATCTTCAGGTAATCTGTCCTTTAAAGGGGATCTTTTCATATATTAATGTTTATATGTAATTGCATATATATCACTTGAAAAAACACTCAATCTGGCATTTTATTTACATTAAAGTCATGTTTATTGGGTGTTGGCACCTCCATATAAGGTATTTTACAGTATTGGCGCTAGAACTCAGCAGCTGTAAGTACCAGTAAACCTTCACCTCAGAGGGGCAAATTCACTAAGCGCCGAAGCGCAGAACGCTAGCGTTAATTCACTAGCGTTTGGCATTTTCGTTACTGCGCAAATTCGCTAACGAACGCTGGCGTAGTTTCGCTAGTGTTACTTCGCACCCTTACGCCAGGCAAATTTTCGCTAGCGACGTAACTACGCAAATTCACTAACTTGCGCAGTGTACTGGACGCTACCTTTTACGCTAGACTTCCTTCGCCACCTCAGACCTGGCGAAGCCCAATAGAGTAGATAGGGATTGTTTCAAAAAAAGTCAAATTTTTTTCTAAGTCCCAAAAAACGCTGGCGTGTTTTCTACATGATGGGTGATAGGCTGAAAAAGATCGAAAATATTTTTGGGGCTCCCCTCCTTCCCCCCTACATTTCCTGACTCATGGCAACTTACCTAGACAGTGGGCACATGTGTAGGGCAAAATAAAAATTTTATTTGCTGATTTGAAGGTTTTCTAGGCATTTGTAGTGCTGATACGTGTTCCTCCATTGAAATTTGAATTTGGCGCTGTATGCAAATTAGCCTTCGCTAGCGTAACTTCGCTTTACTTCACAACCTTACACTACCCCTGTGCGCAACTTCGGATTTTAGTGAATTTGCGGAGCGCTGGCGAAACTACGCCTGGGAAGTGCGGCGAAGTGCGGCGAAGTTGCGCCTGGCACAACTTCGCATCTTTGTGAATTTGCCCCGGAGTGTTTACTGGTTTTAAACTCAACATCTGATTGGTTGCTGTTGGTCACAAGACCGCATGGATACTGAGCTCCTCTAGACAGTTTCAGGTGATATTCATAGAGCCCAGTGGAAGGCGATTTCAATAGTTTTGGTCCCACAATTTTAAATGATCTCCTGTGTTCAATCCTGAAGGTACCAATGAGCTTCGCATCGATCTAACCGACTTTGAGAACAAGAAAATCGATGCCGTCTATGATTCCTTTACAATAGCGGGAGAGGATGAGAAGTACAAGCTAATCCTTGGGGCTTTTACTGGGGGAACAGCAGGTAATTATTTTATAGTTTTAAGAAAGTTTCCTACTCTATACAAACAAAGCCAGGATCTATAAAGGGATTGTTCATCTTTGAATTAACTGTTAGTATGATGTAGAGAGGGATATTCTGAGACAATTTGCAATTGGTTTTAATTGTTTATTATTTGGGTTTTTTGAGATATTTAGCTTTTTTCCCAGCAGCTCTCCAGTTTGCAATGTCAGCTATCTGGTTGCTCGCAGCCAAATTCCCCTAGCAACCATGCACTGATTTGAATAAGAGACTGGAATATGAATAGGAGAGGACTGAAAGAAGAGTAATTAAAAGTAATTAAAAGTACAGTATCAATAACAATAAATTGTCTAGCCTTACAGAGCATTTGTTTTTTTAGAAGGGGTCAGTGGCTCCCATTTAAAAGCTGGAAAGAAAAAAATAATGAAGACCAATTGAAAAGTTATTTAGAACTGGCCATTCTATAACATACAACTTTAAGGTGGCCCACCCGTTTAACTAGGCCAGGGTCAAAATGGCCCACAAAATATCCAGCTGACCCAAGGTTTTAATCTACCTGGCCACTTGCTCTAAATGCCAAGCCATAACTAAGATTCCAATTAGGGAAGGAGCACACCAGTTCAGCTAGGCAATGCCTTTAGCACATTTATTTGCAGAAGTATTAAACGCACAAGCTTTCGGGGTCCAACCCAGGCACGGACTGGCAATCTGTGGGTTCTGGCAAATGCCAGAGGGGCTGCTGTAAGTTGCCATAGACAGGCACTATTTATTGGGCTGGTGAGGTGCTGTTTGGGCCTCTTTGTAGCTGAAATACCAGGGTTATTTTGAATCTCAGTCCAGACCTGGTCCAACCGCTTCCTCAGGTGCAACACACATTAGTGAACACAACACAATTTAAATGCTTCAAGACCCATGTGATACTAACAGGTGATTCATTAGCCCCATCTTCACCGTGTAGTCAATATAAAGTCCCATGTAGTTTGACATTAATCCGTATAAAAGTTAAAAACAATCAGAATTCAAAAGCAGTCCTCATAATTCCTTATCTGAAAAAAATGCAACAATAAATACATCATTTAAAACCATTGTTACAACGTAACATTCAAAAGATACATAAAATCTATAGAAAACATCCTAAAGGGATCCTGTTTTTTTCAAAACGCATCCGTTAATAGTGCTACTCCAGCAGAATTCTGCACTGAAATCCATTTCTCAAAAGAGCAAACAGATTTTTTTATATTCAATTTTGAAATCTGACATGGGGCTAGACATATTGTCAATTTCCCAGCTGCCCCCAGTCATGTGACTTGTGCCTGCACTTTAGGAGAGAAATGCTTTCTGGCAGGCTGCTGGTTTTCCTTCTCAATGTAACTGAAGGTGTCTCAGTGGGACATGGGTTTTTACTATTGAGTGTCAGGGGCGTAACTATAGAGGAAGCAGACCCTGCGGCTGCAGGGGGGCCCAGGAGGTATAGGGGCCCCAAGAGCCCTAATTCATATAAAATTTCAATAAATATTGGAGAAACAAGTCAACCCCAAAACATTTTGGGGGCCTGAAAAATAATTTGCTGTGGGGCCCAGTAATATCTAGTTACGCCACTGTTGAGTGTTGTTCTTAGATCTACCAGGCAGCTGTTATCTTGTGTTAGGGAGCTGCTATCTGGTTACCTTCCCATTATTCTTTTGTTTGGCTGCTGGGGGGGAAAAGGGAGGGGGTGATATCACTCCAACTTGCAGTACAGCAGTAAAGAGCGATTGAAGTTTATCGGAGCACAAGTCACATGACTCGGGGCAGCTGGGAAATTGACAATATGTCTAGCCCCATGTCAGATTTCAAAATTGAATATAAAAAAATCTGTTTGCTCTTTTGAGAAATGGATTTCAGTGCAGAATTCTGCTGAAGCTGCACTATTAACCGATTCATTTTGAAAAAAAATGTTTTTTCCCATGACAGTATCCCTTTAAGCTAAAGCTTTCATTCAATCCCTGAGGAGAAAGAGAATCTACTTTTTTGATCCATTCCGCCTCCCTCCTTAGTAATTGCTGGCTAATATTGCCACCCCTGGGCAACTTCACTTGTTCCAATACAGTCCATCTCATTTGGGCTACAGTGTGCTTTGCATAATAAAAATGTTCTGCAACAGATAGCGCCGCCATAAATTTTCTTGTTTCATAATTTTTTTTTTTTTTTTTTCTGGGTTATAATTGCGTATGTTGCTCTTATGTTCATTTAAATGGGTTTCAATACTCCTTGATGTCTGCCCTATATAAGGCAGCCCAAATGGGCATTTTATTAAAGAAATGACTCCCAAACTGTTACAAGTGAAGTGCCCTTTAATCTATATTGGCGTGCCCTTAGTAGGATGGGCTATATTTTCACCTGTGCAATGTGCACATTGGTTACAACTAAAGGTGCCCATTTTTAGAGGCGCCAGTAAGCCACTTTCTTTAGATTTCTCTAAAACATTTTTGGAGACCAACGATGATATTGCTAGAAGATTTTAAATCTTCCACTTTGCATTCCACTTTGTGTCATTTCCATAAATTCTTGCTTAACAATATGCTCAAATGTCTCAATGCATTTAGGGGTGTTACTTGGTACAAATGTAAATTTTTTCTTTATTAACTCTACATTGTCATTGGACTGTATGTTAATGCGTCCTGACCCACTTACACCTTTATGTACATGAAAATGTGCCCGCAGTTTAAGCATTCTAGTAAATGTGTACAAGTCCACTTCAAGGTTAAATAAATTATCATTATAAGACGGTATATATCCCAGGCCTTTGCCCAAAACCACTTGCTCAGTCTCAGCCAGTTTCCTTTGGGATAAATTAACAACAGCATTTGCACCCGGCAACATGAAGTAAGTGGTGTGCGGCAAATTACAAAGTGTAGCTGATGCCATCACTAAGGACTTTCCTTGACCTAAGCACTATAGTGTTTAAGGTGGGGTGTCAAAAAAATCTTGAGATAGGAAGGAGAAGGCAGAGACAAAATGGGTGTGAAGAAGAGGAGAGACTGAATATTTGGTTTTGTGCTTTTGGCTTCCTTTCCATTGCCTTTTGGGTCCCTCCACCCCAACACTGCACTGCTCCCATCCATACTGCACTGCCATCCCTACACAATTATTTGCTACTAGCCCTTGTGTGTGTAATAAGGCATATCCAATAACGTATAGGTATATATAGTATTGGTCCACAGCAATTGTTTTTTTATTGGTCTGAATTGAAATTATTTCATTGGTCACTGTGGCCTACGCTAAAGAAAGTCAACTCCATCTTTAATTCCCAACAGTTCTGCAACAAGAGGAGCACTGAAGATTGTGCATCTCCACCACCTAAACTAAATAACTTACTAATAACGGATTCCTTCTCTTCCATTCCAGGAGACTCTCTTAGTTACCACCACAACCGGCCATTCAGCACTAAAGACAGGGACAATGATGCACATAGCGATAGCTGTGCACAAAGATTTAAAGGTGCCTGGTGGTACGGAGACTGCCATAATGTCAATCTGAACGCACAATATCTACAGGGGACTCACACCAGCTACGCAGATGGAATGATGTGGTTGTCGGGCAAAGGATACTACTACTCATACAAAGTGACGGAAATGAAGTTCAGGCCAAAATAATTAGCATTACATTTATATTGGAGGTTAGAGGCCCCCAAGTCCGACCCTGTTCCTGTAATGTGTCAGCTTTTGCTGGTTCTTCTTTATTTCCTGCTATAAGTATATTCTTTTGGTGGTGTGTATACTGTATTTGTTTGGAACTGTTCTTTTTATTGCATTCTGTTTTGATATCAGTTACATAAAAACATACCAATGTCTTGCTAATCATGTTTATGCTATCATGGTATGCATGGAATCAATTATTTGTAGATATTGTCAGTGCTGTTCACCTTATTTAGTTTGGGAACAACCAACTTTCCGCTGCGCCCACGTTTTGCATTATGGGTTGAAATTAATTTTAGTGCCCTCCTTATAATTAATGTTTGATCAGTATGTGGAGCTGCCATACCATAATCAGAGCCAACTGTTCAAGCTCATCCACAGACTCCGGTAAAACAGTGGCCTCTAGTGGTCAGATAGTGTTAGAATGCATACTTAGGGGCAAGTTTAGGATATATTTAATTGAGAGTTTAATATTCTCCCTGTTTTTAACCTTAAATAGGATAAATAGGAGAGTTGCAAGGATGCTGCACCATGGGCACAGCTCCTTATGTAAAATCATTCTTTTTTAATAAAGGGAATGAAATGTATGTCACTGATACATAAGTGATATTCAGCCTCCAGCTGAACTACAACACTCAACATTAACAGCTGTTTGGGGGATTCTGGAATTTGCAGGCCAACATAATTTGAAAGAACATTTAGCGACATGTAATAAAAAACCTTGTTTCAGAAGTGAACTAGGTACCTTACTGCCACCAACATTTCTGATGGCAGCCCGGCATGAAGAATTGGGGTTCAGCCCCAGCCTAGGTGCTACTTGCATGGAGTTTGTGTACTTTCTACTGCTAATTGACTCCTAATGAAATTGCAGAAATGAAATAAGGCTGTAAGCTCCACGGGCATGGACAAATGTTAATCATGTACTTTTCTTTGTAAAAGTGCTATTTTATATGCCTGAGTTATTTAAATACTATATAGTACCAATCACTTACTCAGAATCTCCTGCAATGCTTCATGCAGTCAGCAGGTGGAGACATCTCACCAAAATACCAGAAGGAATGCAGCAATTCTTTTTAGTTCAGTTCCTAAAATTGAGTAAAAAACAAAATTCAATTATACAGTCTTTTCTATTTATTGCCTGTTTTGGAGGTGTCAATCAGAGCTTGAGTGTTGAGGGCTGCAGGGGTTTTAACTCACATAAAGTTGTGTTTTGCAATGGTAAATTATAAAGTGACCCCTCTTGTAAAATATAATATTATAAATTACTGAGTTCCATGACCATATAAAAACATGAGTCATGGAACTTAGAGGTGACTCCTAATATCCTTCTATTTTGCAACAGGGGGTACTTTATCTATTATAATATACAAGTTTTAGTGAGTCGTGACAGAAATGACATCACTAAGCTCTGATGATAACAATGACATCTCCATGCACCTTTTATAAGGATATCATTTACAGTTCATGCTTCTTGTGTATTATATGTTTATAATGCTCTACCAAACTGGACAAAATTAAAATAATTGTTAATATGCGGTGATAGTCATAGGAGCTGACTGCAAAGAAACCACACAAGCAAATCTGTGCTTTTAGTCTGGTCCCCACACAAGTCAGCCAATCAAATAATGGCTATAAAATTTGTCCTTTTTCTGTATTCATATAAATCTACACGTAGGGGCAGCGGCATATGGTATTTATCAAATGGTAGAAAGACAAACTGGTACAATGTTCTGAGAACTCCCATGGCAAGTTTAACTTCAATACAGGCGTTTGCAATATTTTTACATAGTGGGATTGTTTTTTCCACTGCTGAGGTTTCAACTGAAAATTTGCTCTTCCTTATACATACAGTATATATTTTCCAGTGATTTCTAGACTGATAGTTTAAAGTCCAGTTTTCATGCACCCTTTTGTTAAGCCCCTCAAGCTCATAACAAGGCTAAATAACACTGTTACTGTATATCAGTCACCCTGCTATAGTTCCAGGGGTACCCAGGGTACAAATAAACACTCACCCCAAATCTCCTACTAACTGACCTTCAGACTGGGCCCCCTTAGTTCATAACAAGGTTAGAGATATATAGAAACATTGGGGTGTCACCCTGCTATAGTTCCAGGGTTACCCGGGGTACAAATAAGCACTCACCCCAAATCTCCTCCTAACTGGTCTTCAGGCTGGGCCCCCTTAGCTCCTAACAAGGTTACAGATACATAGAAACATTGGGGTGTCACCCTGCTATAGTTCCAGGGGTACCCAGGATAAAAATAAGCACTCACCCCAAATCTCCCCCTAACTGACCTTCAGACTGGGCCCCCTTAGCTCATAACAAGGTTACAGATATATAGAAACATTGGGGTAACAGTCACCCTGCTATAGTTCCAGGGGTACCCAGGGTACAAATAAGCACTCACCCCAAATCTCCCCCTAACTGACCTTCGGACTGGGCCCCCTTAGCTCATAACAAGGTTATAGATATATAGAAACATTGGGGTAACAGTCACCCTGCTATAGTTCCAGGGGTACCCAGGATAAAAATAAGTACTCACCCCAAATCTCCCCCTAACTGACCTTCAGACTGGGCCCCCTTAGCTCATAAGGTTACAGATATATAGAAACATTGGGGTAACAGTCACCCTGCTATAGTTCCAGGGGTACCCAGGGTACAAATAAGCACTCACCCCAAATCTCCCCCTAACTGACCTTCAGACTGGGCCCCCTTAGCGCATAACAAGGTTACAGATATATAGAAACATTGGGCTATCACCCTGCTATAGTTCCAGGGGTACCCAGGGTAACTGGCCTTCAGGCTGGGCCCCCTTGGTGTATAACATTGCGGATTGGTTGCTATGGGCAATCTCACTGGTGATGTTTGTCTCCAATGTTAATAACAACGCCCCTGTGTCTCGTGTTCTGTACTGTGAGTGTCACTCATCCAGATAACAGGGAGATACACTGGTGGCAGCTCTGTCATGAGACTGTTCAGTTAAATGTATTATCTTTTATCCCTACATTATGGAGATAATGAGCAACAATAAACATGATTATGATCTGTAGTTAAAGGGGAAAATTAAGTAAGTGAATGTTGTTCCCGATCCTACAGGGAAGGACCTTGCTCTCATAATAAATAGGGTTACAGGCATCATATACAGGAGACACCTATTTAGTAATCTCATTCACAATTAAAGGGATGCAATCATCATTAAAAAGCCCTCTTTTGAAGGTGTTGTTCACCTTTAAATTAACTTGTAGTATGATGAAGACCAGGGATCCCCAACCTTTTTTATCTGTGAGCCACACTGTAAATGTAAAAGAAGTTGGGGAGCAACAACAAGCATGCAAAAAGTTCTTAGGGGTGCTAATAAGGGCCGTGATTGGCTATTTGGTAGCTCCTGGCAGTCTACAGGAGGCTATGTTTGGTAGTACACATGGCTTTAAGCAACTAAAGCTTGTTTCCAAACCAGAAATCAAAAATAAGCATCTGCTTTGAGGCCACTGGGAGCAACATAAAATGGGCTGTGACTGGAGTGCTGATGAGCTTTGCATCCCCAGTGCTCCTCAGCAAGTGGCTGGAGGCATACCACCCCTACCAACTTGCCACCCTAGGCCAGGGCCTTTGTAGGCGTAGCCTTGCCACAAATCCGTACCTGGGTACAAACTGTATAATGGTGGAAGATGACAGAAGCAATGCATAGCTATAAGCCCATGTCCTTCTCTCGCACACATAGTAATGCCTTGGGCTGGATTTATCTTCTTATGCTGCATACTGAGTGGTCGCTAATATGCTAATCACACACATAATATACACACACATACAATATACACACACACATAATATAAGACCAGTGTCGGACTGGGGGGCCCATTGGGACTGCTGCCCAGGGCCCCCTGTCCCCCTTGCTGCGCCGCAGCGTGCCGTGCGCTCCAGTAGCGTTCATTGAGGGGGGCGGGCCCTGGTGCGTGAAGCGCAGCCGGGCCCCGTCCCACTCCGCACCGCCGCATTTGGCTGCATTTTCAGCGGCAAATGGACTGCCGGTGGGCCCTGAGGGGGTGCGGGCCCTGGCCCGCTCACACCCCCTGCTCCCCCGGTAGTTCCGCCACTGGTGCGCTCCCTTCCTTGCTTTCCACGCCGGCACGCATGCGCAGACAGAGCAGCGTTCCTGCTTTTTTTTTTTTTTACCACGATTGGGGGTCTGGCCCGGCGGGGGCCCATGATGGGTTGGGCCCACCGGGTTTGTTCCTGGTTTCCCACCAGGCCAGTCCGACCCTGTATAGGACAAGGTTACAAGCCTAAGGAGTGCTCCACCACACAAACCAGTAGCAGAGGCCATTTTATCCCTTTAATCACAACATTTGAAATCTCAAATGAGGCGCAATTTAGACCTTGCCCCCGTTCCACCAAGTCCCTGTGTTTCTATGGGGGGTTTAGTGTCTTTTAAGAACTCAGAGCAGCATTTGCCGCCATTACACACAGGCAGCCAATCAGTGCCTCTCCCACCTCATACAGAAGAGCTGAGCTTGGCTCCACCCACAATCAGGGAGGGAAAGGAAGAACAGGTTATACAGCAGGAAGTTTTCATGACTGGGTGAGGCATCAGCTGTAGGGTTGCTGCCTTATCTGGAAAATACGTTTTCTTCTGACTGAAGAAGTGCTGGAAAAAGGAGGTTTTAGGCATTTTGCATTCAAATAATTTGGAGCCACAGCGGTTGCCAGTTTGAAAAGGGACAAATGTGCCTTAAGCTTTTTTCTGTGTTCTGTTAATGCTTCTCAACTTCCCGATATACATTTATTAAAAATTAATTTCTAAGTGGCGTGTGTCATTATTATCGAAAGCGTTATTTCTTCATCCCTTTCTGCACTGCTGGTCCTGCCTCCAACTGGGCAGATGGTAGAAAAGTACAGGCGTAGCTTTCAACTGAAAATGACATTATGGGGCAGATTCACTAACTTCGTTTGAAGGATTCGAATGAAAAAAACTTCGAATTTCGATTTTTTTTTGGGTACTTCGACCATCGAATTGGTTAAATTCGTTCGAATTCGATCGAAATCGAACGATTCGAAGTAAAAATCGTTCGACTATTGGACCATTCGATAGTCGAAGTACTTTCCCTTTAAAAAAAACTTCGACCCCCTAGTTCGGCAGATAAAACCTACCGAAGTCAATGTTAGCCTATGGGGAAGGTCCCCATAGGCTTGCTAAGCTTTTTTTGATCGAAGGATATTCATTCGATCGTTTGATTAAAATCCTTTGAATCGTTCGATTCGAAGGATTTAATCGTTCGATCGAACGAAAAATCCTTTGATCGTTCGATCGAACGTTTAGCGCTAAATCCTTCGACTTCGATATTCGAAGTCGAAGGATTTCAATTCGAGGGTCGAATTTCGAAGTATTTTTAACTTCGAAATTCGACCCTTAGTGAATCTGCCCCTTACACAAAACACCAAAACAATCAGAATGTGTTCTGAATAGATTTCTGGAAGTTGCTCAGAATTACATTTTCTTTCATCAAAATTGTAGTGTGTTGAGTTGAATTGCCCTTTGAACCTACAGTTGCCCCGGCACTGAAATACGACATCTGAAGAGCCACTTTGTTGCATAATTTTCATATATATTTGTTGTCTAATGGTTAAAATCTGTGCAACATTCCCTTGCATTGGTCTCTTTAATGTAGGTTAATCTTGATCTGGCAGGGACTAATTATAGTAGTGTAATTGCTTAATTGTTATACAAGACCAGTGTCGGACTGGCCCACCGGGATACCAGGAAAACTCCCGGTGGGCCCAGGTATCAGTGGGCCCTTCTGCTCACCCAATTATTTGCCTTGTATGTCTAAACCACAGCCATTCTCCAATTTCTAAGAGAGAAGAGAGGAAATTGAGGGAAGAATGGATGATAATATGTAAGGAGAAGTGATTAGAATAATAAAGAAAGAAGAAAAGTGAATGAAGAAAAAAGGAAAAACTATTTGGAGAGTGGGCCCGCACTCAAAGGTTTTCTGATGGCCCCAGGCATCCCAGTCCAACACTGTATAAGACTTGCTATTATGCCATCAGAATTTTACACATCATCATCTAGACAAAGGGCTACAGGTTTTGTTTAAGGCAGGACTGAGTTAGAGTCACCATTATGGGGCGGAGGCAGGCATGGGTGTAAGTCGAAATATGAAAGCAGAACAGTGGCTATAATTTCCTTAAATTAAATGTAAGTTTCCAATCCTGCTCTCGTTCATTAAAACATATACAAGGCCCTTTGCGCTGCTGCCAGGCCTGGACTAGGGGCCTAGGGTGCAATGGTGGGAGGGGGGCTAGACACATACCTCTTTTATTCCAATCTTCCACATTATAGGTAGTTCTGACTCTGCCTTTATTTTTACTCTTGTCCAAGTGGCATCTTGCTACAGGCTGTTTGAAGATCTATTCACATTTTGGTTCTGTATGACTGTAATACAGTGTTATTGTAATGTTATTTAAATAATGTTCATTTTTTGTTGTAAAGTTTTCAATAAAAAAACATAAAAACTCTATATATTAGGTACCTATCTAGTGCTACCAATCCCTATGTAGGGAAATGAGAGTAGAGCAGGCAGTAACCTTCCAACATTTTCTGCTTGTCGCCTATGAGAATAATAATAATAATTTAACCTCTACTATACTTGGCTGGATAGGTAATAACAATGACAGCTTCCATTGAAAGCATTATGTGCACCCAATATATGTGTGTGGTTATGGGAAGTTCCTATGAAGTGCAGGAAAGAAAAAAAACAGCTTGGTATTCAGTGACATCTTGGTCTGTCAAGTGCAATTATTCTAATCTTCCAGAGCTTTTCAGAATCAAGAGCCGGGCTTAGCTGCAGGGTAAGTATGAAAGCTCTCTTTGTGCATGGCATCAGCGCTGAAGTATCCAAAAAGAAGCTCCACTCTTCTGCCAAAAAACCAGTGAGAGAGAGGGGAAATGTTCTGCTCATCTCCTTTAAGATCCTGCTGATTTGTGCTCCTCTTGCTCCTGATATAATAAGCTAAAGCTGTCACAGTGCCAGAGCTGTGTGTTTTGCACACTCCATAATATTTCATGCTGCCAGTGCCTTTCCGGAGACAGGGCGGACAGAGCCACAGCACCATACAGAGCTCGCACGGTGCCAACTCCCTGGAAGTCAAGGATTTGATCCCGTGGGACAGCAGCTTATTCTCCTGGGGATTATTGTGTTTGAGACTGCCTGGGACATGGGTGCCACTCACGGAAAAAAGGTAGATGCTGAGATATATTATTTTATTATGTTTTTTTTGTTCAACCAGTAACTAGAGAGTGCTGGGGCATGCTGGGAGTTGTATTTCATAAACCGCTGGAGAAGGATATCTCTGTTTTTAGATCATACATTAGAGTGCTAACTGACTGTTGAGTTGCCACACAGCTCACTTGTTACTTTCAGAAGATGCAGACTCGGGGGGCCTCAGCTCTATCAGGTGAGTACCCTACAACAAGAAGCATATATAGTCCCGTCCTAGGTTCCTTTTAAATCTTCATACAGGTGAATTTGCAACTGAGAGATGGGCAAAAGGTGTTTCTTGTTTGAGAGATCATGGCATCCAGTGTGAGGAAGGATTTGGGTAATAGTAAGTGTAGTGAGGGGGCACCGATGAGTTTATTGGCCAGTATATGGGGCCCTCCGATGGGCTTATCTGACCGATATCTGGCTGGAAAATGGCGTTCAGGTAGATTTAAATAACTTGTTTGTCATTTATGCAATTCTCATTTACACAGATGTTAGTTTCATCCAAAATCCACAATCAGGGTCAGACTATGGGCACTGCCGGCCACTTCTTCTTCTTGCCGCAACCTCTCTTCTTCAGGCCATCACGGCAAAAAAGAAAAAAGAGTGCATGCGATTGCGGCCCAGAGGGGGAGGAGGGGGCCCTGAGACACAGGCCCACAGTCCGACCCTGTGCACAATCATCACTTTCTATAGCCAGCAACCTGTGTTGTCTGGCTCAAATTAGTGAGGTTAGTTAACTAACACAGGTGTTAAATTCCAATAGTACAGTTAATCATATAAACCAGGTCTCTGCAGGTAAATCAGGTCTCTGCTTTCATTTTCTAATTTGTAATAGTCTGACTGCAATTGGCAACTGCACTGGTAAACCCCCCCCCCACCCCAAAAAAAATTTAAATATATTTTATAGCAGGGGTTCTAACCCACAGCCTCCAGTCACAGCAACAGGGTGGGAGTATTCTGTTCCACAAGAGCTACAGGTAGGGCAAGGTTGGGTTGGCACGGTTGGTCTTTTGTTATTGGAGTGGAATCTCATTAATTCAACTATGTATCATTGCTTGAAATTAGAACTGGATATAATGAGCTGAGATCATTCAAAGACAGGTTCAATTTATTTGCAAAGAAATCTGGGCAAGTAACGTGAATTAGTCAAAATTAAAATTTGTTGCTGTTATTCTATAGAACTTGTATTTGGACCATATCATCTTTTATTTATTAAACCGGTATCAGTTGTATGTAGTGTCCAACTTACAAGAGATGGTATTCTACATTCAATCCCAATAAAAAAGATGGGAATCCACCGTAATAAAATAATTAGTAATCGGTGCTGATGTGTAGATTGCATCATATTGCCTTATTTGTGATGGGAGGCTGAAGTCTTTTTAACTGACCCTGCAGCAAGTGTACTTTATAGGCATAATCAGTTAACGGATAAAACTAATAATAAATCCCTTTAACAGCATGACTCCAATTGGCTCCTGATGTAATTGACCATTTTGTGTAAAACAATTGATAGGGACTTCAGATTGTAAGTTTCACTAGGTCATGGAGTGCTGAGAATGATGTCCAGTGAAACCTCAATTTTATATAACCTAATTTTTATTTATAACCCCTAATTTTTATTTATATACCATAAAGCTATACTAACATAAAGCCCCACCAATTTATAATGCATAATATATTTCCCTTATTTTACATTTTCTGGATTTTCTGGTCCCCTGAAAAATGTAAAAGTTGGGTTCTACTGTATATTTGCTTATGTTGGCACTATATATAGAGAAGACAAAGACTGTAGGTCAAGATGGAGACAGTAGGGCCAGTGGCGTAATTCGGCTTCCAGGGCCCCCCTGCAAAAAAATTTTCGGGGCCCCGTCTGCACAAAATAGTGGGAGAATTTCATGTATAATATCCCCAGAAGTCTTACAAGAATGTCACAGTCACAATTTCATATATAAATACCCCAGAACTATAGAAGGATGGTACAGTGTCAATTTCCCATATCTCTCTGTAAAGGCTATGAGCAAACTTACTGCTGTTACTGCAGAAGTAAGATCGTAAGATTCTAAGCAACTTAGAACTTCAGTTGGTTTATATTATTTATTTTTTATAGTTTTATAATTATTTGCCTTTTTCTTTTGACTCTTTGCAGCTTTCAAATGGGTGTCACTGACCCCATCTAAAAAACAAATGCTCTGTAAGGCTACACATTTATTGTTATTGCCAAATTTTAGTTCTTAGCTTACTAGTAAGGTACTCTCCTAGTTCATATTCCAGTCTCTTATTTAAATCAGTTCATGGTTGCTATGTAATTTGGATCCTAGCAACCAGATGGCTGGAATTGCAAACTGGAGAGCTGCCGAATAAAAAGCTAAATAACTCAAAAACCTTAAATAACAAAAAATGAAAACCAACCGCAAATTGTCTCAGAATATCAATCTCTACCTCATATTAACAGTTAACTCAAAGGTGAACAAGTGGTTATGGAAGTCCAAGATGACTTCTAATATCCTATTATACAACTGTATATACTGTATTGTAATACACAAGCGTGAGTCATGTAACAGAAATGACATCATTAATTGATGACCTCAATAAGGAGACCTTTATAAGGATATCATTTAAATGATAGCCAAGGCAATTGTGTTATATATACTGTATATCTCCTAAGCAAACAGTTTCCATGGTTTGGTTGTTACCTGTTATATCCCTGGGATCAACTTGAATCAGTAGTAATTAGGAGGTGGAAGAGAACAGAGCGAGAGGCAAGACCGGATTTTAATTTTATTTTTTTCAACGCGGGCTGCCTGTTGGTTCATCTCAAGAGGCGATAGGGCTTCGAGTGTGAAGAAGTGCTTGTGACGCTAGGCCTTACACATCCATTGTGTTGCCGGGCCTAGAAGCAAGAAGCACAGTGAACGCGGAGACGAGGCGTACAACTACAACTTACGCTCTTTACCCAACACGCCGAGGGAGTGAAGATCTGGAACACTTCGTGAGCCTTCTGGGAGCCGGACTGTACCATCTGGGACCAGGGCCGGAACTAGGGGTAGGCAGAAGATGCAAGTGCCTAGGGCGCAAAGGTGGAGGGGCGACAGGCACGTACCTCTTCTGCCGTCTTCCCCTAGTTCAGACCCTTGTGTCTCACATCTCAGGCAGCTCCTCTTGTGTTTTTAGTGTGTGCCTGACGCTCGTGTCCCCCACCGCCTGCAGCAGCTCTGAGCCTCTGATATCAACGTTGATCGCGCGCCTGAGCAGCTTCTCTTGTGTTTTTAGCGTGCGCCTGCTGCTCGTGTCCCCCACAGCCGGCAGCAGCTCTGAAATCAATGTAGAGCGCGCGCGCAAGTGAGAGTCTGGAATTCCTGTCAGGTGCGCCTCTGCACATGTGCGCACACTTGAGAGGAGGGCTACGTAGTCAGCTGCATTGCCCGGCACTGTCTGGGACACGGGCTGAACCATCTGGGAGCCGTACTGTACCATCAGGGCGCTTTGTGGGTAATCTGGCACTACTGAGGAAGCAGGCCCCGGGCCCCCTGTACCCCCGGGCCCCCCAGCGACTGCGGGGTCTGCTTCCTTGGTAGTTACGCCACTGAATAGGGCAATATTGATATTGCAGGACAAGATGGAGAAAGCAGGGCAAGATGGAGACAGTAGGGCAAGATGGAGACAGTATGACAAGGTGGAGACAGTAGGACAAGATGGAGACAGTTGGTCAAGATGGAGACAGCAGGGCAAGATGGAGACAGTAGGTCAAGATGAAGACAGTAGGTCAAGATGAAGACAGTAGGGCAAGATGGAGACAGTAGGGCAATATTGATATTGCAGGACAAGATGGAGAAAGCATGGCAAGATGGAGACAGTAGGGCAAGATGGAGACAGTATGACAAGGTGGAGACAGTAGGACAAGATGGAGACAGTTGGTCAAGATGGAGACAGCAGGGCAAGATGGAGACAGTAGGTCAAGATGGAGACAGCAGGGCAATAGACAGTAGGATAAGATGGAGACAGTAGGGCAAGATGGAGACAGTAGGTCAAGATGGAGACAGTAGGTCAAGATGGAGACAGTAGGGAAATAAATAGACAGTATGACAAGATTGAGACAGTAGGACAAGACAAAGAGAATAAGACAATGAGGGTACAGTAAGGAAAGGTGATGACAGTAAGACACAATGGATACAGTACAGAAAGATGTAGACTGCAGAACAAAAGGGAAACCGTATGGCAAGATGACTTTAAATCTTTATTTCAGTGTTGCCAAACCTTTGGCCTTTCAGTCGGAACTGAAGTTAGATTAATCATATTGTATTGAGTTTAGTGAATTAGGCAATGGAACCCCTACATAGTCTGTTTTATTCTAGGCTCCACCAGAATGAAATGAGAGCATATGTATATTTTAAATCCAAAACAATAAAACAAGAGTGCATGCAGGACTATCCACTGACCCATTGTTGGTGGCTTGAGCATACCATTCTGCATGAGGAAGGGGTTGTTGCCACTGATCCATTCTATTTCAGTCCTGTAACTGCATTAACAATATGGATGACTAAGTACCAATGGCTATGAAATCCCTTCCCACATACTCAAATATGTGATTTCCTAAGTGACCTCTCACTCTATCTGCTTATGTTTGTATTAGCTACTTACTGCATTGCTGGGATTCCAGGATTAGGTTTCTATGTAAAAAAAAAAAAAGAAAGAAAGAAAGAAAAATATGAAGACAATACCAGCAACCTTATAACTGAAGAGTAGCAGGTTATATAAATATCAGGGCCCCCCAAAAAGCCTGAATGAGACAACCAATTGCATATGCAGGGGATCAGTAGTTAGAAGGTGGTAGAGTTAAGGAACCAAGAAGACCCAACATGGGCCCATTTGCCTCCAAACACTCCTGCCTCATACTTTTGGGATTGGAGGGATATTTATCTGGACCCCAAAAACTTCCGGTTATGCCTCTAGCCCAAGAGTTGAGTTTCCGACTGATTAGTGTTTCTTTGAAGCAGTGAAGTTGTGGGGCTAAACTTTTGCTATTCTGGTGAGACATGAGTGGACTTCCAACTCCTTTTATAAGGCAGTAGGTGTTTTTTCTTCTTCATAGATCTTCAAGTGGCAATCTCCTCCACTTTGACTTTTAAACATTTTTAAAGGTTTTCTTTCTAAGACTGAATGTTTTATTGCAAGTGTTCTGGTTACAATTTTTGCTCTGAAAGCAACACAGCATTTAAAGGGGTGATTCACCTTTTGAAGTTAATTTTTAGTGTGTTATAGAAAAGTCAATTCTAAGAAACTTTTAATTGGTCTTTTTTTTATAGTTGTTTTAATTATTTGTATTTAATTATTCTTCTAGCTCTTTCCAGCTTTCAAATTGGAGTCACTGACCCCATCTAAAAACAAATGCTTTGTAAGGCTACAAATGTAACGTTATTGCTACTTTTTATTCCTCATCTTTCTATTCAGTCCCTCTCTTATTCATATCCCAGTCTCTTATTCTAATCAATGCATGGTTGCTAGGGGAATTTGCATCCTAGCAACCAGATGACTGGAATTGCAAACTGAATAAAAAGCTAAATAACTCAAAAACCACAAATAATAAAAAATGAAAACCAATTGCAAATTGTCTCATAATATCACTCTCTACATCATGCTAATAGTTAACTCAAAATTGAACAATCCCTTTAATTTAATTTGCAGAGCCTTCAACCCAAATGGTTTTACTAGTGATATTTCTAATGGGTAATTTGAATTTTTTTTTTGATCAACAAAATCAACTCTAAAACTCAAATTTTCATGGAACATACAGCTCAAACCTAAGTAAATCTGCCCCTATGTCTTAGAGGCCTATTCATCAAAATTACAATTTTCGTAAGAACTTTTATGCTATTACAAACTAAAAAAAACTGCAAATCAAAGAAAGCTTTTAGTCTGACAAGTTTTGCATTAAGCTGGTCATAGATGGAAAGATCCGATCGTACAAATACTCGATTCGTACGATTTTCGGACCGTGTGTGGAGAGTCACAAAATTTTTCGTCCCTTGGAGACTGGTCGTTTGGACGATCGGCCACGTTAAAAGGTTTGTCGGCTGATGATAATATCTCTGCTTGTATTGCTGATCTGACGATATCACTATGAGCTTCCTGGTAGAATTTGTCGGGCATACTTTCGCACGATTGTTGTGAAGGGCAGGACATTGGCTGGTTTGTTCTCTTTGCAGCTTTATTTTGTCTGAATGGTTAGTGGCAGGTCGGGAAAGGGCACCGATCGCTCGTCGGTCCGATATTCTGCTCGTCTATGGCCAGCTTTAGAGTATTTTGTGGTTTTTACACATAATAAAGATCTAATTTTGTGTGGTTTAGAGTAATTAGTTAAATAAAATTTTTAGTGCCAAAAAGTATGATTGACGGACACATAGGGGCCGATTCACGAATTTCGGTTGAAGGATTCGAATAAAAAAAAATTCGAATTTCGAAGTATTTTTTGGGTACTTCGACCATCGAATTGGTTAAATTCGATCGAATTCGAACGATTAGAAGTAAAAATCGTTTGACTATTCGACCATTCGATAGTCGAAGTACTGTCCCTTTAAAAAAAACTTCGACCCCCTACTTCGGCAGCTAAAAGCTCAGGGGTAGCGTAAGGTTGCAAAGTTGCGCTAGTGTTGATTCGCTAAGCGAAGCGAAGTTACGCTAGCGATGGTTAATTTGCATACGGCGCCAAATTCAAATTTCAATGGAGGTATATGTAGCATCACTACAAATGCCTGGGAAACCTTCAAAACATCAAATAAAAATTTTATTTTGCCCTACACATGTGCCCACTGTATAGCTAAGTTGCCATGAGTCAGGAAATGTAGGGGGGAAGGAGGGGAGCCCCAAAAGATTTTTCGATCTTTTTCAGCCTATCACCCATAATGTAGAAAAAACGCCAGCTTCGCCTGGTCTGAGGTGGCGGAGGAAGTCTAGCGTAAAAGGTAGCGTTCAGAACAATGTGCGCGTTAGTGAATTTGCGAAGTTACGTCCGTTGCACAAATTTGCCAGGCGTAAGGGTGCGAAGTTACACTAGCGAAGTTACGCCAGTGTCCGTTAGTGAATTTGCGAAGTAACGAAAATGCCCAACGCTAGCGAATTGACGCTAGCGTTAGGCGCTTCGGCGCATAGTGAATTTGCCCCATAGGGTCTATGTATATAGATGGATGCCTCTTTTAAAGGAGAAGGAAAGTCTTCTTCCACTTGGGGTGCCAAATGTTAGGTGATTGTATATAATTACCTGAAACCCTTGGCCGGTGCTCCTATCAGCAGAAAACTGCACCGGCCCAGGGTTATACCAGTGAGCACCACGGAGCGATCCTCTTCCGTCTTCCTCTTTCTTCACACGGCTTTCCTCTTCAGGCTTCTTCTTTCTTCAAATTTCCCGGGGCAGACGCATGACCAGTAGAACAAAATAGCCGACTTTTTAGGTAAAGTTCGGTTTTTCACTCTAATGCACATGCGCAGCCGCGAGAGGAAAGAAGAAGCCCGAAGAGGATCGTTCTATGGTGCTCACTGGAATAAGCCTAGGGGTTATTCCAGGTAAGTAAAAACAATCACTTGGGGGTGCCTAATATTTGGCACCCCCAAGTGGAAGAAGACTTTCCTTCTCCTTTAAGGGGTTGGAAGATCTGTAAGTGAGAAGAACCACAGCTCTGACCTTCAGATAAACAAATGGATCCAGGGGTGTAACTAGGAGGCATAGGGGGCTCAGGAAGCCTTCATTCATATACAATTTCAATCAATATTGGTAAAAAAGGCCAACATCTAGTTATTTTGTGGGCCTGAAATATAATTTGTTGTGGGGCCCATTCATTTCTAGTTGTGCCACTGAATGGATCAGTGCTCTTTTGTTGTCTGTTTGAAAAATATCCAAATAGTAAATAATAGCCAAGCTGCCCATTTATATGGGTTTCATTTATTTTTTTCTTTTGCACTCACACTATGAGTAAGGTGACCTTGTAATTGGTCTACAAACAGTGCATGTACAAAGAACATTAAAGAAATGACATGCTTCAGTGAGGTTCCTTGTTGATTACACCCTAAATGCTCGGTGTTAGAATTCCCTCTCAATGCCTGTACAATTCCGTGTATTGGAAGAACCTGCAGTTTCCTTCAGCCCCATAGCCCACACTGATGCGGCACATGATTTCCAGGTTGCACAGAGCTAGCAACCTTTGTATGGACTTTAACCTTGGGCAGCCTGACATGACCATGACTTGTCTTTAGAATTCATGTTTAGTTGACAGTCATGAGTCATGTGGGCTGCTGATCTCAAATTATTCAATTCACAGAATTCTGAAAGCATTTTGCTAATGTGGAAACTGATTTTGCCTCCACATTCCAATTAAGTGTATCTTAATATTTACTACTACTACTTCCCAGTAACTTTAAAGGAGAAAGAAACTGTTCTTGCATTTGGGGATGCCAAATGTTAGAGACCACCAAGTGATTGTATTGACTTACCTGAAACCCCGGGTTGATGTTCTTCTCAGCAGAAAACTGCACCGGCCCAGGGTAATACCAGTGAGCACCACGGAGCGAACCTGTTCTGGCGTCTTCTTTCCCGGGGCAGAGGCATGCGCAGTAGAACGAAATAGGCAACTTTTTAGTTAAAGTTCAGCTTTTCACTCTAATGCGAATGCACAGCCGTGCGGAGAAATAGGAAGCCGGAAGAGAATCGC
Source organism: Xenopus petersii (assembly GCA_038501925.1). Taxonomy (NCBI): domain Eukaryota; kingdom Metazoa; phylum Chordata; class Amphibia; order Anura; family Pipidae; genus Xenopus; species Xenopus petersii. The sequence goes on from CM076678.1 coordinate 154,460,544, forward strand.
TCCGTGGTGCTCAATGGTATAACCCTGGGCCGGTGCAGTTTTCTGCTGATAGGAGCACTGGCCTCCGGTTTCAGGTAAGTAAAAACAATCACTTGGGGGTGCCTAACATTTGGCCCCCCAAGTGCAAGAACACTTTCCTTCTCCTTTAACCTGACTGCTGCATGATGAGTTGTGTATCTGTCTCAGGGCCAAGGGTTGATGGACTATTGGCGGTGGGAGGCTTGAGTAGCTGTTGCGGATGGTGAAAGTCTTTGCATGGCCGTCTTTCCTCTGCTGCAGTTTTCTAAGGTTGGATTTGAGACAAAGTCATGGTGGACACATTGAAAGTTCATGTTCTAGTCAAGACTGAGACTGGGCAAAGGGCTGAGTAATAATCAACACAACAGAATGTCAACTGAGACCATAACCATTTTTTTTTCATTTTTATTTTTCTCTTCACTGATCTTTGAAGCAAAATTGTGAGACCTTGTAAGGAAAAAATTGTAAGGAATGACAATCATGACTAATGACTAATCAAGTTTTTTCTTAAATTAGAAACCATTCCCGTTGTGAGTTCGTTCGAGGTTTAAAAAACTTTACAGACCTTTAAAAACTCAACCTTTGATAAATAACCCCTTTGGTGTCGGTTTGGGTTTTGATATCATGATCAGTGCTTGGCACACAACACTTTAGTTCAAGAGTACTGGGTGGTGCACTGTCCTGGCAGCTACAAGAAATAGGCTCAAGAAAGGACTGGATGTCTTTTAAAGGAGAACTAAAGCTTAAGTAAAGAACTAAGATAGAAATATTGTACAATATGTTTTGTGCTTCTGTACCAGCCCAAGGCAACCACAGCAGGGTCGGACTGGAGGAATGGAGGCCCACCGGGACTGCCACATAAAGATCCTTCCAGGAAGTCACCGGGGGCTCCATCCCGGCTTCCCTCTGTGTGCCTCCCGGCTTCCCTATGTGCACTCTGTGCGAACGCTGGTGCATCACGTGCCTGCGCACATTCTGCCACACCGAGCACCAAATTTTTTTTTAATGGGGCGCCCGATCGGGGTAGCATGCAGGTCCGGATTTGTGGTGAGGCACGATTCGAGGGGCGGCATGCTGCCCAGCCGCAACATCTACTAATGCACTGAGGACTAGTGCAGGAAGTGTGCGCACACCAGGTGCACATGCGTGCATATGTGCCTGGGGTGGGACACAGCTTGCACAGGGCCTGGGGGCGCCGCTTATAGAAATCTGGCCCTGGTAACGTGGCTGGGCCAGCGGGGGACCATGAAAGCTAGGGCCCACCGGGTTTTTTCCCGGTGTCCCGTCGGCCCAGTCCGACACTGAACCATAGCCCTTTAGCAGTAAAGATCTGTGTCTCCAAAGATGCCCCAGTAGCTCCCCATCTTCTTTTCTGCTGATTCACTGCACATGCTCTGTGCTGCTGTCACTTACTGAGCTTAGGGAGCCACTCACAATATACAGTACACATAGAATAGAAATGTCACAATATAAGGCTGATTAGTAATTAATACACATAATTACTACATGGCAGCACAGAAACCAGTGCAATTAGCATCAGAATTGAATAATCAGCAAACCTGTAGCATCAGCTTATATTACAGCCAGGGAAGCTCATTTTCTGCTGGATAATTAGTGACGAGCCATAATCTTAGCTTCTCAACAGCCAATCAGAGCCCACTGAGCATGTGAGTGTCACAGACACTTTCCAAGATGGTGACCCCCTGTGATAAGTGTGAAGTCCTGGATCATTGCTGCTATTGACAAGCTGAAACTTTAGCCTCGTGCAATAAGTTCACTATATAAAACATGGCATTTTTAGTCACATTCATTTTAAGAGTTTAGTTCCCCTTTAAGAAAACTGGTATTACAAAGCCAATTCAGGAACAAGTCTTGCTGTTTTGGTTTCAGGAAAAAAACATGTTTCCTCCATTTGCCTTTTTTTCTTTCTCACTGGCTGGATGAACAACTGTCAGCTCTGATCATTTACCAGAATGCAGCATTTGTAATGGAAACATTAATTAAAAAGATGGGACACTGTACCACTAAAATTAGCTGGAATTTCAATTTGTAACTTATGAAATGGCCAAAAGAGAATGCACCAAAGACAAAATGCCACTCGTATATAAATATATGGATTAACTTAACCTGTGGACATTTCTAGCGCCATATTTTTAATTTCTTGCCGCATTTGCAAATATACAATTTAGGTACAATTTACCTAAAAGCTGACTTTTATCATCATTTCAGCTAAAGCAGTCTATGCACTATTGCTACTGATGTTTCTTTTTATCGTTGTTCTTTTGAATGAGTCGCCTTTCTATTTGTCTTTAAACTGAAATATTACAAAATCCAGGTTAATGCCCTCATGGTTTATTATGTCTCTCTTTATTCTGACTTTGTCTCTTCTTCATCTTCTATTCCAGTCTATCATTTAAGGGCACATTTACTAAAACTGGAATTGATCAAATTTTTTTATGAAAACAAATCCAACCAAACTCCTCCACGATTTTAACTCATTTATCAATAACATGATGTTTGGAAAACTTTTTTTCTAATTTTCAATGAGAAAACTCAACTTTAGGCTTTCGTGGATTATCTATTGCAGATCACAGTGCCAAGAAACAAGTTTTGTGGCATAATAAATCTATAAACATTTTTTTTTTTTCCAACGAAAGATTCAAATTTACCCCTATAAACCTGGACCAGAAGAAAATGAGGTTTAATAAATGGGCCCTTAGAACCCAGGTAAAATTACAGGTATGGGACCTGTTATCCAGAATGATCAGGACCTGGGGTTTTCCGGATAACAGATCTTTCTGTTATTTGGATCTTTAATACATTAGGGGGCCGATTCATGAAGCTCGAGTGAAGGATTCGAATTAAAAAAACTTCGAATTTCGAAGTGTTTTTTGGGCTACTTCCACCATCGAATGGGCTTCTTCGACCTTCGACTACTACTTCGACTTCGAATCGAACGATTCAAACTAAAAATCGTTTGACTATTCGAACATTCGATAATCGAAGTACTGTCTCTTTAAGAAAACTTCGACCCCCTACTTCGGCAGCTAAAAGCTACCGAAGTCAATGTTAGCCTATGGGGAAGGTCCCCATAGGCTTGCCTGAGATTTTTTGATCGAAGGATATTCCTTCGATCGTTGGATTAAAATCCTTCGAATCGTTCGATTCAAAGGATTTAATCGTTCAATCAAAGGAATAATCGTTCGATCGCAGGATTTGCGCTAAATCGTTCGACTTCGATATTCGAAGTCGAACGATTTTAGTTCCTAGTCGAATATCGAGGGTTAATTAACCCTCGATATTCGACCTATAGTGAATCGGCCCCTAAGTCTACTAGAAAATCATATAAACATGAAATAAAGCCAATAGACTGGTTTTGCTTCCAATAAGGATTAATTATATCTTAGTTGGGATCAAGTACAAGCTACTGTTTTATTATTACACAGAAAAAGGAAATCACTTTTAAAAAATTGGATTATGTTGATAACATGGAGTCTATGTGAGACAGTTTTTCTGTAATTCAGGGCTTTCTGGATAACGGATGCCAAAACTGAGTAAAAAAACAATTAACTGTATAAAACACATTATACTAAAAATTAAGGGAAGATTTATTAAGGTTAAAGTTGTTTTCTCCATAAAAAATTAAATTTTTAAGGTTATTTTTGAGTCAAAAATTGATTTTTTCAAATTTAAAAAAACATTTTTTTTAGATTTATTGTACCCTGACCCTGGAAATATACAAGTTGTCGAGGTCAGGTAGGAGTCAATGGCAGAGGTCCCCTGACCCATTTGAAGATGTTAATAGACTTCATGAGTTTTTTTTTGGTGGGTTTTCATCTATTTGAGTTTTTTTTTTTCACTGAAAACTCAATCTATTTGAATTTTCCAGTTTTGCAACTTAGACTTCCTGATTCGAGTTTTTTAAACTTTAGTTTTTTCTTAAAGAGATCCTGTCATCGGAAAACATGTTTTTTCAAAACGCATCAGTTAATAGTGCTACTCCAGCAGAATTCTGCACTGAATCCATTTCTCAAAAGAGCAAACAGATTTTTTTATATTCAATTTTGAAATCTGACATGGGGCTAGACATTTTGTCAATTTCCCAGCTGCCCCTGGTCATGTGACTTGTGCCTGCACTTTAGGAGAGAAATGCTTTCTGGCAGGCTGCTGTTTTTCCTTCTCAATGTAACTGAATGTGTCTCAGTGGGACATGGGTTTTTACTTTTGAGTGTTGTTCTTAGATCTACCAGGCAGCTGTTATCTTGTGTTAGGGAGCTGCTATCTGGTTACCTTCCCATTGTTCTTTTGTTTGGCTGCTGGGGGGAAAGGGAGGGGTGATATCACTCCAACTTGCAGTACAGCAGTAACGAGTGATTGAAGTTTATCAGAGCACAAGTCACATGACTTGGGGCAGCTGGGAAATTGACAATATGTCTAGCCCCATGTCAGATTTCAAAATTGAATATAAAAAAATCTGTTTGCTCTTTTCAGAAATGGATTTCAGTGCAGAATTCTACTGGAGCAGCACTATTAACTGATTCATTTTGGAAAAATTTTTTTTTCCCACGACAGTATCCCTTTAAATAAGAAGCCAATCGAGTTGTGAGTTCATTCGAATTCATTCAATGTTTATTGCTCTAAAATTCGACCTTTGATAAATAACCCCCTTAATTTAGGTTGCACTTCCCCTCTAAATATAAGAAGGCCAAATGTTCTGTCATTTGAAAGTGCAGATCAGATTTAATTAATCAGAAGAAGAAATTCGTTTCTGGCTCATTTCAGTCACTTCATCGGTGTCACAGCAACGTGTTTAACAGAATAAAATTCTTCAAGCGTCACATTCACTTACAGGTTCTTTGTAAAATTCTTTGTTTCTTTTTTCCTGACAGGCCTTGAAAAATGATATTAAACAGAGAATGATTTCTATATGCCCCTGACATTGCTTTTAAGCTTTATACCCAGAGATATTTCTTGGATACATTAGTTTCTCTATTCATGTGAGGAAAGCAGCATTTCCGTTCTTTTTCAAGGACCTTGGGAGCATTTACAGCAGCACAACAGTAAAGCAGCATTAGACATTTACTTGGCCTTCCTCTCATAAAGAGCTTGTTTATTATGAACACGAGTGGGAAAGGTGAACTATGGGATGCACATGGGAATGTATTTCACCCCACAATTACAGCATCCTTGTAGGAGATTGCAGCGTTGTATTTGTCACAATTGCATCTGATTGTACAAGAGTTTGTTCATTAATCAGACACACGTTAAAAGTTTTCATAGCGGGGATGGGGTAAAAAAATGCATTTTGCATTAAAACAGCATTAACCTGTGAATCGTTTGGTGCAATTCTGTTTTGCGCTTTGATGCAGCCTCCTGTGGGAATTGGAATAAGGGCCACATTCAGAATGACCGTGTAACATACCCTGGTGGTCTAGTGGGCAGGCCGAGTTGCGTGGTAGAGTCCTGCAGAGGGTCGGGTACCTGCGGGTTACCCACAAAAACCTGCATTACCCTGCATGTTGTGGGAAGAAGTTCCAGGTGCGGGTATAGACGGCGGTTCTGCCGGTTTGCGATCTTCTCAATATCGATTTTTACTACTTTTCTCTGATCATGTCTACTTCCAATGATGTCACTTCCGGTTTACAATGGCAGCACTTCCTGGTTTACTCCTTTTTTTCTGATCACGCCTACTTCCGATGATGTCACTTCCAGTTTACAATGACAGCACTTCCTGATTCTTGATGGTCAGCGGGTCTGGGTTGCGGATAAGGTACTTGCGGGTCGGGTCAGGTAGCAGGTCCAAGTGGGTAAGAATGCGGGTTGTGGGTCCAGGTTGCAGATTGCAGGTTGCGGGTACGGGTCGAGTACGGGTTCCAAACCCACACATGACTATTGCGTTTTGCCTCTTCCTCCGTAGTTGTCGGTAGTTCCGAAGGCCCGTACATTTCTGTGTTTTACATGCCGTGCGTGTGATGTCATCACATCCATGGTGCGAAATTTAAAGAAACTTTGGGATTGTGATCATTGCCCGTTGTTAGGTCTAACTTGTTAGTATCTGGGTGTGATTTCTGTTTTGTCTTAATTCCGATTTTGATCCTTGCCTGCCTGATTATTCTGAACTCTGACAATTCTGACCCTTGCCTGTTTACTCTTTTCGTCTACTTCTTGAACTGTTGCCTTCCGTCCAAAACCTTAGAAACGCTCGTGCCCCTTTGCTCGTTCAGAAAACTTGCTTTGCTCCTCTCAAGTTAAGACCTGGCGGCATATGAGGGCTCCTCCCGAAGTGAAAGGCGGCTGCTACAGGCAGAAGATTGAGCCTTGACCAGGGAGATTAGCACTTGTTCTGAATTTAGGGAGCCGTATGTGACAGACAGTTGCTCCAGGGTTGTCTTGCCTCAATAGGCGCATTTCAATTCTTCATAAGGGGTGGGATGAATGAATGGAAGCTCAATGCAACTATGCAGAAGTGTAATGGAAAGTGTTTGGACGCAAGTATCTTCTGACTATTGACTAGTGTCAATACCTTGTACCCATTTTTATTCAGGAGCATTTTGCTTGTGTTTGTAAATGAGCCTTTAAATGAGTGTTTTGCCTTTATTGATCCAGTTGAAACAAATTATTCTTTATTATATATACAATAAATAAAAAAACAAGACAAATAATACATCTGCTACTTGCAAATTACATTGCTCGACATATTAAAGCTACAGAGGGAAGGGGAAATGGACGGGGGAGAGGTAAGTGGGGAAAGGGTTACTTGGAGCTTTATTTTAAGACAAAAACACAATGAGGGAAGGATGGAGAAGAGAGGGGTTTAAGTTCTCTTCTACATCAAGACTGTATCTGATGTGGTACAGGTATGGGATACATAATCCAGAAACCCATTTTCCAGCAAGCTGCAAATTACAGGAAGGCCATCTCCCAATCATAGACTCCATTTTATCAAAAGAATCCAAATATTTGAAAATGATGTTCTTTTTCTCTGTAATAATAAAACAGTCACTTGTACCTGATCCCAACTAAGATATAATTAATCCTTTTTGGAAGCAAAACCAGCCTATTGGCTTTATTTAATGTTTATATGATTTTCTTGTAGAGTTAAGGTATGAAGATCTAAATTACGGAAAGATCTGTTATCCAGAAAACCCCAGGTCCCGAACACTCTAGTTAACAGGTCCCATACCTGAAGCCTCAGAGCAGTTTGTGAATCAGTGATCCTTTCCCTTCTCAGAATGAGACAATGACTGGAGATCCACAAATGTCCTTAATATAAGGCACCAGGCTTTTGGGATTGCCCCTGCCATATGGTGCCCTGAAACAGTCTATAAAGCATTGAGTAGTGCATATGAAAGTTCCGGGGTACACAGCCTCTGAGTTTACCTTCCAGGGTATCAAGCAGGGTCTGCACAAATGGACAATCCCAAAAAGTGTGCAAAGCTGTTTCTTCATTATTGATGCACCATGGGCAATGCCTGCAATCAGAATTCGTGGGGCCCTGTACGATAAATTTTTGTGGGGCCCCCCTGCAAGTGAAAAAAACCATTGGTGGCCAGGTGGCCAAGGCCCCTACAAGAAACCTTGGCCACCTGGTCTTTGGTTTTGTCTCCCTCCAGTTGATGCCCCCTTACAAAATTTGTCCCATCCAAGTAAAAACCAAGGGGTGTTCCAGTTGTAAGGGAAGGAGCTGTCCCACCCCAGCGTGTTCCTAAGTGGGAGAAGAAAGAAGAGTTACATGGAGCTGTCAGCTGAGTCCTTTTCTTTTCTGGTCAATATCTGGCAAATACATTCAGTTGTACCATGTGTCACCTACAAACAATACAATGGGCAGAACCTGCAATGTGACCGTGCCTGATATCTAGGTGTATTTTACCTTTATGTGACATTTAGGGGGTTATTTATCAAGCTCCGAATATCCGAACCTTGAATAATTCATCGTTTTCAGAAGAAAAAAAACATGAATTTTTCGAGATTTATTAAAGTTCGATGGTCTAAAAACTCCGAAACCTCGGCATCTAAAAGCTCTTGAGGTCCTGTATAAGTCAATGGGGAAGGTTCCAGTGTCTGCGCTGATGTCCGTACTGATATCCAATACATGATTTTGGTGCAAAAACTCTGAAAACTCCGAAAAAATCTTAGTTTTTGCAGAAAACCTGAACAATTCTGAGTTTTCAGGGAAAGCTCCGAAGTTTGCCTGACCCAATTTTTTCGGCTTTTTTTTAAGGTCCATACGGGAATTCGGAGTTGCTCAAAGTTTGATATTATAAAAACTGAGATAAATTCAGAGCTTGATAAATAACCCTCATACTGTACAAATGGATTCACGGCTGTGTAAGCAGAGCTCGTCATTTCATTTGCATTCATCACATAGTAGAACTAAATCAGTGAAGACAAAAGGTACAATAGTAGTATTAATACTCTATACCATATAATATTGTAGGAGAGCAAAGCAAAATACAGGGGAATCTTTTTTTTTACGACACCAATTGCTGATCCAATGCTAAAATCAATTACAAGAAAATCAATGTAGGGAAAAGATCTTAAATGAATTACTTTCAGGGCATTGAGCCAGTTTGCTTTGTCTGCTGACTCCATATTTCTACTTACATTTAACATGTTATTGCCCCATTCTGCTGTAATCATTCTGATTTCATTATATGTATAGCAGAAACCCCACGCGCTTCACACATTCACACAAAAAGCAAGAGTGAATATTAATAAGAATACTAAATGGGTAACAGGTTCAAGAAATCATATAGGCTCCATACAATGATTGTGAAAGCAGAAATAAAACTGAAAAAGTTGTTATTCCAGAAAGAATAATTACAGGCATGGGATCTGTTATCCAGAATGTTTTCCGAATAAGGGGTCTTTCCGTAATTTGGATCCATAATTAAGTCTACTAGAAAATCATATAAACATTAAATAAAGCCAATAGGCTGGTTTTGCTTCCAATAAGGATTAATTATATCTTAGTTGGGATCAAGTACAAGCGACTGTTTTATTATTACACAGAAAAAGGAAATCATTTTTAAAAATGTGCATTATTTGGATAAAATGGAGTCTATGGGAGACAATTTTTCCGTAATTCGGAGCTTTCTGGATATCGGGTTTCCGGATAACGAATCCTATACCTGTATTATGTAGACAATGATTTTTTTTTTTAAAAGAAATGTGTGTTTATTTAACTTTTTTTCACCAGCTCTACTTTTAGGGATATCAATCAAAAAATCAATTTTAGTGATATATTTAGGTGCTATCCCAGGCACTGGAGCTCAGTGTGCCCCTAGTTGTGGAAGTGACATCACGCACATGGTGTATGATGTCGTTTCCCCCTCCGACGTATAAAAAATTAATTCCTAACCCCTCACCCTCTTCACCGTGGCCACACGGGCAGATTCGGGGAGATTAGTCGCCAGGCTAATCTGGCGACTAAAAAAGTCAATTATTTGATTAAAAGGGAGTCTATGGGAGACGGCTGTGGATAACGAGTGTCCAGATAACGGATCCTATATCTGTATATGCATTCCTGTAACCTTCAGTTATCACATTTAAGCTTATTCCCACTGAATCCATTGGGGGGGGAAAAGCATTTTATATTCTCCTTGTTCTTATTTCAGCCTCTAAAGAGAGTTTGGAGTCGGCAGTATATGAATATCAATCAGCAAATTAAGAGCAAATGAAGGGATATAAATGTGCATTTAGCTAAAAGAACAGATATAATTTGGTTTGTTCACTTGAGCACAGGAAGGAAAAGTCACAGCCGTTAAAGTAATTGAGAACTTTCCTGAAAAACTCTCAGAACACAATAAAAATACAAGACAAAAAAAGTTGTGGCCATTATTTCTGCCATCAGATATTCTTCTGTTTCTCTAAAAGGAAAGTAAGAGCCTTGGCTAGTGACAGACCCTTCCATTGCTCACTATTAACTAGGGACAAAGTAGGGATGCACCGAATCCACTTTTTTGGATTCGGCCAAACCCCCGAATCCTTCACGAAGGATTCGGCCTAATACCGAACCGAATCCGAACCCTAATTTGCATATGCATATGCAAATTAGGGCTGGGAAGCGGAAAACATTTTTTACTTTCTTGTTTTCTGACAAAAAGTCACGCAATTTCCCTCCCCGCCCCTAATTTGCATATGCAAATTAGGATTTGGATTCGGTTCGGCCGGGCAGAAGGATTCGGCCGAATCCGAATCCTGCAGAAAAAGGCCAAATCCTGACCGAATCCCGAACTGAATCCTGGATTCGGTGCATCCCTAGGACAAAGGGGATCAGTGTGCGCATGGCTCTAAAGGTGGCAATAGATAATATTTTATGAAATGAATTTTCGTACGATATTCGGTGCGTGTATGGTGAGAAAAGAACCTACCGATATTGGCAGAAGACTTGGAAAGTCTTCTGCCAAAAAGACTTGGAAAGGCTCGTCGATCTGGCTGGACGAAAAATTTTGATTGGCACCCAAACATCAGCCATTGTTAGTGCTGAATCACCAAAAACAGGTACCATTCTATTGTTTCTATCTGTATATCTGACTATTCAGCTCTACACGTGTGTATTGAAATGAACGATCTTTCTTGGAAGCATCTTTTCCAGGAAAGATCGTAATTGTTACGTCTATGGCCTCATTTATGATGAGCCACAACCTGAAGACTTGGCTGCCGGGGGGTTTCAGGTGATGTTTTCCATAAGCACCATTATACCTTATAATTTAGGACAATTCCTAATTTTTCAGCTGAAAAAGTATGTATAAGAGCATTTACTAAAAATTCATAGTATGGCATAGGGGCCAATTTATTAACCCTTGTCACAGTGCTGTTACTCCAAGGCTAGTTACCTGCTAGTTAAACCACTGCCACTGGGTAAATGTATGGTTATTTCTATTTTGACCCCCTCCCTTTCCAATACATGAGGAGTTGGCAACATTTTTCTCATTGTTAGTGCTGTCAGGGTCGGACTGGAGGGCCCGGGGCCCACCGGGGCTGCTGTCGGAGAGCCCCCTCCGCCCCAGGATCCCTGCTAACTTCTAACGCCTAACTTCTCTTGGGCAGGCTGGAAAGACATTGCATTACGCCAGGACCAGGAGGTTACGGCAGATGCTGAACATGCTGGATGGTGCCGCATCAGTGGCGTAACTACCGGGGGAGCAGGGGGTGCGATTTGGCTTGGGCCCCCCGGCAGCTCGCGCGCCAAAACTTCTGTGCGTTCGGAGGGAGGTGGGGGGGCCCGACTGCTAGTCCCATGCCAGGGCCCGCCCCCCTCTAGTTACGTTGCTGTGCCACATGCATATCTGGCTGGGTGACCTGTGTGAGTGAAGAGGGAGAGTGAATGGGCAGGTGGGCTCGGAGACAAGAGGCCTGCTAGTACTCATGGACCAGCTGGCTCTCCCGCAGCGACACTAATGAAGTTAGAGAATGCTTGGGCCCAACAATGCCGGGGCCCACCAGGTTTTTACCCGTTGTCCCGGCAGGCCAGTCCGACTCTGAGTGCTGTCACCCTGCCCTGTTGTTACCATATTGCACCACTGCCCTCATTTTACCCTGTTGAGTCCATCTTGCCCTACTATAGGGCCACAGGCTATTGACAGGAGCTGGAGTTGTGCCTGAGGTCCACTGCTGCTGCCCTTTTCCTTTTACCCCCAACAGACAAGCATGTAAAACAGGCATGTTAAAACTATGGCCCAAGAAAATTGTGGCCAATTTTAAATTTTAGACTGGCCCACAGCCTTAAACAAGGATTCGCCTATTCAAGGGCAGACCCGGATAATAATTGGCACGCAACTCTATCTTCTTGCCGTGACGGCTGTGCACAGTGACATTCGCGTGTGGGCGTGACGTCATGACATCACTGGATTCACTGGATTTGGCGCTAGTTCTCGCCAGAGGCTGCGATTCCACCCATGTGCCTTCTTGTTTTTCTTGCGAATGCACATGAGCATTGTCACTGACTCACCCCTCCAAGTAAAAGGTTTATATAATATGCTTCAAAATATCAATGAGAAAATATAATCAAATTAATTGGAGGGCTCCCTTCTGAATGGACCTTCAGACTGGGTCTCACCGAGTATCATTCTAAGGTCAGAAAAATAGAATATAGAAATGGGATGAGAAAATAAAATATAGCCTAAATGAGAAAACAATAAAAGTTATAAACAAGTAAATAGAAGAAAAAAACAGAAAAGGAGGAAAAACACAAAAAAGATGAAAAAAAAGAGGAGGAACAAGAAAATGATTTTAGGATCTTCATACTTAATGGTTCAAAGAATGTCAGGCTGAATGGTCGGCCCCCACACGTTTTCAACTCACCAAATCTGACCCTCGTTGCAAAAAGTTTGGACACCCCTGATGTAAAGAGAAAAACCAGAGCTCAGCTCACTTGTCTCCTGATAGTCGTCATATTGACAATCCACACCAGAATAATAATCCCATAATTTGCCGCTCATTGACCTAATAAACCTGCCGTGACCACGGAGACGAAGTGTCAATGTAGGAACGTTCCAGAATGTGACTTTCCTGCGCTCTCCCGTATATTCTGCCGTTTCATTGACGCCGGCCACAGTGACAGATAACATGAATTCCTACGTTTTAATAAAGATAAATCATATTAATTAGACTTAATAAGCCATCGTGAGTGCCAAGGGCCGAGGAAGAAATGTTTCCGAAAAGGTCAGGCTCATAAATAGAATGGATCTGTGAAAGTGCAAAGTAATTGGAAATCTGCTTCTGTATTCGGGGGATCTGCTCCCACTGTCAGGGAATATATATATATAGATATATACAGTGTCGGACTGGAAAAAACCCGGTGGGCCCCGGGCTCTTGTGGGCCCCGCCGGCCCAGATCCGCTACCTAGTTTGGCTGCGCGACCCCACTTTGTCGGGGGTCGCGGTAGAATAGAGGATCTGCGCATGCGCACAAAGGTATTGCTGCGCGTGTGCGCACAAACACAGCGCCGCGTGCATGCGCACTGCTCCGGTGAAGCACGCCGGAGCGGCAGGGGGGGCCGGAGCGGGGCCCTGGGGCAATAGCCCCGGTGGGCCCGAAGCCCCCCAGTCCGACCCTGGATATATATATAGATAGATAAATAGATAGATAGATAGATAGATAGATAGATAGATAGATAGATAGATAGATAGATAGATAGATAGATAGATAGATAGATAGATAGATAGATAGATAGATAGATAGATAGATAGATAGATAGATAGATAGATAGATAGATAGATATAAATAGATGATAGATAGATAGATAGATAGATAGATAGATAGATAGATAGATAGATAGATAGATTAGATAGATAGATAGATAGATAGATAGATAGATAGATAGATAGATAGATAGATAGATAGATAGATAGATAGATAGATAGATAGATAGATAGATAGATAGATAGATACTGGGGACACCGCACACCAACTAATGCTCCTGATTCAGGTGGGACAGTCCCAGGCCAGAGAGATAAAGGAAATATTGCTTTAATATTGTTTTAGGTATAGGTGGCTTTTCTGTTAAAAGGTAGTTGACCTTCAGCTTCATTTTTTAGTACAGTCTTGGGACCTGTTATCCAGAATGCCCGGGACCTGGGGTTTTCCAGATAACGGATCTTTCTGTAATTTGGATCTTCATACCTTAAATCTACTAGAAAATCATATAAACATTAAATAAACCCAATAGGCTGGTTTTGCTTCCAATAAGGATTAATTATATCTTAGTTGGGATCAAGTAATAGCGACTGTTTTATTATTATACAGAGAAAGGAAATCATTTTTAAAAATGTGGATTATTTGGATAAAATGGAGTCTATGGGAGACAATTTTTCCGTAATTCGGAGCTTTCTGGATATCGGGTTTCCGGATAACGAATCCTATACCTGTATTATGTAGACAATGTTTTTTGTTTTTTTTTAAAGAAATGTGTGTTTATTTAACTTTTTTTTTCACCAGCTCTACTTTTAGTGATATCAATCAAAAAATCAATTTTAGTGATATATTTAGGTGCTATCCCAGGCACTGGAGCTCAGTGTGCCCCTAGTTGTGGAAGTGACATCACGCACATGGTGTATGATGTCATTTCCCCCTCCGACGTATAAAAAATTAATTCCTAACCCCTCACCCTCTTCACCGTGGCCACACGGGCAGATTCGGGGGGAGATTAGTCGCCAGGCGACAAATCTCCTCTTGTTCGCGATCTGCCTTCCGCCGGCTAAAATGTAAATCGCCTGAGGGCAGGCACTCAGAGTGCTTAGTTTTCCGAAGTCGCCCGTAATTGCCTCACAAGGAAACTTCGGGCGACTTCGTACAACGAATCATTCTGAGTGCCTGCCATCAGGCGATTTTCTATTTAGCCGGCAGAAGGCAGATTCGGGGAGATTAGTCGCCGCTAAGAAGAAGAGATTTGACGCCTGGCAACTAATCTCCCCGAATCTGCCCGTGTGGCCAGACCCGAGGGTGAAGACACACCGAGCTACTAGTAGCAGCTACTTTTTGTGGCTACAAAATACCCTGCCATAGACAACACTGAGAATTGCCTCTGCTAAAACACACGTAGTAAAGACAATTATCACTACTGTCTATTTTGTAGCCTTGACAATTAACAGCTACTAGTAGTAGTAGTGTGTCTTCACCTTCATAGGCACCTGAGGACCACCCCTTTAAAGCTGCTGCCATAGGCAAAGGCCCTCGGGTGCCTATATCATACCTCCCAACTGTCCCCTTTTTTGCGGGACAGTCCCGATTTTGACAGCTCAGTCCCAGGATTATTACTGTAATGTCACGACTTTCTTTTTGATCTCCTGCACTGAACAGCCAGAAAAAGATACAACGTTTCTTAAACTTAATTGGCTTTTGACAGAGAGCCCAGAATAGACACTTAGATACACGTGTAACAGTTTCAGATAAGCAAAGAAACAATTGTAACAATTTAAGATAATCAGGTCTCTTGGGGAAACGTGCAGCTTAAGGGCAATTCACTTTCATTAGCAAAACTGTAATAACACATAAAAACCACAGAAATGTGTTCAGACTTTCATAACCTGCAAAATTTTGCAAAAAGAACATGGTAATTAGGGGTGCGGCCTCAGAAATGGGCGTGGTCAAAAATGTTAGCTGCAGTTCGTACAGCAAATCTTTTTGCCTCTCTTTCTATTTCCTAAATGTTAGGAGATATGCTATATATATATATATGTCCCTCTCTATAGTTTCGAATTTTAACAGACATCTGGTTGCTAGGGTTTCATTTCATTTTTTTTTTCATTTCATTTCATTTACCCTAGGGGTGAGGGACCCCCATTTGCAAGCTGGAAAAAGCCAGAAGAAGAAGTCAAATAATATTAAATCTATAAAAAAAATGAATAAATGATCTATTGGAAAAAAGTTGTCAATGGTGAACTATCCCATTAATATGTATTTTTTTGAATGAATAAAGCTCACACTCTCTCACGTCCCTTCCGCAGCAATTTACTGAAGGTCCTATAAAACTGATTTATTCCCTTTGCATCAGTGTGTTATTATTCGCTGTACTTTATTCCCTTTATTATTTTCCTGTTATCCCATTTCTCAGGAGCTCGGGCCTGTTAGAAATTCCACCCTAAGTGAAATCGGTTCAGTGTTTGGAGATGAGATTTTCAGTCTGATCTTGTGCCAAGTAACATTCCTTCTCTAACCTGAAACCTGCCTCAGACAAAGACCTTTATTTTCTTTGCCATTTTCCTTATTAAATTGTTGCTGGAATATGAAGCAGATTTAAAGACAAGCTATGATTAAAGAATAATGGAACCACTACAAAGGATTAAGTTAAAATTAAGGTACTGTGTGTATCAGGCAGCTGTTCAAGCTTGGAGGAATATTGTATCACATTGTCCCTGCAAATACTGTGATCGTATGATCGAAGGATTATTCCTTCGATCGAACGATTAAATCCTTCGAAACGAACAATTTGAAGGATTTTTAATCCAACGATCGAAGGAATATCCTTCGATCAAAAAAACTTAGGAAAGCCTATGGGGACCTTCCCCATAGGCTAATATTGACTTCGGTAGGTTTTAGCTACGGGGTCGAAGTTTTTTTTAAAGAGACAGTACTTCGACTATCGAATGGTCGAATAGTCGAACGATTTTTAGTTCGAATCCTTCGATTCGAAGTCGTAGTCGAAGGTCGAAGTAGCCCTTTTGATGGTCGAAGTAGCCCAAAAAATACTTCGAAATTCGAAGTTTTTTTACTTCGAATCCTTCATTCGAATTTAGTGAATCGGCCCCTTGGTATGTTGTAGAATAGCTAATTCTAAGCAACTTTTCAATTGGTCTTCATTTATTCTTATTTATGGTTCACCTTTGAGATAACTTTTACTATGATGTAGAAAGGGATATTATGAGACAATTTGCAATTGGTTTTCATTTTTTATTATTTGAGGTTTTTGACTTATTTAGCTTTTTATTCAGCAGCTCTTCAATTTGCATTTTAAGCAATCTGGTTGCTGGGGTGCAAATTCCCCTAGCAACCATGCATTGATTTGAATAAGAGACTGGAATATGAATAGGAGAGGCCTGAATAGAAAGATGGGGAATACCAAGTAACATTAACAATATATTTGTAGCCTTACAGAGCATTTGTTTTTTAAAAGGGGTCAGCGACGCCCATTTGAAAGCTGGAAAGAACTATAAAACAATAAATAATGAAGACCATTTGAAAAGTTGCTTAGAATTCTATAACATACTACACGTTACCTTAAAGGTAAATTATTTTCCTTCTTCTTCTAACTCCAGCTTTCAAATGGGGGAGCAAATACTCTGTAAGGCTACAAATGTATTGTTATTGTTACTTCTTATTACTCATCTTTCTATTCAGGCTTCTCCTATTCATGTTCCAGTCTCTTATTCAAATCAATGCATGGTTGCTAGGGAAATGTATACCCTAGCAACCAGATTGTTGAAATTGTAAACTGGAGTGCTGCTGAATTAAAAGCTAAATAACTAAAAAAACACAAGTACCGTATATACTCGAGTATAAGCCGTCCCGAGTATAAGCCGAGGTACCTAATTTTACCTCCAAAAACTGGGAAAGCTTATTGACTCGAGTATAAGCCGAGGGTGAGAAATGCAGCAGCTTCTGGTAAGTTTCAATCTCGTTTTTGGATGACTATTCTTAGGCGCCGGCTACTATTCTAAGGCGCCGGCGAATATTCTTAGGCGCCGGCTACTATTCTAAGGCGCCGGCGAATATTATTAGGCACCGGCTAATATTCTAAGGCGCAGGCGAATATTCTTAGGCACCGGCGACCGTTTTTGAGCTTGACCCGAGTATAAGCCGAGGTAGAGTTTTTCAGCATATTTTGGGGGCTGAAAAACTCGGCTTATACTCGAGTATATACGGTAATAAAAAATGACAACCCATTTCAAATTGTCTCAGAATATCACGTCATACTAAAAGTTAATTTAACAGTTAACAACTCCTTTAATAGACTCTGTATCTGGTCACCAGTTGGTGACATTACTGAGCATGCATGGAGTATACTTAAAGGGGTTGTTCACCTTTAAAGGACCAGTAACATCAAAAAAAAATTTTTAAAAATTCATTAGTATACATTGGAAAAAAAACCAAGACAGATTAAACTTTAAAATCGCAAAATCTTTATTAAGAAATAACTTACCGAAACTCCGTTTGCGCTCCTCTTCAGAAAGCGATCGTGCGATCCATCGTGCGGCACTCCATTTCTCCTCCCTGCCTTCCTTATAGGAGATAGCCAGGGAGGAGAAATTGAGCACCACACAATGGATCGTCGCCGTGCCGCCTTTTCTGAAGAGGAGGGGAAACGGAGTTTCAGTTAGTTATTTATTAATAAAGGCTTTGTGATTTTAAAGTTTCATTTGTCTTGGTGGGTTTTATTTTCTATGTATATAATTTTGATGTTACTGGTCCTTTATATTAACTTTTAGTATGATGTAGAGAGTAACAAAGTGGCAATAACAATACATTTGTAGCCTTACAGATCATTTGTTTTTAGATGGGGTCAGTGACCCCCCATTTGACAGCTGGAAAGAGTCAGAAGAAAAAAACTAACTACAGTAGAACCCCCATTTTACGTTTTTCAGGGGACCAGGATAAAATGATGTAAAATCCTGGGGAAAGTGTAAAATCAAGGAAATGTGTTAAAGTAACCTTTTCTTCAAGTACTGAAATGATATAAGCACAGGAATGAGTTTTACTTTGAGATACAATATTTAGTGAGTTAATAACAAGGGTTAAACATTGCAGTGTTAATTTTACACTATGGGGGGCATGTGCTTCTCTGTCAGTCACATACACAACCTAAAGCAATAAGTGATTGGTGCAGGACTGTATAAGGGACACACTCATTGCAATTGGCCATTTACAGGCACAACCATAGCAACATATACATCTGGTTAGTGTTTTATACCATTCATAGAGGGAAAAAAAGCTATTTTTGGGAACATCAGAACGAAATTTTGATGTAAAATCCGGGAAAACATTACTTAAAGAACAAGGAAAGTTAAACTAAAGAAGCTAGAAATGTTGTACATGATGTTTTGTGCTTCTGTACCAGCCCAAGGCAACCACAGCCCTTTAGCAGTAAAGATCTGTGTCTCCAAAGATGCCCCAGTAGCTCCCCATCTTCTTTTCTGCTGATTCACTGCACATGCTCTGTGCTGCTGTCACTTACTGAGCTTAGGGAGCCACTCACAATATACAGTACACATAGAATAGAAATGTCACAATATAAGGCTGATTAGTAATTAATACACATAATTACTACATGGCAGCACAGAAACCAGTGCAATTAGCATCAGAATTGAATAATCAGCAAACCTGTAGCATCAGCTTATATTACAGCCAGGGAAGGTCATCTTCTGCTGGATAATTAGTGACGACCCCTCAGCTTAGCTTCTCAACAGCCAATCAGAGCCCACTGAGCATGTGAGTGTCACAGACACTTTCCAAGATGGTGACCCCCTGTGACAAGTTTGAAGTCCTGGATCATTGCTGCTATTGACAAGCTCAAACTTTAGCCTCGTGCAATAAGTTCACTATATAAAATATGGCATTTTTAGCCATATTCATTTTTAGGGTTTAGTTCTCCTTTAAAATCAGGGAAATGCACCAATTGAAATGCATTATAAACTGGTGGGACCACAGGTAAGAAATGTAAAATGTAGAAAAAATTTAAATCAGGGGACTTAAAATTGAGGTTACACTGTATACAGAAGACCAATTTAAAATTTCATAAGAAGTAGCCATTTTTATAACATACTAAAAGGTAACTTAAATTTGAACCACCCCTTTGAATCTATAGAATATTACACATAGTTTTTTTCCTTTTTGGACCAAACTACGACTTACAGAAATGTGGGAAAAGAACTGGGGCAGTTTCTCCTGGTTATACCTACTTGGGGGCAGCAAACAAATAATTGTATAGATTATATGGATAGAGTTGATATTTCACTATTGCAGATATATCGACGATCTTTTGTTTGTTTGGAATGACACACAGTGTAAAGTGATACTTTCTTCAAAGATCTGAATAATAATAACAACTTAAAATTGAAAGAATTTGATGACACTACACTTTTTGGCTCTTTCCCTCGGTGGATTAGAGGATAAAGTTGTTTCCCACGCGTTACAGAAACATGTTGTGGCAATACAATTCTACAGGCTAAATTGTCTCATACACCAAACATAGGAAGAAACATTCCTGTGGGGCCATTTCTTCATCTTAGAACTATTTGTTACTACTTTAATTATTGTGTAGTAAATCTTGTGAACTTCGGGATCAATTATTAGCTACAGGTTATACATTATCACCTCTAAGTAGTTCTTTTAAACGGTCTCTTGAAACACCCAGGTCTAATATTTTTTAATAGATTTTCTGTCTGTGATGAAAATCAGTTTGTTTCCCCGACCAATGGGGCAAATTTCCTAAAAGTGATTTTTTAGCAAAAAATTGACCACAATGACAACTAGTAGGGACATCGGCAATTTACTTAAACGCAGAGAAGACAATTCACTAGTCCAAAAGCTCAGCACTTGGGAAGTTTCGATCCGTTTCATCAGGCGAATTGTCGCTCAGGCGAACGATCATTAATCCGCAAATTTATCAAAGTGGGAACTTTCCAATTCATTACACTTTTTTCCAAAGTCTGTTTCACTAGATAAGATGAAGTTACATCATCAACATTATTATGTCAGTGATATCATATCCTGTATTCCAAAAAAGTCATAAAAAAGACTAGGGATGCACCGAATCCACTCTTTGGTACTCAGCCGAATCCCGGAATCCATGGTGAAAGATTCGGCCGAATACCGAAACGCATCCGAATCCTAATTTGCATATGCAAATTAGGGGCAGGAAAGGGAAAGGGGAAAAAATTCTTCTTTTGTGACGAAAAGTCATGTGATTTCCCTACCCACCCCTAATTTACATATGCAAATTAGGATTCGGTTAGGCCAGGCACAAGGATTCGGCCGAATCCTGCTGAAAAAGGCTGAATCCTGGCCGAATCCCGAACAGAAACTTTCACGCTCACGAATTTTCGCCAGCGTTCATTTGCCGAGATAAAGTTTTGCATTTTGATAAATACACGTTTTTGCTGCAAAATAACATCTGACAGAGTTGTACTAAGTATGGCGGAGCCTTCCTGAATCGAAAATTTGCATGTAAGTAAATTTGTCCCACGGTCTCTCTTTGAGAAAGGTTCAGAGTCTGGGTCTGAGGCTTCTATGTATATTAGGGATGCACCAAATCCACTATTTGAGATTGGACCCAATCCCTGAATCCTTCATGAAATCTGAACTGAGTCTGAATTCTAATTTATGCAAATTAGGAACAGAAAGGGAAAAAGTGGAAAAATAAAACGTTTTATTTCCTTGTTTTGTGACAAAAATGTAAGTGATTGCCCTTCCTGTGCCTAATTTGCATATGCAAATTAGGAAGATACGGCTGAATCTAAATCCTGCTGAAAAAGGCAGAATCATGGCTGAATCCCAAACTGAATCCTGGATTCTGTGCATCCCTATTGTATATTTACCTTCACAACCCTGCAACCCACAGGTCATTGTTTTCCCTTTATTCATCTCATTTTTATGCATAACTAAGCAGAGATGTGTAAGTTTGTCTCCTGTATTAATTCTGACACTTTAATTTCTACTTTTCTTCTCTCTACAACTTTACTTGTGAAACAAACTGTCGCGCTGTTGATGTGCATGCAATAATACTGCAATAGTGTATTGTAACATAATACACAAAAGTCATGAATATCTTGTAAATTATATCCTTATAAACGGTTATATCTGATGTCATCAGTTATAAACGGTGAGTTCTGATGTCATCAGTTATAAACGGTGAGTTCTGATGTCATTTCTGTCACATGACTCACTGAAACTTGTGTATTATAATAAATAAAGTACCCCCAGTTGCAAAATATGAGGATATTAGAAGTAACCTCGGAGTTCCATGACCTGTATAAAAACACTCGGCCTTCAGCCTCGAACTTTTATATGGTCATAAAACTCCTTGGTAACTTATAATATCCTTATATTTTATAACAGGGGGTACTTTATTCACTATATAATACACAAGTGCTATGAATATTTTGTAAATTATATCCTTATAAACTGTGACTAGTGATGTCATCAGTTATAAACCGTGAGTAGTGATGTCATTTTTGTGACATGACTCACTAAAACTTGTGTATTATAATAAATAAAGTACCCCTTGTTGGAAAATATGAGGATATTAAAAGTAACCTCGGAGTTCCATGGTCATGGAACTCCTCGTGACTTATAATATCCCTATATTTTACAATAGGGGCTACTTTATGCACTATATAAACAGTGACTAGTGATGTCATCAGTTATAAATGGTGAGTTGTGATGTCATTTTTGTCACATGACTTGTGTATTATAATAAATAAAGTTCCCCTTGTTGGAAAATATGAGGATATTAGAACTAACCCCGGAGTTCCTGTATAAAAGCACTCGGTCATTGGCCTAGTGCGTTTCATATGGTCATGGAACTCCTCTGTAACTTATAATATCCTTATATTTTACAATAGGGGGTACTTTATTCACTATGTAATGTATATCAAGTTCATTGTATTGTATTGCCAGACTGCCTGTGGGTTGGTGTTGGCTGGAAGTCTGTTTCCCAGGATGGAAAAGTAAAATCATGGAAATGAATGGAAAGTCCCCAAGAAGGTCTGTGAGATTCTCTATAGGAATATTTCCCTTCTAGTTATTTATTTGATAATGACCGTCCCGTGGAACAAGAGAGCAGTGTTTGATGGGCACAGAAGCCTATTATTCTCTATGGCACAAATCTTGTACTCGCTGCTAAGTGGGAGATTTCCCAAGACCTTCTATGAAACTGCACCTTGTAATACGGTCACAAGAGTTGCAGTCGTTTTGTAAATCATATGTTACATAAATATTAGGGATTCTAAAGAAGAGACAAGCGGTTAGTGGCATAACTAGAGGGGTGGGGAGGGAGACAGGGGTTCAAGTAGAATTATCAGGGTCCGGGCTGCGGGTGTTGGGGGATCCCAAGTTATTGGGAAGTATGTTGTTATTCATTCAAATACAGCACATATCCCAACATTTTGGAAATAAAAAGAGAGATAAAAAAGTTGGTGCACGTAGCATGGCAATTTTTTAACCACACCCTTTTTGTGACCACACCCCTAATTACTATGTGGTTTTTTTTCAGTTCTTTTTTTCAGTTTTGCTAATGAAGGTGAATTGCCCTTTAAGCTGCGAGTCTAACTTTTCCCAAGGGACCTTTTATCTTATATTGTTACATTTCCTTATCTTGAAATTGTTACAAAAGTATCTTATCTGCAGCTGTGGCTGTTCTGGGTTCTCTGCCAAAAGCCAGAAACATTTTTTCTTTTTCTGGCTGTTCAGTGCAGAGAAAAACTGAACTTTATTTACAGTCAACTTCTGTTTTACTAGGACAAAGTTTAGTGTCTGGATCTTAAAACTCTGGCTTTCCAGATATTGTTAAACTACAGCTCTCATAGAGGGACAACAGACAAGAAACTGGAGAGACAATTGATTTAGAAGCACATTGGAAATACAGGTATGGGACCTGTTATCCAGAATGCTCAGGAACTGGGGGATTGGGATCTTTAAAAAGTCTCTAAAAAAAAAAGTCTACTAGAAAATCATGTAAACATTAAATAAACCCAATAGTCTGGTTTTGCTTCCAATAAGGATTAATTATATTTTAGTTGGGATCAAGTACAAAGGTTTTCCAGATAATGGATCTTTCTGTAATTTGGATCATCATACCTTAAGTCTACTAGAAAATAATATAAACATGAAATAAACCCAATAGGCTGGTTTTGCTTCCAATAAGGATTAATTATATCTTAGTTGGGATCAAGTACAAG
This sequence comes from Xenopus petersii, assembly GCA_038501925.1. NCBI lineage: Eukaryota > Metazoa > Chordata > Amphibia > Anura > Pipidae > Xenopus > Xenopus petersii. The sequence goes on from CM076678.1 coordinate 154,483,959, forward strand.
TTACTGTTTTATTATTACACAGAAAAAGGAAATCTTTTTTAAAATACAGAATTATTTGCTTATAATGGAGTTGATGGCATTTCCGTAATTAGGAGCTTTCTGGATAACGGATCCCATACTCACACCTGCCTTTCTATATGACAAACTGGGGTATATTAGACTACACGCCTTCCAATTGGACCGACAATGTGTTAATGACCCCTCCCACTCAGCAGTAAGCCCCACCCCTTTAAAAAAAAACCCTAGCTGTCTGGGACATGTTGTCCTTTCTGGTGTGAGATTTAATATCCAGCAGTCATTTTTTACAATGAACATTTAGTATAATGACTTTGAAAAATAACAAACTATATATATATTTGTATTATTTGCATTCATGTATCTATTTTTGTGTTGGCTTTTTATATATTTATATATAATCAGGAATGTCCAGCAGAGGGCTTTCTATCTGTTTAAAACAGTCATGTCCAAACTCCGGCCCGTGGGCCAATTGCGGCCCATTTTCAATTTTAGACTGGCCCGCAGCCTTAAACAAGGATTCGCCCATTCAAGGGCAGACGGCAGCTGCGCGCAGTGATGTAATCGCACGTTAGCGTGTAGGCGTGACGTCATGACATCACTGGATTCACTGGATTTGGCGCTAGTTCTCGCCGGAGGCTGCGATTCCACCCATGTGCCTTCTAATTTTTCTTGCGAATGCACATGAGCATTGTCACTGACTCACCCCTCCAAGTAAAAGGTTTATATAATATGCTTCAAAATATTAATGAGAAAATATAATCAAATTAATTGGAGGGCTCCCTTCTGAATGGACCTTCAGACTGGGTCTCACTGAGTATCATTCTAAGGTCAGAAAAATAGAATATAGAGATGAAAGGAATAAGAAAAGAAAATATAGCCAAAATGAGAAAACAATAAAAGGTTTAAACAAGTAAATAAAAGAAAAAACAGAAAAGGAGGAAAAACAGAAAAAAAGATGAAAAGGGAAAAAAGAAAAAAATGGAAAAAAAAGAGGAGGGACAAGAAAATTATTTTAGGATCTTCATACTTAATGGTTCAAAGAATGTCAGGCGTAATGGTCGGCCCCCACGCATTTTCAACTCACCAAATCTGGCCCTCGTTGCAAAAAGTTTGGACACCCCTGGTTTAAGGGCAGAACTACAAAGGCGACTTCGGTGCGTTTCCGGCGGATCTGATGCGCTGCGCCAAAACACAGGCATCAAATCGGATGCGACGGAAAATAAGGAAATGTCGGATCTTGTTGCAGCGTTCATCGACACACGCGACTGTCGGATCCAGACGCAGTGTCTGCATGCAACAGCCTTGTCGTGTCGGATGAACGCTGCGTCACCATCCGACGTTGCTATTGCTTCACTTATCCGCCAGAAACACACCGATGTAGTTCCACCATAACAAATAGTCCAAATTAAACAATATAATCTATTTATTGAACAACAGCTAGAGAGCCCTCTGCTCGGTATTCCTGATTCGCTATTTCTCTTGCTGGTCTATAGATGACAGGAATTAGTGACTCAAGCTGCTTTGGGTATTAATTCTAATCCTATTCACCTGCTGTTATACCAACGTTATACCAACACACTCCCTGGTCGCTCTCTGCGGGGCAATTCAGCCTCCCTGGGGTCACATCAATGGCTTCTGTTTATTACAAGCACTACTGTGGGACAGGTATAAAGCAAAACACCCAAAATTTACTGAGTTACCCTCCCCAGGGATGGCAGAAATAGCTCCAGTACAAGGGTATGGTAGGAAAAAGTCCACTGAGCTGTGTCATTATTATATTCTGAAACAATATGAATAAAGAATATAAGTGCAGGGATATAGATATGACATAAGTTGTTTTTAAGTATTTTTTTATTATTTTAAACTGGTTTTAATTATATTATACTCTTTATTCTCTAGAGAACCCCATAAAGACTCATCAAACATATTGGAAACACAGAGACAAATAGACTGTTACTTGATACTTTGTTAGCTTGAAACCTCGCTATGCTATATTTAAAATTATGGCGGTTTTAACGTGAAATTGGAGTGCTGCAATCCGTGTATACTTGAATTGAACATGCACCCTGTGAAGGAAAGACTTGAAGTGTACAAATTGTGCTGGATAATTGCTGTGACAATATGTTATTTTAAAGGGAAATGAACACCATTTATAAGAAGGTTTATAATTTGCTTAGCCTTGCTACGAGTAAACTATCAGTGGGAGGGATATTGGAGTGTATAAAAGCAAATAGCAACATTTTCTGTGCTCCCTTTCAAATGTATAAGGGAAATAGTATGGCATCTCCCACCCATGTGTATAAATGAGAAGATAAAGAGAAGGAATGTTCTTGTCACACTGCGACTATCGAATAGGCCAAAATTGGATTTGAATTTGAAAAAAATTTAGACTATTCGAATATCGAAATTTATCATGTTATGTTTTTTTAAAACTTCGACTTCGACCATTCGCCATCTAAAAGGTGCCGAATTGCTGTTTTAGCCTATGGGGGACCTCCAAGAACCTTTCTGGATTAATGGACTTTGTGGACTTTTTTGGGGGGCAAATATTTCAATTCAAATTCGATCGAATTCGCTAAAACTTCGATTCGAACTATTCAAATACAGCCTATTCACCCGAAGTAAAAAAAACTTCGATTGGTCTCTTTTTATTCAAATTTAGAAATTATGGGAGTTCAAAAAAACTCCCATTACTTCAAAATTCTACCCTTACACTGTATTTGAATAGTCTGAATCGAAGTTTTAGTGCATTCTATCGAATTTGAATTGAAATATTTGCCCCCAAAAAAAGTCCACCAAATGATTCCAGATAGTTTCTAGGAGGTCCCCCATAGGCTTAAACAGCAATTCGGCACGTTTTAGATGGCGAATGGTCGAAGTCAACGTTTTAAAAAAACAGTACATGATAAATTTCGATATTCGAATAGTCTAATGGACTTTAAGGATCCATTCCTATATATATATGTTTATAGCTGAAACCTTTCTTGCTGTATCATTTCCTTATTAGAGGCCTCACTCTCAGGCGCAAATTCACTAAGTGCCAAACACTAGCGTTAATTCGCTAGCGTTTGGCATTTTTCGTTACTGCGCAAATTCACTAACGAACGCTGGCGTAGTTTCGCTAGTGTAACTTCGCATCCTTACGCCAGGCGAATTTTCGCTAGCGATGTAACTACGCAAATTCACTAACTTGCGCAGTGTACTGAACGCTACCTTTTACGCTAGACTTCCTTCGCCACCTCAGACCTGGCGAAGCGCAATAGAGTAGATAGGGATTGTTTCAAAAAAAGTCAAATTTTTTTCTAAGTCCCACAAAACGCTGGCGTGTTTTCTACATGATGGGTGATAGGCTGAAAAAGATCGAAATTTTTTTTGGGGCTCCCCTCCTTCCCCCCTACATTTCCTGACTCATGGCAACTTACCTAGACAGTGGGCACATGTGTAGGGCAAAATACAATTTTTATTTGCTGATTTGAAGGTTTTCTAGGCATTTGTAGTGCAGATACGTGTTCCTCCATTGAAATTTGAATTTCGCGCCGTATGTAAATGAACCATCGCTAGCGAAACTTCGCTTCGCTTGGCGAATTAACTCTAGCGCAACTTCGAAAACTTACGCTACCCCTGTGCGCAACTTCGGATTTTAGTGAATTTGCGGAGCGCTGGTGAAAATACGCCTGCCGAGGTTCGGCGAAGTTGCGCCTGGCATAACTTCGCATCTTAGCGAATTTACCCCTCAGACTCTCCTGGCTGTATGATGGAGCCAATAATAATAATTCTTCTGAGTATTTTTTCCTTCTGTGTTATAAGTTTGAAATCACTTTAATGCTCAGAGTGGCTTTTCTTCCTGTATTATCTGCTTGTTAGAGGTGATATAATACACATGACAGCACTGCTCATCCTGATACTCCAGATAGTGGTTCTTATTCTTCAGAGACACATGGGCTGGTGACTGTCAGTTCTTCCTGCTCAGCAGAGCAATTCTGCTTGTATCACACATGCACTAATCATTCTAATATATAGAAAATATTATATCCAGGGCAGCCATCAGGGAGGGACAGGGGGGAGAGTTGTAGGGGGCCCGAGGGTAAGGGGGGGCCTGACCACGCCACACTTACTTGATTAGCTGGGCCCCCCATCTTTCTGAGAGCTGCTGACATCGGGAAGGCATGGACGTTTAAGGGGCCCTGGCCACCAATTTTCTCATAATGGGGGGGGGCCCTGACCACCAATACCTTTTTATTTTTTATTAACATATGGGAACCCTAGCCACCAATATTTTTTTTGTTTTTTTACTGTGTGGTGGGGGGCGGACCTGAAGGTGGGGCTTGCGGTGGGTTCAGCGCAGGGGGCCCAGGAAATTTTGTCTATGGCCCTGCGGTCCTGATTATATCATGTTTGTTACCTACTTCTGTATGGGAACAGAGAGGCTAAATAGATGTGTGAGGTGAGGAAGAGGAGAAATAGTTGGAATAGTGTGGGCCCATGGACAAAGGTTTTCTTCTGGGCCCCTGGCATCCCAGTCCGACACTATGATCGGTGTTTATAGGCTGACAATCAAGCCCATGTGGCACTAGCCTAAGGCCATTCTTAAGCTGGCCATAGATGTTGAGATTTTTAAAAGATCAGATCCTCATCGTGAGACCACGATCTTCTCGGAACGATCGTACGAATTTCCCATCAACTAAAAAGACCAATTTGCCAGGAAAACAAAGGGGAGCTGCCTGGTTGGCCCTGCAAACATAGATACATTGCACTGGGACCAACAAAGATTTTTTGACTCGGCCGATCAATTTCCTGACAGATGTCGGCCGAAAAATCGTAAGATGTACAATCGTTCCATTCCCACTAACCGCACGATAATTTCGAAGGATTGGTCGGACTTCCCTACAATCGGTCGTTCAGCAAGAAGAATCGTCGCGTCTATGGGGAGCTTAACTGAAAACGAATTGATATTAAATTCCCAATCCTCTGCTTGGTGAGTTCTATTACTTTCCCACCTCCAGCCCATGAATTCTTTGTGTTTCTGCTCTACATACTCTGCTGGTTATTCATTAAGTGTCCCTTATCTCTGTTAAATAAAGAGCAACTTGATGATCACCCACCGTGCTCTGATAACTGCATTCTACCGCCAATGATATATATATATATATATATATATATATATATATATATATATATATATATATATATATATATATATTAGGGATGCACCAAATCCACTATTTTGGATTTGGCCGAACCCCCGAATCCTTCACAAAAGATTCGGCCGAATACCGAACCGAATCCGAACCCTAATTTGCATATGTAAATTAGGGGTGGGAAGGGGAAAACATTTTTTACTTCCTTGTTTTGTGACAAAACGTCACACAATTTCCCTCCCCGCCCCTAATTTGCATATGCAAATTAGGTTTCGGATTCGGTTCGGCCAGGCAGAAGGATTCGGCCGAATCCGAATCCTGCTGAAAAAGGCCGAATCCTGCCCGAATCCCGAACCGAATCCTGGATTCGGTGCATCCCTAATATATATATATATCTATATATATATAGATATATATATATATATATATATATATATATATATATATATATATATATATATATATATATAAAATGCAGGGATTGACAGCACTCCAAGGAAATACATTGGTGATCCAACGTTTCGGCTCCGCACAGAAGCCTTTCTTTCCCTGACGAAGGCTTCTGTGCGGAGCCGAAACGTTGGATCACCAATAAATCTCCACTTTCATTTGAATTATTGACTTGATGTATTTCCTTGGAGTGCTGTCAATCCCTGCATTTTGTCTAGATACTTCTCAGACTAGCACCCAGGTTTCTGCATACTAATGGTTGTGCATTCCATTCTGTTTGATATATATATATATATATATATATATATATATATATATATATATATATATATATATATATATATATATGTATATATATATAGTGGATATTTACATTTATTATCAGAATAAATTATCAGGAATTGGCCCCACAGGGAAGGATAAGCAGAGACAGTAACAATTCTACTGAGACATTTATAATTAGCACTTCTGTTACAGCACACTGTTGCCAAGCTGTACATTACACACTGTGTGACTATACATTGCATGCTGTTTAAAGGGTAACTAACCCCAGGTCCAGATTTGTGGAGAGGGCACCAAGGCCCAGGGGCGGCAGGACTTTAGGGGGCGGCATGCTGCCCAACCACACCCACATTGGTTCAGAAACACTGGGGATACAATAGTTCTTTAAATTTTCTGTGCACCAATCTCCATTGCTCTAGTCCCAATGATGAAAATTTGAGCGAATAAAAGGGAGGGGACAGGACGATGAACAACAGCGGGCCTAGGGGTGCCCGTTATGTAAATCCGGACCTGACTAACCCCCAGAAACTGTTTTTATATTTGCATAATTAAAGTAAACATAATTCTTCCAATATACAAGATTTGAAAATGTTCGAAAGTGTTGTTCCCTTTTAAATTCACTTTTAGTATGATGTAGAGAGGGATATTCTGAGACAATTTGCAATTGGTTTTCATTTTTTATTATTTGTGGTTTTTGAGTTATTTAGCTTTTTATTCAGCCGCTCTCCAGTTTGTTATTTCAGCCATCTGGTTGCTAGGATCCAAATTAACCTGGCGACCATGCGCTGATCTGAATAAGAGACTGGAATATGAATAGGAGAGGCCTGAATAGAAAGATGAGGAATAAAAAGAAGCAATAACAATAAATTTGTAGCTTTACAGAGCATTTGTTTTTTAGATGGGGTCAGCGACCCCCATTTGAAAGTTGCAAAGAGTCAGACGAAGAAGGGAAATAATTCAAAAACTATAAAATAAAAAAAAATGAAGACCTATTGAATTAGCCATTCTATAACATACTAAAAGTTAACAAAATAAACCACCCTTTAACAGATTTGTAAAGGAACGACTTACCTTTACAAGAGAAGCAGGATTTCCACTCTCTATGGTTATACTTTATTTCCCATGATGCCAGTTTACATAAAGCTTTCTAAGTCTAATTACTGGCGCAGACTGTAGGGTCGATTTATGAAACGCCAAAATTCATCTAAAAACAACCAATTTTCCAATATGCTGCTGTGATCATTGCCTATTAGACCCATTATTTCTTTACTTGCCAGTAGAGGGCGCTCTGCCATTAATTTAGACTTCTTTTGGAGCCGACTGTTAAATAAGAAGAATCAGGGGGCAATTTGAAAGCATTTGGATTTAGAGTCTTTACACCACTACCTCCGTGTCGTACAGAGCTCAGTATTTTTAGCAAATTGCCTAGCAACCTGTTATCACATATAATTTTATCTACAATTGTATAAGCACCTAGCTCTGCCCGTCCATTTTCCCAGAATGGTTTGATAGCTGCACAGTTTTAAAATAGGAAGAGAGTCCTAACCGTGAACCCCGGCTATACAAGCCGCAACAGTATATATATATATATATATATATATATAGAATTCCGGTTGTAGTTAACAGCGCACACTGGAATTATTTAAAAGGTTAATTTATTTATCAAATTTTAAAATTCACATGTATCATTGATACATGTGAATTTTAACATTTGATAAATAAATTAACCTTTTAAATAATTCCAGTGTGCGCTGTTATCTACAACCGGAATTCTACATAATTGACAAGACAGCAGCACCTGGTTTCTGTGAGTACCTGAAGGTGTGCGAGAGACCTTTTTCGTTTTATATATATATATATATATATATATATATATATATATATATATATATATATATATATATATATTATATATTTTATTTCCCCATGCTCAATGTATCATACTGATACATATTACAGGTATGGGACTTGTTATCCAGAATGCTTGGGTCCTGGTGTTTTCTGGATAATGGATCTTTCCATAATTTGGATCTTCATTAGGGATGCACCGAATCCAGGATTCGGTTTGGGATTCGGCCTTTTTCAGCAGGATTCGGATTCAGCCGAATCCTTCTGCCCGGCCGAACCGAATCCGAATTTGCCTATGCAAATTAGGGATGGGGAGGGAAATCACATGACTTTTCGTGACAAAACAAGGAACTACATTTTTCCCCCCTTCCCACCCCTAATTTGCATATGCAAATTAGGGTTCGGATTCGGTTCGGTATTCGGCCGAATCTTTCACAAAGGATTCGGGGGTTCGGCCGAATCCAAAATAGTGGATTCGGTGCATCCCTAATCTTCATGCCTTAAGTCTACTAGAAAATCATATAAACATGAAATAAAGCCAATAGGCTGGTTCTGCTTCCAATAAGGATTAATTATATCTTAGTTGGGATCAAGTACAAGCGACTGTTTTATTATTACACAGAAAAAGGAAATTATTTTTTAAAAGTCGAACTATTTGATGAAAACAGGGGTCTATGGGAGCTTTCTGTAAAACGAGTTTCCGGATAATGGATCCAATACCTGTAGTTGGGTTCAAAGAAAATTTCTGGGAATATTTATACTTTTTTAAATGTCATGATATTGATTGGAAACGTCTATAGAAAAGCTGCATATTTATATAAAGTCCTCCTGCTGCAGTTGCTGAATGCAAGTCGGTGCTAATACTGCAGGAATCACCGCTGAGGACAGAGGGATGTCAGTTTTTATAGTGAAGCATTAATCAGTGTATCATCCAAAAACAACACAGGTCAACACTCCCATATATTTCAAAGGTCACCTCTATGGGGTGTGGCTGGGGCATGATACAGATGTGGATTTTGAATGTGTAAAGGGGTTAGTCCCCTTTAAATTAACTGTTAGTATGATGTAGAGAGGGATATTCTGAGACAATTTGCAATTGTTTTTTATTTTTTATTATTTGTGTTTTTTGAGTTATTTAGCTTTTTATTCAGCAGTTCTCCAGTTTGTAATTTCAGCCATCTAGTTGCTAGGGTCCAAGTTACCCTAGCAACCATGCATTGATTTGAATAAGAGACTGGAATATGAATAGGAGAGGCCTGAACAGAAAGAGTAGCAATGAAAAGTAGCAATAATAAAAAAGTGTGTCGCCTTACAGAGCATTTGTTTTTTACATGGGGTCAGTGACCCCCATTTGAAAATTGGAAAGAGTCAGAAGACGAAGGCAAATAATTAAAAAAACTATAAAACATAATGAAGACCAATTGAAAAGTTGCTTAGAACTGACTATTCTAAAACATACTAAAAGTTAAATTAAAGGCAAAGAACCCCTTTTGCACAATCCTCCCAGTAGCACCTGCCAGTCTGGAGTTGTGGTTTTTGGCAAACTGTGCAAGTTATTGTAAATGTTTCTATTACGGAGTAATAGGCAAATTAATTTGCCAAGCATTGATTTGTGTTTCCCGGGATTGCCATCAGCGAATAAATTTGCGAAACTGCGACAAAAATCCGCCGTGACAAAAAAAAACTTGTTGGACATTATTCGGACACCCATTGACTTTTGGACAAAAATGGTCACGCGTATAAAAATTGTCACTTGCTTCAAAATTTACGCACATCCAAATTATTTTGACGCCCATTGACTTCAATGGATTTCGCTATTTATTTTAGTCGTTTCGCCACAGATTCACCCATTACTACTGAGTGTGAAAATTCCAATAAGAGCTGATTGACTAGGAACAAGCCAGGTACAGGTATGGGCACAAGCTGCAGAGAATCAGAGTCCAACTCCTTGTTGAAACTATCCAATGTAACGGAGGGAGAGAATCCCACAACTTCTTAAAATGAAACCTTCTTTTGTATAAATTCAAGGATATTCCCTTGTGTCCCCACAAAAAATTGCATTTATCTTATTGCCCATAAGCACCTCTTCTCCATTGTAATCCATCCCATTGTGACCATCCTTCCCTCATAACTACGGTCCTTCATTCCCTTTATTAATTTACTTGCCCTTTTCTGTACTCTCTCTCATTTCATAATTTGTAAAGGGCATTTACAATTGCCCTTTCTAATTTTAAGAAAAAAATCTAATACAGGTATGGGACCTGTTATCCAGAATGTTCGGGACCTGGGGTTTTCCAGATAACTGATCCTTCCGTAGTTTAAGAACCGAATACCTTAAGGGCCCTTACTCAGAGGCGTTTGAAGCTGCACTCCCTTGCGTTCCGGTTTTATGCGTTCAGCCACAGGGGAGCGCAGGAGTAGACACGCTGAATTCTTTTTAATGCGGCTGTACTCACACAGACTCATGTAAGCGCCGAACGCAGGTTGGGACGCAGAATGTTGCATTTTTCCTGCATTCGGCGCTTACATGCGTGTGTGTGAGTACAGCCGCATTAAAAAGAATTCAGCGTGTCTACTCCTGCGCTCCCATGTAGGCTGAACGCATAAAACCGGAACACAGGGTCCTTAGTCTACTAGAAAATCATATAAACATTAAATAAAGCCAATAGGCTGGTTTTGCTTCCAAGAAGGATTAATTATATCTTAGTTGGGACCAAGTATAAGCGACTGTTGTATTATTACACAGAAAAAGGAAATTTGGATTATTTAGATAAAATTGGGAGAAGGGCTTTCCGTAATTTGGAACTGGTTAAAAAAAATGGTTTTCGGATAACAGATCCCGTACCTGTAGTATAAATAGTGCTATTTCCCAGATGTCTGTATCCTGATATAAAATAGTTTCAGAGATCATTTTACCAGCTCAGTGTAGTTTTGTTTTCCTTTATTTACAAATAAAATATTTACAAATGAAATAATAGAAAGTGCTGTGTGTGTGTCATTTTCTAGCTGAATAAGTTTAGTGTCCTTGCGAGCCTCCCGCACAGGTAACCTGATCAGTAACGAGATCTCAAGTCTGAGCTTGGGGCGGCTTTTGCTGAAGGGCCTAAGGGGTACGGGGAGTTGCAATATTTCTAACATTGTCTCAATCGCAGACAGTTGATCTTTTTGCAACGTGTAAAAGAGACTGGTGTTTAATAGAGAGTCGCAGTTTCAGGCCCAGGCTCTGCAGATGCTCAGAACTGCAACATAATAATAAGATTTCTCTTTCTTACAAGACCTTTCTGAAATGTGATAAGTGAATATTCTCTGCTGTGGGTAATGAAACAGGTAACGTAACCTCCTGGTGCCCTGGAAAACATATTCTGCGCACCACTACATACAAACAGATAGGGTTTCATCGTCCTGAAAAGGGAAAGTAGCTGCAAGAAAGCACAAGAGGAAAAGGTGATTGCAGATGGGGTTATACAAAGAACAAATAAATAAAAAGGGGAAATGGGTGCTCCGGGGTTTATACAAGAAACTATAGAAGCACAAGTGGGTGCTCACCGACCTCATCAACCGCAATGCACATTAATCACAAAGCTTACGTTTTATCAAAGGGATGGTTCACCTTTCAGTTAACTTTTAGGGGCTGATTCACTAAATTCGAGTGAAGGATTCGAAGTAAAAAAAACTTCGAACTTTCGAAGTATTTTTTGGGCTACTTCGACCATCGAATGGGCTACTTCGACCTTCGAATCGAAGGATTCGAAGTAAAAATCGTTCGACTATTCGATAGTCGAAGTACTGTCTCTTTAAAAAAAACTTCAACCCCCTACTTCGGCAGCTAAAAGCTACCGAAGTCAATGTTAGCCTATGGGGAAGGTCCCCATAGGCTTGCCTAACTTTTTTTGATCAAAGGATATTCCTTCGATCGTAGGATTTAAATCCTTCGAATCGTTCGATTCAAAGGATTTAATCATTCGATCGAAGAAATAATCCTTCGATCGTACGATCGTAGCATTTGCGCTAAATCCTTCGACTTCGATATTCGAAGTCGAAGGATTTCAATTCCTAGTCAAATTTCGAGGGTTAATTAACCCTCGATATTCGACCCTTAATGAATCAGCCCCTTAGTATGTTATAGAATGGCTACTTCTAAGAAACTTTTCAATTGGTCTTAATTTTTTCTTTTTTATTTAGTTTTTGAATTATTTCCCTTCTTTTTCTGACTCTTTCCAACTTTCAAATGGGGGTCACTGACCCCCTCTAAAAACAAAGGCTCTATAAGGCTACAAAATGTAATGTTATTGCTAGTTTTTTTATTACTCATCTTTCTAATCAGGCCTCTCCTATTTATATTCCAGTCTCTTATTCAAATCAGTGCAGGGTTGCTAGGGGAATTTAGACCTGAGCAACCAGATGGCTGAAATTACAAACTGGAGAACTGCTGAATAAAAAGCTAAATAACTTCAAAACCACAGATAATAAAAACTGAAAACTGATTGCAAATTGTCTCAGAATATCCCGCTCTACATCATACTAACAGTTGAACAACCCCTTTCATATTTTATATGATTTATTTCTATTCAGATCGTCTCCTGCTCAGCAAAACATAAAATAAAATGTAATAAAAGTTAATCTTATATATCGCTGTCTACATAAAATACTTCTCCCCTAATGACCAAAGAGAGGGAGAGAGTAACTAAACGACATGTCCTCTACACGCACCCAGACCCAGCTGTAGCCTAGAAGGAGGGCCCCATGGAGGAAGCCTAGGGGCCCCACATGTCATTAATCTGCCACTGAATTATAGTGCTCACAGAACATTCCATTGCTTCATGTATACTTGTATCCAGGGAAGTAACTACAAAAGAAGCAGACCCAGTGGCTGCAGGGGGGCACAGGAGGTAAAGGGGGTCCCATGAGGTCCTATTTATATTGATATAACAGGACCACCTCTGGATATGTTGGATGCCCTAAAATTAATTTGCTGTGGGGCCCAATAACATCTAGTTAAACCAATGCATATAGCCATATGCAGCGACCGCTGACCCAGCCCCCCATGCCTACCGTACCTTCTTTTACTTTCAACTGCGCCGGGGCCAGGGAAGGAGGTCGGAAGTGGCTTCCACACAAGGCCTGGGTCTGGACTGGTGTGGCCCGCAAGGGCCGGGGCCCACCGGTTGTTTTCCAAGTCAGGCACTGATTATCTCTCTATGACCACTAGAGGTGCTATTGTTACTTTGCCCTAATGAGAATGTTTCCGCCAAGGCCTGCAGGCTGCAACTGGGCCTGGACAAAACCACAGCAGGTTTAGGGTCAGGGCACACAGGCAGATTATAGTCGTCCGGCTACAAATCTCCGCTTCTTAGGGGCGACTAATCTCCCCGAACTGCCTACCCTGCCTTCGATTCGTTTTCTGAAGTTGCCCAAAGTTTCCTCAACTTCAGGCGACTTCGAAAAACAAAGTCGCAATTCGTCACCCTGAAGAAGAGATTTGTAGCCGGGCGACTAATCTCCCCGAATCTGCCTGTGTGCCCTGACCCTTAAGGTGGCCATACACGGACAGATCCGCTTGTTTGGCGATGTCGTCAAACGAGTGGATCTCTCCCCGATATGCCCACCTTGAGGTGGGCAATATCGGGCTGATCCAATCGTGGGCCCTAGGGCCCAACGATCGGATCCTAACAAATGGTAATAGGCGGTCGGATTGCGGGACCGCATCAACGAACAGATGCGGCAGGATTTTTAGTCCCATCCGAACGAGATATGGCCGACTTTTGGCCAGATCTCGATCAGGGAAGCCCGTCGGGGGGCCCCATACACGGGCCAATAAGATGCCGACTCGGCCTGTCAGCAGCTTTTATCGGCCCATGTATGGCCACCTTTAGACACAGCTTGTAGTCCTAATGTAGCTAAAGGCTGATGGGGGATTGTGGGACTTGTAGTAACCAGATCTACGTAAAGCTGCTAATAAATAAGTCTAGAAGCAGTCTATAAACACTGGCCCAGTACTTTGTGGGAAAATCTATGGAATCTGTGTTTTATGTCCAGCAATTAAATACTCTGAGTTCTTAAACAGATTGTGATACTTTTTTATTTGCCAAATCTCATTATAAAGTCCATTAGAGGCAATTAGGGGGGATAATTAGATGCAAGTTAAGTGGTAAATAGCCGGGAGTTATCACTGTACCATTGACAGTAGTTTGAATCATCTGCTGTTAGTTACAGCTTGTTAGTGATGTCCCTTTGTATGTTCTGTTAGTGATCTAATGGCTCTAACACACGGCCATTTTAACCTGCGCTTTCCTGTAGTGGCCTTTTGGCACAACTGACCACATGGGAAAGCAGGAGTTAAAGGGGTGGTTCACTTTTATTAACATTTAGTATGGCTAATTCTAAGCAGCTTTTCAATTGGCTTTCATTTTTTTTCTATGATTTTTTAACTATTTGAATGTCTTCTGACGTTTTCCAGCTTTCAAATTGGGGTCACTGACCCCATCTTAAAAATGAACGCTCTGTAATCTACTTTCATTGGTACTTTTTTTTTAGTCCTCTTTCTATTCAGGCCTTTCCTATTCATATTCAGTCTCAAATAAATGCCTGCAAACTGGAGAGCTGCTGAATAAAAAGCTAAATAACTCAAAAACCACAAATGATAAAAAAATAAAAACCAATTGCAAATTGTCTCAGAATATCACATCTCTACATCATACGAACAGTTAATTTAAAGGTGGACAACCTTTCAGGCCTATTTTAATATTTAGTAGGGGTTCCCCTGAAAAAAACACAAGACAAGGATCTCAGGTTAACGAGCGCTGCTAATTTGTTGAAGGTTAATTGGCTGATTGTCTTTTCATGAGAGAATCTCTTAGAACAATAAACACCTTTTGTTCTTCAGGACTAACCTTGGGGGATTCCTATGAGTGGGGATAAAGCGAGCGGCTGAATGTGAATGTAATAAGGGGACAATTATCCCCAGCAAACTGAATACAAGGACAAGATCTTCTGGGATTGTGTAATGTTATATGTCAGTGATTCCCCTCGTTAGCAATGGATGAGGCCGAGACTGGAAGTTGCATCTCGTGTAAAGACTGATAACTTTGAATTCATTAGAGGGAAATAATAATGACAGCATGCCAGAAGCTAATTAATTTCTCTAGCTGTGTGTGCGGGGGGAGAAATGTTATGTTATCAAATTGTGCTCTATTTGGAAATTGTGTACCTTATGACTGAAACTATAAATAAGATGTGAACTACAGATATGGGACCTGTTATCCAGAATACTCGGGACCTGGGGTTTTCCTGATAAGGGATCATTCCTGTAATTTGGATCTCCATACCTTAAGTCTACTAGAAAATCATGTAAACATGAAATAAAGCCAATAGGCTGGTTTTGCCTCCAATAAGGATTAATTATATCTTAGCTGGGATCAAGTACATGTTACTGTTTTATTATTATCATTAATTAAAAGAAAATCGGTTTTAAAAACTTGGATAGAATGGAGTCTATGGGAAACAGCCTTTCTGTAATTCAGAGGTTTCTGGATAACGGATCCCATACCTGTACTGAACATTTGTGGAGCTGGAAATACTGTCCCACAAGGGGGACAAGTGTCCCGGGCCTGAAGGGGGGCCCCGGCAGTGCTGCATTTTTGAAAGAGCCGGCCCCCCTTACGAGCACCCGAGCCGTGCGGCAATTTCCCAGGTTGTAGAATGCGGAAGTGCCGAAAAGCCGAACAGCCAAAGCCGAAGTCCTGAAGCGGCGAAAAGACACAAAGTCACGAAAGGAGCCGAAATTAAAGTCCTGAAGTGGCGAAAAGACCCTAAGTCACGAACGGAGGCAAAGTTGAAGTCCTGAAGTCTTGAGTTCAATTCTACTGAACACCAGTTTGTGTTTTTTTTTTTTTAATCCCCTGGCCACCAATGTAAAAAAATTAAAAAAACTTTTGGGGACCCAATTTTTTTTTTACTTGTAAGGGGGGCCCTGGCACCAATTTTTTTTAAAGAAAACATTTTTTTCTTGTTTTTACATTTTTTGGGGGCCCCATTTTTTTTTAACTTGTAAGGGGACTCCTGCCACCAATTTTTTTTTAATTTAAAACATTTTTTTTTACATTTATTTTTGAGGCCCCAATTTTTTTTTACTTATACGGGGGCCCTGACCATCAATAGCTTTTTATAACTTGTGTGTGTGTGGGGGGGTTACTTTTTTAGGAGCTGATGTCTGTGTGGTCCCGTGATTTCTAATGGCGGCCCTGCATCCAGTCAAATCAAGGTTTCCTCCTGAGCACAGAAGCCCATAAAGCAATGTAGGGGACTGTAAAAACTTGGAAGCCCTATCTTGTGTAGTTCTTAGACCCCCTCATGACAGGCTAAAGTAAATGGCAAATACGGTGGGAGTGAATGGGAATATAAACATGGAAGGAGGAGAGAAAAAGAGAGAATGGAAAGGAGAAGGGGTGGGTGACAGAATAAGGGTAAGAGCACACGCTTAGATTCAGGGATATTTAGTCGCATGGCAACAAATCACCTCTTCTTTAGGTGACTAATCTCCCAGAAAAGACTTCCTGCCAGCTAGAATCTAAATTGCCACCACTTGGAGTGCTTCATTTTACAAAAACTTCAGGTGACTTCGGAAAACAAAGCTATCCGAGTGCCATCCCACCGGTGATTTAGATTCTAGCTGGCGGGAAGGCTTTTCGGGGAGATAAGTCGCCCAAAGAAGAGGCGATTTGTAACTGGGCAACTAAGTCTCCCCAAATCTTCGTTTTTGTCTCTGCCTTAAGAGGGGGGAGAAGGACAGATTTTCGGGAGACCAACGGTTGATCTGAAATATAGAAGGATGGAAAAAGTTATGATGTTAGAGAGACCAAGGGGGAGAACAGAAAGTAAGTAAACCAATTCAATATGAGGAGGTATTAGGCCATACACGGGCCGATAAAAGCTGCCGACAGACCCCCGATCGGATGGGACGAAAAATCCCATCAGATCTTGGCCGCATCTATTCGTTGATTCGGTCCCGTGATCTGACCGCTCATTGCTGTTCGTTAGGATCCGATCGTTGGGCCCTAGGCCCATGGACGGATCAGCCCGATATTGCCTACCTCAAGGTGGGCATATCGGGGAGAGATCCGCTCGTTTAGCTACATCGCCAAACGAGCGGATCTCTCAGTGTATTGCTATCTTTAGAAGAGTAAAGCTGGCCATAGACACAAAGATACTATAGTACAAAACGGCGCTCCGTACAATTTTAAGACCGTGTGTGGAATGTCCTGACATTTTACGTACCATGGCAATTGGTTGTTCATTCGATTGGACAGGTTAAAACATTTACAGTCTATCGGCTACCAATGATATCTCTGCATGTTTTGCCTGCCCGATGATATCAATAGGAGATTGTCACTACTATTTGTCAGACATACTGAAACTTTCCTTCTATTGCTGTTTGTCAATTAATGGCCTGAACATTGTGTGATTTCTCTGGACTACTTAATTTAATCTGAATGGTTCGTTGCAGGTCAGAAGTTTGGCACGGACGTTCGTTCCTCAGACAGGCTATAATCTGCACGTCTATGGTCAGTTTAAGAGAAGCCAAAAGACAGAAGTTGGGTCAAAGATTTGCCCTTGGTCTAAGGCTTTCTGTGAACTCAACCGGCCAATTCTTTCTATTAGAAAATTACTGCTTCTATATATTCAGAGAACTGAGTATTGTACGGGGACGTTTGCCTAGGGCTATACTGTAGCACTGTGTACTGTAAGGAAAAATATTCTAAATGCTTTAAACTCTCTGCTCTGTGTCCATTCAGGCAACAATTCCATAGATTTTCTCTTGTAAAGAGCCATTTCCACATTCACTCATTGATGGAGTGTAAAAGCTTGAGGAGCTCCGAGTCATTCAGGATAAGGATCTCCTAGCAACGGGCCGGGCTGAGCGAAGAGCCTTCAGGGTGCCGTGGGCAAACACAAAGGCTTTTTGTCACCCAGTCTGGCTCAGAACAACTTCTTTAGAGTCATGTACTGTAGATGCCTCCGTCGGGGCTGACGGAATGTTCCAGGTATAGTTAGGCCAGTGCAAATGAACCGGCCACAAAGGAGACTGAACAAAGGGTTCCATTTAGTTCAGAATAAAAAAGTGTCCTCAACTTCAGCTGCCGAGGGTAACTCCTTTTCTTTAGCCATTCCTCCATTCCAAGACTTGTTTAGTAGCTCTAATACACAGGATGGCAGTTTCTCACATCCCTAACTGGACCTTCACCAGTTGTCTTGAGCCCAGTGAAAAATACTTTATTTATTTATGGTAGGGTTGTGCAAGCTGCGGCCTTGTTGGAGCACCCAGAAGAAAACATATTCTATCTGTGTTGATTTCTTATAACTATCTTGCTCTGCCCTAACTTAGTTACTTCTTATATTCAAGACTCCATGAACAGGTAGTGGCAACAGGTAATTTACACAAATGTATTACTCATGGATACTTTCTGATCCTTTGTTAGTCAACTTTATGAATCGAGTCGCCTTGCCTGCCTTTGGTGCACAATCCCCATTGAAGGCGAATCTCACAGCTGGTCTTACGCTCCAAATATATCTCTATCCCTGAGCCTGACCTTGAGTCCCTAACCTGGTGGCCTTGTCACGGCAGGGTGCTAACTCTTCAATAAACTCCTTGTTGGAGCCTTAGCTGCTCACTAACTTTTCTGAACCTGTCACTCATATAGTGACCTATTACAGTTTCTGATCTGACACTTGCTTGCTGTACTTGCTATACTGAGGCTTACCTCCACCTCAGGGCCTCTCAGCCACACACCACCTCCAGTGTCAGGGCTCACCAAGGCTGCCATATCAGGGCCTTCGCCCGCCCCTCAAGGCCCTCCCCAGTCGAAGGGACCCCTCTGCCCCTCCCTCACCAGCACTTACCTGCTGCGCATCCTCTTTATGCGATCGGGCGGGGAAGGACAGGTCAGGAGTGCCGCCTCGGTGGAGTGGGTCTGGGCCAGGGGGCCCTATGAGGGTTGGGGCCCGGTGTCCCGACAGCCGAGTCCGACGCTGAGCAAGTGGATGTACTAGAAAAGAGAGAACACATGGCTACATCCATTTTTATAACCTCTGGGACTACTTCTCCTCCTCTCTGGGAAAAAGAACCCAGTCTAGCTTGCTAAAACATTCCCTGGGGCCTAGGAAAACCTTACGCTCCTACACTTAATTAACCAATATTGGGTGCTATTTTACTGATGGCAACTTACATTGGGAGAGGCTATATCTCAGCCCGTAGCTGGGACTAGAACAGCTTGCAGGGGTGGGAAAGGAGTCTGTAAGTCATGCAGTGGATGGTACTTCAACTCTCTGATGGCATTTTACAAGGAAAGAGGTGGGAAGTGTTTAACTTAAGCAGTGGGTGGGACTGGGACCAGAAATCTCTAATGGCATCTTGCAGATGAGGCAGGGAGTCTTTGACTCAAGCAGTGGGTGGGGCTAGAACAGTCTAATGGCATTTTGCAGGTGAGGCAGGGAGTCTTTGACTCAAGCAGTGTGTGAGACTAGACACTATAATGGAAGTCTATGGGAGATGGTTTTCCTATAATTTGGAGCTTTCTGGATAATGGTTTTCCGGATATTGGATTCCATACCAGTAGTTGCTTTCACAATGAGCAAAACTGGCAACATGTCTGCTGGGCTATAAATAGGCTTCCCCCATCCCTTACTATGTATATAAACATGCATGTAAAGAGTTTCCTCTGCTCACAATCAGTGATTCGATGGATATAAACGAGGCAGAATTAATTTACGCTCATTTCAAATAAATTGTCACTTATTGAGGGAGTGAACCACATGCAGTACCGCTTTTTACCAGTTATCCTTTCAATAGAAAGCTGTGGAATAGCACCACTACCTGATGCTGATCAGCTGAAGCCGTTACACGATGGGACACATTTACTAAGCTCGAGTGAAGGATTAGAATAAAAAATAAGAATTTCGAAGGTTTTTTGGCTACTTCGACCATCGAATTGGCTACCTTGACCTTCGACTACGACTTTGAATCGAAAGATTCGAACAAAAAATCGTTCGACTATTCGACCATTTGATAGTCGAAGTACTGTCTCTTTAAAAAAAACTTTTGACTACCTACTTCGCCACCTAAAACCTACCGAGCACCAATGTTAGCCTATGGGGAAGGTCCCCATAAGCTTTCCTTGTTTTTTTTCATCGAAGGAAAAGCGTTCGATGGATTAAAATCCTTCGAATCGTTCGATTCAAAGGATTTAATTGTTCGATCGAACAATTTTCCTTCGATCCTTCGATCAAACTATTTGCTGTAAATCCTTCGACTTCGATATTCGAAGGATTTTACTTCGATGGTCGAATATCGAGGGTTAATTAACCCATGGTATTCGACCCTTAGTAAATGGGCCTCCTAGTGTACCCGTAGTGCTGTATGTTCTGCCCTCCAGATAAGCTTTATTTTGTGATGTTTATAGAGCGGCCGAGTTCCTTTCCTGTTAATGTTTCACAGCGAGGCCTGACTATGTACAGAATGTAGCAGCCCTGTCAGTATAAGCTTGCAACATCTGCTGCACAGTCACATATTATCAGTAAAGGTTAACCTGTATGAAGGTAACCCACAGCTTGTGGAAGCCAAATATTGACTTAGAAGGAAAGGCAGAAAGCAAATGCTCTGAGCAGTACTGACTGGCAGCAAGAACAGTATTATATATATTTGCTCGGCTCCCTCTGTAATCTTGAAAGACGGGAAGAGACACATTAAAGCCAATCCCTGGACTTCACTGTTTGGATGGAACAATGTCCCATTATTTTCTTTTTGCTTTGTCTGTGACTACTTCTACTTTGCAATATCACAGCAGTCTTGCTTTATGGCAAGGTTACTAAATACTCAGTACTGCAGCATGAAAGTAATAGGGGCAATTTGTTGCCTATGTAAAGGTGGCCATACACGGGCCGATAAAAGCTGCCGACAGACCGTGTCGGCAGCTTATTGGCCCGTGTATGGGGGCCCCCGACGGGCTTCCCCGATCGAGATCTGGCCGATCTCGATCGGATGGGGTTAAAAATCCCGTCGGATCGCGGCCGCATCTGTTTGTTGATGCGGTCCCGCGATCCGACCGCCCGTTTGTGAGAGCTAGGATCCGATCGTTGGGCCCTAGGGCCCACGATCGGATCTGCCCGATATTGCCCACCTTGAAGGTGGGCATATCGGAGGGAGATCCGCTCGTTTGGCGACATCGCCAAACGAGCGGATCTATCCGTGTATGGCCACCTTAAGAGAACCTTAAACTGTCAAAATATGAGAAGGATTGGTGCACAGTGCCAATAAGTGAACCATTATTAATCAAAAAGCAAAATATCCAAAGCAATTAATGAAAAGAGAAAATACTCACAGTTCACCCCGGTCCACGGGTGCAAAAGACCAAAACACAAAAAGTTGTGAGTCTTCTCCAAAAAGTAAAGACCAAGGTTATAAGTAAAAATTCAAATAATTTATTAGGACATACAGATAACCGCCTTGCGCGTTTAATGCCTACTGGTTAATTTACGCGTAGGCTACATGAGCACACCCCTGAACATCTCTTTTAAAGGGGTTGTGACCAATCGCAAGCAGTGTAAACTCAACCAATTAAAAATGAAAGACAATTAACAGCACATGAGTTTCTTTACATATAAAGCTAATCCAATTTTACACTCACTTAGTAAGTGCCCCATTAGGCACAAAACGCGTTAGGTGGTTATCTGTATGTCTTTAATTTTTGGAGAAAACTCACAACTTCTTGCTGTTTAGAACTTTAAACTGGTCAAACACTGAGATCCACTTGTCTGGTGAGGTCCAATTGCAGCTGGTCTGATCATAGTGCCGACCTAAAGGGACCTGTTTGGATACAACAACATTAAACTGCCCGACTGTGGTCCTTGCCCAATGGGATTTTCAAACATAGAGATCTGCTCGAGTTTCTGCCAGTGACGAGCAAACATATTTAGGCAGATCCAATACACAGGCTAATAAACTGCCAACTTGGTCTGGAAGCAAATGCCCTGTATAGACAACTTAGAGGAGAACTAAAGCCTAACTAAAGAAGTAGCTGGAAATGTTGTACATGATGTTTTGTGCTTCTGTACCAGCCCAAGGCAACCACAGCCCTTTAGCAGTAAAGATCTGTGTCTCCAAAGATGCCCCAGTAGCTCCCCATCTTCTTTTCTGCTGATTCACTGCCCATGCTCTGTGCTGCTGTCACTTACTGAGCTTAGGGACCCACTCACAATATACAGTACACATAGAATAGAAATGTCACAATATAAGACTGATTAGTAATTAATACACATAATTACTACATGGCAGCACAGAAACCAGTGCAATTAGCATCAGAATTGAATAATCAGCAAACCTGTAGCATCAGCTTATATTACAGCCAGGGAAGCTCATTTTCTGCTGGATAATTAGTGACGAGCCCTAAGCTTAGCTTCTCAACAGCCAATCAGAGCCCACTGAGCATGTGAGTGTCACAGACACTTTCCAAGATGGTGACCCCCTGTGACAAGTTTGAAGTCCTGGATCATTACAACGGGTAAGGGACCTGTTATCCAGAATGCTCGGGACCTGATGTTTCTTTCTATAATTTGGATCTTCATACCTTAAGTTTACTAGAAAATCATATAAACATTAAATATTACAAGCTACTGTTTTATTATTATACAGATTTGGATTAATCGGATAAAATGGAGTCTATGGGAGACGGCCTTTCTGTAATTTGTAGCTTTCTGGATAACAGATTTCCGGATAACGGATCCCATACCTGTACTGTAAAGATTCTGAACATTTAGGCTGGTTCAGTATATAAATATTAGGGATGCAGCGAATCCACTTTTTTGGATTCGGCCGAACCCCTGAATCCTTTGCAAAAGATTCGGTTGAATACCGAACCAAATCTGAACCCTAATTTGCATCTGCAAATCAGTGACGGGAAGGTTTTTGTTTTGTGAAAAAAGTCACATGATTTTAAGGATTCGGTTCAGCCGGGCACAAGGATTAGGCCGAATCCGAATCCTGCTGAAAAAGGCCGAATCCTGGCCGAATACCAAACCGAATCCTGGATTCGGTGCATCCCTAATAAATATTAATTGCCAGATTCTAGCCAGCGGGAAGGCAGTTCAGGAAGATTAGTCGCCCGAAGAAGAGGCGATTTGTCACTGGGCCACTGAATCTCCCCGTGTGTCTCTGCCCTTATAGGGTTTAGATCTCTGGCAGAACAAACAAACTCACTGAACACATAAAATGGATAAATATCAGCCTCATGTACAAGACCAATAGGTTTATAACTATGATAACATTGTTCCCCGGGGGGGTGGGGGCCCTGCAGCGGCAGCCCCAGCGGGCCCTTGGATGCTGTGTATAGTAAGGCAAGATGGGACTCAGTAACAAGTTATATCAGAGATGTCCAAAAAGTGCCTGTTAAACTGCAACTGCCAGAATTTCTCCTCTAGCGGCTGAACTGTCAGAGGATTCTGGGAGCTGCGGTTCAACAAAAGCTGCATTATTAATAATGTGGTATTTTGTTTTGGGTCTTCCATCACTAAGGACGTTTATGCCTCTTGGGGTGACCTTGTGAAATAATTGCCCCCCTTGCTTTCTCTCTTTGCAGAAGGAATACTCGCTGCATTCCAAGTTCCATAATGACAATAGGAAACACATAATGAATGGATCGGGTAAGTGAGCACATTTGATAGAAAAATCTGATAATTGCTGTCAGTAGGTGCTGCTGAGCGAAGTGCGTGGGTAGAGGCAACGCATGCGCCAAATGTGCCTGCAATATGCTGGAATTACCCAGAGACAGTCCTGCTCCTCACAATCACACACAATCCTGCTCCTCACAATCACACACACACACAGTCCTGCTCCTCACAATCACACACATACAGTCCTGCTCCTCACAATCACACACACACAGTCCTGCTCCTCACAATCACACACATACAGTCCTGCTCCTCACAATCACACACACACAGTCCTGCTCCTCACGATCACACACAATCCTGCTCCTCACAATCACACACAATCCTGTTCCTCACAATCACACACAATCCTGTTCCTCACAATCACACACACACACAATCCTGTTCCTCACAATCACACACAATCCTGTTCCTCACAATCACACACACAGTCCTGCTTCTCACAATCACACACACACAGTCCGGCTCCTCGCAATCACACACACAGTCCTGTTCCTCACAATCACACACAGACAATCCTGCGCCTCACACACACACAATCCTGCTCCTCACAATCACACACACACACAATCCTGCTCCTCACAATCACACACACAATCCTGCGCCTCACACACACATGCACAATCCTGCTCCTCCTAATCACACACAATCACACACACACAATCCTGCGCCTCACACACACATGCACAATCCTGCTCCTCCTAATCACACACAATCACACACACACAATCCTGCTCCTCCTAATCACACACACACAATCCTGCTCCTCCCAATCACACACACAATCACACACACAATCCTGCGCCTCACACACACAATCCTGCTCCTCCCAATCACACACACATATACACAATCACACACAATCACACACACACAATCACACACACACTATTCTACACAGGAAATTCAGATGACATGAAAATTCTGAAAATGTGACTGCAGAGCACATGAAACCACTTTCCCTATACATTTATATTATAATATACATGAAAGCAGTGTCTGTCATGCTCTTTATGCTCTCTGCACTGCTAGATCTGACTCCTTAAATAATGTAGCAAAGAACAGGCACTTAGGAGAACTGATACTTTGTTTCAAGGGTTGCTTGAAAGGGACTGACAGATACAGTTTAGGACTGGGACAACAGGGGCCCACCCAAAAACCTTAGGCCCACTCTCAGTACTATTATTCTTCCTCTCCTCACTCAACCTCTAGTCTCCTAGTCTCTTTTCTATTGTCTATTTAATCTCTTCTTTCTCATAGAAATAGAGAATGGCCATGAAATAGGCCAAATGTTTAGCAGCATGAGGGACCACTGACATCTGGGCCCACCGGGACTTTTCCTGGTATCCCAGTGGGCCAGTCCAACAATTGACAGATACACAATTATGTTTACAAATAACTTTAACACCAGTCAAAGATGTGTAATGATTGTATTGAGGGATAGTGCTTTGATTTTTTTTTTTGTCTATTTTTGGGTGGAGATCCTGTATAACAGCTTTATAGCAAAGGATAAAATGTGTTTGTCATGCAATAAATTCCATACATTACTATATTTATGTTTAAGGTGAAAGAAAAGCCCATCCGTGACCTGGTGTTATTGTATCATTGTGTGGCATAGGGCAGCTTAATAATTTAGTTGTTCCATTGACAGGACCAGATAGTTTTTTTTCCTTTCAAACCTCTGTATTTAAGTATTAAAATCAGTCCAGATATACAGACTCTGTGGCTAAGACTAGAAGTCGGGTTGTTATTCCCATTAGGAGGACGCAGCAACCCGAAGTGCCATCCCCAGGGTATTCTTTAGGGTCGGTGTTTAAAGGGGATCTATCAGCACCTTCCCTGCTGCAGGGATCCAGTGTTCAGACAGGGCAAGGGGTGGGCTCACTAGTGCAAATAACATTCACTAGTGCAATAACATTAGTAGCACTAAAAGAGCCAGAATGGACATTCATCTCATACATTTCCGCGGGGCCCCGCTAAAGTGGCACCGGGGGCAAAGTTCTCATCTTGCCTCACTGCACAAACAGCACTGGTCAGTAAATCACTTGGAGAGTCACATTGGGCCTGGTTCTTTTGTTAGATGATTAGAGTACATGAATAAAACTGATTTAAATAGAATAATGTTCTGATGGATTTGCTAGGCCAAGGTAAAATGTTATTTATATAGAGTGCACCCTAATTAGCCTGCAGCATGTCCCCATCAGAAATCACAGTGCTGGTGTACACTTTTCATGGTACACCAGAATATCCCGTGTATTAGAGATCCTAAGAATTTCAGTCTCCGAACTTGCTAAACCACCCCATTCTCATGCACCCTATAGCACTTGCACCACCATATACTCATGCACTCTATAGCACTGGCACCACCCCATACTCATGCACTCTATAGCACTGGCATCACCCCATACTCATGGGCCCTACAGCACTGGCACCACCCCATACTCATGCACTCTATAGCACTGGCACCACTTCATACTCATGGGCCCTACAGCACTGGCACCACCCCATACTCATGCACTCTATAACACTGGCACCACCCCATACTCATGGGCCCTACAGCACTGGCACCACCCCAAACTCATGCACTCTATAGCACTGGCACCACTCCATACTCATGGGCCCTACAGCACTGGCACCACCCCATACTTATGCACCCTATAGCACTGGCACCACTCCATACTCATGGGCCCTACAGCACTGGCACCACCCCATACTCATGCACCCTATAGCACTGGCACCACCCCATTCTCCTGCATCCTACAGAACTGGCACCACCCCATTCTCATGCACTCTATAGCACTGGCACCACTTCATACTCATGGGCCCTACAGAACTGGCACTACTCCATTCTCATGTACCCTATAGCACTGGACCACCCCATTCTTATAGGCCATACAGCACTTGCACCACCCCATACTCATGCACCATACAGCACTGGCCAGAGAAATCTGCCCAAAGTGCATGCAACGCGCATGTGTATAATACCAGAATGTGGTGCCTGGGTGATGCTGCAAGGATAGAATAAGACAGTAAGAACTGGAGCAATTCTCTTGATATTACATACAGCTGGTGTAGCATGAGAAGTCTATGCCAACTCTGTTCTGTGTCCTTCCAAATTTTTTCTTCTTGCTGCATCCCAATTTGACTAATTCTGCATTCTAGTGGGGAATTTATATTCATCTTAAATTATTACTGAAATATACGTGCTAAAGCTTCATTACAGTATTTCCAGAAAATTCTAATCTGGGTCAGGTTGGCTTTATCTGCTACTGAAAGTGACACTTCATTTCTGTCCTCTGCACATTGACACTAAAAATCTAAAATATCTAATGAGGCCAGGAGCCAGCAGACCTCATTTCTTAAGAAAACTGCTAATATTGGCATCTCTATTAAATGTGAAATAATGAGACTGACAGGGTGCTGCACAACAGGGCTTGCCAAACCCCAGGCTGGAGACCAAGCCATGAATTTAGGGACTAAAATTGAAAATTATCTTTATTTTTAGCCACCAATTTGTGCTTTGTTCCATGCACTGCTGTAATAATTTACTAATTATTCATATTGAGTTTTTTCGGTATTTGGTATAAGATTGCTGAAAGTACCAGGTAATATCTCTGCTGGGACCTTTCCAATATTCCTTGTAAGATTATTTATTTTTAGGATTATCAATGACAGCGGAGATTAGAACTACCCATTTTACTACTGGTTTAAGACAGTGCAGTGCTCAGTTCACAAGTTGTTGTGGGTGCTGAAAGTTCAAAAACAACTGACCACATGTTGGGAAACACTGATTTATTAGAGCCATCATGTGTCCATCTTGGCTTAATAGTGCCAATAAATGACCTGCTGATGCAATGCTGTCCTACTGCCTCAATCTTGCCCTGCTGTCTCCATCTTGCCCTGCTGTCTCCATCTTGCCCTGCTGTCTCCATCGTGTCCTGCTGTCTCCATCGTGTCCTACTGTCCCAATCATGTCCTACTGTCTCCATCTGGTTCTACTGTCTCCATCTTGCCCTACTGACGCCATTGTGTCCTACTGTCCCCATCTTATCCTACTGTCTCCATCGTGTCCTACTGTCCCCATCTGGGTCTTCTGTCTCCACCTTGTCCTACTGTCTCCTTCTTGTCCTACTGTCTCCATCTTGCCCTTCTGTCCCCATCTGGTTCTCCTATCCCCATCTCGTTCTACTGTCTCCATCTTGTCCTACTGTCCCCATCTTGCCCTTCTGTCTCCATCTTGTCCTACTGTCTCCATCTTGTCCTACTGTCTCCATCTTGCCCTTCTTTCTCCATCTTGTCCTACTGTTCCCATCTGGTTCAACTGTCCCCATCTGGTTCAACTGTCCCCATCTTTTCCTACTGTCCCCATCTTGTCCTACTGTCCCCATCTTGTCCTACTGTGTCCTACTGTCCCCATCTTGTTCTACTGTCTCCATCTTGTCCTACTGTCCCCATCTGGTTCTACTGTCTCCATCCTGCCCTAATGGCTCTGTCTTGCCCTACTGTAACTATACAGCCTTTCCCTTGTCATCTTCCATATTCCCTTCCTTGCTCTTGCCCTACTGTTACATTTTTTTCAATCGTGTTCTGCTGTCCCCATCTTGTTTTGTTGATGCCATCTTGGCCTGCTATTGCAATCCTTCCCTACTGCCTTAATGCCTACTATCCCCACCTTGCCCAACTGTCTCCATCTTGTCCCTCTACGGACATTCCTACCGTTGCCGTTCAGTATCCATCTTGCTTTGCTATACCTCCTATTCTACTATCTTCTGCCTACAACTACAAGCAATAGTGGGAGTACCAAGGTGGACCTTAGATATTCTGCAGTGTCCCAGCCCCACCTCTCAGTGCTCTTTCCGCCCACATGCCCAAATTCTTTTCTGCCCCTACTCACTGAACATGCCCCAGGAATCTCCTCTGAGTCTCTGAGCCTGCTGTTTCCCTGTACAAAATCCCGCAGCAGTAGAGACTCGTGAAACACACGGAACCCCCCTCTCAATTTACCTCTGGGAATCAAAGCCGCAGCAGCAGATACAAACTGTACAGAGTCACTCAACAGCCGTATAGGGAACTTACTGCCAGTGAAAATCTGGAGGAAATAAAAGGAGAATTACTAACCAAACAGTGTATTACTTCAATAAACCTATTCAGCTGCAGAATATGGGGCCTATTGTCATCAACCTACAGAGGAGAAACTTCTCGCCCACCACTTGTTCTTTATATATATATATACTGTATATGTTTATATATATATTTATTAAGAGCCTTGCCAATGGCGTGTAATTATTCCCGTTGCCATGGCGAAGGACCTATGCTGTGAAGCATCAGCAGAACATGCTGTACCTTGGCATCAATAAGCCTCCGGCTGAACATTCTCACAAACACAACTACAGATCTGATTTAGATCTCATGGCTCTGTCTGCTTAGGGGCGCTTCTGAGATTCTTGGCCGGGCTGCAGCCTCTGGGCACAACCAAAAGCCATGCCAACTCCACAAGCAGCACTAGATCATCATTATTACTGACAAAGCAGTGCCGTACTTTATATACAATATACTATGTGGCTCAATTAAATTGTTCTTCATGTGAAGATTTGTAGCTGCTCCAATCACTCTCAGTCTGTTTCCAATGGAGCAAGCTTCATGGGTTTGTAACCGCTGTCCCCCTATTTAGTGCCACCTGCAAGAAACACCTACAAAACGTCCCTAGGGGGCCGTTCACCTTTAACTGTTAGTATGATGTAGAGAGTGATATTCCGAGACAATTTGCAATTGGTTTTAATTTTCTATTTGTAGTTTTTGACTTATTTAGCTTTTTATTCAGCAGCTCTCCAATTTCAGCAGTGTGGTTGTTAGGGTCCAAATTGCCCTAGCAACCATGCACTGATTTGAATAAGAGACTGGACTATAAATAGGAGAGGCCTGAATAGAAAAATACATTTGGAACCTTATAGAGCATTTGTTTTTTAGATGGGGTCAGTGACCCCCCTTTGTAAGCTGGAAAAGAGTCAGAAGAAGGCAAATAATTCAAAAACTATAAAAAGTAGACCAATTGAAAAGTTGCTTAAAAACTATGCCTTACTAAAAGTTAACAAGCTTTTTTTTTTCCACTTTTTTTAGTTCAAGTCCTATTTGGAGGGTCAACCTAATTTTTACCCTCCCCCCATACCTTGAGTGTAAGCTCTTGTGAGCAGGACCCTGTGGCTTAAAATTAGGGATGCACCAAATCCACTTTTTTGGATTTGGCCGAACCCCCGAATCCTTCACGAAAGATTCGGCCGAATACCGAACCCTAATTTGCATATGCAAATTAGGTATGGGAAGGAGACTTTTTTTTTTTACTTCCTTGTTTTCTGACAAAAAGTCACAAAATTTCCATCCCCGCCCTAATTTGCATATGCAAATTAGGATTCGGAATTGGTTCGGCCGGGCAGGAGGATTCGGCCGAATCCGAATCCTGCTGAAAAAGGCCGAATCCTGGCTGAATCCCAAACCGAATCCTGGATTCGGTGCATCCCTACTTAAAATAAAGGGTAATGTGCCAGAATTTGTATGTGAGTGCTGTTCCTATTACTTACAGTTTTATTTTGTACCCCTTGAATGTAACAATATTGTAAGACCTGTTTATTATAAATGATTACAAAGTGCTGGGCAACTTGGTGGTGCTATATAAATAAATGATGATTAGGTTACAGGCAGCGGCATAACTACAGGGGGAGTTGTTAATAGTAGATTCTCTACTTGGAGTAAAGTTCTTAGCGGGGTCCCTCAGGGCTTGGTATTGGGGCCACTTTTATTTAACTTGTTCATTAATGACTTAGTGGAGGGTATTGTCAGTAATGTATCAGTGTTTGCAGATGCTCAAACAGGACATTATTGTATTGGAGAGGGTACAGAGAAGGGCAACTAAGCTGGTAAAGGGAAAATCTTAGCTATGAGGAAAGACTGGCCAAATTGGGGATGTTCACGCTGGAGAAGAGGTGCTTAAGGGGTGATATGATGACTATGTATAAATATATAAGGGGATCATATAATAATCTCTCTAATGATTTATTTACCAGTAGGTCTTTCCAGCTGACACAAGGTCACCCATTCCGATTAGAAGAAAAGATGTTCCAGCTAAATATTGGGAAGGGGTTTGTTACAGTGAGAGCTGTGAAGATGTGGAATTGTCTCCCTGAATCAGTGGTACAGGCTGATACATTAGATAGGTACAAGGAAGGGTCGGATGCTTTATTCACCAGTAGCTCCTCCCAGCAGACAGGAGGGAACCAATGAGATTAGAGGAGGGAAAGGGGTGTTACAGGGAGAGCTTGGAAGTGAATCAGTGGTACAGGCTGATGCATTAGATAGGTATAAGGAAGGGGCGGATGCTTTATTCACCAGTAGCTCCTCCCAGCAGACAGGAGGGAGCCAATGAGATTAGAGGAGGGAAAGGGGTGTTACAGGGAGAGCTGGGAAGTGAATCAGGGGTACAGGCTGATACATTAGATAGGTATAAGAAGGGGTTGGATGGTGTTTAGCAAGTGAGGGAATACAGGGATATGGGAGATAGCTCATAGTACAAGTTTATCCAGGGACTGGTCCCATTTTGGAGCCAGGAAGGAATTTTCCCCTCGGAGGCAAATTGGAGAGGCTTCAGATGGGTTTCTTTGCCTTCCTCTGGATCAACTGGCAGTTAGGGTCCCCATAGAGGCGACAATTCACAATATTATATTGGTACAGAGTAATAGCAATACATTAGAATTACTAGCAGCTGCTTCTTGCACAGTAGAACTTTGGGCTGAACTTAATTTAGTGCAGACTGGAACTTCTGGATTTAACCCCTATGTCGTTTGTTGGGCCACTGTGAGTTGAGGGAGTTTGAGTGAGGGAGTTCAGTGAGTTTGAGGGAGTTAGTGAGGGAGTTTGAGGGAGGGGTGAGGTTGAGTGAGGGGTGAGTTGAGTGAGGGGTGAGTTTAAATGAGGGAATTGAGGGAGTAAAGGGAGTGAGTTGGAGTGAGTTTGATTGAGGGAGTTTGCAGGAGTGAGTTTGAGGGATTGAGTGATGAAGTGAGTTTGAGTAAAGGGTGAGTTTGAGTGAAGGAGTCTGAGTGAGGGAGTTGAGGCGAGGGAGGTGTTCCCCATTGGTCGGTGCCTGAGACAAACAAACAGACAGAGGGAGGCACAAGGAATCAGAGGCGCGGGGGTCGGTACAAACCAATACCAGGGAGCGGGGGAGGTCTGTGGCGTCACGTGACGGTCTCTCCGCTGAAAAGCTCGGGCAGGGGGAAGGTGCTGCAGTTGCTGCCAATGGCCGTACCACGAGCGGGACACTGAGCGGCTGAAGAGACTCCCGCCCAGTCCCCAGACATCATGCAGTCTCAGAGATCCTGGTTCGATCGGGTCAGGGTGCCGGATGCCCCCGCTAGTGGGATGCACAGAGCTCGGCTGGTTAAATCCGGTAAGAATTCTGGGTCTGATATTAGATTAGCGCTGCGGGTGCGAGGCTGGAGGGTTCCTGTGGGTGGGGCACAACTGTCTCCTCTGCCCGGAGTCTCACACTGACACTGACCTCCAGCAGGGGGCGCTCACTAACACTGGGGCAAAACTACCCTGAGCTCTAACATCTCTGTGACTGTATCTCTATCTACAGTATATACTATATATCTCTATACATCTATATATCAGCTGTCTGACTTGTAGCTCTAATATATGAGAATTATCTGCCTACAGTGTATTTGTGTCATGTGTGTATATATATATATATATATATAGTGTGATCCATCCATATACCTGTCCCCCACCCTCCTTCCACTCTCTCTCTATATCTGTCTGTTATCTATTGGTCTCTCTTTCTCTCATCTATTGGTCTCTCTCTCTATATATCTGTCTCTATCAGTTCATCTGTCCTGTATGGAATCAGTTTTTCATTCTGTAGGGTTACACAGTGAATACTTGGCTGTTTATTTCATTCTATAAATCACCCATGTGCAGTATAAATGCAGCGACACACTGTATCTGTTACACAGAGAATATGTTTCTCTCTCTATACACAGTCAGTGTAGGCACAGGATCTTTTCTATTGGTTCCTGGACTCCTGACCTTTCTGCTGTTGTTTAGCTGTCAGGAGATTCTGGGAGTTGTAGTACAACATAGGGCTGCAGGTCACATGTGCTTTTATTTTCCCCTGTAGTCGGGCACTGCTGCTGGCTCAGTTGCCCCATGCCCAAGCTGTCAGTCTCCCTGTTAGTGGCCCCATGTGCCGGAATGTCTCCCTGCCCCACTCCTTCAGTCGGCAGATGTTTATGTAACTGTCGGCCGTGAGCAATAGGTTCCCTTGTTTACACTGAGGCTTTGGCTGACCGTTATGAGTTGTGTCAGGACTCAGGAGCTGCCTGTATAGATCCCGATTATACTGAAACATGCCCATAGACTTGCAACACGTTTACAAGTCTCTCGGGTCTCCCTCGTCCGTCTCTTCGATCTCGCCCGCCCGTCTCTTCGATCTCGCCCCGCCCATCTCTTCGATCCCGTCCGTCTCTTCGATCCCGTCCGTCTCTTCGATCTCGCCCGCCCGTCTCTTCGATCTCGCTCGTCCGTCTCTTCGATCTCGCTCGTCCGTCTCTTCGATCTCGCTCGTCCGTCTCTTCGATCTCGCTCGTCCGTCTCTTCGATCTCGCTCGTCCGTCTCTCGGGTCTCGCTCGTCCGTCTCTCGGGTCTCGCTCGTCCGTCTCTCGGGTCTCGCTCGTCCGTCTCTCGGGTCTCGCTCGTCCGTCTCTCGGGTCTCGCTCGTCCGTCTCTCATAATGTATATAATTACAAGTATGGGACCTGTTATGCAGAATGCTTGGGAACTTGGGTCTTCCGGATGACCGATCTTTGGATCTCAATACCTTATGGGGAATATTTATCAAGGGTCGAATTTAAAGTTTATGGGAGTTTATAAAAACTCCCATAATTCAAAAAAAAAAAACGTGTCTACTAGAAAATCATATAAACATTAAATAAAGGCAATAGGCTCTTTTTGCTTCCAATAAGGATTAATTATATCTTAGTTGGGATCAAGTACAAGATACTGTTTTATTATTACACTCTAGGAATAAGATGTTTGTGTTACACACTCAGTCACTGACACTCTGCTTCCTGAATCAGCAGATTTGGCGTTGGGGGCATTAATATTATTATTATTATTATAACTCATAGCAGTGCGTCTGTGTTGTGTGCAGTGATTAGGGGGGATTTAAGTGGGATTAGTCTGAGTCTGACTGTGGAATTTAATATATTTAAGTAAAATGACCTGTTGCCTTCCAGCTGTTCATTGTACTACCGTTTCCCAGCATCCCCTGTGAGCCTTCACCCTGTGTACTGCACGAGGGAGGGATCAGATTAGGGTGATGAGATGTCTGTAGCACCTATGAACAGTGACTCTGACAACACCCAGGAAAGCTGCAGTCGGCCGTCTGAAACCGGATTTTGCTGAAAATCCTGGGATTTGGCCGAATCTGAGAAGTAATTCCTGGATTCAAAGAATTTCTAACCCTTTTTACAGTTTTGCTCTCTCTGCTGCGATGGTTCCGAGAGGTAATTATACTGCGCTACATTATGTGTTTGCATCTTGTGACTGTGTCTGTTTGCTGTGATTTGAGGGGTGACTTACAATGCTACAAGGCTAGTTGTATATGAGCCATGGGTTACAAATAAGCACTCACCCCAAATCTCCCCTTAACTGGCCTTCAGACTGGGCCCCCTTAGCTCATCACAAGTTTAGAGAGATAAGAAACATTGGGGTAACAGTCACCCTGCTATAGTAACAGAGGTACCCAGTGTACAAATAAACACTCACCCCAAATCTCCCCCTAACTGACCTTCATGCTGGGCCCCTTAGCTCATAACAAGGTTACAGATATATAGAAACATTGGGGTAACATTCACCATGCTATAGTTCCAGGGGTACCCAAGGTACAAATAAGCACTCACCCCAAATCTCCCCCTAACTGGCCTTCAGACTGGGCCCCCTTAGCTCATAACAAGGTTACAGATATATAGAAACATTGGGGTAACAGTCACCCTGCTATAGTTCCAGGGGTATCCAGGGTACAAATAAGCACTCACCCCAAATCTCCCCCTAACTGGCCTTCAGACTGGGCCCCCTTAGCTCATAAGGTTACAGATATATAGAAACATTGGGGTAACATTCACTATAACTATAGTTCCAGGGGTACCCAGGGTACAAATAAGCACTCACCCCAAATCTCCCCCTAACTGGCCTTCAGACTGTGCCCCCTTAGCTCATAACAAGGTTAGAGATATATAGAAACATTGGGGTGTCACCCTGCTATAGTAACAGAGGTACCCAGGGCACAAATAAACACTCACCCCAAATTTCCCCCTAACTGACCTTCATGCT
Organism: Xenopus petersii; assembly: GCA_038501925.1. Taxonomy (NCBI): domain Eukaryota; kingdom Metazoa; phylum Chordata; class Amphibia; order Anura; family Pipidae; genus Xenopus; species Xenopus petersii. The sequence goes on from CM076678.1 coordinate 154,518,798, forward strand.
GGGCCCCTTAGCTCATAACAAGGTTACAGATATATAGAAATATTGCGTTGTCACCCTGCTATAGTTCCAGGGGTACCCAGGGCACAAATAAGCACTCACCCCAAATCTCCTCCTAACTGGCCTTCATGCTGGACCCCCTTAGCTCATAACAAGGTTACAGATATATAGAAACATTGGGGTAACATTCACCCTGCTATAGTTCCAGGGGTACCCAGAGTACAAATAAGCACTCACCCCAAATCTCCCCCTAACTGGCCTTCAGACTGGGCCCCAATAGCTCATAACAAGGTTAGAGATATATAGAAACATTGGGGTGTCACCCTGCTATAGTTACAGGGGTACCCAGGGCACAAATAAGCACTCACCCCAAATCTCCCCCTAACTGGCCTTCAGTCAGTTGGGATGTCACCCTGCTGTAGTTCCAGGGGTATCCAGGGCATGTGGGTGATATTGCTATTGGATGTGTTTGTGGGGTGCTGCTGTATATAACAAGGACACATGGAATGGGTTGGAGAGTTGGCAGTGAATGGGTTGTATGGTGCCAGTTAGCAGAAGTTTCTCAGGTTTGTTGCTCAGGAATTAGTTCTACGTCACTGGCAGGAGATTATTAGCCGCGGTCTGTTTCCCAGTGAGCGGCTGCGGTTCCAATGGAACATGATTAATGATACCGGCCATATCAGTAGCCACCTGTAACGGATGAAGATCCATTGGGAGGTGTCTCGGCAGCATAGGCCTTCAATGAAGCACTTGTGTTCTACTTCCAGTTCAGCAGCACATTGACAATGTGTTCAGTTATCCCTAAAGAAGGAGCAATAACACTGCCTTCAGCTGGGAGATGTAGTTGCGCCTTAGGGTGGGAGCTGCCAAATTGGTTCTGTCGGCTTGTGTAAGCAGTAGTACGGAGCACACAGTGACTGGAGTAATTAAAACTTTGTTTATTGAAAATCCATTAAAAACACAAGTTCATTTCCTGAATGTGACATCCCCCACGCTTGACGCGTTTCGTGGCGTCTCGCCACTTCCTCAGAATCATAGGGAATGCCCACCCCCGACACCATTAATAAAACCTCCTTAGCCCCACAGTTTCCATGACATAGATATTGCCTATGAAAAGGAGGTTCAAGCGGACCAGGGGAAATGATTACTTCCTAACGCTTAAGTACAACTATAGACAGACAAGATGTGCCAGTAGACAACAAAGGGCAGTGTCAGCTTTTGTACAACCCATAGTCTTGATGCCTATTAGGAGGAGCATTAATGGATATTGGGGGTTACTCCTACAGGACCCGGTACTTTGTAAGATCTTGGACAAAACACCCTCATTTGTGTACAAGAGAGGTAAAAATTTGGCATCGCATATTTCAAGAAGTTTATTCACTACTAAGGGACAGAGCGACACCAATACAGGGTTAAAATATAAGGGCGTATATAAATGCGGACGTACAAGGCGTAAGACTTAATGTTCCAAAGTTCAGTGACAGGGACTACCTATAATATTAAACAATATTTTAACTGTATGTCGAAAGGTTGTTATCTATTTGGCGACTTGTAGATGCGGGGCCAAATAGGTGGGCAAAACCATTAGCATGGCGAGTACCCGCATCTTAGCGCATATGACTGACTGGGCAGACTCCAAATCGGCTATAGCTAAACATCTGCTAGAAAAGCATCAGGGTGGTGAATGTCTGACCTTTCAAATTACAAAGAAACCCCCCAGAGATGTGAGGAAGGATGATCTGGATCAAAAACTTCAGAGGTTGGAGGATATACCAAGTAAAGACCACTGAGAATTGGGAGCTTTTATAATTAAGTCCATTCCTTACTATTGTATACGTATGTGTGTACCAATGTACCGTTGTGTAGGATATAGTTATTTTAATTTATTGATTTAGTTTAATTTTGCAAGTGGATATAGTACTTGGTCACATGACACATTTTTGTAAGCATAACCCCCTATATCGAATATCACATTTATGAAAAGTGCTGGCTAGTGAGATACTTACTAAATGGTATAATGACCTATTGGGATTTATATCTGTTAATGGAATATATGTTGTAGTAACTTTAAGAAGTGCACGTTTGTATTTGTATCTGTATTTGCATTGTTCATGTCAGTGGCATTCTCTATACTCCACAGATACCTGGCTATCCGTTGATAACAAGACACCAGGTGTAATTAAGTCATTGAATGTTACCCCTTTGTGGGATAAATGGTTAAATGTTTTTAATAGGTGGGGCTAAGCAGGTTTTATTAATGGTGTCGGGGGTGGGCATTCCCTTTGCTTCTGAGGAACTGGCGAGATGCCACGAAACGCGTCAAGTGTGGGGGAGATGTCACATTCGGGTAATGAACTTGTGTTTTTAATGGATATGCAAATTAGGGGCGGGGAGGGAAATCACGTGACTTTTTGGCACACAACAAAGAAGTAAAAAGTTTTCCCACCCCTAATTTGCAAATTCGGATTCGGTATTCGTCAAATATTTTCAGATTCGGGGGTTAGCTAAATCCAAAATAGTGGTTTCGGTGCATCCCTACTCCAGTCACCGTGTGCCCCGTACTACTGCTTACACTAATGTCAAGTTCGTCTGGATCCGGGGACGTGATTCACGTTGCAGCACAGGTGTTATCTGGACCCGAGTGGACAGGTGCGGGAGTGCGCGCAGTTTATTTTATTACGGCTTGTGTAAGTGTAACAGACTGACCCACACTCTTTTGGACCAAATTCCCCTAGCAACCATGCATTGATTTGAATAAGAGACTGGAATATGAATAGGAGAGGCCTGAATAGGAAGAGAAGGAATAAAAAGTAACAATAACTATACATTTGTAGCCTTACAGGGAATTTGTTTTTTAGATGGGGTCAGTGACCAGGCCCGGATTGGCAATCTGTGGGTTATTCAAGTGCCAGAGGGACTATTATGCCATAGAAAGTCAGTATTTAATGGGCTGTTTGGGCTCTGTGTGCCTAAAATGCCAGGGCCCTATTTTAATTCAGTCTGGACCTGTCAGTGACCCCATTTGAAAGCTGGAAAGAGTCAGAAGAAGAAGGCAGACAATTGAAAACTATAAATAAAAGAAGACCAATTGAAAAGTTGCTTAGATTTGACCTTTCTATAAAATACTGAAAGTTAACTTAAAACTTAAACCACCTCTTTAATGCTGCAGACTTTCAGATCCGCTCATTGGGCCGTGCCAGAAAATATTTGTGCAGCTCAGCCCACCTGTCGCATGGATCCATTCCTCCCATGTTATATCCACACTAAGTGCCACGGAGATAATTACCTGAATGCTATAACCACCCCCCTACCTGCTCCTTCCTTCAATCACCTGTTAGCTCCACCAGCCTTTGGATTGTCACTGTATTGGAATCCACCCACTGCCTCCTCACTCCTCTGCACTCATATCCCTCTTTATTTCCTCTCCCTCTTTATTTCCTTTCCCTCTTTCCTCTCCCCCTTTATCTCCTCTCCCTCTTTCTTTTATCTCTCTATTTCCTCTCCCTCATTCCTCTCCCTCTTTATTTCTCCTCCCCCTTCATTTCCTTCTTTACTTCCTTTCCTCTCCCTCTTTATTTCCCCTCCCCCTATATTGTCTCTCCCTCTTTCCTCTCCCTCTCTCTATTTCCTCTCCCCCTTTATTTCCTTCCCCCTCCCTCTTTACCTTTCCATCTTTATTTCCTCTCAACCTTTATATTTTTTTCCTCTCCCCCTTCCTCTTGTGACAACTCTGCTGCTTAGAGCCCACTGAGCATGTGAGTGTCACAGACACTTTCCAAGATGGTGACCCCCTGTGACAAGTTTGAAGTCCTGGATCATTGCTGCTATTGACAAGCTGAAACTTTAGCCTCGTGCAATAAGTTCACTATATAAAATAGGCCATTTTTACCCACATTCATTGGTTTAGTTCTCCTTTTAAAGGGGTGGTTCACCTTTCAGTTAACTTTAAGTATGTTATAGAATGGCCAATTCTAAGCAACTTTTCAATTGGTCTTTATTTTAGTTTTTTTTTAAATTATTTCCAGCTTTCAAATGGTGGGTCACTGCACATTCAGTGAATGAGACCCAAATGCTCAGTCCAAGGGCCTTTCATGAATTTGTACTTTCTGTTGATAAATCAGATGTGCAGCACCCACATTCCATCTGACGCAGGGAGTGATTCTCTGCACGTTGCATAATCTGTTGGCTCAGGATCCCTAGCAACATATATATATATATATATATATATATATATATATATATATATATATATATATATATATATATATATATATATATATATATATACTGGATACCAGTTGTGTTGCGTGTCTGCCACTTTGTGTGACTATTGTGTGTTTAGCTCCTGTGTCGCAGGCCTGGGACTATGGCAATCCATTGGCCAGTACATTGCTCTGTGGGCTACTCAGAGCTCAGCTTGGCTATAGCTGCCTGCTACAAGACTGTGTAACTGATGTGCATTACAGCTTCCCATCATTTTAAGTGTTGTTGCAATAATGGCCGCATTTTTCTGCATGGACTGTGTGCAACTGCACCTGTGCATCTGTGTTCATTTGTCAGCGAGCCCTCACTTGTCATTGCTTCATTTCTCTGCTTGTTTGTGTGTCGCCAACTTTAAAGGGGTGGCTCAACTTTCAGTATGTTATAGTATGGCCAATTCTAAAAAACTGTCCAATTGGTCTTCATTATTTCATTTCTATAGGTTTTGGATTATTTCCCTTCTTCTGACTCTTTCCAGCTTTCAATTGGGGGTCACTGACCCCCATCTAAAAAAACAAATGCTCTGCAAGGCTACAAATTAATAATTGTTCTATTCAGGCCTCTCCTATTCATATTCCAGTTTCTTTTATTCAAATCAATGCATGGTTGCTAGGGTAATTTAGACCCTAGAAACCAGATGGCTGCAATTACAAACTGCAGAGCTGCTGAATAAAAAGCTAAATAAGTCAAATACACAAATAATAAAAAATGAAACCTAATTGCAAATTGTCTCAGAATATCCCTCTCTACATCATACTAACAGTTAATTTAAAGGTGAACAACCCATTAAGTGACAGATGGAAACAACGTGTAGCCAATCGGAGAATTAGAAAGTTCACAGCATACGGATGGCAGCGTCATTTACTAATGTATTTTTTTTTTTTTTTTTTCGAGCAGCTTTTGCTGGAAATTACTTACAAAGGCCTGAATTGGCAAATCTGACATCCGCACAGCAGAAAATAAAACACCCCTTTATTAAACCTCCATTTTTTTACATAAATATTCTGGCGCTATATTAATAAATGTTAATAATAAAATAGGCCCTTAAAGGGGTAAGTAAAAGAATGGCTATTTCTAAGCACCTGTTCAATTGGTCTTCATTATTTATTGTTTATAGTTTTGGTATTATTTGCCTCCTTCTTCTGACTCTTTCCAACTTTCAATTGGGGGTCAACGACCCCATCTAAAACCAATGCTCTGTAAGGCTACAAAATTGTTGTTGTTGTTACTCATCTTTTTATCCAGTCCCCCTCTTATTCATATTCCAGTCTCTTATTCAAATCAGTGTATGGTTGCTAGGGTTCTTAGGACCCTAGCAACCAGATTGGTGAAATTGCCAACCGGAGAGCTGCTAAATAAAATGCTAAATAACTCAAAAATCAGAAATAATAAAAAATGAAAACCAATTGCAAATGGTCTCAGAATATCCTTCTCTACATCATACTGACATTTAATTTAAAGGTCAACAACCCCTATAAATATACATAGAAGCATGACTGGAGTGAGAAAGCTCCATTGTACAACGCAAAGCTCACGTGCCCAGCTTGTGCTGTCTCCAAAAACCTATTTGTTGTAATGAGATGAGTAGTGTAGGCAGTTAGTTGCACCGTTGGTGTAGATGCAGCAGGTGTGCGACTGCTCAGAGATAAGGAAACCCTAAGAGCAGGGGGAACCGGATGCCCGAACAGCTGCAGTCGCTCCCCAGAACTGGACTTTCCTCCGGGAGGATTAGAATTAATGCAGCAAAGGGGCATCCAGCGGGTGAGTTCATTGGTTCATAATCGAAAACATTGCAAACTGATAGCATCTGCGTTGCCCTCCCTTCACCCCGATCCCTATCAGCAGTTTGATGGCAGTCAGATGGCAGTCAGGGAGAGGTAGTCTGCTTCTAAGCTACTGAAGGGCGGAGGGTGAGAGGTCCAGTTGAACTAACAGTGAACATTATGTATTAGAGAGACATAGCTTGTGTGAATGTGATAGGGATCTTAGAGTGTAAGCTTTACTGGGCACGGACAAGTGAGAATAATGAATAATCATTCTGGTGCTATATCCATAAAGATTAATAAGAGTGATACAGGTATGGGATCTGTTATCAGGAACCTGTTATCTGGAAAGCTCTGAATTACAGAAAGGCCGTCTCCCGTAGACTCAAATTTATCCAAATAATCAAAAATGTTTAAAAACGATGTCCTTTTTCTGTGTAATAATAAAACAGTCGCTTGTATTTGATCCCAACTAAGATATAATTAATCCTAATTGGAAGCAAAACCAGCCTATTGGGTTTTTATATGATTTTGTAGTAGATTTAAGGTATGAAGATCCAAATTAGGGAAATACCCCTTATCAGGAAAACCTCCAGAGCAGTCTGGATAACAGGTCCCATACCTGTAATGCAGTTTTTTTTAATGAAATGTTTTCTTATTTTATCTTCAGTTCTGTAAATATATTAAAGAACAGACCAGTGCCATTGGTGTTGTACTTAAAGTGAATATAAAAGGGAATTTCCTCATTTAACTACAGCAGAGGTGCCCAAAAGATAGATCGGGATCTACCAGTAGACCTTTAGTTGGTGACCAGTAGATCCTAAGACACTGTCAACAAACGACTTGTCTTAATCCCCCTTCTGTTTTATTCTTTTCATTCACATATTTATTCTGTTATGGTTACATAAGAAATAGTTAATAATCAGGGTATTTAATCTAGCTTCTATAACCAGGTATCTAGTAGAATGGGTGTCCGGTGGAGATAGATATATAAACCCTAAATTAGAAATAACTCAAGAAAATCATTCCAATATAGTGAATATTCTTCATTACAAATGGAATGAGATTCCTTCAGATTTCAAAAAAGACCCTCTATTTAGAGACTCGCTATTCACGTGGAAATTTCTCTTCTCAAGTCATGGCTTTAATCATATGCAAACCCCATTTATGCCTTTAGAACTTCTTTGGAAAAAATCCAGATCGGGATATCCTTGGTTCCTCCCATTCAGAAGGAAATATCCACCTTTTATGATCAAAGATGTAGTGGACCCCACAAATGGCAATCTAATTAGTTGGAGTGATTTTAAGAGTCAAAATAACCTGAAGTCATGTGATCACTTCATATATATGTTTATTAAGAGTGGTTTGCTGGGATTTCCAAATAGAGAGTCACTTGCCTTCCAGAAACACTGGCTAGCTGACTCAATAAATAAATTCATAGAGAAATTCTATCCTTTGAACATACATTTTATTTCTCAAAAACTATGGCCATCATCAGGTAAACAAAATCACCCTCTTGCTAAAGTGGCAGATAAATGGTCGGGTTATTTACAAACAGAAATATCACCAAACCAACTTTCTCAATCCATTCAAAAGTATAACTTGAACTTTGCATCTGAAAATTGGAGAGTTCAACATTTTAAAATGGTCCATTTGGGCTATGGGAAATTGTTCAAAAAGTTTTCAGGTTCAAGCTCCCAATCCTTTTGTCCGAAATGTACTCAAATAAATGTTGACTTGTTTCACTACTTGTGGAGCTGCCCTGAAATCCATAAAGTCTGGCTTGCCCTGGAAAAATTTCTGAGTCACAAACTTAACCTCCATATCAAACTAACCCCAGTTTGGGCATTACTACACCTGAATTACCCTGTTTCCTCTTTGAAGCCACACCCAAAATCTTTATTCAATAATCTTAATAACGTTATTACATTGTTGACAGCAGCTACAAAGAATTTGTTATTCTTAAATTGGTTGTCTGTATCTACACCTTCAATAAAGGATATCTTGTCCCTCTTAAATCACTTATGCTGGCAAGAAGCGATAAGGATTAAGACGGCTGATCCTCACCTTAAGCAAGATTTTATTAACAATTGGTCATTATATTGGGACTTTTTTGACTCTTCATTCAAACTCCGTTCACTTGGACTGCTGCATTTATAATTGTAGTTTGTAACTCATTTCAAAATATTTATTTTCATTTGTGATGTGTTTGTAGTCACTTACATGTTCCGGCATTTCCTTAATATCTTTCTTATTCTACTTTCAAAATTAGCTGAGCATTATTACGTTAATATGTTTTGTTTTACTTTTGTTGGTTTTTTTTTTTTTTACTTAGCTCTAATATCAGCTTAGGTGTATTCTCCATCATCAAATTCTTCTAGGACACCTAACTCCCTAAGCTGTATAAGATTGTGTTATAGTCCTTCAATGGACCAATGTTATATCTTGCTTGCTTTTGTAAAACCCAATAAAACTTTTTAAAACAAAAAAAAAAAAGAAATAGTTAATAACAATATATAATAAGTATGCAATCATATAATAATACATAATTACATTCTTAAATATAGCAATATAACTTTTCCTATAAATTAATATATTTAAGTAACACAAAATGCTAACAATGCTATTATGAATGTAGATCATAATGGGACAACATCACTAAAAGTAGACCCCACATTTGTGAAGTATGGGCACTCCTGAACTACAGTATTGGGGATACCATTATTGATGAGAGTGAGTGATTTTATCAGGTGTCGGTTAACCTGCCTGTTTGTTTTTGGGGTGTGGGAGGAAACCAAAGTACCCAGAGTAAAGCCACACACAGACATGGGGAGAACATACTCCTTGCACATTGTGCCCTGTCAGGAATCAAAACTCAGGACCCCAGTGCTGCAAGGCAACAGCTATTTATCTACTGTCTCCATCTTGCCCAACTGACTCTTTTCCTGCTCCCTCATTCATGCCCTACTGTCACCATCATGTCTTATTTCAATCTTGCTCTCCTGACACATCTACTGTTTCTAGCTTGTTCTTCTGTCTCCATCTTGCCCTCTGTCTCCAGCTTATCCTACAGTCACTATCTTGTCCTACTGTCTCCAGTTTATCCTGCAGTCTCCATCTTGCCCTACTGTCTCCAGTTTATCCTGCAGTCTCCATCTTGCCCTACTGTCTCCAGTTTATCCTGCAGTCTCCATCTTGCCCTACTGTCTCCAGCTTATTATGCTGTTTCCATCTTGCCCTACTGTCTCCAGCTTATCATGCTGTTTCCATCTTGCCCTACTGTCTCCAGCTTATCATGCTGTCTCCATCTTGCCATACTCTTATCATCTTCTCCTCCTGTCAATCTTGTCCTTCTGTCACCATGTTTCTCATTTTACCCTACTGTCACCATCTTGCCCTGCGCTCTCTGTCTTGCCTAAAGATTGCCAAGTAGACCAAATGGTGATGATCCAGTGGTTTGACACTTGGGGCAATAAACGAGTCACATGGTGACACTGATGGGAGGCCTCTTTGCTGAGAAACTCATTTACAATCCTATGTGGGTTGTAGAACTCTATGGTTTCACCTCTGGTGCATCGACAATTAATGAACCCCTCTGCTTTGTTTTATTCAGCTGAAACTATTGTTATCTGCTGCGAGACCTGCAGGTCACTACAAGGAGCCTTTGTAGGGAGACTGAGGATGAGCTTGGATGAGGGGTCCAGATATTCATAAGGTTCTGTAGGAGAATAAACAGAAGTAACAGAATCACAGGCGCTTCCCTAATGACTTCGCACTCGGCCAGTATTTATAATATCATCTGCCAGTGCCTGAAATAGATCATTAGCTTCACTGAGTAACAAAGGCGAGCGCCATGATAGGACTAGGGAAAAGAAAAGCTTGCTGCATTATATTTATCAGTGATTAAATCCTTGCTCAGTTCAGCGTGTAGAAGAAACCGAGAGTTGCGTCATTTCTGTTGCAGGAAAGCAGCAACAAAGATCATTTTCAAGGCTGATCTGTGCCGGGAACAGAGGTCCAAACCTGCACAAGTTGCCTTGGCACAAATACTGTTCTGTGTATGGAGAGAAAATATAAATATATGAATAAGAATAGCAGTGAATGCACATCAGGCCCATGACATCCTAAAAAGCAGCATATAAGTGGCTGAGATTGTAATGTAGGTATAATCATAGGCACAGGACATACATTGTGCCCCTTACAGTAAGTATGGCCAATGCTTGTGGTCCCATCAGGCCTCTGTACTGGCAAAGTTGCAAGATACCCACCTCATGTCCAGCTTTTTTCTGTAGGTCAGCATTTAAACAAATGGTGGTCTTGTGTCAGATGAATGAGAGGGATTAGGGCTGCCATGCTTCCCTGGTTCTGCACAGATGCTCTATTTTATGGCTTCTCTCCCTGGAGCCATAATTCCCTTCCTAGAAACCATTCTTGTAGGCTGTATCCTCTGATTCATTTCCCCTAAAAAAAAAAGACTGTATATAATGGGGTGTGTTTTAAAGTGCATTCCTCTTCTTTATATTTGTATTTATATATGGCTGAGAGTTGCCATATTGATTCCCTTAGACAGTACAGTATGAGGGTATAGCTTATTGTATGCCCAGAACATTCCTTCTCTGTATATTTGTATTTATACATATGGGAGGAGGTGCCATATTGATTCCCTTAGACAGTACAGTATGAGGGTATAGCTTATTGTGTGCCCAGAACATTCCTTCTCTGTATATTTGTATTTATACATATGGGAGGAGGTGCCATATTGATTCCCTTAAGGTGGCCATAGATGCAAAGATCCGCTCGTTTGGCGATGTTGCCAAACGAGCGGATCTTTCCCCGATATGCCATTAACAGGCATGGCTATATCGGGGGTAATCTGATTGTTCGGCCGAACGATCAGATTACGATGTGCCATGAGCTCCGGCGGGATCGGTCGGGTCAAAATCAAACCTGACCGATCGACCAAACGACCGATCTCCGCCGGACGAAAGAAGTCGGCACATGCCACACACGATCCGAAAATCATACGAATCCTTGATTCGTACGATCGGATCTGTGTGTCTATGGCCACCTTTAGACAGTACAGTATGAGGGTATAGCTTATTGTGTGCCCAGAACATTCCTTCTCTGTATATTTGTATTTATACATATGGGAGGAGGGAGGTGCCATATTGATTCCCTTAGACAGTACAGTATGAGGGTATAGCTTATTGTATGCCCAGAACATTCCTTCTCTGTATATTTGTATTTATACATATGGGAGGAGGTGCCATATTGATTCCCTTAGACAGTACAGTATGAGGGTATAGCTTATTGTATGCCCAGAGCATTTGGAGTATTGTTTCCGTTACACAATCCAGGAGGAAGGCTCCAACGAAAAAGCTCTTGAGAAGAAGCCACAAGTGGAGCCCTATCTCACTGCCTGTGAGGCTATTGTTTTCAAGCACGTTGCACAGGCAGAACCAATCTGCTTAGTAAATCCCATGAGAAAGCTCCCTTTCTCCCCGGGCAGATGGCCTGAATCGTTCCTTTCTAAAGAGGCCAGAACCTCCATCGTCTTTGACAAATTCACTCAAACCATTGAAAATGAGCTTGAAGAAAAACTTTGAAACGAAACCCTTGAGGAATCCGAAAGAGGCAATTTGAATAACATTAGCGGGATGAATACTAATTTTTTAACTATTGTCCCCTACAAAGATCCACTGTCTTAAGGAACTTTAACCAACTCCTGATCAGTACGGCAAGAAGGAGGGGGGACATGTAGACTATTTGTGCCTGAATAGACCTCCTAAAATTTCTCCCAGAAGCCTTTGGGGCAGTAAAGTCATGCAGAGCCATAGTCACACATTTTCCTCACAGCTTGACTTTCACTAAAGTACACTTTAGCATCATTATTTTAATGCACACAATGGAATGGGACTTTCTCTGCTGAAAACAAGGAATAAAATAGCTTTACTTGCAAAGACAAATTCCCCAAAAAACATAATCAGTTGTAAGATTGAAAGACAAAAGTCATGAATGTGGCTCCATTAAAGGACAAAGAAAGTGGTACACACTGGGGTTGCCAATTAGCTTCTCTGCACAGAAAAACACATCACCATTAGGTACTTTTTCTATGAGTTCCACACCACCATGTTTAGTCATTTGCCAGTGGTCCCTTGCAGCTTGCTGGGCCCAACATTTGGAATATTCTCTACTGTGCATGCACCGTCTCTAAAGGTACAAAATTGTACATACATACGGACCATTGGGAAGTGAGTGAAGATGGTGGCACAATTCTAACTGGAAAAGTACTGTGGGCCAGGGCACAGGTCCATATATAACAAATTGGCATCTGTCTGAGTTTTACTTTCCTTGTCCATTTAAAAAAAATATATATATAATGGCTACTCTAAAAAAATAAATAAAACATGCTTCATAATTTCTTTTTCTCAGTACAGACACAAGAGGAGCTAGTGTTACAGGGACCACTCTGTAGTAGTACAGATGGCTTAGCTCAAGTAACTTGTCAGTAAATGACACAATACCTGATGGAAAACACTATAAAGGTATCCATCCTATGGGGAGAGACCAGTGGATTTTAGGAAAACCGATGTAATTCCAGTGTTTAAAAAGAAATGACGGGCTCAGCCTTGCAATCGTAGGCTGGTAAGTCTGACATCTGTAGTGGGCAAGATTTGTGCAGGATTATGTTCCAGAGAATGGCATTATAAACTGTAATCGGCATGTCTTTATGAAGGACATAAACAAGCAATACACTTTCTGTTTATGAAGTAGGAGTTTAGACATTGGGGTTGCAGTAGATGACATGCCAAAGCTCCTAGTCCCCAATGTGTATTAGGGCTGCCTATCTCCTGTCTCGTGCTGCTCTTTAGCAGTATTTTGTAAAACATATTAAGGGCTGCTTTAGTTTATTAGGAGCGTTTCCGGAACTTTATGTTTGTTGACGCTGCTGATAACGTAGTGTTGATCTTCTATGCTCAGTAGATTATAATTTCCTGGTGCTTAGTTGCGGGCAAATGAGGACACAATGGCCAGGGAATATTGGAAAACAACATTAGCCAGGCTTACAAAGAGGACACAGATTTAACTAGGAAGGTAAATCTCATTGAGTTACTCCTCTCACATTGAGGTGGCGTTTCGTGCCAAAAAAAGACGGGCAAGGGCAAAGTGCACTATTTAGTTTTATCGGATATGTCTGTCTTGGTCTTATTCCACCTCCCTCTGCGGGACGGATCTCCTGGTCATGTGAATATGTGAGATGGGTTAAGGGAAAGCAGAAGATGCCAGGCAAGCCCAAGCACTACCAGTCTGTAGCCTGCATAATTTATGGTTGCCACTTAGATGGAAAATGTAACATATAATATGCTTGACTCTTGGACCATAACCCGTTGTAAACCTTTAATAAGTAATTAGGTGACCCTGTCTTTGGGTAAGTCCCTCATTCAGCTGGGTCCTGACTATGTCGGATCAAATATCCGCAAATATGGCTGCAGGTTAGAAGAATGTAGAAAATATTAGTCCAACTGGTACAGCTCCCTTTTATTTCTAACCTCAGTAGGTACACGGTGTATTCTCAACTGGCGGTTTCCATGTAAACAAAAGACCACATTCCGGCCTTAGTCCAAAATGCCATCGGAGAATAGGCTACGTGTCCCATGACCACAATCATAGCTCTTCCCAATAATATGAAAAAATACAAATATTTGGCTCCCCATGTAGAATGTGATCTTGGGTGACCCAAGTAGGAGCCATTGCATTGGACTTTTGTGTAGAAGTCCTACCACCATCATGACCTACTGCTGCAGTCACAGTCCATAGTGGAAATCCTAGGGGGTTTTAATTCAGTTCTTACCCAGAACTTAATTACTTGATCAAATGGTATTGAATGATTCTACATATGGAAATTGCCCCTAACTTCTTCTTATTCTCCACAGCTTCTATGTACTCGGAGCTGCAGAGGGAGCCGCCGGATATTGGGAGTATCTTGACCCATCCGGATTATCTTGATGGAAATCCTGAACTAATTAAGCCCAAGAAACTCCTTAATCCAGTGAAAGCCTCCAGAAGCCACCAGGAACTACACCGAGAGCTGCTGATGAACCACAGAAGGTGAGACCTCTTAATTGCAGCCTAGGGTAACATTTTGCAAAGGGAAAGTAAACCCTTTTTGTTATCTTGTGAAGCTCCACGGGATTAAGGGTTGTTTCATTTCAGCACTGGCTTTTTTGATTGTAATATAGGTCTGTACAAACCCATGTGGGGGTCCAGAAGATGGGGGAGGGGGCGAGACTGTGGGGTCTTCTGAGGAGGCACTGCTTGAGGGTAATGGGGGGGAAAATGCAATGGTTATATTTAGGGATGCACCAAATTCACTATTTTGGATTCGGCCGATCCCCCGAATCCTTTGTGAAAGATTAGACCAAATCCAAATCATAATTTGCATATGCAAATTAGGGGTGGGGAGGGGAAAATCTTTTTACTTGTTTTGTGACAAGTCATGTGATTTTCCTTCCGCCCCTAATTTGCATATGCAAATTAGGATTCAGTTCGGCCGGGCAGAAGGATTTTCCCCAATCCTTCTGAAAGGCTAAATCACGAACAGAATCCTGGATTAGGTGCATCCCTAGTTATGTTGGGCCTCCCTGATTTGAGCATTTTTATTTCTCCCAAATTATTTTGCTGAATCAGTGGAGCACTCTTGAGACAGGAAAAAACCTGGTGGGCCCCCGCCGGGCCAGACCTCGATCTCCTGGCCCTACAATGGTGCTTTGCCGCACAGTAGAGGGTCTGGAGGTCCGTCCCTGGACAGCAGTTATGTGAATGTAAAGGGCCCACTTATAGCTCTTATAAAGACTATAGAATTGTATTTGAATACCTGCCATAAAGCAAAGTAGAACTGCTGTTTCCGTAAGCAGACATTCACTTGAGCAACAAAAAGTACTCCCCATTATTATTGTTATTATATTTACAGAATGTAAGTACAGTAAATGTAGTACACAATATTACACATGTTTTTGGGTACCATATAAGCACATATTTGCTCTTGGCCCTTTAACCCATTGCGTGCCATGTTGTGACGTGCACAGGATCGTATCTCCTGCAACACTCAATGCTGCGTATAAATGTGTTTATTTCCTACACGTGAGCTGCACCGCTGTATATTTATTTTTTGGAGATGCCGAGAGATCCTCTTCCCCCCCCCCCCCCAAGTCGACGATAGGAAAGACCTAGCCTAAAGCAACAGTAGCGTCCCCGAGCGCAGCGTTTCGTAGGTCAGCGAATCCGTGGAATTCCTGCTCAACATAAAAGCAAAGAGCTACAGTTACGTGAAAGGGGAGACAAATCTCGGTAATGAGGCCACGAGGGAATCCTGTCTGACAACTCACCTTTCCACTGTATTCAGCTCCTTCCCCTTCTAAAATATCCGACTCTTGTTCTGCCGGCCATTCTATACATCACCCGTGTTCCCACAGGACTTCGCTTTCTACGCTGATTTGTGTTGTCTCACGCACATACATATACACATATACACACGTACATACATATACACACACGCTTACATGCACACAAAGAAGAACATGGATGCTTTTAGGCTAAAGCAGAGATGGGATTCAATTTGGGCTCCCCCAGCATCACAAGCATGAATGGGAGAAATATTTTGCGTTTGTTTTTCGCTGAGAAAAAACACAGAAAGACTCTAATGTATAGTAGAAGGGGTTGTTCTCCTTTAAATGAACTGTTAGTATGATGTAGAGAGGGATATTCTGAGACAATTTGCAATTGGTTTTCATTTTTTATGATTTCTGGTGTTTGAGTTATTTAGCTTTTTATTCAGCAGTTCTCCAGTTTGCAATTTCAGCAAACTGGTTGCTAGAGTCCAAATTCCCCTAGCAACCATACACTGATTTGAATAAGAGACTGGAATATGAATAGGAGAGGCCGGAATAGAAAGATGAGTAATAAAAAGTAGCAATACATTCGTAGCCTTTTAGAGCATTCGTTTTTAGATAGGGTCAGTGACCCCCCCATTTGAAAGCTGGAAACCTTTACAACAAAAAGGAAAATAATTTAAAAATTTAAAAGAAGAAAAAGTGAAGACCAATTGAAAAGTTGCTTAGAACTCGCCATACTAAAAGTTAACTTAAAAGTGAACCACCCCTTTAAAAAAAAATGTCTTGCGATCTGAAAAGATGGTTTGAAAAATTGTCACCCGAAAAACAAGGCCCCTTGACATCAATGTGTTTGCCAAATTTGTTGCCGTTTTGCTTGTATTCGGTAAAGTGAAACAGGTCAGATTGGCCCATTAGTAATCCAAAGCCCTAAGTATTAATAGGTCATTTAGTTTTCACACCAGGAATATCTGCCATTACTCCCTTTAGTTGTTGTCCAACTGCAACTGTCAGCAGCCCCTCAGCTTCCATACGTCCAACCCTGGAGAACAGGCAATTGCTATGTAATGGAGCTGAAAGGAATGAGTTTGTACACTACAAGTCAGAGGAACAGGAACTTGTTTTAGCACCTGGAAATACTGTAAAGTAACCAGCAAAAAGGCAAACATAGAAAGTGTGGATCTGGTTGCTTCACTTGCAAAGACTAATCCCCGAAATGTTTCCATGTGTGCAACAATTTGGGCTGTGGAATATACTTGGTTCAGTTTGTCACTTTTTCTAACTTTCCCTTTGATTGGTCCCTTTTAGCTGCATTGTGCCAATGGATTGAAGGAAAGCTGAAAGATATTTTAAAAAAGGGTTGTTTCACCTGCAAGTATAGGCCTGTTAAAGTGGACCCAGACACACAAAGCTGTATAATAAAAGTCCTTTTCAAATTAAACATGAAATCCAATTTCTATTTTTTATTAAAGCATTCATAGCTGTTGTAAGCTCATTTAAACATCTCAGCTGTCAATCAAATATTGTCTGCCCCTCCTCTGTGCCTTAGGCAATTACTTTCACTTTCCATTCAGCACTTCCTACATGTCACTGCTCTCCCCAGATTCCCCCCAATCTCTTCACTATTTAATTGTGTAGCCAGGACACGGGGATGGACATCAGCTCCCCCATTCTGGTGCACAAACAAGATTCTGAGAAGATACAAGACTTGTCTTAATAACAGTGTCCACAAAATGGCTCCTGCCTGCTTGTTATAATTATGAATTCCCAGACTGAAGGAAACAAGATTCAAATAATTTATATATTGTAATTAAAGTTCATTTTGTTGGGACTGATGTGATAAAATAGGATTATAAATATTTTTTTGGGTGATGGGTCCCCTTTAATGGGGTGCAGGGTGGTGTCATCTGCTTGGATTTAGCCAAAGCCCAAAAAATATTTGCTCAGATGTTTCAAAAGGAAACTGGTTAAAGAATTGTGCACAGAGTGTGGGTGTCTATGGCACATTCTATTCTTGGAGAAGGGTCGTTAGTGAGGTGCCACTTTTATTTAATTTGTATATTAATGACTTGGAGGAGGTTATTGTATGTAATGTAGTGTTTGCTGGTGATACAAAACTATCCCGTTTGTCCAGATCCCCCTGCCACATTATGGATAGAATGAATTATATAAGGGACAGTAATGAAATAGAGAAAGTACAGAGAAGAGAGACTAAGCTGATAAAGGGAATGGAAGGGATCAGTTATGGGGAAAGGCAAGTTGGGATTGGTTACACTGGAGAAGAGACAGTTAATGGGATATGATCACTATATATAAATATATAACGGGATATGATCACTATATATAAATATATAAGGGGATATGATCACTATATATAAATATATAAGGGGGATATGATCACTATATATAAATATATAAGGGGGATATGATCACTATATATAAATATATAAGGGGGATATGATCACTATATATAAATATATAAGGGGGATATGATCACTATATATAAATATATAAGGGGGATATGATCACTATATATAAATCTCTCTCTCTCTCTCTCTCTCTCTCTCTCTCTCTCTCTCTCTCTCTCTCTCTCTCTCTCTCTCTCTCTCTCTCTCTCTCTCTCTCTCTCTCTCTCATATATATATAAATAATCGCTATATAAGGGGATCATGTAATAAATGCTTTGATGCCTTATATAGATCTTTTCGGCAGACACAAAGGCATCCTTTTCTTTTTTTAGAATGAAAATACCTGCACTAAAATTAACTCTTGATCCAGGGACTGGTCCAAAAATACCAGTTTGGAGTCAGGAAGGAATCCCCCCCCCCCCTCTGAGGCAGGAGAGGTTTCCAGGTTTTTACCTCTGGATCAGCTAATAGGTTTCACTTGGTCTGTTTTCGAGCTCAGCTCTTCCGTTATTTTTTGGAAAATCCCATTACCCATGAATGATGGTAAAACAATAAAGGGAGTCATTACAGGATAAAGGGATCCCTTTAGAACAGCAGTCGGCATTTAACTGGAACGATTGGCACTGGCACAGTGTGGAAGATCCGTATCCAGCAGAAACCCACTCATTATCAATCATAATCATCACCCGAGCCTGGAATATTTCCCAAACATCATGTGCCATCTAGTGGATAAATATAAAACTGCAATTTAACAAACTACACTGATCCCCCCCCCCCTCTCTTGGTTATTCTGCTACTGATAATATCTATAAATATATAAATAGGATAAACAACTTTCTCCGCATCACAGGGCAGTATCCAGTCAATCAATGATCTGTTGGAATTAGGGATGTACCGAATACACTATTTCGCATTTGGCTGAATCCTTGGTGAAAGATTCGGCCGAATACCGAACCAAATCCTAATTTGCAGGTCAGGAAAGGAAAAAGTGGAAAAAATTCTTCTTTTGTGACGAAAAGTCATGTGACTTCCCTACCCGCCCCTAATTACATATAGTTACATTGTTGGTTACATAGTTAAATGGGGTTGAAAAAAGACAAAGTCCATCAAGTTCAACCCCTCCAAATGAAAACCCAGCATCCATACATACACCCCTCTACTTTTAATTAAATTCTATATACCCATACTAACTATAGAGCTTAGTATCACAATAGCCTTTGATATTATGTCTGTCCAAGAAATCATCCAAGTCCCTCTTATAGTCATTAACTGAATCATCACCCGGCAGTGCATTCCCCAACCTCACTGTCCTCACTGTGATGAACCCCCTACTCTGTTCCTTTAAATGAAACTTCTTTTCTTCTAGTCTGAAGGGGAGGCCTCTGGTACGGTGATCCACTTTATGGGTAAAAAGGTCCCCTGCTATTTGTCTATAATGTCCTCTAATGTACTTGTAAAGTCTAATCATGTCCCCTCACAAGCGCCTTTTTTCCAGAGAAAACAACCCCAACCTTGTCAGTCTCCCCTCATAATTTAACTCTTCCCTCCCTCTAACCAGTTTAGTTGCACTTAGTCTCTGCACTCTCTCCAGCTCATTTATATCCCTCTTAAGGACTGGAGTCCAAAACTGCCCCCATACTCCAGATGAGGCCTCACCAGGGACCTATAAAGAGACATAATTACGTTTCATCCCTTGAGTTAATGCCCTTTTTTATACAAGAACTTTATTTGCTTTAGTAGCCACAGAATGACACTGCCCAGAATTAGACAACTTGTTATCTACCAAGACCCCTAGATCCTTCTCATTTAAGGAAACTCCCAACACACTGCCATTTAGTGTATAACTTGCATTTATATTATTTTTGCCAAAGTGCATAACCTGCATTTATCAACATTGAACCTCATTTTCCAGTTTGCTGCCCAGTTTCCCAGTTTAGACAAATCACTGTGCAAAGTGGCAGCATCCTGCATGGAACCTATAGTTCTGCACAATTTAGTATCATCTGCAAAAATAGAAACAGTACTTTCAATGGCCACCTCCAGGTCATTAATAAACAAGTTGAAAAGCAAGGGACCTAGTACAGAGCCCTGCGGTACTCCACTAACAACACTGGTCCAATTAGAAAATGTTCCATTTACCACCACTCTTTGTAGTCTATCTTTTAGCCAGTTCTCTATCCAGGTACAAATACTATGTTCCAGGCCAACATTCCTTACTTTAACCAGTAACCTTCTGTGTGGCACTGTATCAAATGCTTTAGCAAAGTCTAAGTAAATCACATCCACTGCCATCCCAGAATCGAGGTCCCTGCTCACCTTCTCATAAAAAGAAATGAAGTTAGTCTGGCAAGATCTATTACACATAAAACCATGCTGGCACACACTCATAGTATTATGATTTGCTATGAAGTCCAGTATCTTATCCTTTATTAACCCTTCGAAAAGCTTTCCTACCACTGACGTCAGACTAACTGGCCTATAGTTTTGAGGCTGAGAACGGGATCCTTTTTTGAATAGAGGCACCACATTAGCAATTCGCCAGTCTCTCGGCACTATGCCAGATCTCAATGAATCCTGAAAAATTAAGTAAAGAGGTTTGGCAATCACAGAGCTAAGCTCGCTAAATACCCTGGGATGAATACCATCTGGCCATGGACCTTTGTTAATCTTAACATGTTCTAGTCTCTTTTGAATTTCTTCATGTGTGAACCATGCATCATTAGTTGTATTACTAGAATTGGGACTATTAAGAAGGAAACCTTCACTTACTGGTTCCTCATTTGTGTAGACAGATGAAAAATATGAGTTCAGAATCTGCGCTTTTATTTTCTTTTCATCAACCAGCTGACCCCCCTCTGATAGTAAGGGTCCCACCCCTTCCTGCTTCATTTTTTTACTATTAACATATTTAAAAAATAATTTTGGATTTTTTTACTGCTTGCTGCAATATCCTTTTCTATAGTAATTTTAGCTTGCCTTATAGCTTCTTTGCATGATTTATTGGCCTCCTTGTACCTTATAAATGATTCGGCTGCACCAACTAACTTGAAAGCCTTAAAAGCAGGTCTTTTCTTACCCACCTCAACACCAACGCTTTTGGTTACAAGGAGAATATACTGACCTGTATATTTATTAAGCAGCATTTTGTTCCGTGTTTAACCCTGTGAAAAGCATTTCCCACTTAATATGTTGTAAATTAGGGTTCAGCCAGGCACAAGGATTCGGCCAATTCCTAATCCTGCTTAAAATGGCTGAATCCCAAACCGAATCCTGGATTCGGTGCATCCCTAGTTAAAATTGTGATAGGGCTATACTGTCCCTTTAATATAATGTGCAGGGGGTAAGAAGGGAGTGTGGGTGGGCAGGTTGCAGGAGTGTAGGAGGAATGGGATGAGGGGTGGGATGTCTTTAGTGGTGCCCAAAGCAGGTGAAAGCTCCCAGTGTCCCCTTTAAACTGTACAAAAGCTCATTCATTCAACTTGATGGATTTTGTCTTTTTTTTTCAACCCGATTTTAACGATTATTTCATGTGGGGTTGAAATCCAAGTGCGCCCCCTGCGGGCAGAAAGTTGCCTAGAAAAACTTCCGGCCATTTCTTTCTTTAACTGTCGCCCTTTGCGTCTGTTTCTTAGAGGTCTTCCAGTTGACAAGAAGCCGGAGCTGCAGCGAGTCCTGGAACACCGACGGCGAGACAAAATCATCCAACAGAAGAAAGAAGAGGAAGAGATAAAGAAGCTCCAGTCTCCATTCGAACAGGAGCTGTTAAAGAGACAGCAGAGGCTGGAGCAGGTAAAGAGCGCCACCTAGTGCTGCATGGGCTAAACGCTCGTGAAAATCATTTGCACAATAGAAATCTGTAAAACACCATTTCAGCACAAATAATATATTCACATTCTGCTCTTTCCTTCCCTTTAGCTCGAGAAAGAACAAGAGCCGATGAAGGAAGAGGAACGAGCCCCAGAATTTGTTAAAGTAAAGGAGAAGTTAAGAAGAACGGCGATGTTACCCAGTGAGGAGAGGGTGGGGTAACCCCCGGCAGAACTCTATGAATAATCCTATTGCGGAGGCTTTGCTGCGTAACAACATGGAGTCCCGCACTTGGTTATTAACCGTTGCCGCTACGTCTTTCAGTGTGCCCCAGACCACTCCCAGATACAGGGTTTGTGTTCAGAAATGTCGCTTTTTCCGTGTATCTACCCACCGCCGCAGCATTCGATCCTGACGCTTAAACTCAGAGGCGACTAACACCTCACAAAATGGCCGACTAAGTGACTAGCGGTTTGTGGGTAACCGTGGGAATTCGCTTTCCAAGGCGGCAGTTTGTATATTCCCAGTGAGTGTGTCTCCTGTTATGTGGCGTCTCGCTGTCCCCCGTCGGCTTTTACTGCTGGACTTACAAGAAGAGGGCGGGGCTGCCAGAGAAGTGGCGGCCATATTGCTGCGCAGAATTGGTTTTGGGAACTGACAGTTTGGTATAATGTTGCAGCCAACAAGACCTAATGGTGTCACTTAGGGCATAAATGCATTAATATTATTGTACCCCCAGTGTAGATAATGACCCTCTATGAAATAACTGAGGTTTAAGTTTTTATATTTCCCCCCTACAGAAGCTGGATGGGGGGGGGCATTCTCCGTTCTGCACTCTTCTCTGGTTCAGAACCTTGACCTTTAAGTGATTGTGTCGCTGACAAATACCAGAGCGTCGCTCGTGCAAAGGGAAAGGCCTCAGTCATCTGAACAGAAAAAGGTTTTTAGCGTTAGAAATGATCTGTATATAATATTATATTTACTGAATTAGATAACAGCAGTTTATATTATTATTTAACCAAAACCATTTTTCATGTTTGCCTTAGGGAATGTATTTCCTTCTCACCCAGGGAGATTCCAGTTGTCTGTATAGCACCATCAGCATCCTTATCTACATCAGTCTATGGTCCCTATAACACCCGCCTTAGGTCCCTGTCCAAGTGGAGCTTACAATCGAAGATCTCTATCATATTCCCATCAGCCCCTGCCCCAGTGAGCTTACAATCTAAGGTCCCTATCACATTCCCATCAGTCCCAGTGAGCTTACAATCTAAGTTCCCTATCACATTCCCATCAGTCCCTGTCCAAGTGGAGCTTACAATCGAAGATCTCTATCATATTCCCATCAGCCCCTGCCCCAGTGAGCTTACAATCTAAGGTCCCTATCACATTCCCATCAGTCCCTGTCCAAGTGGAGCTTACAATCGAAGATCTCTATCATATTCCCATCAGCCCCTGCCCCAGTGAGCTTACAATCTAAGGTCCCTATCACATTCCCATCAGCCCCAGTGAGCTTACAATCTATGGTCCCAATCACATCCCCATCAGTCCCTGCCCCAGATGAGTTTACAATCTAAGGTCCCTATCACATTCCCATCAGTCCCTGTCCAAGTGGAGCTTACAATCGAAGATCTCTATCATATTCCCATCAACCCCTGCCCCAGTGAGCTTACAATCTAAGGTCCCTATCACATTCCCATCAGTCCCAGTGAGTTTACAATCTAAGGTCCCTATCACATTCCCATCAGTCCCTGTCCAAGTGGAGCTTACAATCGAAGATCTCTATCATATTCCCATCAGCCCCTGCCCCAGTGAGCTTACAATCTAAGGTCCCTATCACATTCCCATCAGTCCCAGTGAGCTTACAATCTAAGGTCCCTATCACATTCCCATCAGTCCCTGTCCAAGTGGAGCTTACAATCGAAGATCTCTATCATATTCCCATCAGCCCCTGCCCCAGTGAGCTTACAATCTAAGGTCCCTATCACATTCCCATCAGTCCCTGTCCAAGTGGAGCTTACAATCGAAGATCTCTATCATATTCCCATCAGTCCCTGCCCCAGTGAGCTTACAATCTAAGGTCCCTATCACATTCCCATCAGTCCCAGTGAGCTTACAATCTAAGGTCCCTATCACATTCCCATCAGTCCCTGTCCAAGTGGAGCTTACAATCGAAGATCTCTATCATATTCCCATCAGCCCCTGCCCCAGTGCACTTACAATCAAAGGTTCCTATGACATTCCCATCAGCCCCTGCCCCAGTGAGCTTACAATCTATGGTCCCAATCACATCCCCATCAGTCCCTGCCCCAGATGAGTTTACAATCTAAGGTCCCTATCGCATTCCCATCAGTCCCAGTGAGCTTACAATCTAAGGTCCCTATCACATTCCCATCAGTCCCTGCCCCAGATGAGTTTACAATCTAAGGTCCCTGTCACATTCCCATCAGTCCCTGCCCCAGTTGAGCTTACAATCTAAGGTCCCTATCACATTCCTACTATGGGCAGTTTAATCGGGAGCCAATTAACCCACCTGGAGTGTGGGAGGAAACTGGGGTACCTAGAGGAAACCCCCACACAGATAAGGGGAGATTATACAAACTCCTTGTAGATAGTGTCCTGTATGGGATTAAACTCCAGCAAGGCAGAAATGCTTATATTGTAATCAGGAGGCTGTTATGTTGGGAGATAAGAGAATAAAGGACAACTGAGTCTTGCACTTTTCTTTATGTCAAGCCGAACCCCCGTCACATGACCAGGAGGAAGTAGATTGGCCCCAGGAATTATACAAGCAGAAAAAATGGCTGTAATTAAAGATTGTTTATAGGGAAATACAATTATTTTTTATTTTGATGACATTATCCCTTTAAGGGCTAATCACTGCTACTGAGACCCGACTGAATGTAACCGGGAATGAATAGTAATTGTGACATTCACCCCCATATCAGAGGGACATACAGAACTCTCTGCTGCACAAAGGGTTAACCTCACATTTTATTTAATGGTTTTTGGGTTTCTGTGGGGGAGGGGTTATGTCTCAGGCACAGAATATGGCCAATATTTGGATAAAGCCTTAACGACATTCATTGGATTTTACTAACACTATAGGTTGGTTCCGCTGCTTCAGCCTGTAAATACGACAGATATTTATTTAGTTATGGTTCGTACATCGTCTATTTTTCTATGTAGTTCTGTGTCTGTATCACCAATAAATAGTGAACTTGCTCCAGTGTGAGACTCTTGTGTATTTGTTCCCTGTGCAACTACAAAAATATGCCATAGTCCTAAAACTACTACAGGTATGGGACCTGTTATCCAGAATGCTCGGGACCTGTTGTCCAGAATGCTCACAAACTAGGGTTTTCCAGATAAGGGGGTCTATCTGTCTTACCTTAAGTCTACTAGAAAATCATATAAACATTAAATAAACCCAATAGGCTGGTTTTGCCTCCAATAAGGATTAATTATATCTTAGTTGGGATCAAGTACAAGCGACTGTTTTATTATTACACAGAAAAAGGAAATCATTTTTAAAAATGTGGATAAAATTCTGTCTATGGTATTCCGTAGTTCGGAGCTTTCTGCATAAAGGGTTTCCATATTAAAGATCCTCTACCTGTAAAGAGAA
This sequence comes from Xenopus petersii, assembly GCA_038501925.1. Lineage (NCBI taxonomy): Eukaryota > Metazoa > Chordata > Amphibia > Anura > Pipidae > Xenopus > Xenopus petersii. Next base: position 154,544,050 of record CM076678.1, read on the forward strand.
AAAGGTAATCATTTGTTATAACATTTTGATTAAAATTCCTATAATTCAGAGCTGTTTTGGATAACAGGTTTCTGGATAACACATTCATGCCTGTACTCTGATGGGGGATGCTGGGAGTTGTAGTCTTACTTGAAAGGCGGAACAGAGCTGTTCTGTATCCATTGTAGGGCAGCCCATCAACATGACCTATAGGGAACTGAATGTACATTAATATATTTTAGGACCGGTAACATCAAAGATTTTTACAAAAAAAATCGTTAGAATACAACAACAAAAAACACCAAGACCAATTAAAATTTAAATTAGCAAAGCCTTTTTTAAGAAATAATTTACAGAAACTCCATTTCCCCTCCTCTTCAGAAAAGGCGACAGGGCGACCATCCATCCTGCGCAACTCGATTTCTCCTCCCTGGCTATTCACTAATAGCACGTCCTCTGCCCCAATCTCCTTCTCCGCCTCTTCTTCATCCTCCTCCAGGAGCAGCAGTAGGAAAGCAATGTCATCGGGCTCCCCATTGGCTCCACATGAGGTGCATTCCAGGAGGGGTCGGCACCTTGGCTATGGGGCTTGGGTAAGAGTACAGGTGGTTGTAAGGGAGTGCGGAGGGAGCAGCCGGGTGTGGGTACTGTTTTTGGCTCTCGTAAAGGTTCTGCTGGGCCAGTTTCTCAATCTTATTCTGTAGGATCCGACTGATGGGACTGATTGATGGTCAAAGTAGCCAAAAATTAACTTCGAAATTCAATGTTTTTTTTATTCTAATCCTTCACTCAAACTAAGTAAATGTGCCCCTCAGGGTCGAAGTGAATTTTCGAATTCAAAAACTTCGAATTTCGAAGTAATTTCTGGGTACTTCGACCATTAAATAGGCCAAAATTTGTTTCGAATTGAAAACAACTTTGAATATTCAACCATTCGAAAATCAAAGTACTGTCTCTTTAAAAAAACTTTGACTTCGCCACCTTAAACCTGCCGAATTGCTATATTAGCCTATGGGGACCTCCTAGAACCTATAGCCAGTATTTGGCTAAGTTTTTAGAAGTCAAAGTCTTTTTTTTTTTTGGAAAATCGATTGATTCGAACGATTTCTACGTTCCATTGAATGATTTAATTTGATCGAAAATGGCTAAATTAAATTTTAAATTAAACTATCTAATTTCTACAATTCGATGGTCGAATTTCGAAGTTTTACCACTTCGAAATTCCACCCTTAGTAAATGTGCCCCTAGGTAACATCCAGACGAGCCAGTCTGTTTCAGCCCCATTCTGTACATATAACACCAGCCTGGCTCCCTAGTAAAAGAGTGAACAAGCCCCCTGCCTGCAGTCCCCATCTGTCCCCCATTGAAAACATTTAGTGCATTATGAAAAGACAAAGTAAACTAGGGATGCGCTGAAACCACTACTTTCGCGAAAGATTGGGCTGAATACCGTACCGAATCTAAATCCTAATTTGCATATGCAAATTAGGGGTGGGAAGGGGAAAACATTTTTTACTTCCTTGTTTTCTGACAAAAAGTCACGTGATTTAACTCCCGTCCCTAATTTAAATATGCAAATTAGGATTCGGACCGGCAGTACGATTTGGCGAAACCGTGCATTAGAAAATAGAAAACTTCTCAGGCTCGTGGGTCCGTTTGTCTACTGCCAGAACACACTGCAGTGAACATTCCCAGCCACTAGGGGGAGACATACAGATCGGAAGAGTGGGAGAGATTAGGGGTGTCCTTACTGAGCTGTGCAGTTATACAGGGCATGGGGGATCCCCATTATATAGAGTGTTTGTTATCAGTTTGCTGCTTGAGGTGCAGAGAGATTAAAGGAAAAGCAAACACTCAGCCAACAAAGAATAAATCCCAGCCAATTTCTGTCGCCATGGATTTTATGATAAATTGCCATTTAGCCCTTTGCCACAAAGTTTTCTTTAGTGTCGCCCTCTGTCTCTATAGATTTGGTTCAGGGACGTTCTTGAAAGCTGAATGTTTTAATGTGGTTTGTCTATTTAGGGGCAATATCCATATCCATAGGCAACCATCCAACAGTGCCCCCAGTGATCATACATTGAAGATGCTATATGGCCATTCCCATATATATATATATATATATATATATATATATACACAAATATACAGAGAAGGAATGTTCTGGGCACACAATAAGCTATACCCTCATACTGTACTGTCTAAGGGAATCAATATGGCACCTCCTCCTCCCATATGTATAAATACAAATATACAAAGAAGGAATGTTCTGGGCACACAATAAGCTATACCCTCATACTGTACTGTCTAAGGGAATCAATATGGCACCTCCTCCTCCCATATGTATAAATACAAATATACAGAGAAGGCATGTTCTGGGCACACAATAAGCTATACCCTCATACTGTACTGTCTAAGGGAATCAATATGGCACCTCCTCCTCCCATATGTATAAATACAAATATACAGAGAAGGAATGTTCTGGGCACACTATAAGCTATACCCTTATACTGTACTGTCTATGGGAATCAATATGGCACCTCCTCCTCCCATATGTATAAATACAAATATACAGAGAAGGAATGTTCTGGGCACACAATAAGCTATACCCTTATACTGTACTGTCTAAGGGAATCAATATGGCACCTCCTACCCATATGTATAAATACAAATATACAGAGAAGGAATGTTCTGGGCACACATTAAGCTATACCCTCATACTGTACTGTCTAAGGGAATCAATATGGCACCTCCCTCCTCCCATTTGTATAAATACAAATATACAGAGAAGGAATGTTCTGGGCACACAATAAGCTATACCCTCATACTGTACTGTCTAAGGGAATCAATATGGCACCTCCTCCTCCCATATGTATAAATACAAATATACAGAGAAGGAATGTTCTGGGCACACTATAAGCTATACCCTTATACTGTACTGTCTATGGGAATCAATATGGCACCTCCTCCTCCCATATGTATAAATACAAATATACAGAGAAGGAATGTTCTGGGCACACAATAAGCTATACCCTTATACTGTACTGTCTAAGGGAATCAATATGGCACCTCCTACCCATATGTATAAATACAAATATACAGAGAAGGAATGTTCTGGGCACACATTAAGCTATACCCTCATACTGTACTGTCTAAGGGAATCAATATGGCACCTCCCTCCTCCCATTTGTATAAATACAAATATACAGAGAAGGAATGTTCTGGGCACACAATAAGCTATACCCTCATACTGTACTGTCTAAGGGAATCAATATGGCACCTCCTCCTCCCATATGTATAAATACAAATATACAGAGAAGGAATGTTCTGGGCACACAATAAGCTTTACCCTCATACTGTACTGTCTAAGGGAATCAATATGGCACCTCCCAACTGTACAAATATACATATAATATAATATAATGCACATAATAAGCCACACACTCTGGATATATAGTGTTAATGGGCCAGGAATTGATTTCAGTTACTCAATGAATCAGGGGTTTCCCTGTAATAACAAGGGGACATAGTTAAATTCAGGGCTTATGTTATTGACATTAAACCTTCCCTGCAGTTTGTGGCTCAGAGACGTAACCTTTGTCAGTGTCGGATCCAACCGGCTGCAGATCATTGACCTTTCCATTGTACCTGTAGGAGAACAGGGGGTCCAATACTTACGCCCCGTGGGGCTTCATCAGTCGATAGATTTGAAAAGTCGGACGTGAGAGACAAAGGTGCAGTCGTTTGTGTGTGAAGCTCACAATTCTCTCAAATGGTTTCCTCTGCCCTCAGGCATCACAGGGAATTCTCAGTGTAGCGTTGGGATAAAGTCATGTGTAATAAACATTTCCATTCAGTGAAACCCCTTGGGAGTTGCAAGTTAATATGATTGTGATAGGGAAATGATTCATATTCGGTGTTAGGTGAAAGTATCTGCATTTTTGTTGTCTCCAATATTTGTATTTCCAGCCAGCAAAACACTATACAGGTAAGGGACCTGTTATCCAGAATTCTCAGGACCTGGGGTTTTCCCGAAAATGGATCTTTCTGTAATTTGGACCGTCATACCTTATTGGGCATATTTATCAAGGGTCAAATTTAGAGTTTATAGGAGTTTATAAAAACTCCCATAAACTCGAAATTCAATACAAAAAAAACAACCAATGGAAATTTATTTAAAAATTTTAAAATTCAGGTGAATAGGATCGACCTGAAAACTCAAATTCAATTTGAGTTTTTTCACCATAAAAAAATTTTTTTAGAAAAAGAAGCAAAGAACTTTTTTTCAAAAGTCCACCTTGAAACTCCAAATTGATTGTCAGAGGTCCCCCATTCGGCAAGCGGATAGTCGAATTAGAACTTTTAAAGGGACAGTACAAATTTGTATTTAGATTTTTTTTTTTAAACTCAATAAAATTTGGACTATTCCCTAGTCGAATTACACTAAAATAAACTCGAAATTTTCGACCCTTGATTAATCTGCCCCTACGTCTACTAGAAAATCAGTTAAACATTAAATAAACCCAATAGACTGGTTTTGCTTCCAATAAGGATTAATTATATTTTAGTTTGGATCAAGTACAAACTACTCTTTTATCATGATAGAGAAAAAGAGAATAGTTTTTAAAAACATAGATTGTTAGATTAAAATTAGGGATGTACCGAATCCAGGATTCGGTTCAGGATTCGGCCAGGATTCTGCATTTTTCCTAATTATTAGACCTAACTGAATCCGAATTTGCATATGCAAATTAGTGGCGGGAAGAGAAATTGTTTGAAAAATTAAGAATTGAAAAATACTTCCCCTTCCCACCCTTTATTTGCATATGCAAATTCTGATTGGGTTCGGTATTCGGCCAAATCTTTCACAAAGGATTCGGGGGTTCGGCTGAATCCAAAATAGAGGATTAGGTGCATCCCTAATTAAAATGGACAACCTTTCCATAATTCGGAACTTTCTGTATAACGGGTTTCCAGATAACAGATACTGTATTAATCATTTGTGTTTCCAGAGGCTGAATATTTCTGTGGCAGAACATATTCTGCTTTATATTGAGTTTGGTCCCCCGGCAGTTCTGTAGAGTTCCTCTGGGATAGATCATTAATAAAGCTCACCCCACAGGGGATGCTGGGAAATAGTCCATAGAATAGATGGTTAGCTTCACCGGCCAGTGGTACTCCCTGTATCTCATCAGCCACAGTAAGAAATGGGAGTTGATTTAGAGTAGGGATGCACGAATCCACTTTTTTGGATTCTGCCGAACCCCCGAATCCTTCACGAAGGATTCGGCCGAATACCAAACCGAATCTGAACCCTAATTTGCATATGCAAATTAGGGGTGGGAAGGGGAAAACATTTTTTACTTCCTTGTTTTCTGACAAAAAGTCACGCAATTTCCCTCCCTGCCCCTAATTTGCATATGCAAATTAGGATTCGGATTCGGTTCGGCCGGGCAGAAGGATTCGGCCGAATCCGAATCCTGCTGCAAAAGGCCGAATCCTGGCCGAATCCCGAACCGAATCCTGGATTTGGTGCATCCCTAATTTAGAGGCACAGACGTCTGGTCCTGAAAAGTCGCCCAAAGCTGCCTGGCAAGGAAATGCAGGACCACAAACATTTTAATACTGGAGATTTACATTAATACTGTGGGGAGGCATTTGGGGAAGATCAGTGACCCTCAGAAGGAGAGATTTATTGTGGGTGACTAATCTCAAATTAGTGGCTGCTGTGCGGCCCAGTAACATCTAGTTACACTGCTGTTTTAATGGACCCAAAAGAAGTTATAACAGACACCCACTAAACCCTGGACTTGCTGAATATAATTCTTGTTATTACATCCCAAAATGCAGCACATATATTTTATATATACAAATGCTGGCCAGCATAACCTATTAACCTTTTCAACCCCAGTTTTAGTTGCTTGATCACCTCCATCAATGTCACCTGCAGCCCACAATTAGCTCATAGCCTTAGCAAAATGCTCTCTTAAAGGGGCGGTTCACCATTAAAGGACCAGTAACATCAAAAAAAATTAAATTCAACTTTAAAATCGCATTAGGGATGCACAAAATCCAGGATTCGGTTCGGGATTCGGCCTTTTTCAGCAGGATTCGGATTCAGCCAAATCCTTCTGCCCAGCCAAAGCGAATCCGAATTTGCATATGCAAATTAGGGCTGGGGAGGGAAATCACGTGACTTTTTGTCACAAAACAAGGAAGTAAAAAATGTTTTCCCCTTTCCACCCCTAATTTGCATACGCAAATTAGGATTCGGTTAAGTATTCGGCTGAATCTATCTCGAAGGATTCGGGGGTTCGGCCGATTCCAAAATAGTGGATTCAGTGCATCCCTAGTCTTTATTAAGGAATAACTTACCGAAACTCCGCTTGCGCTCCTCTTCAGAAAGCGTTCGGGCGATCCATCATTCGGCGCTCGATTTCTCCTCCCTGCCTTCCTTATAGGAGATAGCCAGGGAGGAGAAATCGAGCGATGGATCGCCCGATCGCTTTCTGAAGAGGAGCACAAGCGGAGTTTAAGTAAGTTATTTCTTAATAAAGGCTTTGTGATTTAAAAGCTTAATTTGTCTTGGTGTTTTTTTTCTATGTATACTAACGAATTTTTAAAAACATTTTTTTTAAACTTTTTTTATGTTACTGGTCCTTTAAGTTAACTTTAATTCTTGGCTTTTCAACTGCCCTTCATTTGTTTCTTTTTTTTATAGTTTTTAAATTTTTTGCCTTCTTCTTCTGACCCTTTCCAGCTTTCAAATTGGGGTCACTGACCCCATCCAATAAAAAAATGCTGTGTAAGGCTACAAATTAATAATTGTTCTGTTCAGGCCTCTCCTATTCATATTCCAGTATCTTATTAAAATCAATGCATGGTTGCTATGGGAATTTAGACCCTAGCAACCAGATGGCTAAATTGCAGGCTGGAGAATAAAAAGCTTAAGTGAAGAACCGAATAGTCAAGGTGGACGGAAAGCTCTGCTTAGCTGCTTGGGAACACGCAGGGGGACATACTTCTAGGTGAGCAACCATGCTGATATCACTGCTACCATTGTAAAAATGCTGCAGTGCAAAATATTATGGTGGAACAATTGGCTCATCTAATTGATGGATCAGGAAAGGATATCAGAAGTTCCATTCCATTTGCATCAAGAGGGTGTCCCTCATCCAGCTGTGGCCTTCATGCAGTTATTGATGGACTCTCTCAGTTATATCTGGAGTCTTTCCTTCATTTTCTTTTAACCACTCACCAAACATTTGCTTTTTTCCTTCTCTTTCCTCCTCTTCTCCAGAAAGTGTCTATTGTTAAAACAGGGCTGAGTAATTGAGGTTGGCATAGCTGGAGGGCCACCAGTTGAATGCTATGTATGTTGTATGAATGTGAATCTACTCAAAGGAACGGGAGCTCATTTCATATTTAGTACCTCCACCATGTGGAATATCATCAACCCAATGCTCCAACGATGGTCCTCAAGTTGTTATTTGGTGATAAAGCCTCATTTAATTATAGGGATAATGATATTCCCTTGCCAATTCACATCCAGTACCAGTCACATGGTGTCTATAGTATTTATTTCATTCCTACTTCCAGAAACATTAATTTTGGGAGGAGGAGAAACATTGTGCAGTATAGTTTATGGGTTATTTACATTGAGCTCCCCAGTTTGACTTGTTCTTGTTATTTCTAGTGGCTTCCAGACAATGTGAATGTTATTGTATAATAGTTTTATGTAATGATTGTATAATAATTTTATATAATGATTGTATAATAATTTTGCCCTGGGTTCCTTGTTTATGGTTTTGCCCTATTTCCCTAAGGATAAAAACACGGCAGGCACAGAAGCCATATCAGGTACATATCATCTGTGACTTCCAATAATGCTCAGCCATTACACCCTGATAAACCATTGGTCATTTATAATATTCTAAATTTATAATGAACTTCAGGTAAAAGTCAGCACTAGAATTATTTTAGTGATTTTCATCATTCCCTTTGATTCTAAACCCAAGACTTATACCGAGTTACAATACCTAGGGCTTATGCATGTCTTATAAATATATATTTCATGTGCTTTACAAATACATTCAGGCATGTTTGATAACATTGGAGATAAACATCTCCAGAGATGTTGCCCATATCAACCAATCAGATCTTAGATTTTGTTTTCTAGTTTGTAGGTGTAGTAGCTAAGATCTGATTGGTTTCAATGGAAAACATCACTTTGATATTTATAGGGAAAGATGGTGACATTAGGCCAAGATGGAGACAATAAGCCAAGATGGAGACAGTAGGGGCAATATAGTGACAATAGGCCATGATGGAGACAGTAGGGCAAGATGGAGACAATAGAACAAGATGACAACAGTAGGGCAAAATAGTGACAATAGGCAATAATGGAAACAGAAGGGCAAGATGGTGACAGTAGGTGTCAAGACTGATCACAGGTGAGTGGTTGGTAGTTAGGAGCCTTGGTGCTGTATAACACGAGTAGAGCGGGTATTTGAGGTTTTGACAGGAATATTTTAATAATGAAAATGATGGCAATATAACAGATGAACAAAAGATAAAAAATAATATAACTTCTTACACCAGGCCAGTGGTCAAGGGCAGGCAACAATAAAGGCAAGTCCGAGAAACAGGCTGAGTTCGGGGGCAGGCTGATGGCAATAACAAGTCTGTATGGCAGGCCAAGGTCGGAGGCAGGCTGATGGCAGAGGGTAGTCCAGTAAACAAGCCGAGGTCAATTACCAGGAGATCCAACAGGTAATGTGCAGGTAATGGGAAACTGGAGCAGAGAACACAGGCACACAGGAACAGGGAACCGGACAGGGACTCAGGAACAAGGCAGGAACAGGAACAAAAGCAGGAAATCTCTGGTATGTAGAAACAGGCTGTGACGCTTAATGATCAAGCACCTGGGCATGGTTTGCAACAGGCTTATAAAGCCCCTTAATTGGCAAGCTATACACACCTGTGTTTGATGAAGGAGGAGTTGAGCAAACACATAAGGAAACCAGAGTGTCTATCAGCAATTCCATAGAGTCCAATCTCAAAGGTCTCCAGTGGCTCAGTGAGGTAATGCAGGAACTTAAAAGTATGTAGTCCAGAGTTCGATTCCAGATAGTTCCTGACAGTAGGGCAAGATGGCGACAACAGGCCATGATGGAGAAAGTAGGGCATGATGGAGACAGTAGGACAAGATGGAGACAGTAGAGCAAGATGGTGAATAGGGAAAGATGGAGACAATAAGCCATGATGGAGACAGTAGGGCAAGATGGAGATAATAAGCCATGATGGTGACAATAGATCATGATGGAAACAGTAGGGTAATGGAAACAGAAGGGTAAGATGGTGGCAAGATGGAGACAGTAGGGCAAGATGGAGACAATAAGTCATGATGGAGACAGTAGGGCAAAATGGTGACAATAGGTCATGATGGAGACAGTAGGGTAATGGAAACAGAAGGGCAAGATGGTGACAGTAGGGCAAGATGGAGACAATAAGTCATGATGGAGACAGTAGGGCAAGATGGAGACAATAAGTCATGATGGAGACAATAAGACATGATGGAAACAGAAGGGCAAGATGGAGACAGTAGGGCAAGATGGAGACAGTATGGCAAGATGGAGACAGTATGGCAAGATGGAGACAGTAGGGGAAGAATGTGACAGTACTACTTTCCCAGCACACAGGCCTTTAGCTAAGGAAAAGTTTCCAAAAACCATGACTAGCAGAAAGCTGCCAGTTGGTGCTGGGATTGGTAGTGGGACAAGAGCTAAAGGATGATAGGTTGGACCATCTATAGATATGACTGACCCAAGAACTAATCAGCCAGGCTGGATTCTCTGAGGAAATAACCCACATGGTGAGATGCTGCTTTGCTTATTCTGACCAGGGAAACTGTTGAATGTGTAAGTTTAAGGTAGTTGAATGCTGTTAATATTTTGTATTGGGAATTTTCTGCTTTAATTTTGGATTGTTACAGAAATACACCTGATAACTGTAAAAAAAAAGAAAACTAATAAATGTTATAACCACACTGAGAAGCTTCATTGTCCTAATGAGCAAAAAAGGTAAAACAAAGGTCCTAACGCGTTTCACACCCGGTACGGATACGGATATTCTTTTTTAGAATAAAGTCAATATTTATCCCCACCGTCTGGCTCCTGGAGTGCATGTTCCTTTTCTAGAAATCATTGATATTACTCCCCAAGCTATGGGTCCAGGATAGACCTGAGGTTTGTATACCTCAGTCCAACTTGGTGCTGGGTGAGCTACACCTTGTAATTCTATATCTTTACTATGGGATTGAGCTGCAATTTTCCCTTGTATATTGTGTGCCTTAAGTTACTAAAACTAGTCTTCCCTTTTAAACAAAACAGAGATTGTTTTTCCACAAATGGCAATATATTTAAGCAGAGCAACTACATCAAAGTCATCCCTGGTCTGCCCAGTCCTACACTCAACTTACATCGGATTTATTAAGAATTCTATTGCTTCATTATACATTGAACATGGGGACTTAGTTTTACCTGCAACTTACTTGCTTTCAGTCTCTCAGCTCTTGCACCCATTGTTGGGCCCCAGTGGTTCTTTAACATTATCAATGACAGAAATCTGGAGATGCTTTAACTCAGGGGACCCCTAGACTTCTTTATACTGAATAAGGTATAGCCCCTATTATGGTGCTAATCACTCAGGTACCAACACCCACAAGGGGGAAATTCACTTAAGTGCGAAATGGCTAACTCTGGTGAAAATTCGCCAGCGTGACATCATTTTGCCACTTCGCCAATTTACTAAGGGTCCCTGGCATAAATTCGCTAGCGAAGGAGATAGACTGTAGCGCTACTTCGCGCTCTAACAATTTTCGCACTGGCGAATGGACGTAACTACACTAATTCACTAAGATGCGGATTTTCCTGACCGTTACCTCATGCGCCAGAGTTTATTTTGCCAGCTCAGACCAGGCGAAGTGCAATAGAGTAGATAGGAGTTTGTTCAAAAATAGATGAAAATTGTTCTAAGTCCCAAAAAAAACCGGCGTCTTTTACTTTTTACAGGGTGATAGGCTGAAAAAGATCTTATTTTTTTTTAGGGTACCCTCCTTTCCCCCTACATTTCCTAACATATGGCACATAAACTATACACTGGTCTCATATATAGGGCAATATAACAACTTTATTTTATTAAGGTTCCCTGGACTTGTGTAGTGTAATGTATTTGCTGCAATATATACATCCATTGTACTTTAACTGCACGCCGTATGCTAATTCGGCATCACTAGCGTAACTTTGAACTGCTTATCGTATTATCACTAGTGCAACTTCACCAGCTTTCGGAACCCTGGACGTAACTTTGGATTTTCGTGAATTAGCATTGTCCTGGCGAATTTACACCTGGCGAAGTGTTGCGATGTGAGCGAAGCCGTCGCTGGCGAATTTTCGTAGGTTAGTGAATTTGCTCCTATAACTCCTCAACGGAAGTCCTGGAGGCTGGAGCCTCAATGTCCTGAGATCCTTGTGGAGCACTGACTCTTCTGGAACTTTACTAGAAAGGTCCTGCACGAAGCTACACCCTCTTTAATAAGGGCTTCCAAGAGAATAACAAAGGACGCTGAGCTTCTTGTATATTTAAAGAAAGCCAATGATCCTGCCCCAGGTGCATTCCTAGAACCCCCTTTGACTACAGACACTCACTCCAAAGGGCCACTCTGCTTCTTGGGGAAGCCACCTTAGTACAAGCCTACACAAATAACAGATTATCTTAGAAACCATATGGAAGATCCTGCACGTTGGCCTAAATACAAACATACAGAGAAGGAATGTGATTTGGGCCTGAGATGAAATGAATATGGGACAATCCCTGCTTAGAGATGGGGAATGTCTCCTTATTATAAAGGCACTTGTATTATAAGCTTATAATGTAACACTATCTGGAGCAGCACTTAGTCTTATATCTCCGGCCTTCATTCATTACTCGGATGTACAGAGATTTGGGGTGACCTGACCTGCTCCTGTTGTCCGACACACACAGATTACTGACTCGCCGGCAGGAGACACACACACCAGCTCATATTCTCCTGTTACTGTGATTATCATTTTATTCTTATTGCAAATCCCAGGCTCGGTTTTCATTCAACTCCAATTTCCTAATTCTACATACAGATCCCGTCTGGGCAATGCTCTTGCCAACTGCATTCCGGGCCGGGCAGAGACAGGCAGCTCTTTGTGTTTGTCACCCCAATAACTTAAAGGTGTATTTCTTGGCTAATATGGAGATGTCAAGCCTGAAAGTTTTATCACTACATCTCCCAGCATCCTTAGCAATTGTGGGAATTGTTACAAGTACTAAAAGTGGAGCCAAGTAGGATCGTACTGATAAAATAAGAATAAAATAAGGATAAAATGTATGTCTTCTTTTTTTTCTCTTAGCCTTCCTATTATCTGAGCCGTCATAATGGGGCCCCGTGCAATTTAAAAGGAAAACTGGGCGGTGGGAGTAGATTGGGCCCCAATTTAAAAGGCTCACCTTATTATACGTCTCATTAGGGAGGAATAACGAGAGACAAGAGATAAGAGATAGTCAAGCTGAGGGAAAATAATATACTACAGGTATGGGAATGCTCAGGATTTCTGGATAATAGATCTTTCAATATTTTGGTTCTTCATACCTTATTTCTGCTAGAAAATCACGTTAACATTAAATAAACCCAATAGGCTGGTATTGCTTCCAATAAGGATTAATTATATCTTAGTTGGGATCAACTACAAGCAACTGTTTTATTATTACACAGAAATAGGAAATTGTTTTTAAAGATTTGGATTATTTGTTTATAGTGGAGTCTACGGGAGACGGCCTTCCTGTAATTCGGAACTTTCTGGATAATGGGTTTCCGGGTAACAGTACAAGGTCTTTTTTCAACCTCAGTGGCAATGAGACGTGAGCTTCGTTTATTATTCCACCTGCTTTAGGTGCATTGAGGTTGATTTCTGATTGGCTGGGGTTCAAGGGACGCTCTAAAACAATTGTCTTCTGTGCAATGTAAATGAAAACCTTTCCTTCTCCCCAGTTTAAGGGATTTAAAGGGAGGAACGTAATTATCCGGCACTGATACCTAAACCTAATCCCCTGCTCTTGCAATGGAAGGGGTTGCGAGTGCTTTGAAAAAATATATTTTTATCTGCCGGGAGACTGGGTCAGAATGTGCGACATTTCTGTGGGTCCAAATGAAGAACGAGCACTGGATGCCGTCCAGCCGGAGATCAACTTGCCCTGCAGGCTTGCATTTATATGGAGGTGGGACGCCTTAAAAGCACCCAGAGGCGCAGAGAAGCCAGAATGGAAAACATGAAGCTCATCTGGGCTGTCACCTTGTGCTCCCTGCTGTTCCTCCAGCTCACAGGCACAGGTAAGCTCCATCCTAGGGGAACTTCACCCAAACACTGTTATTTGCCTAATGGAAGAAAATCTCATTCCCAGTATATATTATTCATTCTCACTGTTATTATATCTAAATATAATTGCCACTGTCTGTCTCTGTTGTCTGGTTTGGACTCTTGAAACAATGTAGTCAGTTCTCCTCCAACTTTGTTCATCAGATGGCTTCTGCTACATTGTCTCAGGAGTCAGAGCCAGCAGTACAATGAATATAAACAGCTGGAAAGACTCTGCTTTTAATAGCAATTATTTTATTTTTTAAAAAAAGGCATGTTACACTTAGGGGGTTGTTTATCAAAATCCAAATTTTTCTGATTATTTTATAAAAAAAAAAGTTCAACCAAACTAGAATCCACCGTTTGACCATATTTATCTGGGGAAAATTCAATTAAATTTAGCGGAAATCTGAATTGCACTGGGGTTTTTTCAGATTTTTCCAGAATTGCTCATTTTTTTAAATTCAGAATTTTATTGGATTTTTGCCTGAAAAGCCTGAAAAAAATTTCTGGCTAATTCCAGCGCACACCACAGAAACTTCCAAATAGGATAGGACCTCTCCCATTGACTTATATACAACCTCTGCGGCTCTCAGATGCAGGATTTTCTGATTAGGTAATCTCAAAAAAATTTAGGTTTTTTTTCCACTAAAAATTAGGATTTTATAGTTGAAAACTCGAATTTTTCTGACTTTAAGAGCAGAGACACACACTGCTATTTCGGGAGATTAGTCTCCCAGCCACAAATCGCTTCTTCTTCGGGCGACTAATCTCCCGAAACTCCCTTCCCGCCAGCTAGAATGTAAATCGCCAGCAGGGTGGCACTCGGAATGCTTCATTTTCCGAAGTCGCGGGTTCAAACAGTAAGGGTTTTATTTATTAGGGCAGAGACACACTGTGATATTTCGGGAGATAATTCACCCAGTGACAAATTGCTTCTTCTTCGGGCGACCAATCTCCCCAAACTGCCTTCCTGCCAGCTAGAATGTAAATCGCCGGCTAGAATGTAAATCGCTGACTAGAATGTAAATCACCGGTGGGATGGCACTCTTCGTTTTCCGAAGTTGCCTCACTAAGAAACTTTGGGCAACTTCGGAAAGCTAAAGCGATTCAAGTGCCATCCTGCCGACGATTTAGATTCTAGCCGGTGAGTTACATTTAAGCTGGCGGGAAGGCAGTTCGGGGAGATTAGTCGCCCGAAGAAGAAGCGATTTGTCGATGGGCAACATCTCCCAAAATAGCAGCGTGTGTCTCTGCCCTAATAAATAAACCCCTTACTGTTCCAACCTGAAACAGGCGACACTCTTTGCCCTTTATTAGATGGGCCTGGTCACATGTTTAATCAATATTAACATTTCCCTTATAATAAACAAGGGACAGATATATTTATTAATTTTCTCAGCTGACGACTTTTCCTCAACCCCTTATTTCTCTGTTAGCCCATGTTAGAAATCCAGATGCTTCCGATTTACTGGAAGTTGCCCGGAAGGGGAATGGTGACGACGGTCCGTGTACCATGGGGAGATGTGACTCCGAAGACGACAGCGAAGGTTTCAATGAGAGAAATTTAAGGGTAAGGATTCGGTTGGATGAGTATTTACATTTACAGCACTGCTGCCTGGAGATGCCTGGGACATTAAATGAGAAAACTTGGCTGAGGCAGAGCAGACAAAACCCACAGGACTATTTCAGTGTCTTTAATTATGTGCTTTTTTTTCAATTTTTCCCAGCTTTCAAAAGGGGGTCACTGACCCCAGCAGTCAAAAAACAATTGCTCTGTGTGTCTACAATTATATTATTGTTATTTTTTTTATTACTTATCATTCAGTTCAGGCCTTTCCTATATCAGTCTCTAACTGCTGCCTAGTTGCTAGGGTAAATTGTTCCCTAGCAACTAGATAACATGTCAAATTCCAAACTGGAGAGAGGCTGAACAGATGGATAGATAATGCAAAACCACAAATAATAGAAGATGATGACCAATTGCAAATTGCCTCAGAATATCACTGTACATAATGCTAAAAGTTAATTTAAAGGTAAACTAACCCTTTTAAGTGAAGACATGAAAGAGATTGTATTGAGGGTTATTATGTGACTGCATGAAACTGCTTGCGCCCCACTGTGACCCCTTTATTTATATGTTACTATTTCATGATTCTCTTCTTCTTGTTTTTTTAAATTCAACATTAGGCACGATCTGACAAAAATGTGGACTCCGACTCTGCCTCTGACTCTTCCATGGTACCCCAGGTAGGCGCATTAACTACCACCATGTCTGACCCTCTGTCCACTCTTGACTCTGACAGACAATCTGTTTCATTCTCTAGGAAATGTTACTGCCTCCGACCCCACCAGAGGGCACCACTAGATGAGCCCCATGGACCGGATCTCTCCGCAGGGCTCTGGAGTCGGCTCCGTGCAGGCCCAGCCCAATCACAGCCATAGAATTTCTGCATAATATGTATCTGCTAGGGATGCGCGACATTCACTCACACTCTATTAGAGGAAATGACAAAGTCCCGGCGCAGAATGTGATGTTCTGAATATACAGGATTTTTGTTTGTTTGGGTGAAGGAAATGAATCCAAAGTGACAATTTGTACCTGTAAGAACAATACACAATAATGTGCTGAGAGAACTGCTTTGTACTTGTGCTTTCTTCTTGAGTCCTTCTGACATGGAATGCTGGGAGTTGTAGTTTATTAATAGTTGTAGATTGGCTGAGTATGAGTTCATACAGCAGCCAAGATTTTCACCCTTGGGGTGAGTGCTTATTTGTGCCCTGGGTACCCCTGAAACTATAGCAGGGTGACTGTTACCCCAATGTTTCTATATATCTGTAACCTTGTTATGAGCTAAGGGGCCCAGTCGGAAGGTCAGTTAGGGGGAGATTTGGGATGAGTGCTTATTTGTGCCCTGGGTACCCCTGGAACTATAGCAGGGTGACTGTTACCCCAATGTTTCTATATATCTGTAACCTTGTTATGAGCTAAGGGGCCCAGTCTGAAGGTCAGTTAGGGGGAGATTTGGGGTGAGTGCTTATTTGTGCCCTGGGTACCCCTGAAACTATAGCAGGGTGACTGTTACCCCAATGTTTCTATATATCTGTAACCTTGTTATGAGCTAAGGGGGCCCAGCCTGAAGGCCAGTTAGGGGGAGATTTGGGGTGAGTGCTTATTTGTACCCTGGGTACCCCTGGAACTATAGCAGGGTGACACCCCAATGTTTCTATATATCTGTAACCTTGTTATGAACTAAGGGTGCCCAGTCTGTAGGTCAGTTAGGGGGAGATTTGGGGTGAGTGCTTATTTGTACCCTGGGTACCCCTGGAACTATAGTAGGGTGACACCCCAATGTTTCTATATATCTGTAACCTTGTTATGAGCTAAGGGGGCCCAGTCCGAAGGACAGTTAGGGGGAGATTTGGGGTGAGTGTTAATTTGTGCCCTGGGTACCCCTGGAACTATAGCTGGGTGACTGTTACCCCAATGTTTCTATATATCTGTAACCTTGTTATGAGGGTTGGGTGAGTGCTTATTTGCTATATTTCCCTGGAAGCCCAGGTTGAAGTTCACTAATAATGACATTTGGAGTGACACATATTTCATGGCCTGGAAATGTTGGGGTGTAGCAAGTGACTGATATGACAAATATATGTAAATATCACCTATATTATTATAAACCAGGTTTGTGTGGCAAATCCACCATGCCGCACCATCTCACTACCCAAAAGCTCTTCCTCTGATTGGCATCCCTCAGATTTGAAGTTGCTGGTTTTGCTCCATGAACTGGCCCCAAAGGGTAGTGAACTAAAGAGTCTACTTTCCGTGTGTTGTATTCATTGTCTAAGTACATTTTTAAGGAACAATTTGGTTTTAATTAAGTGGTTTCTGTTGAAAAGTACCTTCCTTTGCCGGGAAAGGGAAAGGTTTCCAGCATATGCCGTTCTTCATCCAGAAAACGTTTCCAAAACAATGCCCTATATACTTGTTTTCAATAGTTTACAGCACAGTCCCATTTAGTGTTCATCTTTCTAGGCCTAGGGTTAGTAGCAAAGTTGATGTGAAGCACTTTACAGCTCAGCGCCATCTACTGGTGATCGGCAGTTAGTTACAAACGTAATATAAAGCATTTTAGAGGCACAATGGCAACTAGTGGTAATTCAAAGTTAAAGGACCAGTGACATCAAAAAAATGATTAAAAAGATTTAAAATAGCAAAGCCTTTATTAAGAAATAATTTACAGAAACTCCACTTCCTGTCCTCTTCAGAAAAGGCTTCAGGGCGACTATCCATACTGAGAGACTGAGTTTTATTTTTTTGGGGGGGGGTGGACCCAACTGTACTGCACTTTACTAGGATTAAGAAAAACACTGGGTCCCTTGCTGTTACTGAGCTGCAGACTTCGTAAAGGAAGAGCGGTTACCTGCATCTTCTTGTCCTAACACGGTTTTCTATACCGCTCGTTTTGTCACAGTTATTGTCCTGGATAGGCTGGGGGTGGGAGTTCAAACTACACCCTCTTATTCAAGTAAATTCATATCTTCTTTTTTCTGACATATGTTTAAATATTTGACCCTGCACACCATCCCCTGTGTTTGATGGTTGGTGCTCCCCAATATCTAACTCTTATGTCCATCTTTAGCCTACCCAAACAATAAAATCACCCTCCGTCTATGTACACCCTCTCATTCAAGCAAATGCATAGTATCCATCAGTCCCGATTTTCCTATCACAGCCATCATCCCTGGACCGCTATTTACACCTCCCTGTCTCTCACAGAAAATCCGGCCGAGTAGATCTCTTACTGCTGCCCCTGGGCAGCGGCACCGTGCCCTCCTGGCCCAGTCTCCCCTCCTGCTGGCTGCCCCGGGAACTGCCACTGCTGCTGTCTGATGCTGAGCTTCATGGCATTCTTCTGTAGCCCTAGTCCGTCCTGCACCCGGGCTGCCATGCCCACAGACATCATGCACCCGGTGAGGATGCACCCCATAGCCGAGCTGCAGCACCCTACCCCCGCCGTGGAGCTCGGCATCAGACAGCAGCAGCGGGAATTTTCGTCAGGGTCCCGCCAATTTCCACACTCCTGGGGTTGACAGCTCTGCTTAGAAAATGCAATAACTACAAATCTACAAATAATGAAGACTAATTTTAAATGCTACTTAGAATACATTTTTACATTTTAACTTTCCTTTTAACTTGAGATGAGTGGAAAAATGAGGGAAGTCTTAAAGTTCTACATATTTCAGTTGACTTTTTACTGACTGAGAAAAGATGTCCCCAAAAACCAATAACAGTTGAGGAATTGGTGACATGGTGTCAGGCTATTAATGGGCCCTCTGTAATCATTTCTGTGCCATTTTAAACCAAGTACGCTGGAAACATATTTGTCTGGAACTAAGTGGTTTATTGCTCATCTTTCCTGCCCTGTATTTATATGGCACAAGACAGAATCTGTTAGGATCAGTGACCCTGGCCACCAAAAATCAAATGAAATATTCATCTTTCTTTACTTCCAAGCTGCCTCCTGTTTGCTGTGGTAATTAAATCCTGGCAACCAGATAACAGTCTGAAGTCTTTAAGTCTGAGAGTTTGAGGGCTGTAACAATTAGAAACAAATAATCAATTTGGGCTGAAAAAGAAAAAAAATCACAAAAAGCAAAAGGGGTGGTTCTGTTGGGCTCCAGTCTCCACAGGTTTGTCCCGCTTACTGCCACCAGTTCTTTGGTAGGCAGGAATCCCTAAAGGTCTGGTCCTTCAATTGGCCCAAATGACATTGGGTTGGATGTAGAAGTTAGGGTCTAGTACAGTGCCCGTCTGGCCAAATTGGGCTGGCCAAGTTCCATTGGATCAGCAAGGGATTCTTTAGAACTGACTAGGACTTCAAGAGTGGTCCTGCTTAGTTTGTCCATCATGCATTTTTTTTTAATTGAGAATCCTTTCACTATTATGTCTTTTTAATTAAAATTAAAGGACCAGTAACAAAATTTTTCTTAAAAAAATGTGTTTCTACTTAACCAAAAAAAACACCAAGACAGATTTAACTTTAAATTCGCAAAGTCTTTATTAAGAAATTACTTAACGATTCTCTGCTTGCGCTCCTCTTCAGAAACGGCGACAGGGCGACGATTCATCTTGCGGCGCTCGATTTCTCCTCCCTGCCTTCTATAGGTGATAGCCAGGGCCGCACGATGGATCGTCGCCCTGACGCCGTTTCTGAAGAGGAGTGCAAGCAGAGATTCGGTAATTTCTTAATAAAGACTTTGCGAATTTAAAGTTAAAACTGTTTTGGTGGGTTTTTTTTCATTAAGTAGAAACATATTTTTTATTAAAAAAATGATGTTACTGGTCTTTTAAGGGTTTCAGTTTCAGCCTAGATGTTTATAATATTAAAAAGCTTTTAGAATTAAAATATATCAGTCTACCAGCATGCCCATAATACCATAAAGCTTTTGGAATTAAACCATATATCATATATTGCCTCGGCTGAGTGCATTGATATTTCTCCAGGGCCAGTGTCCCTTTGTGTTTGTTAGTGTAGGGAATCCATGCAAAATCATTGCACTTATCCCTGTAAGGGCAGAGAGCCTGTGTGTGTGTGCTGTAAGCTGTTACCTAGCAACCAGCTATTCAGTTCAACAGGAAGTGACACAGGAGTGGCAGACAGGAAAAGGAAGTCACAGAGACTGGCAAAAGAAGAAAGCCTGGCATAGAGAGCAGCATGGTGGACAGAGAAGGAAGCAAGAGAGCTGCTGGTGGGACCAGAGAGCTGAGAGGCTGCACCAGTGGAGGCACTGCGCTAGTAAGTACCAGCTACCCAGTCTCTCCCAATACCACTGCGGAGTGGCGCAGGTTTGTCCCTTGTCATCAGGTAAGCGCCACACGAGGAGTGTAACACAGACAAAGGGGTGTCGAAAGCATACCTCCCAACTGTCCCTTTTTCGGAGGGACAGTCCCTCTTTTGATAGCTCAACCCGCAGTCCCTCATTTGTACTGGAAAGTCCCTCTTTTCTGTGCACTGAACAGCCAGAAAAAGAAACAAAGTTGGCTTTTAGCAGAGCCCAGAACAGCTAACAGGTGCAAATAAGATACTTTGTAACAATTTTGAGACACAAAAACACAGTTTAGATAAGGAGAAATATTTTCAAACTTTCATAACCTGCCAAATTTTGTAAAACAAACATGGTAATTAGGGGGTGTGGCCACAGAAAGGGGTGTGGTCAAAACATTGCTGCGCTACATGCGGAAAAAACATTTTGTCCCTCTTTTTACTTCCAAAATGTTGGGAGGTATGCGAAAGGGTTACATTAGTGTATATGTGTATTATGAGGTATAATCTCTGCACAGATAGGGTAACTGTGATTGGGTGTATTTCTTAGTGTCTTAGCTGTGCCTTCTATTTTGTCTAACCTGTATAGCTTTCTGAGGGGACATAGACAAATCAAATGCTCTCTTCAATATGTCCCACTCACGGCTTATTCAAATAAATGTGTGTAGGCAAAAAGTGTTATGCACACAGATTATCCCTATATTTGGGTTATATTTTTTCTTTAGATATTCATCAGTATCAACATTTCTGTCCCTTGACTTGCACTTGCACATGTTTATATATCAACTCAAACCCTCTCACACCAGAGACTGATCTCAAGTAGCCAGGGACGGAAGTTTTCTCCAAACATAAAATCTGCACCATAAAGGTCAAAGCTGGTTTTTCTGTACCGTACTTTATCCCGTGCACCCTGCATAATGTGAATAAGGGCTTTCTTCTTCGTTGGTATAATGATTTAATACCAGACTTGCTCTTTTCTGATTTTACAAGGCTACTCCTTGAATTTTTTCTCTGTGCCACATGTTTACTTCAAGCAGATAAGGGTAACGCATTGGTGTATTCTTTAATTTCCTCTGTATTGCGTCATTACACACATTGATGGAGCTAGAAGGACAAAACAATACAATTATCATGGGAAACAGGTCATTATTTTATATCACAATGTTGCTTTCCAATGAGTTTCCAAGCATAAATGTAATTGCCTTCTGACAAAAATGTATAGCAATCATCACAGTATCAATATCACAGTATCATAGTATCATCACCACAAATGCCCAGGCAGAAGATAAGTTTTTTGGTTTGTGTGGGGTGCACAAGAAATTGGCACCCACCTCCAGTGACATGAGCTTTATTCCCTTAAATATCACATTTTGCAGGTACTCTTACCTCTTTATCTGGATAGAACTCCTGGTTTTATAATCCAGATGTTTTTTTTTCTCCATTTATATCCAGTTGTGGGGTCACTGTTTCCAATTAAAGTAATTCTTTGGCAGTGTTCACCTTACTTTTCAGAATTCTGTATGTGTGTGTCGTGACTTTAACAATACATGGGCAGGGTTGAGAGTGAGCTACACTCATCACACAAAAACCAATATAATCTACTAAATAATCTACTATCTATGATATATATCTCTTCTATGTGATCTGTATGAGACCTAAAAATTCCATCTTATATGTCCCATTATTACCTGCATTGCAGCAGGAAACTTAGATATCATGTAACATATTACATCTTACTGGTTTTATTTACTAAATAAAGATTATATATAATATTGATAATACCAATACTATTGTTAGTAAATTATTTACTCACAAATAATTGTAAATGTCAATTTTATTGTTACCTTTGAAATTGTCAATTTCCCAGCTGCCCCAAGTCATGTGACTTATGCTCTTATAAACTTCAATCACTCTTTACTGCTGTACTGCAAGTTGGAGTGATATCACCCCCTCTCTTTTCCCCCCAGCAGAACAAAAGAACAATGGAAAGGTAACCAGATAGCAGCTCCCTAACACAAGATAACAGCTGCCTGGTAGATCTAAGAATAACACTCAATAGTAAAAACCCATGTCCCACTGAGACACATTCAGTTACATTGAAAATGAAAAACAGCAGCCTGCCAGAAAGCATTTCTCTCCTAAAGTGCAGGCACAAGTCACATGACCAGGGGCAGCTGGGAAATTGACAAATAGCCCCATGTCAGATTTCAAAATTGAATATAAAAACATCTGTTTGCTCTTTTGAGAAATGGATTTCAGTGCAGAATTCTGCTGGAGCAGCACTATTAACTGATGCGTTTTGAAATTTTTTTTGTTTTTCCCATGACAGGATCCCTTTAAACTTCTTGGAATTTTAAATGGAAACGTACAGGGGTCAGTTGCACCTTACTCCACTGCAATTTCTACTTTTGTCTGTTTTACCATTTTAAGCAAAACGCGCTTACTGAATTGTAGATGCAAGTGCTTTCTGTATGGTATTTTATTGGATGCAAGTTTGTACACTTATTGTGCACCTACCATCGCACCCAACTAAAGCAAATAAGACCCAAAAGGCCAAATATATGCAAAGTTATCATCCATGCAAAAGGTTTAAACCCCTCATATTATTGAGGCACCCATGGGGGTGTTTGGCTTACTTGCAGTTGCTGTCGTGGTATTTATAGTACTACTATCATGGTAAGGGTTCCTAGAGACATCAGCAGTCACGTGACGGCTCTGAATACCACCTGATAGTTACACAACATTTAGAGGCCCATTTACTAAAGGTCAACTTTTTGTGGTATTGGAGCTTTTTGAAACCATGATCAAAATATATTTCCCTGAAGGATATTAAAAGATCAGAATAAAAAGAGTATGACTGAAAATAGGTGTTGGAAAAATTAGCTAATCCTCAAATTTTTCACGAACAACATGAAAAATTTGCATGAGTGTTTTGCATCTTCAAAAGCCTCTAAAACCAATAATGAAAGCCCGGTCCTTGGAACAAAAGAAAGGGAACTTTCATTGGCTTCTAAATGACATCGACAGCTTTTACTTGCCATACTTTTGTATTTGTAGATTTTATGGTTTTTTTACACTGGATAAATTAAGAAAAATTGTGGATTAAGTAACTGTATGACAATTTCCTTCGTTTGTGCTAAAAAGTACAAATTGGAGAAATTAACGTTTTACGAACTTTCATAAATTGGCCATTTCTTTACTATAGCCTGCTTCTCAACAAAGCAATGTCAATTTGAAAGCACTAACAAAGCATTTATTAAAAGTACATTAAACTACATTGATTTACCATTGGAAAAATAACATGGTACACAAGCCCAGACTCCTGGACTAATAAGCCAATTGCTTATTATCTGGTTGGACTGAAACACTGGTTGTGACCACTAGCTCTGAGATGGTGAATGAGGATAGTAACAATACTATGGATATAAGTGAAAATTTTGCTACGCAGGATGTGCTAGAAGTATTACAACAAATAAATATACAGTAGATGAACAGACATCTGTAGAAGAACAGCCATATTTTGAGGATAAGAGAGAAATAGTTCATACTGGCTTAAGATCTAAAACTGTATTCTATCCCTATGGACAGAGTGGTCCTTATTTAGATTTTACACTTTAGTATGTGATGATTTGAAAAAGTTATCAGAGAGTAAAGGGAAGAAAGGAAAAAAGAAAAGATGGAATGAGAATAATTTAACCAAAAAAGAATTTGAGGCATTGAAAACGCTAAAGGATAATGAAAGTATAGTGATAAGAAAATCAGATAAGGGAGGAACCATAGTGGTACTGGACAGAGAATATTATGAAAATGATATCTTGCTACAATTGAATGATGACAAACAGTATCGTTCATTGAGAAGTGATCCAACCAAAATCTTTCAGGTCAAATTACGGAAAATATTGGAGTATGGAAAAGCTATTGGGGTTTTGAATTCACATGAATTTGACTATATATGGAATGAGAGACCACGAATTCCGATTTTTCATACATTACCCAAAATGCATAAAGATGCACTAAACCCAAAGGGAGGCCAATAATTGCGGGTAATGGTTCACTAAATGAGAAATTGGGTGAATATGTAGACAGATTATTACAACCAATGGTCCAGAGTCTAGATTCCTATATCAAAGATAGTGGTGACGCTATCAATAAACTAAAGGATGTAGAATGGAAAAGTGAATATTTATGGGTAACATTAGATGTTACCGCACTATATTCATCCATTGAACATCATTTAGGATTAAGGGCATTAAGGTTTTGGTTGGAACACTTGAAACTTTATTCAGATGAACAGAATGAATTCCTCTTGGAATCAGTTGAGTATCTTTTGAATCATAACTACTTTGTACATAATGATCGTTACTATCTCCAAAGGTGTGGAACAGCCATGGGGGTGCGATTTGCGCCGACGTATGCGAATCTATTCATGGGATGGATAGAGAAATTCCACATCTTTGGAGATGGACAGAAATGGAAAGGACATATTGTAAAATACTATCGATTTATTGACGATCTTATACTGATTTGGAAAGGCAGTGAAGATCAGATAGGAGATTTTGTAACATTCTGTAACAACAGTGGAAACGGTATTAGTTTCACATATAATATTTGTATTAATAGAATTGAATTTTTGGATATACAATTTTGGCATGAGAATGGGCAAGTGTTAACTGATGTATATAGGAAACCCATTAGTAGAAATTCGTTGTTGTTAAGGAGGAGTTGCCATCCTAGGTCCCTTCTGGAGGTATCCCCATTGGACAGTTCCTCAGATTGCGGAGGATCTGTTCTACTTGGGATGCCTTCCAGAGGGGAGCAATGGAGTTATGGGATAGGTTGGCTGTGAGAGGCTATAGCACAAAATGCATAAAACAAGCTTACGATAGAGCAGTGGGCACAGATCGAGAGAACCTCTTGAAACAAGAGAAGGGAACACAAAAGAGAAGAACCAAAAGGAAATGGAAAAATGAGAAGTGTGTGGATGTGAAAAGGGAGAGAAATAATAAAAACTTAGATACGAAAGTAAGAGAGGATAGAGAAAAAGGTCAAAACACAAGGGATGGTTCAGATATGTATTTCGTGACAGAGTATAGCGTAGAAGCGGAACAAATTCGTAAAATAATACAAAAACATTGGAAAATAATTGATTTGGACCCCCATATGCAGGCTGGTAAATTATGGTTTTCTTATCGAAGAAGTAAAACAATAGCGAATTGTGGCTAGATTTCAATGAAAACATATAAATGTGGAGCCAAAGTATGTAAGGCATGCAAATTTATGAATGTGTCTAAATCAGTTAAGAGCACGACAACAGGTAAAGAATATAAGTGTAGGACATATGTAAATTGCAAAACAATGAATGTTGCGTATCTGGCGACATGTATATGTGGATTGCAATACGTAGGGAGGACATCGAGGAGAATGAAGGATCATGTATTGGAGCACATAGCCAGTGTTGGAAGAGAAGATAGGTCTTCATCAATAGCAGATCATATTTTGAGTAAACATAGTGGCAATGAGAAATGCATATCGTTTCAAGGCTTGGACATGTGAAGTTAGGAAAGAGAAAGGGAGATATAGAAAAATATTTGAACAAACGAGAAGCCTGGTGGATGTTCTTATTGCAAACAGAGCATCCAGCAGGTTTAAATAAGGAATAGGAAATAAAATATTTTATAGAAAATTAGCAAATAGATATGGAATATACTCTAAGGGTAGTTAGAATGATCTCTCTGACAATAAGAAATGAAAACAATAATAAGAATAATAAGTAGAAATACATCCTCTTGAAGTGAATGGGAGAAGACACACATAGACTTACTAACTTTAAATGGGTTGAATAGTCTAGTTCTAGATTTACCTATCACCTGAAATAACTTGGTGTTAAATAGTACTGAACACTAAACTGTTTTTATAGAAAAGAAATTGGTTTTATTCATGATTGTATAGCTTTAAGAGAAATGAACAGAAGTGTGTCATTATGTATAAAGCTTTGCTGATTTGTACAGTGTGTAATGCCCTGAAGAAGTGACCAAAGAGGTCACGAAACGCGTTGGCAGTCTTTTCACTGTAAATGTAGCCAAGGAATGTGTGCTTTTATGAAGGTGAAATAAAGCAAGATGTTTTAATTGATTTTTGTGGATTTCGGTGGATTCCAGACACAATCAAAGTGTGAAACACTGGTTTGTTCTCCATTTATTAAACATTATAATTAAAAAAAAAAAACTTCTTATAAAAGTCTAAAAGTTAAAAATATTTCCACATACAATCTAGACGGTTGTTTTTAATCAAAAACAACAATATTGAGAGCAAAGAGACTGTATTGTCTCCAATGGGACATGGGTATAGACAAAATAATACCAAACAAAACTCCAGATTCAGAATCTATTTAAACCTTCAAAAGTTTATTTTGGGGTATGCCTTTATTATCTAGTAACTGTACCAAGAACACATTCTTATAGTAGAAGTCCATTTCTGGAGATGTTATTGTGGATCTGTTGTACAGCATTGTAGCTCCCAGTACAGAGATTTCAGGGTGCTCCACGCTAATTATTAGCACTTATGGCTTTAAAATATTTTTCTTAATTAAACCTGAACCTAGGTATTCCATAACACCTCAATGATCACCCACTAGTGACCTTACTCAGTTTCCTTTATTAATAGAATTGGAAATAATGGAATTCTCAGTTGTATAAAAATATGGATCCTGTGTTGATTTAATATGTCAAAGTGCAAGTATTAACAATAGTTAAAGACTATATACTAGAAAAGACAACCCCTACACTGGCAAATTTAAAAGTGGAACGTTGCTTGCACAGATTTGAAAGTATAAAGTGCATTGTGCTTTTTAATTATAACAGTAAATAGTGAATTGGTTAATTATGTATTGTTATGAATGAATTGATTGTGTATTGCACTTAATTAATTGATAAATTGAATGAAATATAATTAGACCTTTAATCAATTGATACACCGATTCATTGTCTTAAAGAGAAATGGTGGCACCATCTCAAGATAAATATCTACAACTGGAATTTAATTGTAAGCCAAAATTGTAAGGTGTGTGAAGTTTTAGGTGGTGTATTTTTGGATTTGAGCTATTTCCAGGGTCGAGGTATAATAAAACCACATCTCACAGTTGTGGTTCTGTTCTACGGGACATCTTTACGTTTTTACATAAAGCCAGAGTCTGAGAATTCCCACAAAATCAATAAGCTGTTGTCTATAGTGTCTGTGGCTGTCATCCCACTGTTAAATGCTTTAGTATATAGCTTAAAGAATAAAGACATTATTATTTCCATAAAGAAATTAAAGCCATATTTTTGATGTACCGTATATAATCGAGTATAAGCAGAGTTTTTCAGCATCCAAAATGTGCTGAAAAAGTCTACCTCGGCTTATATTCGAGTCAGCGGGCAGTAGCTGAGATTGCAGTCACTTTTAATCATTCCTATACCTACAGTTCGCCTGGGGAGAGACTGCAATATCACACAGCGCCCTCTGTTGGCTATATGAAAGAATAACAGTGACTGCAATATCACACAGCGTCCTCTGTTGGCTATATGAAAGAATAACAGTGCACCCTCTGTTGGTTATATATATACCTATAAGGTGGTCGGGTTTTTGGCAGAAATTTCTGATTGCCTGATTGTGAGGGTAGCCCATCATAGTTTGTCTGGGTACCCAGCCAAGCTGCAGGACTGGTCCCTCCCATCCTCCCCTGAGTTTGTGTTAAAATTTATGATACCACCTAACGGATTAGGCTCTGGTGTGATCTCACTCCTGGTTAATAGTGACATCACTTCCGGTTTTGGGGGTACCAGGTTGGGGGTTAAGTGAGCTATTTGGAGGCCAGGTCAGGTATCGAGTCTGTGTAGTGGAGCATAGTGAGTGGCTGGTGTGGGTCGGGTTGCAGGTCAGCGGGTCCGGGTTGGGCATGGGTCTGCCCAATCAGTAGAATTCAGTAGAATTTGCGCAATTTGCCGCCGGTGAATACATTTGTGAAACGGTTGTGAAAATTCGGTGGCGAAAATTTGCCGCGTCAAAAAAATTGTCGATGGCGTCCAAAAAACGGACGGCGGCATCAAGAACGTACTCCGGCGTAAAAGAAAACGGATGCCGGTGTCAAAAACGGACGCCAGCTTCAAAAACAAGAACCGGAACGGCCCAAATTCGCCCATTACTAATGCCTATTGTGCTCATTGTTCTCATTGTTCTCATTGTTTTCATTGTGCTAAATTTTTTCATTGTTCTCATTGTGCTCATTGTTCTCATTGTTTTCATTGTTCTCCTTTTAATAGTTTTTGATTATTTGCCTTCTTCTGACTCTTTCCAGCTTTCAAATGGGGGTCACTGACCCATCTATAAAAACAATTGCTCTGTAAGGCTACAAATGTGTTGTTATTGCTACTTTTTATTATTCGTCTTTCTATTCAGGTCTCTCCTGTTCATTTTCCAGTCTCTTATTCAAATCAGTGCATGGTTGCTAGGGGAATTTGGACCATAGCAACCAAATGGCTGAAATTGCAAACTGGAGTGCTGCTGAATAAAAAGCTAAATAACTCAAAAAACAAAACCAAAAACCAAAATAATGAATAGTGAAGGCTGAGTAAATTCACCAGGCGCAAATTTGTGACGAATTTCCGTGTTTCGCCAGCAGCGAATAATTTCGAAAATGCTTTGAAAATTGATGCGGAAAAATTTGCCACGTCCAAAACATTTTCATATGCGTCAAAATTATTCGGACACCCATTGGCTTAAATGCGTTTGGACAAAATAGGCGTGCGTATCAGAATTTCATGGGTGTCAAAATTGATGCAAGTCAACACCCATTGACTTCAATGTGTTCTGGGAAATTTTCGGCATGTCACGAATTTTATGGTAAATTTGCGAAGTTTTTGTTGAAGTAAAACGGGACAAATTCGCCCATCACTAAAAATGAAAATTAATTGCAAACTGACTCACATCATACTAACAGTTAATAACAGTCACTCTCTACATCATACTAACAGTTAATTTAAAGGTGAACAACCCCTTTAAAGAAAACTAAACTAAATTGAATATGGCTAAAAATGCCATAATTATATACTGAACTTATTCAACCAGCTTAAAGGTTTGGCATCTTTGTAGGAATAATGATCCAGGTCTTTTACTTCCACTGCACATGTTTATTGTGCTCATTGTGCTCATTGTATTACATCATAGCCCCACCCATGACATCACCCACCCTGTCCCTGCATGGACTTGACTTGTGAAAACCCCTAAGTTGCAGGATGAATGGTAGGGAAGGACCAAAGTGTCAGAAAGTTCCGGTCGGATCAGATGCAAAATGATTATTATTATTTTAGTGATACATTAGTACTAGCAAGACTGTGATTGGCTCAAACTTCACTCGCACCCAGACCAGTCTCTGCCCAATGGAGCTTACAATCTCACACACACACACAACTGACTCATTTCTAATGATTATTTTAATTTGTGGATAGTTTGTTAGACATAGGGAGTTGTATTTATATATTTTATATATATATATATATATATATATATATATATATATATATATATATATATATTGTATTGTTTTATATTTATTTTATTGGAGTTGCCATACTACATCTCACATAAACACCCCCCAATCCCTTTTACTATTCCTTTAAATGTCACGTGTAAACAGAGTAACAGAAATACACAAGACCTCAACAACTCATAAAGATATACAAATCTATTTGTACATGTATTTGCATGGTCCACCCATGATCACATCATCCATTGTGATGTCATCACTTTACATGCATGGCTTAACCACAATTACATCGCCCATTGTAACCCCTGGCAACACCATTGTGATGTCATCACTTGAATGATTGCTAACAATTACATGACCCATTGTAACCCCTGGCAGCACCATTGTGATGTCATCACTTGAATGATTGCTAACAATTACATGACCCATTGTAACCCCTGGCAGCACCATTGTGATGTCATCACTTGAATGATTGCCAACAATTACATGACCCATTGTAACCCCTGGCAGCACCATTGTGATGTCATCACTTGAATGATTGCCAACAATTACATGACCCATTGTAACCCCTGGCAAACACCATTGTGAGGTCATAATGATGAAACCAGGTGCAGCTGTTACAGCTGGTCTGTAGTCATGGCAACGTCATTGTGATGTCATTGTTTGGATGAAACCAAGTGCAGCTGTTACAGCTGGTCTGTAGTCATTTTATGTTTAGTGGTCGAGGAGGAAGGAGCTATTTCTGAATCCTCAAACCATTATGCTTAATTTGTATTTTATTGTTATTTTCTTTTTTTTTCTTTTACTAATTAAGTTTAATCAAGATCAATCTTCAATGAAATTTTCATATTTAAAGTGTAATATTGTCCTGCTATTAGGCTTCTTTGCAGGATATTTAGAAGTGCAATTTATATATGTAGTTGCAGGAATACTGATGTGGAGCTGGTACTGGCACCGAAAGCCTAGTAGCCACCCATCAGAAATAAAGCCTCAGGACAAAGCCAAGGAACAGACAAAGGCCCCACACAAAGTAAGGCTCACCCCATTACTAATAATGTCCATTAACAATATAGGAGACAGTTGTACTGAATTCTTTAGTAAAGAGACAGTTCATTTATTTATGAAAAGTTTCATTCCTAGCAACTTTTCAATTGGTCTTCATTTTCAATAGTAGATTATTTGCCTTCCTCTGCTGCCTTGATCCAGGTTTCCAACGGGGGTCACTGACCCTAGCAGCTGAAAACAAATGCCCTTTGAGGCTACAATTGTATTGTTACTGTTTATCACTTATATTTCTGTTCAGGCCTCTCCCTTTTATATTGCAGTCTCTTATTCAAACCAAAGCAATCTCCAGTCTAATCATTGCGGCTCATATGTAAAACTGTGCCCCCACAATTGCATTTATTTCTGCAGCTGCAAAAATCCTAATAAACTGAGGAATATGCATTCTGACATCTCACTTGAGTTCATTCCTTACGTTAAACAAAAATACGTTTTTATAGAGGGAAAAATGTGAATTTCTAAGTGCAATAATGGGACATGATCACTAATATTCATCTCTCTCGAATGTGCAGGTCGCAGATAAAGAATTTGAGAAAGTCCAGTGCCTGAGTGTGGTAAGTGATATACTCCATTCTGTTTCACTAGAGGGTCCCCCATGGGCAGTTTGTGTGTCTGGGTATTTGGGGGGCTTACCCTAATATCACACACTTGGGTTTGGTGCAGAACATATTTTGGGTGCCATTTGAGAGTCGGCTGAATTCCTGCCTTACACCAACCTGATCAACTTCTTTTCTTCTCACCCCCTGGCAGATTATGGAGCATATGTGGCCTTATCTTAGCAAGTACTTGGCGAAGTTTCTAAAGCAGAAGATTCAGCCCAAACTACGTTCCAAATCCAGATATTTGAGCAATTTCTGCTTCTTTGACATTGATTTTGGTAAGAAGGTAAGTATCCCTGCCTGTATTTAATTCTCTCTCCAACTCATCTTGCTCAGTGATTTCCTATTAAACACATTCTAACAGCTCATGTAACTGTTCAGGCTCCACAGGTGACTCATATGAGAGTCCAATCAGATCCAGAGAAGAAGCAGATTATCATGGATCTCCAAATCAAGTAAATATTGTCTCATTCCCACCCTGTGTATAACCCTCTCCTTAATCTTCCTTCCCCACTCACTGACCATTTGCTGCTTATTTATAGATACAATGCACCAGTGAAGTTGGATGTTGGACTCTCTGAACGTGCAGCTCTAGCCAGAGTGAACAACATAAAGGTAAGTGACCCTGCTACCAACCTTATATGTGCCTATGTGTCCCGTTACTCTTGAACATATAATCAATGTTGTTTTTCTCTGACAGCTTGAGGGAACATTCCGAATCATTTTTGCCCCGCTGATGGGAAACAAGCCCATAATTGGAGCTCTGACCTTCTATTTCCCTCAACGACCGGTAAGTGAACAATATATGGAGCTGCTTAGTGCAGAAGAAGTTATATCTGTGTATGTATATATATATTTAGATATATTTAACTGATCAATATATACAGTATATACACATACACACATTTTTAGAGAATATATTTTGGAATTATGCTGTTTTCTCATGCAATAATTTGGATCTCTCTTTATGGCAGACGTTGCAGCTAGACTGGACAGGACTCACCCGCCTGCTGGATATTCCTGGTCTGCAGTAAGTGGCACCATCTTGACTTATATACTACTGATTCTCTACCCTGTCCTTTCCCAGCCATTCCTGTTGGACTTCACTTTCATCTTCAGTACCAATATCATTGTCCTTTATCCCTCTATTATTCCCTTCCCACCTGTTATATTTCCCCTTTATTGTACCATGTTGTCACTTATTAATGTCCTTCTGTCTCTGCCTCCTGCAGCTCGCTGACAAACAGAAAGATTGTGGAGAAAATTGCAACTTTCTTGGTTTCGCCAAA
This sequence comes from Xenopus petersii, assembly GCA_038501925.1. Taxonomy (NCBI): domain Eukaryota; kingdom Metazoa; phylum Chordata; class Amphibia; order Anura; family Pipidae; genus Xenopus; species Xenopus petersii. Next base: position 154,576,774 of record CM076678.1, read on the forward strand.
ACACATCACCAAGCGAATCACATCAAAATTTGATGTGACTGAATTGCACTTTAAAGAGCGCAAGGTAAGGCCCAATATTTCTCTTTCAGGACTGGGAGCCTGAGTCCCCCGTCTATTTCCCTGTACATAGAAGTGACTATTCCCACTGGGTTTATATTCTATTCTCTGATATTTTGTTTTATTTGCAGAACGCAGTGCGTATCCATGTACTAGAAGCAAGGAATCTTGTCGCCAAAGACTTCTACACGAAAAAGTCTGACCCTTTTGTTGTTGTACGCGGAGGAGGCAAAACTTTCAAAACAAGGGTCATATCCAAAACCCTGAACCCAGAGTGGAAGGAGACATTTGAGGTACCCAATCCCCCCAGATTTATTTACCCACAAACACAGATTTAGGTTCAGTTCTACTATCACTCAATGTCTTCCCTTTACATTAATTCCCATATATTGTACATTATAAGATCACAGTTTATTTTATATACAGATTTATAGATATGCATAGAACTGGCGCTGTAGTGTTTGCCTTGGCTGAGGCATTGCAGCCGGACTGTAATAGGAACAGAGTCCATTTGGGTTATAAACAGACATTGGTGTTGTTTCCATTGGACATTACTTCTGTTTCATTAGTGTGGCAACTCCTATTAAATAATACATAGAGAGGGAAAGTTCCATTCATACCATGACTTATATCCTCATAAAATTCAGGAACATGGAGGAAGAGGATAGTGTGAAGAGCGAACTAGAATCATTTAAGGGTCTGCACCACATGCAATGGAAGTCTCGTTCAATAATGTAACCTCATTGTATGTTTTATCCTCAGATCTTGTTTTCTGAACTACCTGGGCAGGAGATTGAATTTGAGCTCTGGGACAGAGATGTGGCGAGAGATGATCCAATGGGCAGGTGAGTAAATCTCTTTATATCAGGGCTCCATATGAGACCTCCAATAAGGAGATGTACAGCTTTAAAGATTTGGGGGTAAATTTATCAAAGAGTGAAGTTCCACCACTAGAGTGAAATTCCGCAGCTCTCCATTCATTTCTATGGGATTTTGAAAGGCGTATTTATCAATGGGTGAAGTGAAAGTTCACCCTTTGATAAATACGCCTATAAAAATCCCATAGAAATGAATGGAAAGTGGCGGAATTTCACTCTAGTGGCGGAACTTCACTTTTAACTTCACTCTTTGATAAATACACCCCATAAAGTTTTCGATCGAAATCAAATAATTTGTTATAAACAGTCACGTTCCATTGGACTCCATTAGTAATAGGCCAGTGGCTTGAATGGTTATAATTAATCTGTATTCGGTCTTATATATATTCATTTTGCTATAAAATGATGCGGCCAATTCAGCATTAACATAAATGTATCTGTCCCAATAACAAGGCTAATTTTCCTTTTTTTCTTCCCCAATGTCCAGCTGTAAAATTGCAGTTTCCCAAGTGCTCAAGAAGAAATGCGTTGATAAGGTAAGTGTATCCAGCCCCCTCCCATGCACTGTAATAATCATTCATTGATTTCCCATGTATCTGATGTAACTTATGCTTCTCTCTCCCCCTGCAGTGGATCCGGTTGCAGAATGTGAAGTCCGGGGAGCTGCATATCAAGGTGGAATGTCTCCGACTTCTTTCAGACTCTGCCAAGCTGAATAAGGTAACATTTATGTTCCTATTTTCTTTCTGCTTGTGGAAAGGTTGGGGTATTTTACCCTTTGGTGCATCTAATTTTGATTGTTTTCCAGGTGATAAATCAGAACAAACAAATACAGTCCCCCAAGAGTGAGGAGCTTTCATCGGCTGTACTGTATACAGTCATCCAAAAAGCCAGGGGTCTGCCAGTGATTCGGGTGAGTCTGAAGTCATGTCTCTCTTTGGGCACATAATGGGTGTAAAACTTCTAATTGTCTGTATTATGCACTTTATTAATGACATTTGTTCTTTTCTAACAGCCGAAGAAAAGCAAATTAAACCCCTTGGCCAAGGTCCAGGTCACTGTCGGAGACACAGTAAAGAGGAGTGGGGTAAGTACTGACATAAAGTCCAACCACAAAATATCATTTTTGCTTCAGATTAGGAACTGATAGTGTTGGGTGGGGAAAGACATTAATTAGGAATTAGCACTTCCTGCATTAAATACAGAGTAAAGCAGTGACATATATCCCAATGCCAATCACAAAACTGACTGTCACTGGGAAATACACAAAAACAACCCCAATTACAACATAAATAATAATGAGCTGACAGGTGTATTTCTTAAGATCCAGTTCTCATTTAGAATTCATTGTTTTGTTCCCAGGGTAAAATAAATACCACCGGAGAGCCAGAGTGGAAGAAGAGGATCCAATTCCTAATAAAGAACCCACTCAATGAAGAAGTGAAGCTAAAGGTGAGTATAAATGTCCTTCCTTATTGGATTCTTCATTCCTGTAGATCTTTCTGGGCCACTTACAAGTGTGATTTTCACAGGTACGAAATGAGCAGAATAAGGTTCTAGGACAAGCGTCTGTGCCGCTTTCTCGACTGATGAAAGCCAACGATATGACCATTGAGAACTGGTTCCCGCTGAAGTCCAAAGGAAAAACGAGTGAGATTCTGGTGAAGCTGCAGCTGAGAGTAAGTTACATGTGGTTTATTGGGTTTATTACATGGGTTATAATGCTTCCAATAAGGTTCTAGATGTAAAGGGACATTTTGATAATAGTAAGTTGTATTTCTTACATTCTGCCCTGGATATGTGATATTGCAGAAACCTACACAATCCTTATTAGGTGGGATTATACTAGAGAGGGAAGGATGAGATGAAGCATACGATCATGTTATGGTACATGACACTGTGCTTTTTGGCTCTGGCATCAATTTTCTTAGCCCATCACTGATTGTTGGTTTTTCCTGCAGATTTTGGCCCCTCGTAATATTAGTGTGAAGCCATAGAACCAGAAAGAAATTGGAACCCACATTCCCCAGAAGAGGCTCAGGGTTCCAGTGACACATAACCCAAAACAACCAGCACAAACTGAGGAGGAGGAAGAGGAGGAGGAGGAGGAGGAGGAGGAAGAGGAGGATTTACACCAATATGGAGGAGCTTTTATCATTCAAGAAATATGACCCTTACCTTGACTTTTTTCCCTTGATGGAGAAGTCACAGAGAAGTCAATCCTTGGGTGGCTGATCCTAGGGGATAGGGACATATTAATAAACATCAATAAAGTGGAGATTTAATTTGTTCTTCTTGTCATTTGGTGATGGTGCCTGAAAATGTTATATCATAGTATACAAAGTATTGAATATAACAGCATGTATACACATTTTGGAAACTAATTCTACATAGTAAAATCGGTTGCATCAAAGCCTTTAGACAATGGTCCCCCTGTTACTATACTGAAAGTAAGTAAGGATGGGATTATTGGATTGACTGATGATATTGGACTAAAATCCCTAGAAAATCAGTTCCCTTAGTTAATAGGTAGAAGGGCCTGTATCCACGTTGTTCATTTACAGATGTATGTTAATGGCCCATGGGTTGGTGACCACTTTCTGTTGCACTTAATATAGTGTTGGGAAAGGGTTTGCACTTCCTCTTGGCCTTCACTAGAAGAATAAGGTGGGTGTTGTTGGGAGCCTGGGACCTAGGGTCCAATAAAGGAAAGCTCCCAAGGGTAGTCAGGCCCTTGATGAATGTGGGGATACAGGGACCCCAGGAATATGGTATTATATAGTGGCGGATGAGCTCCTTTAAATAACAGTTTTTGAATATTTTGAAGATGTGTTCTGTATGATGAACTATCTGGCCATTTGTAGATCTACTACTGGGGATAAAATTATGTCGTTGGGCCTTTTACAAAGCATTAACCAACATTCTGTGTTCATAGAACTTATGTCTTTGGCCGTGATTGTTTTTTAATGAAGTGATTAAGAAGCGTCAGGGTATCATTTCTTAGTATGTAATGACAACAGAGACCACGGAATGGTCCAATCATGTCTTACTGTGTATTAGGGAGGTCTGTGAGTATCTCACAAGATGCCACTATAAAGCCAATCCCTGAATATACTTAGGGGCAGATGTATCAAGGGTCGAATATCGAGGGTTAATTAACCCTCGATATTCGACTAGGAATGGAAATCCTTCGACTTCGAATATCGAAGTTGAAGGATTTAGCGCAGAAAATTCGATCGAACGATCGAAGGATTATTCCTTCGATCGAACGATTAAATCCTTCGTATCGAACGATTCGAAGGATTTTAATCCAACGATCGAAGGAATATCCTTCGATCAAAAAAACTTAGGCAAGCCTATGGGGACCTTCCCCATAGGCTAACATTGACTTCGGTAGCTTTTATCTGCCGAACTAGGGGGTCGAAGTTTTTTTTAAAGAGACGGAACTTCGACTATCGAATGGTCGAATAGTCGAACGATTTTTCGTTCGAATCCTTCGATTCGAAGTCGTAGTCGAAGGTCGAAGTAGCCCATTCGATGGTCGAAGTAGCCCAAAAAACACTTCGAAATTCGAAGTTTTTTTACTTCGAATCCTTCACTCGAATTTAGTGAATCGGCCCCTTGATGTCTAGTGGAAAACTATCTATGGATGGTGTAACTGTGAGTTGGGATTGGTGTAATCATTTCCTTTGTTGTATGATTGGTTTACATGGGATGTGGATAGACAGTGAGTTCCTTGCAGTTTTATCTGCCACAAGATCTGTGACTTGGAATGGGAAGTTTTTAGCTCAGAGAATTGTGACTCCTTTCACTTTGCTGGACTGTGAGGGTCTCATGTATATGTCGGGGTAGGACCTGTTGCTCCAGCCAGGGGTGGAACGTTCCTTAAACGTGTCTCTTGCAAATGCGTGACCATTACTTCTGGATCTGTAATTCCCAAGATAAGCTTCCCAGGGAATTCAGGCCTTTGCTATTAAGAGTCCACTTTGAAGTTGTATCATTTGGTCTCAGTGAGTAGAGGAGGCTGTAAGTTAAGAGATGTTGTAGGGTGGCAGGAGGGGTACTTTTGGGCAGAGGGGTGGGGTAGGGAAGAGGGTGAAATAGTTGAGTAAGAAGAAAGGCAGTAGAGGTGAAAGGGGAATAGGAGGGGGGTCTGGAGTTGAGGAAGTGGGGAGGAAGGTAGGGACAAGGGGAGGAAGGTGAGATGTGGGGGAGAGGGTTGGTTTGGGTATAAAATGCTGCTAATGACGAGAGGCTAAATATCCACCCAAGGTAGTGAAAATGCATACCTCCCAACTGTCCCGTTTTCAGCAGGGCAGTCCCACTTTTGACAGCTCAATCTGCAGTCCCACATTTGCACTGAAAAGCCCCATTTTTATCTGCACTGAACAGCCAGAAAAAATATAGAGTTTCTAACTTAATTGGCTTTTGGCAGAGAGCCCAGAACAGCCACCAGGCGCAACTAAGATACTTTTGTAACAATTTTGAGATAAGCAAATAAGTAATTCTAACAATTTAGGGAAGCAGATCTCTTGGGAGAAGTTAGACTCACAGCAGAGCCACATGCTGCTATCTCGAGAGATTAGTCGCCCAGTGAGAAATTGCTTCTTCAGGTAAGCCGGTATTCCCCGAAACGCTGGTGCGATGGTACTTGGAATGCTTCGTTTTCCGAATTCGCCGGAAATTGCCTCATGAGGAAACTTCGGACGACTTTGGAAAGCTGAAGCGTTCTGAGTGCCATCCTGCCAGCGATTTACATTCTAGCCGGGGGAAAGGCAGTTCGAGATTAGTTGCTGGGGGCGGTCAAAAAAATCGCCAGGCTACGCACAGCAACTTTTTGTCCCTCTTTTAATTCCAAAATGTTGGGAGGTATGAAAATGGAGTTGAAAGGGGGAGTCAAGTATAAAGTTTTGAGTTGAACCAGTAATGGGTATTGTGGGGAAGCCTTGTCCTCGTGTCTTTAAATAGAGAGAGTGAAATCATCTCAAAACATTTAGTAAAAAAACACATGGGTTAATGTTAGAAGGTTGGAAGGAAGAGGAGCAGAGATGTAACTATAGAGCAGTGATCCCCAACCAGTGGCCCAGGAGTTGGATAAAACCAGGTGCACTGCCGAACAGAGTCTCATCCTTATAGGGGCTCCAGATATCCATTCAGAGCTCGTATGTGAAACCCCAAGAACTTTTTCATGCTTGTGTTGCTCTTCAACTATTTTTACATTTGAATGTGGCTCGTGGGTAAAAAAAGGTTGGGGATTCCTGCTATAGAGGAAGCAGACCCTGCGGCTGCAGGGGGGTATAAGCAGGTCCAGATTTGTGATGAGGCCACAAAGTCATGGGTCTATGACAGCAAATTGTTATCATGCCATCCAGCTGCTCTATGGGGGCACTGGGGATGCGCAGCTCCCACGGGGGGTAGTGCGGGCGGGTGATAGGACTGCGAGGCCTGCCTGGGAAATCCAGCGCTGGGCCTAGGAGGCCGTTTCAAATACAATTTCAATAAATATTGGTTAAAACTGATAAACCTCTACACATTTTGGGGGCCTGAAAGATAATTTGCTGTGGAGACCAGTAATATCTAGTTACTCCACTGAAGAGGGGGGCCCCAGTGTCAAACAGAACAATAGGAAAAGGCCTTTTTACTTAATGGCGGCCAGAGACTATACAATAATTCTTGCCTGTTTCTCTAGCTGTGAGTGTAGCAAGTGGAGGATTAAGAATGGTGGACAATTTGGCAAATTCAACAAGTCAAGCAAGGAAACAGGGTGTCCTTTATGCAGAAGGCATCGGGGGGCTCAATGGGTTTAACTGAGGTAATGTCAAATCAGGGGAGATCAAGAAAATAAAAACAAGGCAGCATATAATCACAGATGCACCTCCAGTTTTGGATTTGGGATTGAATTATAGGTTAAAGTGTTTCTTCCTTGGGTCTCTTGTGCAGATGAGGGAGGCAACGGAGCCACATAACTGGGTCACCAGGGAGGTAAATATGAGAAGTTAAGTTGAATGTGGAGTGTCAAAGTTGGGTTCCAGCGTTGAGTTGTAGTTCTGCACCCGTGTAAGGTTGCCAGTGGTTGAGGGCAATGCAAAGTGTGTTTAATAGTAAAGATGTAGCTCACCGCAGCTCTCACATCAGTTAGACATGCTCACATATCATGCATTTATGGAGCTCCAAGTTTTTGGAGAGCTCAGCTTGCTCCTGCACGATTTTGTCCATCCGATTGCCCAGCGAATGTATTTTGCCCTTTATTTTTGCCAAATCTTGTCGTTGTGTGGCTTTGATGACGGTTCAGGTTGTCTTTTTGCAGTAAAGCCACTATTGAGGCAGAAATGGCAGGTGGACTTGTTGGGAAGGAGTGGAGCCTGGAGAGAGATCCTGTAAAGCACCCAAACCTTGAGAGTCCATCATGTTGGCTTCAGCTGGGCTTTTAGAGACTGAGTTTTATTGAATTGGTCAATGTCCTTGTCCATTTAAGTCTGTGTTTGTCATTGGGGACCACAATCACCATACTAAAAAAATGAGGGTAATTTAGCCTAGTGGTATTGTGTTTCTTTCTAGCCCTGATTATAGAACACTGAAGAAGGAGTTGAGGAGGAGTATGGAGAGGTGGATGCAACATCACTATTCTAACATTGGCTGTGCTGATACAAATCTCCAATTTGAACTGTGGTGTACAACCAGTCATCAGTGGTCCCTAGCAACCAGACGGCTGAAATTACTAACTGGAGAGCTGCCGAATAAAAAGCTAAATAACTCAAAAACCACAAATTATAAAAAATAAAGACAAATTGCAAACTAGTATGTTCCACATGGGGCCTCGTCAGTACTTTATTTAATGTATCACTTGTCTCCCCTTATTGTGCAGTTATTGTCATAACACAATTTTACACTCTACAAAGGAAACCAAACTTTTTTTTTTTTTTAAATAATTTTATTAGGAATAAATCTTAGTGGGTTATGAAGAAAACTTCCATTGTTCAGGTTGAGGAGTTTCTCGGAACAAAAACAAAAACAAGTCTTGCATCATGAAGATCTGCTCAGCAATAAACAATAAAACATCAGCGGAACTATGATACATTGGGCAAAACACAAGGACAAAGCAACATGCGATGTTTCTAAAAGAAAAATGCTGAGTCTGCTGAGTAACGGGATAATGTGGCCCTTTGTGGAGTTTTGTCGTTGTCTCTCGGCCCAAACGGCCACGGGGTCCCCCAAGTCATTGCACCCGTCACGGGTCAGTCTGGCTCAGGACACTGGTAAAACAAAGGGTGCAACCAGATTTATTATAGTGTTCTGATTCATTTGCTGCCACGAAAAGGGCTTAAAAAAATAAAAAAAAAAACTATATGGTAAAAGGTGAAAAATAAATATTTCTGGAATGCTAGAGTTTTCATCAGCAGAACATCTATGGAATGATTGGGTTGCGGGGGACACTTAAAAAAAATGGTTAGTAAAGCGAATGATTTGTGCTGGGGGCTCCATGGAAGCCCAGCCGTGCAGGAGGGCAGAGCACAAAAGAAAAGGGCATGCGGGTTCAAAACTGGGGGTTCAGTTCTAGAGCGGCACAATAATGAAGCCCAGGCTTGGGGAATAGGGGGAAAGTAAAACCAGAATACACTTTCACACAAGGGGGAATTTATTTTTTTCGGTTATTTTTAGCCCCGGAGGCAACTGGGAAAGGAAACTCTGCAAATAACCGACAACAAAATCATCTTGAAACATTAGAGTGTGTCGCCCATCCCAGTTCTTTTATACGTTTAATGAGCAAGATGCAAAGACTAGTTTGGATGTTACAAGCCTAGAGCAATTCTATCCATTGTGTCCTTAGCTGGAGACCGTCCATTTAGCGTTTGGAGAGTTCGTTTGAAAGCCAATCAAGTCCTTCATACAGGCCGGTGCCCTGAGTAGCGCAGGTTGCTTGAACGTACCACTGAAAGGCAAAGGAAAATGACTTAGTGGCTTAAAGGAGAACGGATTCTCACAGTCTGGACTGACATCAGTACAAACTACAAAGAAAGCAGCCCCAGAGGCAGCCATGCAAACCATTCCCAACATGCCATAGTCACACAGTGGAATCAAACCCCTCCCTCATCTTGGTCCATTGTCAAGTGATGGGTTTGGGCCTCTCTGCTTTCCATAATGGGCGGTGCACAGATTCCCTGGAAAGTAAAGAGACTTAAAAGTGCACCTGTCAGATAAAACTGTTTCTCCCACCTAAGACAATCCACTTGGGGGAAGTTTTTCTTTTACCAAAAAAAAAAAACAAAACAAATTGCCTGCTGCCGGCTCTAGGTCCCCTGCGATGGGAAGGAGCTCCTGGTGTGGATGGAGGGCCACGACCTGCTCATTATCTGCTCCCTCTCAATGCAGGAGGTGTAGTGCCGACAGGAGAAATTTAACAAAACCCAAAAAAAGGATTGTTTTCCCCAACTGGAGTGCAGCCTGCACCTCTGGCGGGGAAACCATTTCCAACGACAGGTGCCCTTTAAGATTCCCACAATCCATCACTTCACAATGGAGCAAGGGGAGTAATTGGTTCTGTTACACTGAGATCTTTAAGGGAACTAATCACTGAACACGGACAGACTTTCAATCTGAGGAATGGGATGTTTAAAAAAACAAAACAAAAACATTTATATTTATTTGTGGAAGTTCAGAAATATTTGCTACAGAACACCCTTTAAATCCCTATGAGACTGAGTGTCTTATTTTTTCCCCATGATTAGTTATCTGGGCTACACAAGATACTCAATGAATTCAGGTCACTGCTGTTTTAAGATGGGACAGTGCTCATGCCCTGTATTCCTATTATTTTGTCTGTAAAAAAGGTTTTTATTTTGTCTGTAAAAAAGGTTTTTATTTTATCTGTAGAGATAGATGAGAGATAGATGAGAGAGCTAGAGAGAGCTAGGGAGAGAGCTAGAGAGAGAGCTAGGGAGAGCTAGAGAGAGATAGGGAGAGATAGGGAGAGAGAGATAGAGATATAGAGAGATGATAGACAGAGATATAGATAGATATATAGAGAGAGAGATAGAGACAGATAGATAATGATAGAGATAGATAAAGAGAGATAGATAGAGATAGCGAGAGAGAGATAGTACTTACAGTCCTGTTGCGGAGAGTCTGAAGTGTCAGCTTGTCAGTCATCTCACTGATGGCCATTGCATTGGGCAGATCTTGTTTGTTGGCGAACACAAGGAGCACTGCGTCCCGAAGCTCATCTTCTTGAAGCTGATAAGGGACAGTTCCATTATCATTTACTGTACAACACACAATATCTCTGCTGATGATCATTCAATTGAATCAGTGAGACTTATGGAAATAACACGTGCATGCTGGAACTCTGGGAATGACAGGGATGTGTGTTGCTTTGGGAGTAAATGACTGGGGAACACATTGGGGCAGTGCTGCAGAGACCCTGGAGCAAAGACTGAGTAGCAGCTCAGAGTAAGTAGTTCCCTGAAATGTTCTAATCTTTTGGATTGACATTAAACAGATACGTGCGCTGGAGTAACTTTCTTTTACTTATTGGGGAGGTGCCGTCCTCCTATACTCCCAGGTGTGAGTGTGTAATATTCACAATTCTGTCACATTAAAGGGCACATTTATTAAAGGTCAAATTTCGACTTCATGTGTTTTTTTTTTTAAACTCTATTAAATTCGAATATACTCAAAAATCGACTGAGGGGTTATTTAAAAAAAAAAAAAATCTAAAACTCTTGACATTTTTACCGACTCGAAAAAACTCAAATCAAATTCAACTTAACTCGATTGGAGTTTTTTTTCTCTACAAAAAGAACTTGAATGTCAGGATGGCTCCTCACATGTCCAAATCGGTCCCTTGACCTCTCCCATTGACTTATACATCAACTCGGCAGGTTTTAGGTGGCGAATAGTCTAATTCGAGTTCTTAAAGGTGCAGAGTATGATAAATCTTGATATTCTAATTAAAACTTGAATAGAGTTTGGATAAGTCACAATTGGAATTTGAGAGTTTTGACCATAAAAAAAAAAATAAATAAATGGAAAATTAGAAGTTTAAATTCAACCCTTAATAAATCTGCCCCTAAGTCTGGTTAGTGCAGCGTGATTTCTGTCCCGGTGCAACTAAATCACTTGTGCTATTCAGCAACTGACACCGCAATCACTAGATCAGTGATCCCCAACCAGTAACATGTTACTCTCCAACCCCTCGGATGTTACTCTCAGGTTCCTCAAAGCAGGTGATTATATTTGAATTCCAGGCTTGAAAGCCAGTTTTAATCGCATAAATACAAAGTATAGTGCCAAGTAAAGCCTCTTGTAGGCTGCCAGTCCACATTGGGGCTACCAAATAGCCAATCACAGTCCTTATTTGGCACCGAAAGGGACTTTTTCATGCTTGTGTTGCTCCCAACTCTTAATATTTGAATGTGGATCCCTGCACTAGATCATCCTGGAGTCAGTTTGATATGGAAGAGAAATCACTAGCCCTATGATCTGTCTGCACCAGAAGTTAAGCTTTAGTGAGAATTATCACACGAACAAGGGTGAATTGGTTTCTCAACATCCACTTACTTTATAAATATGCCAATTGTCCTCTAAGAATAAAAATTTGTATAGGTGTAAACGGAGGAAAATTGTTGCGCTCATTTTTTTCACACTTACCATTTTCTGTAATTCCTCTGCGGCTTCCTGAATTCTCTCTCTGTCGTTGCTATCTACTACAAATATGAGGCCCTGGGGAGAAAGAGAGAGACGTCAGTATGAAAATAAATCTGAGCAGCAGCAGCAGAGTGGCTTTAGGACTTCACACAGTCTGAGTAATGCCACTAAGAAGTAACAACATGAAAAAATAGCCAATCACTGCCTGTTAGTAGCCCAAAGCTCAAAGCTGGCACTGAGCATGTTTTACCACTTGCAGGGTTTCTTGTAACTAATGGGAAAATGTGTGGAAAGATCTTAGATCTCTCATCAAAGGGGTAGTTCACCTTTAAAGTAATGTTTAGTATGATGTAGAAAGTGATATTCTGAGACAATTTGCAAATGTTTTTCTTTCTTTTTTTTTATTTGTGTTTATTCAGCAGCTCTCCAGCTTGCAATTTAAAGGAGAACTAAACCCTTAAAAAAAACATGGCTAAAAATGGCATGTTTTATATAGCGAACTTATTGCACGAGGCTAAAGTTTCAGCTTGTCAATAGCAGCAATGATCCAGGACTTCAAACTTGTCACAGGGGGTCACCATCTTGGAAAGTGTCTGTGACACTCACATGCTCAGTGGGCTCTGATTGGCTGTTGAGAAGCTAAGCTTAGGGCTCGTCACTAATTATCCAGCAGAAAATGAGCTTCCCTGGCTGTAATATAAGCTGATGCTACAGGTTTGCTGATTATTCAATTCTGATGCTAATTGCACTGGTTTCTGTGCTGCCATGTAGTAATTATGTGTATTAATTACTAAGTATCCTTATATTGTGACATTTCTATTCTATGTGTACTGTATATTGTGAGTGGCTCCCTAAGCTCAGTAAGTGACAGCAGCACAGGTGCTGCTGCTGTAGTCCCAAAGCCTGTTCTGTTGAAAGGTGCAGGGAGTAGAGCAGGGAGTAGAGCAGCAACACCTGGGGTCTTGAAGTCAAACAATGAAATACAAATATCATTAAACATTTGAAGCCATAGTCTGTGACCCGTTTTTCAGTATCCCCTGTTGGAAGCTGTAGTTCCACATTGGAAACACTGACTTTTCTGTGTGGATGTATACATAACTCCCACTTACACAATAATGCAATGTTCTCAAATCCAACGAATCCCTGTGCTGTGGGGATAACCACTTTATGTGCAGAGCGTATACACCCCACAGTGCAGCACATAGAGCTGACACCTACCTGCGTATTCTGGAAATAATGCCTCCATAGGGGGCGGATTTTATCTTGGCCACCCACGTCCCACACAGTAAAGCAGATATTTTTGTATTCAACGGTTTCCACATTAAAACCTAAAATGTATATGAAAAAGATATAAATTAGTAAAAAAAAAAATTATTAAATTAAGTGACATGCTGCAGATTAAAGCAATACATTAAAGTATAATATAAACAGTGCTGTCTATCATACATATACACGCACATTATATATCTCTCTCTCTCTCTCTCTATCTATATACATACACACACACACAAACATACATACGCACACACACACACATCTGATCAGCACTTACCAATGGTGGGAATGGTTGTCACAATTTCCCCTAACTTTAATTTGTACAGAATGGTTGTCTTGCCGGCGGCATCCAAACCAACTGTTGAGAAAACACAACAAAGAATAATGTCACTTAGTAAATTGTCAGTTGTATAAAAGAGGGCATTTTCTGTATACAGGATTATTCTATAAAAGGTGCGTTACTGGATTAGCTGCCACTGCACTAGGCTCTTTGCCCTCCTGTAGTTATAGTTCTCTTACATGCGGCTAATGGGCTGTGGCCTAGTTGTCTAGAGAGGGACATTTGGGCTCATTTTGAAAACAATGGCCAAATATACACCTGGGCAGCAACACATTTCAACCATATCAGCAGTCTAGAATAACCAACAGGTTTGGTGTGAACAGTAACTGCCCCAAATAAATAGGTATTCCCTGTACTAAGCACAATTCAGCAGGAACAGTCCCCTAAGTTTGCTCATAGTCTGTACAGAGAGATCCCATAAAACTATGGCAGCATAGGTATTCCCTGTACTAAGCACAATTCAGCAGGAACAGTCCCCTAAGTTTGCTCATAGTCTGTACAGAGAGATACCATAAAACTATGACAGCATAGGTATTCCCTGTACTAAGCACAATTCAGCAGGAACAGTCCCCTAAGTTTGCTCATAGTCTGTACAGAGAGATCACATAAAACTATGGCAGCATAGGTATTCCCTGTACTAAGCACAATTCAGCAGGAACAGTCCCTAAGTTTGCTCATAGTCTGTACAGAGAGATCCCATAAAACTATGGCAGCATAGGTATTCCCTGTACTAAGCACAATTCAGCAGGAACAAATAGATATACAGTGACCCTAGCTGTATACCTTATAAATGTGCTGCATCACATGGGGGAGGAAACCTTACATAAATTAAGGACAATGAACTCATTTATATGGGGCTGAATGGATCTGATCAGGAAACACATGCATATATCAGATTACACACACAACACACTGCTGAACTAGTTGGGCAAGTCTTGGCTTTGTAACTAGTATCCTCCCTACATTTATATATATTTATCTCACACAATCAGTGTGTCGGAGCATAAAGTCACTGACCACAAGTAAACTGTGCTTGGCCCAGGCTCACACACCCGTCTCACTATGGGATCAGCTAAACAGGGACTGGTAGCCCATATGATATCTCTAATTCAGATCTGTGTAGCAGAGGGGGTGTGTGTGTTCTATCCAATAGGCCACAACTTTACATACACTAGCAGTTCTGCTCTTGTACAAGACTCATTGCGTGTTATTACTTAGGATGTGTACCTAAATGGTATTACGGGATCTCTCTGTACAGACTATGAACAAACGTAGGGGACTGTTCCTGCTGAATTGTGCTTAGTACAGGGAATACCTATGCTGCCATAGTTTTATGGGATCTCTCTGTACAGACTATGAGCAAACTTAGGGACTGTTCCTGCTGAATTGTGCTTAGTACAGGGAATACCTATTTATTTAAGGTTTCCTCCCCCATGTGATGCAGCACATAGCATTATAAGGGATGCAGCTAGGGTCACTGTACATCTATTTGTTCCTGCTGAATTGTGCTTAGTACAGGGAATACCTATGCTGCCATAGTTTTATGGGATCTCTCTGTACAGACTATGAGCAAACTTAGGGGACTGTTCCTGCTGAATTGTGCTTAGTACAGGGAATACCTATGCTGCCACAGTTTTATGTGATCTTTCTGTACAGACTATGAGCAAACTTAGGGACTGTTCCTGCTGAATTGTGCTTAGTACAGGGGAATACCTATGCTGCCACAGTTTTATGTGATCTTTCTGTACAGACTATGAGCAAACTTAGGGACTGTTCCTGCTGAATTGTGCTTAGTACAGGGAATACCTATGCTGCCATAGAGACCATGAGCAAACTTAGGGGACTGTTTCTGCTGAATTGTGCTTAGTACATGGGGAATACGCAAGCATCACTATCACACTGCTGTGGTTGCTAGTACTGCTGCCTGATCATAAAGGAGTTATAGCACAACAGGAGGGCTATAAGAAGAAGGGATCGGAATGATCTTGCAAGAACCTTTTTCCTCTGTTCATACATAAGGAAAATTATCCCAGGAATCCTGAAGGTAGTTATATGAAGGCTCCCATTCATCCAGCCCATAATACACAGTACCCAGTAGAGGTGAGGCTACAGCAACTGAGTAATCTTGAGAACATTTAACCTGCTATTCAAAACCCATAAGCAATAAATAGATGTAACATCCCCCGCTCAGTAATGGCATCAGATATCAGTGCAATAACGCCCCGCCTGGCAACACTCCACCCTGGTACTTTTTGGTTGCAAGTAAATAAAGGAAATCCAGTTTTGCCTGTAGATGTAAAAAAGTAACTGGATTAATACAAATACTCCTCTGGTGCTGCCCTGCTCCTGTGTTGCACCCAATTTAGTTACTTTACTGTAAGGGGGCAAATGGGGACAACGGACTTCTTCTTTCCAGCTTTCAAATGGGGGGGGGGGGGTCACTGACCCCATCTAAAAAAAAACAAATGCTCTGTAAGGCTACACATTTATAGTTACTGCTACTCTTTATTCCTCATCTTTCTATTCAGGCCTCTCCTATTCATATTCCAGTCTCTTATTTAAATCAATGCATTGTTGCTAGGGGCATTTGGACCGTAGCAACCAGATCGCTGAAACTGCAAACTGGAGAGTTGCTGAAATAAAAAGCTAAATAAAGTAAAAAACCACAAATAGTAAAAAATGAAAACCAATTGCAAATTGTCTCAGAATATCACTCGCTACACCATACTAAGAGTTAAATTAAAGGTGGCATATCCTAAAATAACCAGAGTTTATACATTAGGAAGCCATTGAGCTGTTCAATGCTGGGACTCACAGAAAGCAAATACTTGGCTCTGTATTACTGACAAGGCAAAGTAGGGGGATAATGAATGAAATCAGCCAATAAACAAAATGAAATCACAGTCTAGCACGCACTAGCCATTCAGTCAATTGCACCATTAACATGTCAGAGGGGCCATTAATCCACAATGACTTCCCAAAAGCACTTGGCTGCTGCCCAGCACCTAATGATTCAACTTCACTATAGCAGGGAGAGCTAGTTGCACCCTCCAGCCCTTTATGCCTTTCCCATGGCTCATGTGTTGACGCCCTGATAGTAAGGAATCAGTGGCACCTTCAATAAGGCAGCGCTGCACCTTTAAGAGACTCCTGCTCCTAATACAGAATGAAGCAGGGTTAAAGGGGTTGTTCACCTTTAAATGAACTGTTAGTATGATATAGAGAGGGATATTCTGAGATAATCTGTTTTCATTTTTTATCATTTATGGTTTTTTGAGTTATTTAGCTTTTTATTCAGCAGCTCTCCAGTTTGCAGTTTCATCAGTCTGGTTGCGAGAGTCCAAATTCCCCTAGCAACCATACACTGATTTGTATAAAAGAGACTGGAATATAAATAGGAGAGGCCTGAATAGAAAGAGGAGTAATAAAAAGTAACAATAAAAACACATTTGTAGCCTTACAGAGCATTTTTTTTTAGATGGGGTCAGTGACCCCCATTTGAAAGCTGTTAAAGAGTCAGAAGGCAAATATTTTAAAAACTATAAAAAAAATAATGAAGTCCATTTGAAATGTTGCTTAGAAATGGCCATGCTATAACATACTAAAAGTGAGCCACCCCCGAATATAAAAGCCACGAATACAAATAGGGCTCGTCTGATAAATCAAACTATAGAAGCTACTTGATCCAGGGGGATAGAATGGTGGATACACTATATGAAAGCAGACACTGACCAATTGAATATAGGGGCTGGCAATATAAAGTTGTATAGTAGCCACTGTATCACTATGGCCGGGGGCAGAGAACAAGTGATAATCCCAATCTGTTAATACCATGTCCCTCTGTAAGAACCTTATACGGAAACAAATCTGCATTTAACATTAACCCAAGACATGATGAAAGCACAGGATCCACAACACAAGTATCTGGTTAGAAATTCCATCTCAGAAGAAGAAGCCAACATATTAATGAAGTGCAAATCCCCTCACACAGACAAGCCCGGGGGGCTTCTGAATTAGAGGCGTGTGTGGCCCTCGGTGGTTAGCTTGCCAATATTAAAGGCAGGGTATTTGGTACAAATGAAAGCAATAGGAAATGATCCAGTCACATAAGAGTCATGTGTCCCAGGGTTAAAGGTCACAGTGGGGCTTAGGGAGGGCAAGGGAAGCAGCAAGTGCCATGTTAAACTGCCACCCAGTCACACGCAGCCATTGTATGTTTACACAAGTGTGTCTCACAGGAGACACGTGTCACATTATTGGTGTAAAAACGAGACGAGGCCATGGAGTTGTATCCTCTGTATTAAATATCAAGCCTGTCGCCGGCTCCCTGCCCTCATTTGGGCCCAGACCTGGCTTTGATTTTACAGCTTGTGCCAATGTAAATCCACTGCGGGTATTACATGACCCATTGTATGAAGATAGTGATATTAGGGACGCACCCAATCCAGGATTCGGCCTTTTCCAGCAGGATTCGGATTCAGACGAATCCTTCTGCCCAGGAAATTGCGTGACTTTTTGTCACAAAACAAGGAAATAAAAAATTATTTCCCCTTCCCACCCCTAATTTGCATATGCAAATTGGGATTCGGTTCGGTATTCGGCCAAATCTTTCACAAAGGATTCTGGGGTTCGACAATCCAAAATGGTGGATTTGGTGCATCAGTAAATGATATATAACTGGTGAACTCACCAATGTGCAACTGGTTACAGACTGAAAAAAAAAAAAACAGTGGTTCCCAAAGGCCTAACCTAAATACAAGGAACCCATTCCAACCCAGAATTCCCTGGGGGGTAAGAATCCTTTCTGCACCCCCAATATGGTATTTATGGCATGGGTCAGTATCAGACTGAATAAAATATAAAGCTCATCCCCATAATACAAACTATTCCTCCCATCTCAGAGTTATACACTGGATTGCACCAGGAGCCCTGTATGGATCAGCAGGAATGAACTCATTATCTGACAGACAGACAGACAGAACACTGGGAGTCCATGAAGCTCAGACAGGAGCCACATTATATAAGTGAGTGAGACACGAGCCCAGTGACTCTCAGCTTTAGCTGCACACAGGCCACCATTTCTCCTTGGTTTGTATAAGTGTTACAATTCATTTGCGCTCAAATAATAACCAATAATCTGTGCCCTGTGCCAACGGCAGCCCATTCATACATGGAAATATGCGGCACATAAATACACGTATGTGGCTACACAGAGGAGCATAAAGTACAGGATTGAGATGTAGCTATAAGGCAAGTGTAAAGCAGACGCTGCTTCCTGGTTCCAGACTCAGTCGTGTGTAAAGTGACAATAAAGGTAAAACAAGGGCAACATTACAAAGCGACATATGTTCCACCCAGTTGCATCTCTCACCTCAATTAAACAAACACAACTAACATTACACACCGCTGTCACTTGTTCATAATCCCCAATTAATTGACCTTCTCCCGTTCCCAGTTGCACTACTCACTATCGTTAAAATAGAATATTACACATAGGAAGTTGGGCTGTAAAAAAGACACACGTCCATCAAGTTGAACCTTTTCACTGTATTTTAAGTGCTAGATGCAATGGCACCAGGACCAACTTGTACACACATTCATGGAATTGCTAATAAGCCCCCAATCAGCAGGGAATTGTATATATACTGTAGCACTTGATGGAGGGGCTTGGAAAAATTTGGAGCGGTTTTTGCAGAACCATCAATAGAGAGAGTGCCCTTGTTCCTATTTGTGGTCCCAATTAGCAGGGCCCTTACCCTGTGTGTCACTGACCTGCCACTGATATATATATATATTTATTCCTACACACACTACTGTCAGTGCTATTGTCACACATTACTATTATGTGTTTCCAGGCAACTGGCATATGCTAATCAGCCCCAAATCATTACAGGTCTGTCCCAGTCTATTTACCTATAAACTGTCAGCAATCTACCCCCATGGCACAATGTTACACAATGAATAAGGTGCAAATACTCATTTTACACTAATTCCAGGCCAGAAGCCTCATTCATACAGCAGCAACAATCTGCACTTATACATAACAAGGACACGTATACTGAACATTATACAAGGCCTAGGCCTGACACCCCCCGAATCCCCTCACAGGCCTAAAAGCCCCTCACAGGCCTGACACCCCCAAATCCTCTCACAGGCCTAAACCCCACAAATCCCCTCACAGGCCTGAAACCCCCCAAATCCTCTCACAGGCCTGACAACCCCCCCAAATCCTCTCACAGGCCTGAAATCCCCCAAATCCCCTCACAGGCCTGACACCCCCCCAAATCCTCTCACAGGCCTGAAATCCCCCAAATCCCCTCACAGGCCTGAAACCCCCCAAATCCCCTCACAGGCCTGACACCCCCCCAAATCCTCTCACAGGCCTGACACCCCCCCAAATCCTCTCACAGGCCTGACACCCCCCCAAATCCTCTCACAGGCCTGACAACCCCCCCAAATCCTCTCACAGGCCTGAAATCCCCCAAATCCCCTCACAGGCCTGACAACCCCCCCAAATCCTCTCACAGGCCTGAAATACCCCAAATCCTCTCACAGGCCTGACAACCCCCAAATCCTCTCACAGGCCTGAAATACCCCAAATCCCCTCACAGGCCTGAAATACCCCAAATCCTCTCACAGGCCTGAAAACCCCCAAATCCTCTCACAGGCCTGAAATATCCCAAATCCCCTCACAGGCCTGACAACCCCCAAATCCTCTCACATGCCTGACACCCCTCAGCAGCCTCAGAGTATAAACGAGCTTTGGGCCGTTGTACTGCGCTACACAGAGTGGGTGCCACAAGGAGCCCGTCTGATATAGAATAATAACAATAATGACAAACAATAACGAGGCTCACTGAACAGCAGAGGCTGATGGATAAATAAAGGTTACTAGTAGAAATGCAGAAGGAAGTGGTATTATATGAGGCCTCACCCATGAGAATCCGCATCTGTTTCTTGCCGAAGAGCCGGGAGAAGAGCGAGGAGATAGTGAGGCCCATGGCTGCGCTGTGTGTCTGAGAGACCTCTGTGCCCTGACGCTTCTCCGCTCGCCGCCTCTATCCGTCTCCCTCTGCCACGTCACGCAGGGCCCCGGCAGCGCTTCCAACGCGGTCGAAATGACGTCACCAGCGCCACATCCCGAGCAGTAGCGGAAGTGGGGGGAAGGGGTGGGGCGTATGCGGAAATGGCGACGGGGCGTGTCCACGAAGGGAGTGACGTTTTGGGTCGTTGTTCAAGAACACGGTGGGCGTGGCGCATAGGCAAGAACAATTGGTCCTGCCCCCCAGAAGGACGAGAAGATGCAGAGGGTGTGGTTTGAGTGCGGTGACTGGACGGAGGGCGTAGTTTGCTGGGCGAGGAGTGGGGCGTTGCGTAGTCAGAGGATGTGGAAGGAGCGCAACGTTGGCAGCTGGGCGTCATCTTCTTCTTAGCAACGGGACTCTTAGCAACTGGTTCCCTAGCAACGCCTGCCGCCATAATGTCCCCACCCTAGTGTATCTGTATGGCCACCCGGCTTGTCTTCTTCCTTGTGCGTCTGTCCCTGGCCTGGGAAATCACATCAGTCCCGGACTGGCAATCTGTGGGTTCTGGCAAATGCCATAGAAAGTCACTATTTAGTGGGCTGGTGGGGGCTGATTGGGCCTCTGTGTACCTGAAATGCCACGGCCTATTTTAATTCTTAGTCTGGACCTGAATCACATTACTGTCTCTCTCTGTCTCTCAGTCACATTACTGTCTCTCTCTCTGTCTCTCAGTCACATTGATGTCTGTCTCTCTGTCTCTCTCTCAGTCACATTACTGTCTCTCTCTCTGTCTCTCAGTCACATTACTGTCTCTCTCTCTGTCTCTCAGTCACATTAGTGTCTCTCTCTGTCTCTCAGTCACATTGATGTCTGTCTCTGAAAAAGACATAAGTGAGTCTAGTATGACAGGCAGCGTGTCTGTGGTGGAATGAAAGGCGGTGTTGTTTTACGGTGGCCACACACTGGCCGATAAAAGCTCCAGACAGACCGAGTCGGCAACTTATTGGCCCGTGTATGGGGCCCTCCCTGATCAATATGTGGCCAAGAGTCGGGCAGATGTCGATCGGATGGGACTAAAAATCCGGTCAGATCGCGGCTGCATTTGTTCGTTGATGCGTCCGCGCTCGGACCGTCCGTTAGCCATCATTAGGATCCCATTGTTGGGCACTAGGGCCCACGATCGGATCAGCCCGATATTGCTCATCTCAAGGAGGGGCTCAGGGAGAGATCCGCTTGTTTGGTGACATTGCAGACTGATATCTGAGGGACAGGGGAAGATCTTGGAGGAAATATAATGATTTCTGTTTTAGATTCAGTTTCAGGTGGAGCTAGGGTTGCCATCTTTTTTAAAATTCTTTACCGGCTGGTGGGGGGCGGGGACACAAAGGGGCGGACTGTAATGTCAAAATTGGCGGGGCCGCGCCACGGACGTTAAAAGAAGGAAAACAAAAGCGAAGTTCCAGTGGATTGGTGGCAGGCCGAGGGCTCTTTTTAATCGTATTACAAATTTACCGGCAGCTACATTGCCAATTAATTTGTAATACCGGCCCCGGCCTTGGCAACTATTTTACCAGCTAGATGGCAACCCTCGGTGGAGCCGAGACATCCAGGAGGAGCCATCAGCATAGAGGTGGTACTGAAGTCCAAACGTCTCAGTCACATTGCTGCCTCTGTCTCTCAGTCCTATTTCTGCCTCTCTAGCTCTGTCACATTGCTGTCTATCTCTCAGTCACATTGCTGTCTGTCTCAGTCATATTGCTGCCTCTCTGTCTCTCAGTCGCATTACTGTCTCTCTGTCTCTCAGTCACATTACTGTCTATCTCTGTCACATTGCTGTCTGTCTCTCAGTCACATTGCTACCTCTTTGTCTCTCAGTCCAATTGCTGTCTGTCTCTTAGTCACATTACTGTCTCTCAGTCACATTACTGTCTATCTCTGTCACATTGCTGTCTGTCTCTCAGTCACATTGCTACCTCTTTGTCTCTCAGTCCAATTGCTGTCTGTCTCTTAGTCACATTACTGTCTCTCAGTCACATTACTGTCTCTCAGTCACATTACTGTTTCTCAGTCACATTACTGTCTCTCAGTCACAATGCTGCCTCTCTGTCTCTCAGTCACATTGCTGTCTGTCTCTCAGTCACAATGCTGCCTCTCTGTCTCTCAGCCCAATTGCTGTCTGTCTCTCAGTCACATTACTGTCTCTCTGTCTCTCAGTCACATTACTGTCTCTCAGTCACATTGCTGTCTGTCTCTCAGTCACATTGCTGCCTGTCTCTCAGTCACATTACTGTCTCTCAGTCACATTACTGTCTCTCAGTCACATTGCTGTCTGTCTCTCAGTCACATTGCTGCCTGTCTCTCAGTCACATTGCTGCCTGTCTCTCAGTCACATTGCTGCCTCTTTGTCTCTCAGTCCAATTGCTGTCTGTCTCTTAGTCACATTACTGTTTCTCAGTCACATTACTGTCTCTCTGTCTCAGTCACATTACTGTCTCTCAGTCACATTGCTGTCTGTCTCTCAGTCACAATGCTGCCTCTCTGTCTCTCAGTCCAATTGCTGTCTGTCTCTCAATCACATTACTGTCTCTCAGTCACATTGCTGTCTCTTAGTCACATTGCTGTCTCTCAGTCACATTACTGTCTCTCAGTCACATTGCTGTCTCTTAGTCACATTGCTGTCTCTCAGTCACATTGCTGTCTCTCAGTCACGGCTGCAGAAAGAAGTGACGGTGCAGTGTGGGCAATGGGACATTTTTGCCGTTTGTTTCTCACTTTTAGAAACAACTCCAATAGACTCTGCACCCACGGGGGTTTCACACACTTGTCATGTTGTTTTGTGTTACATTTCAGAGCAGGGTGTGGCTTTTATCTGTCTCTGGATTGGGGGGGGGGGGGGCATGAATGTGATTAGGAACCTGCGGGGGTCAGTTGTGCTCCTGCCCTGGGGCATTATGGGACTCTATTCTCTGACCCATGAGACTCTCCACTGCCGGCTCTTTTATCAGCAGTCTCTATTTTAAAAAAACAGAATGGATTTTAAAGTTACCCTTATGAATTGGAAAAGTAAATATAAATGTTATCACATTGAGCATGGTGCCAGCCTTTGAATACCATGACCAGAGCTAAATAGTGAGGGGCTGCCATATTAGCTTTACTTTGTCATGGTATGGGGGCTTACCAATTTTATGATCATAACGTTGTAACTAAAAACGCCTGCTTTTGTAAATACATGCACTTACATAGACACTAGATTACTTATGAGACAGGGGCCCAGGGTATGGGCATTGATCAATCCCCCCCCTTCTTTTTCCCATTGAGCCTGGAATCATGGTGTCAGGCTTGGGGGGGGGGGGGGCAACACAATGATCCAATAAGCTGGAGACCCCGTTTCCATCGATGGTCCAGTTCTTTGCTCTTCCCCCAAGCTGAGCCGTAGCAACTGGAAGGTGTCAGTACCATTTAAGATCTAGACCTAGCAACAAGGGGAGGGGTTTTAATGACACCCACGTAATCACAAAACATTATACAATTCTCAAACCACAAAGGAAACCAATTGTAAAGCAACAAAACATTTTAATTTCACCTTCAACAGCCAGCACTGGGCTTGGCCAACTAATATAGGCCCCCACACACCAAATATCTATATTAGGGTATAAAAAGTCTAAATAAACGTAAAACAACCCCCAAACAGCTTGCTGTTGTGACCCCCAAACATTACTGAATATACTAGAGCTTTGTCCCACATAAGGGAATTTGGGCAGGGCCTGCTTAGCAACATCTGATTGGCTTTTATAGGAAATGTGCTGGTTCTGCTTGTAAAGGTATGGGACCCATTATCTGGAAACCTGTTATCCAGAAAGCTCCAAATTACAGGAAGGTAATCTCCCATAGGCTCCATTGTAATACAATTAGTGATGCACCCACTATTTTGCATTTAGCCATACCCCCGAATCCTTCGCAAAAGATTCGGCCAAATACCAAACCGAATCCTAATTTGCATATGGGTGGGAAGGGGAAAAATGTTTTACTTCTTTTTGTAACAAAAAGTCATGCGATTTCCCTCCCACCCCTAGGATTTGGTTCACCAGGCAGAAGGATTCGGCCGAATCCTGGCAGAATCCCAAACCGAATCCTGGTTTCGGTGCATCCCTATATAAAATAATTCTAATTTTTACAAATAATTTCCTTTTTCTCTGTGATAATAAAACAGTAGCCTGTATTTGATCCCAACTAATAATTATATAAAACTATAATTAATCCTTATTGAAAGGAAAACCAGCCTATTGGCTTTATTTATTGTTTACATGATTTTCTAGTAGATTTTTTTAGATGGGGTCAGTGACCCCCATTTGAAAGTTGGAAAGAGTCAGAAGAATGCAAATAATTAAAAAAAACTATAATATATATATATATATATATATATATATATAGTGTGAATAAAGTACCCTCTCTTGTAAAATATAAGGATATTATAAGTTACCGAGGAGTTTCATGACCATATAAAAGTACGAGGCCGAGTGTTTTTATACAGGTCATGGAACTCCGAGGTAACTTCTAATATCCTCATATTTTACAACTGGGGGTACTTTATTTATAATACACAAATTTCAGTGAGTCATGTGACAGAAATGACATCAGAACTCACCGTTTATAACTGATGACATCAGAACTCACTGTTTATAACTGATGACATCAGAACTCACTGTTTATAACGATATAATTTACAAGATATTCATGGCTTTTGTGTCTTACACACACACACACACACACACACGCCGATAAGCTACATACCCTGGTGCTCCCAGGAATTCAAATATAGTTAAGTAGATGCCGGTGCACACAGTGAATTTTTTAAATAAATACTCCTTTACTATATCAACGTTTCGGTCCTCTGCTGGGACCTTTCGCAAGATATTTTATATATCTATATATATATAATATATACTTGCTTAATGGCCATTCTATAACTTAGCTAAATAACCTGTTAACCAAATGATGCAGTTTATGTACACTAGTATAATAAAGGAACATTAACAACAAAAAAAATGAGTGTTTTAAAGTAATTAACATTTAATAGTCGGTTAACAGGCACTGGTAAGAGCTGTGTGTTTGCTTCAGAAAGACAACAGGCATGGGAACTGTTATCCAGAAAGCTCTGAATTACGGGAAGGCTGTATGTCTCCCATAGACTCCATTTTATCCAAATAATCTAAATTTTTAAAAATGATTTCCTTTTTCTGTGTAATAATAAAACAGTCGCTTGTACTTGATCCCAACTAAGATATAATTAATCCTTATTGGAAGCAAAACCAGCCTATTGGCTTTATTTAATGTTTATAAGATTTTCTAGTATACGTATGGTATGAAGATCCAAGTTATAAAAAGATCCATTATCCAGAAAACCCCAGGTCCACAGCATTCTGGATAACAGGTGCCATACCTGTAATATCATCTGGTGCCGCTGAGTTGCACAGACACATACTGAAAGTTTTAGGGAGAGCCGTGGAATTGTACCCCCTGGTTGGCAGACCTTGCCCCACACAACAACAAATAAGCAGCACATTGGTCTATTAAGTGAGGTCTTTATTGTTCAGTTTTACAAAAATACCCATTGTTTAATGCGGAGCAGTGGCTGGTTAGGATCAGTGCACAGTGCATGCATGTTTCCACTCTATACAGTGTTCTAAATAAATCGTTCACTTTTTTCCCCTAAAAGTATAAAAAATAAAAGTCTGTTAAAAATAACTGACAAGCATCAAGGAAATGCTAAATGCATCCACGTGTTAGAATAGAAGTCTGCGGCCCTCCGGCTGTTGCTCAACTACAGCTCCCAGTGTTTAACTCACAGGGAAGGCTGAGATTATAGCTCGACAGCAGGAAGGCCTGAGGCCGTCTGTATACTGAATATATAGTGAATAAAGTGCCCCCTCTTGTAAAATATAAGGATATTACAAGTCACTGAGGAGTTCCATGACCATTTTAAAGGCCTGTTTTCATACAGATCATGGAATTCCAACAAGGGGAACTTTATTTATTATAATACACAATATAATAATAATATGTTTTAGTGAGCAGTGAGAAAAATGACATCACTACTCACCATTTATAACTGATGACATCACTAGTCACCATTTATAAGGATATAATTTACAGGATATTCATGGCTTTAGTGTAATATATATATATATATATATATATATATATATATATATATATATATATATATATATATATACATGCAAAGAGCTTGCACTTCATTCAATGCTCATACAGGAACATTCATGTTCAGCTCTGATAAATAAAATACATGTGTGTTAAGAAATGACAGCATCAAGCAACATACAAAGTGTCAGGATGTTAAAATATAAAATTCTTTATAGAAAAGTCTCATTCTCTAAGGCTTCCCAATATATCAGTTTCACACAACGCAGACACAATTCAGCACAAGGTTAAGTTACCCTTTATTTTACCTGGGAGTGTGGCACTTACTGGAGGGGGGACCTTCTCTATCTAAACTGCTTCAATCTACCAGACTATTTAAGGCAAAGTTACATAAAAACTAAGGGCTATTCCTGTTGATGAAATTAATTGTTCAGTTTCCAGTGTCAGTACTACTATATATTCTCAACTATAATGAACTTTACCCATAGGAGGCTATGGAGAATACAGAGGTGGAGCTTTATGTAAAATGCAGGTTAAAGGAGAACTAAAGCCTAAAAATGAATGTAGCTACAAATGTCCTGTTTTATATAGTGAACTTATTGCACGAGGCTAAAGTTTCAGCTTGTCAATAGCAGCAATGATCCAGGACTTCAAACTTCCTCCCCCCTGGCCTACCCGTCCCGCTGGGCAAATGCCCCTAACTTGTTACTTACCCTTCTGCGCAGGTCCAGTCCAGGGAGTTCACAGACGACATCTTCTTCCACGCGATCTTCTTCCTGCTGTGAACGGATCTACTGCGCATGCGCCAAAAGTCACGCGCATCCGCAGAAGATTGTACCGGCGAAATGATCCTACTGCGCATGCGCCGTTCACAGCAGGAAGAAGAACGTGTGGAAGAAGATGTCGTCTGTGAACTCCCTGGACTGGACCTGCGCAGAAGGGTAAGTAACAAGTTAGGGGCATTTGCCCAGCGGGACGGGTAGGCCAGGGGGGAGGAGGGAGGGTAACAAACGGGAGGGGGGTGGGGGGTTTGCGCCGACTAGGTTTCCTTCCCCTTTAAATTCTGATGCAAATTGCACTGGTTTCTGTGCTGCCATGTAGTAATTATCTGTATTAATTACTAATCAGCCTTATATTGTGACATTTCTATTCTATGTGTACTGTATATTGTGAGTGGCTCCCTAAGCTCAGTAAGTGACAGCAGCACAGAGCATGTGCAGTGAATCAGCAGAAAAGAAGATGGGGAGCTACTGGGGCATCTTTGGAGACACAGATCTTTACTGCTAAAGGGCTGTGGTTGCCTTGGGCTGGTACAGAAGCACAAAACATCATGTACAACATTTCTACCTACTTCTTTAGTTAGACTTTAGTTCTCCT
Organism: Xenopus petersii; assembly: GCA_038501925.1. Lineage (NCBI taxonomy): Eukaryota > Metazoa > Chordata > Amphibia > Anura > Pipidae > Xenopus > Xenopus petersii. The sequence continues at coordinate 154,604,532 of CM076678.1, forward strand.
TTAAACAGTCCATCCACATGGACAACCCATAAGGCTACCGACTTGGTTCCACCCCTGGGAATAAACTATGTAACTTGTATAGATTTATATAGTGGCCCAGCTTTCTGCCGGACTATTCTGGGTTTCTGGTGAACAAATACCCACCTGCTGATGTTCTGAGACCCCCCCCATTGTAATTGTGGAGTTAATACATCTCACACTGATTGATTCATATTTTAGGGCTGCAAACTTCTGCACCCTAGAAATTGTGACGTCGCTCATCTCTCAAAGGCAATATGGGTTTGTGCAGCCTCTGATTGGTGCCTGAATTCTGCAACTGTTCTTACAAATCAGACTAATTTCTACCATTAAAACCAACTCTATAGTAGGAAATTCTGATCCATATCTTCGGTGCTTCTTTTGACATACAGTTGCCCAGCCTATACATAAAATATAGCGATAGCATGGGAGTGTAAATCTGAGGGAGGGTCACACATCCATATTTAAAGGGGTTGTTTACCTTAAATTAACTGTTAGTATGACGTAGAGACTGCTATTCTGAGACAATCTGCAATTGGTTTTCATTTTTTTATTATTTGTGGTTTTTGAGTTATTTAGCTTTTTATTCAGCAGCTCTCCAGTTTGCAATTTCCACCATCAGGTTGCTAGGGGCCAAATTGCCCTAGCAACCATGCACTGATTTGAATAAGAGACTGGAATATGAATAGGAGAGGCCTGAATAGAAAAATCAGTAATAAAAAGTAGCAATAACAATACATGTGTAGTCTTACTGAGCATTTGTTTTTTAGATGGGGTCGGTGACCTCCATTTGGAAGCTGAAAAGAGTAATAAGAAAAAAGGCAAATATTAAAAAAACTATAAAAAAAACAATAATGACAACCAACTGAAAAGTTGCTTAGAATTGGCTGTTCTATAACTACTAAAAGTTAACTTAAAGGTGAACCTCCCCTTTAATATAAAATACATGGAACTGTTCCCATCCTGACCCCCAAATCAATAATCTAATCAGTCACTAACAAATGGGCTTTTTCCAAAAAAAAAAAAAAAAAAAAAAGATTTTAATGAATAAAAACAGTGAGCAAGAACAAGAATAAGAGTCGTCTATTTCCAGTCAATGCTGCACCCGGTCTCATCTGGATTCCTGCAAAGGATACATTTGCCTAAAACTTACTTTTTTTGTGTCATTTTTGGATTCAGTCCAACAGCTGTCTAGTCTGGATAGTAAGCAATTATCTGGTTGCTAGGGGTCCATTGACCCTAGTAACTCAGGCAGGGTTTAAGTAACAGACTGGGAAATGGCTAATAAAGGCCTGGATAGAAACATTAATAAAAGAGATTAATCACTGAACCTCAAGATGAATCTTCTTTCTGGTTGCCAGGCATCTGTGACCCTAGTAACCACAGAGAGAAGCAGATTATTAAGAAATGATTCAAAAGCAACCCAAAAAAATGGAAACAAGTAAATCATTGCCTGGGAATTTCATTGTCTACAACTTACTAAAAGTTACGATTAATATGAATTTCCCCTTTATTCCTTATCAATATGGAGTCACGTTTATTTGCACAGATGCAACAGCCCCTCCTTCTGTAGTTAAACGACTACTCCCTTCATCCTCGGTTGTTGGGCTGCAGAGGGCGGAGCTTAGTTTGATCACATGATAAAATGTGCACAAATATTAAAACCTGATTGGTTTCAGGAATTTCTTAGAAAAGGGGCAGTGCCAGCACTGCTTGCAGTATGTGCGCGAGACAATTTTACGCTTGGGCTACAAACGGCCACAGGCTTTAAATAAACAGTTTTCACCCACTCCCGGTGCAAATCTCCAGGCTGTACCGGCTCCCAAGTGGCCCTGAAACAGAATGATCAAGGCAGCATGTAACAGTCATGGAAATGATGTGAATAAAGAGAGGAAAACTGCACATTATTGATGGTGGCAGACAAATACCCATTGGCATAAGCCAGCAAGGTGCTGGGAGTAGTAGTGAAACAAGATCTGGCCCACATCTGGTCTCACTAAAGTAAATGTTTGGTTTATGCTTTGAATATTTCATAATTTTGTCATACTGAAGCCCAAAAGCCTAGAGATTTGGGGGGTGTATATAACCTTATTAAATACGGCAGGACGATCAAGTGCAGGAGACAGGCACCCCAGGAACTGCTCACACCAATCGGCTGCCGTCACATGGATCTCAGGAGCCAATCACGGGTCTTACCTTCTCTACACAAGTGGTGTCAAATGCAGTGAAGTCTCAGCAAGAACGTGGCACATGTTAAATTATGTACCTTGGCCCTTTAAGGGGGGGGGGTTATTTGAAACAATTATTTGTCCACATGACATTAGTGCGCTGGACTGGATATCATTCAATTGAAACCTATGGGCCAAGCCTTGAAACAGGACACGTCTTACCTGTAGGACTAGAGAACAATGGGAGCTAACATGGCATCTCCGTTACTAATGTGATTCGGGTTCATCAGTTCCTCTGTCCATGTGGCACAAGTTAATAACATTTATTATTGCTGCTCCTATCGGGAATTAGTTTGTTTGTTTCTTGGTCCCGTCAGAACCACGTCGGAGCCAGCTGCCCCCCCACCTGGCAAGTTCCGTCAGGACATAGAGCCGGGAACAGGTAGATGCGGGGCCCCATGGAAGTCTCTTATAGATGTGACTAGTAATCAGGAGTGGGTCGTCTTCAGTAGGATTCCCTGCAGATCTTCTGGGAGTTCCTGGATAATGGAACACACGTGGTTCTGCAGCTTCTCCACAGTCTCTGCCTTTACAGGAATCTCCTCTCGCTGGGCCTGAGCCTACACAACACAACAACATTACTGTAACTCTATCCACCATCACACACAGCTGATAGGAACACAAGATGTTATTTATTGGGATGCTCTTAATGAGACTGGGATCCCAGGGGCCACCAGAAAACTTTAGGCTGAGGGGCCCACATTCCTAACTATTGACCCTCTCCTCAATCTACCTCTATATAGTCCTTGTCTCTTTTCTCTACATTCTTGTATATATTTATATATATTTTGATTAGTGTAGTGCTCGTCGAGGGCAAAGCACTGTACAGTAAAACAATAAATTAGTAACACACAAGGGGCACTGCATTAATTACAATATAGATTAGGGATGCACCGGATCCAGTACTTGGTTCGTGATTCAGCCTTTTTCAGCAAAATTCTGATTTGACCGAATCCTTCTAATTCTAATCCTAGAATATGCAAATTAGGGGCAGGGAAGGCAATCGCATGACTTTTTGTCACAAAACAAGGAAGTAAAGAATGTGTTCCCCTTCCTACTCCTAATTTGCATATGCAAATTGGGATTATGTATTCGGCCAAATCTTTCGTAAAGGATTTGGGGGTTCACCCGGATCCAAAATAGTGGATTCGGGGCATCCCTAATGCAGATTTTAAGTGCTCCGTGCCAAGGAGACAAAAGGATGCAGGACCCTGCCCCGTAGAGCTGACAGTCTAAACGGGCGGGTAACATACAGACACATTTGTTAAAGTGCTATAGGTTACAGTGTGTGACACATATAAGTGCAAGTTCCTAGTACAAGTGTTATCCTGGTGCTCCCAGAGGTATTCTTAGTTCTAAAGACATTGAAGGAGGATTCTCTCCGGAGAGATTCAGCAATGACATTCCAAATATAAGGAGCCCCAAGACAGAAGGGTTTTATGTGGGAAACAGCAGTAGTAGTGGGGGGTGCAACCAAGCGGATTCTCTGAGATTAGCGAAGGTTTCAGGCAGGAACATATATTCTTACAATAAGGGCAAAGAGACGCACGCTCAGATTCGGGGATATTAGTCGCCGGCGATAAATTACCTCTTCTTCGGGGCGACTAATCTCCCTAAACTGCCTCCCACTGGCTAGAATCTAAATCGCCAGCGGGACGGCACTCGGAGCGATTAGATTTTCGAAGTCACCGTAAGTTTTAAGGGATGCACCAAATCCACTATTTTGGATTCTGCCGAACCCCCAAATCCTTGTCAAAAGATTCGGCCGAATACCAAATTTGCATATGTAAATCAGGGGTGGGAAAGGGAACATTTTTTTACTTCCTTGTTTAGTGCCAAAAAGTCACGCAATTTCCATCCTGCCCCTTATTTGCATATGCAAATTAGGATTCGGATTTGGTTCAGCCGGGCAGAAGGATTCGGCCGAATCTGAATCCTGCTGAAAAAGACCGAATCCCGAACCAAATCCTTGATTCTGTGCATCCCTAGAAGTTCCTCGTGAGGCAACTTCGGAAAACAAAGCGCACTGATTACCATCCCGCCGGTGATTTACATTCTAGCCAGCGGGAGGCAGTTCGGGGAGATTAGTCTCCCGGCGATGAATCGCCTCTTCTGGGTCGACTAATCTCCCCGAACTTCCTCCCGCTGGCTAGAATGTAAATCACCGGCGGAACTGCACTCAGAGTGCTTCGTTTTCAGAAGTTGCCCAAAGTTTCCTTGTGAGGCAACTTCAGAAAACGAAGAGCTACAATTGCCATTCCACTGGTGATTTACATTCTAGCCGACGGGAGGCAGTTCGGGGAGATTAGTCGCCCAGAAGAAGAGGAGATTTGTCGTTGGGCTACTAATCTCCCTGAATCAGAGCGTGTGTCTCTCTGCCCTAAATGAAATATAAAGCCTCATTTGCATTACAGTATGAGAAAATATAAACAATGAATGTAATGCAGAGTTACTGCATATGGACCCGACACATGTAGAAAAGCTCTGCCTAATTCCAGTTTCTGTTGCTTCTCACCAGTTTATTCTTTAGCTTTAAAACCAGATCCACAGCTTCAACTTCCGTGTGTTTCTGCACCCAGATGAGCAAGTCCTGCAGAGAAGGGGAACAGTTAATCCCAAAGGAATCTTTCCATTTCTAGCACCACTGCTAGTGCCGTGGATTCTTCCATCAACTATTAGTGTGGAGCAGGGATGCAAATCATTAACCCCCAGCACCCACATATTCTCACAATCCCTCTTTATAAATAACTGCAGAAGTTCCCACAATGCACTGAGCACTGGTAATAAAGGGGTGACTTCATGTACCTCATTGCAAAGAGCTTCCAAATGCAGCGCCTCGAGCTTCTGTGTCATTTCTTTTCTGCGCATTCGGAACCAGCCGTCAAAGTTGGGGGAGCGCAAGAAATGCCTTTAAAAAAACAAAAAAAAAACAAAAGCAATGTGAATAGGAAGGGAATTTACTGTACAGGAAACACATACCGACAACAAATGAACCACTCGGGGTGCAAAGTGCATAATGGGCTGAGGGTTTAACACATTTTAAAATAGAATTAAAGGGGTTGTTCACCTTTAAATTAACTCTTAGTATGCTGTAGAGAGGGATATTCTGAGACAATTTTCAATTGTTCTTCATTTTTTATTCGTGATTTTTGAGATATTTAGCTTTTTATTCAGCAGCTCCCCAGTTTGTAATTTCAGTAATCTAGTTGCTATGGTCCAAATTCCCCTAGCAACCATGCATTGGTTAGAATAAGAGACTGGAATATGAATAGGAGAGGCCTGAATAGAAAGATGAGGAATAAAAAGTAGCAATAACAATACATTTGTAGCCTCACAGAGCATTTGTTTTTAAGATGGGGTCAGTGACCCTCATTTGAAAGCTGGAAAGAGTCAGAAGAAGAAGGCAAATGATTACAAAACTATATAAAAAAAAAGAACTAATGAAGACCAATTGAAAACTTGCTTAATGGTTTATGTTTTTGGCAGTGATAAAATGCCTTGTGTGTTGTGTATAAATACACTAGTATATTAAAGGAACATTAACAACAAAAAGATGAAAGTGTTTTAAAGTAATTCACATTTAATAGACTGTTAGGGTAAGGTCACACTGGGCGATTCGGGGAGATTTAGTCGCCTGGCGACTAATCTCCCCGAATGCCTTACCTTGCGAGGAAACTTCGGGCGACTTCGGAATACCAAGCGACGCGTGTGCCATGGCGCAGGCAACTTTCCATTTTTTTTTTTCCGGCGCAAGACAGAGGTAAAGCATTCGCTGCAAAGACAAGGCGATTAGTCGCCAGGCCACTAAAACTCCCCGAATCGCCCAGATAACAGATAAGTACTACTACTATAGTTTATATAAACAAGCTGCTGTGTAGCCATGGGGGCAGCCATTCAAGCACAGGATACACAGTAGATAACAGATAAGTACTACTATAGTTTATATAAACAAACTGCTGTTTAGCCATGGGGGCAGCCATTCAAGCACAGGATACACAGTAGATAACAGATAAGTACTACTATAGTTTATATAAACAAGCTGCTGTGTAGCCATGGGGGAAGCCATTCAAGCACAGGATACACAGTAGATAACAGATAAGTACTACTATAGTTTATATAAACAAACTGCTGTTAAGCCATGGGGGCAGCCATTCAAGCACAGGATACACAGTAGATAACAGATAATTACTACTATAGTTTATATAAACAAGCTGCTGTGTAGCCATGGGGCAGGCATTCAAAGCTGCTGGAGAAAAGGCACAGGTTACATAGCAGATAACAGAGAAGCTCTGTCCAATACAATGGTGTTTTACCTGCTATGTAATCTGAGCCTTTTCTCCATCAGTTTTGAATGGCTGCCCCATGGCTACACAGCAGCTTGTTTATATAAACTGTAGTAGTACTTATCTGTTATCTACTGTGTATCCTGTGCTTGAATGGCTGCCCCCATGGCTACACAGCAGCTTGTTTATATAAACTATAGTAGTACTTATCTGTTATCTACTGTGTATCCTGTGCTTGAATGGCTTCCCCCATGGCTACACAGCAGCTTGTTTATATAAACTATAGTAGTACTTATCTGTTATCTACTGTGTATCCTGTGCTTGAATGGCTGCCCCCATGACTACACAGCAGCTTGTTTATATAAACTATAGTAGTACTTATCTGTTATCTACTGTGTATCCTGTGCTTGAATGGCTGCCCCCATGGCTACACAGCAGCTTGTTTATATTTAGAAAACCTTTCTGAAGCAAACACACCAGTTTTACCAGTGCAGAGCAACACTACATTATGAGGCCCATTTATCAAAGGTCGAATTTCGAATTCATGTAATTTTTTTAAATTAAAATATAAACATAATTCAACTGGGAGGTTAAGAAAAATTTGAATGTCTAATATTCGATCAAATAGTTGTGACCTGAAAATTCTAATCGTATTTGATTAGTATGAAGCGAGTTTTTCTCCCGAAAAAAAAAACTGGAATGTCAGGAAGGCTACCAACATCTCCTAATGACTCAACTGACCTCTGCCATTGACTTGTAAAATGAACTCTACAGGTTTTAGGTGGCGAATATTCGAAGTAGAACTGTTTCCATGGTTAAGGTGTGATAAATCTCACATTCGAATAGGGTAATTAAAATTGAATGTGTGGATTTTGACACTCGAAAATTCTAATTTGAATTTACTATTCGACCCCTGATAAATCTGCCCCTTTATATTAATTACTTTCAGTTTTTGGTGTTACTGTTCCTTTAGAAACAGAGGAGTCAGGTCGAAGGATTTATGTACCAACTCCACAGCCCTGCCAGAAGAAATGTGTTTAATAGAGTTCAGCCCAGGCAAGTAAGAACGGAGCCACTTGAGGGCACCATTTCATTTCCTTATGGTTTATTTGCCAAACCAGCTCCAACTCACAATACATATAAACTGCAAGATAAGGCTTTCTGTGCACTGTATCATCTAGAGAAAAGATAAAATAGAAACCCCCTTATAAACAATTTAAAATGATCTTGGAACAGATGTCCAGAGCGCTGTAGTCCAAGCAGAATAAAGGTTGCCCTGTCCTTTAGGCGTGTGGCCTCATAAACGGGCACAGGGCAAGCTGTTCTCACTTGGGACAGAGCGTAAGGAGAAACCTTTGGGCTTTACAATGAGTAACTGAATTCTGCTGTATTTGGGAAATGAAAAGTCTGGGGATATCAGGCCACATTATCCAGTAACATCATGGGGTGCAGTGGCTAATAGACAAGCCTGTGTTGTAGCCGCACTGGCACAGGACTCTTGTGCATAAAGCCAGAGAGAAGGAATAATAAATTCCTTCTTTTGATTACTCATCTTTCTATTCAGACCCACGCCTGTTTAAAACCCTATCTCAAATTCAAATCAGTGCATGGTTGCTAGGGTAATGTGGACCTTGGCAACCGGATTTCTGAAATTACAAACTGGAGAGCTGCTGGATAAAAAGCTAAATAAGTCAAAAACCACAAGTAAAAAATGAAAACCAATTGCAAATTGTCTCAGAATATCCCTCTCTACATCATACTAACAGTTAATTTAAAGGTGAACAACCCCATTATAACTGATTTGATTATTTTCAGTGCTTGTGTTTAACGTTATTAGGAGTCTGAACATTTTTAGGCGACTGCCATTCCTACACCAGACACCCCAAATTGCTTCTGACTCCACAGCCCTGAAATAAATGGAGTTTTCGCCATATTGAGATTGACTTTGTTTAAATTAAAACTACCATAAAGCAGGTTTCATGAGCGGATCATTATTGTTCCAGCAGGAGCCTATCAGTAGCACAGAGCCCTGTTACGGACACATGTGGGAAATAAAATGAGGCACCTGTAGAGGCCGATCCAGTCTCCTTTTAACTTAGAAGTCAGCTGAGGCCCAGCTCTTTCCAGTGATTTCATGAACTCCTCCAGGCTGAATGGCTTTATCTGGGGAGGGCTCTGCAAAACAAACAGCAGAGAGAGAGTCAGGAATTCCACTGTCCCATCCAAGTCTTTTCTGGCACTGGCTTGTAGCCCTGGCCAGCTGAGATTATTGTCCCTTCTATAACTCCAATCAGCTGCCAAATAACTGCTCATACTCACCTTCCATGCACACACACTCTTCAGCAGCGGCATTAGCCCCGCAACATACCTCTCCTGCAAGAACAACATTGACTTACTTATACTCATATCTTATTATCCAACAGACACTGTATTATACACACAATAAGCTATACCCTCATACTGTACTGTCTAAGGGAATCAATATGGCACCTCCCTCCCATATGTATAAATACAAATATACAGAGAAGGAATGTCCTGGGCACACAATAAGCTATACCCTCATACTGTACTGTCTAAGGGAATCAATATGGCACCTCCTCCTCCCATATGTATAAATACAAATATACAGAGAAGGAATGTTCTGGGCACACAATAAGCTATACCCTCATACTGTACTGTCTAAGGGAATCAATATGGCACCTCCTCCTCCCATATGTATAAATACAAATATACAGAGAAGGAATGTTCTGGGCACACAATAAGCTATACCCTCATACTGTACTGTCTAAGGGAATCAATATGGCACCTCCTCCTCCCATATGTATAAATACAAATATACAGAGAAGGAATGTTCTGGGCACACAATAAGCTATACCCTCATACTGTACTGTCTAAGGGAATCAATATGGCACCTCCTCCTCCCATATGTATAAATACAAATATACAGAGAAGGAATGTTCTGGGCACACAATAAGCTATACCCTCATACTGTACTGTCTAAGGGATTCAATATGGCACCTCCTCCCATATGTATAAATACTAATATACAGAGAAGGAATGTTCTGGGCACACAATAAGCTATACCCTCATACTGTACTGTCTAAGGGAATCAATATGGCACCTCCTCCTCCCATATGTATAAATACAAATATACAGAGAAGGAATGTTCTGGGCACACAATAAGCTATACCCTCATACTGTACTGTCTAAGGGATTCAATATGGCACCACCTCCTCCCATATGTATAAATACAAATATACAGAGAAGGAATGTTCTGGGCACACAATAAGCTATACCCTCATACTGTACTGTCTAAGGGAATCAATATGGCACCTCCCTCCTCCCATATGTATAAATACAAATATACAGAGAAGGAATGTTCTGAGCACACAATAAGCTATACCCTCATACTGTACTGTCTAAGGGAATCAATATGGCACCTCCTCCTCCCATATGTATAAATACAAATATTCAGAGAAGGAATGTTCTGGGCATACAATAAGCTATACCCTCATACTGTACTGTCTAAGGGAATCAATATGGCACCTCCCTCCCATATGTATAAATACAAATATTCAGAGAAGGAATGTTCTGGGCACACAATAAGCTATACCCTCATACTGTACTGTCTAAGGGAATCAATATGGCACCTCCCTCCCATATGTATAAATACAAATATTCAGAGAAGGAATGTTCTGGGCACACAATAAGCTATACCCTCATACTATATAAATATACAGAGAAGGAAAATGACATACTAGAGGGATGATAAAACTCTGCGTCAGCTCAAGGAAATGTCGCCGCAGTATAGCATTCTGAGCCTCTGTCGGTCTCCTCTGCTGAACTCCCTGAAACATACAAAGCAGGATCTGTCACGAAAAGATTTTCTTTGTGTTTTTGGCTGCAGACTCTATTCTGTGACCTGAACAAACACATAACTCGCATGAGAGAGCTCTGACAGATGGTGAGATGTAGAGACTGGGACACGGCATTATGGCTGTGAGACTGCTCTGGTCCCAGAGAGTAAAGACAGGGCACACTCATTCTTCAGTTAGAAAGGTCTCAAGTCTGCACCTACATACACACCAGCTGCACTACTGCTACATTCCCATATTGGGGGACCGCCCTTGGCGCTGCAGAGCCACAATGTTAGGGAAGAGAGAGGTAGAGAAGTTATAACAGGACTGAATGCAGCAGAGCCAGATAGTAGGAGAGAATGGGGACAGGATAGAGGCAGCAGGGCAACTGTGTATTAGTGAAGTAGAATGATGAGGTGCTACAACACAGGAGGGCCACAGACAGGGCAGCCCCCCCTTTATATAAATCCTAGGGTCCTTCAATGTCTGTTTTCCCCTGTACACTACAGATCATGGTACAGTATTTATCTCTGTATTTAATCAGGCTGATTTGTCATATTGTGGAGACAGCTGTGCCAGTCACAGGAAGTGATCGTTTCCGGTTAGTCTCCCATATGGCACAATTCTGTATTTACTGCGAGTGTATTACAGCTACATCCCCTGCCCTAGACAAGAGACTGCTAATGACAAGAGCCATTAAATCCATAGTCTGCTGATTATGTCACTTAAATGCTTTAATGCCCCAGCTATTGGGTTGATATGGGGAGGCTAATTATTTCCATTTATTTATTAACAGGGAGCTGCTCTCCAACAGAAACTATAAGCAGGAGACAGTCAGCCCACACACACTATGGAAACATACAAAGGAGATAAATCTTCAGTGTTCAGTTAAATGCAGACACTGATTTAATTACCAGTCTTTTGTGTGGTTTCCCCATTGTAAGCAACAGTCCTGTCCTGCTTTATGGCAGCTGAGATTCTAGCTATCTGTATAACAGAACATTCTGTCCCAGTGACTGCACAGATCCTATCTGATCCCCATTGTAAGCAGCAGTCCTGTCCTGCTTTATGGCAGCTGAGATTCTAGCCTGTACAACCTAGAAGAGAAATACCTTCTGTAGCTGTTTGATGATCTCCTCGTCTCGGTTCAGGTAGGGCTTGTAGGAACTATACACGCCTGGCAAGGAGAATTACAATAAAGCAAAGAGATAATCATATTCCAGTTCTGCTTTCATATTTGTATGAAGTAACACTAAATATACTTACCAGGTTTAGAATCCAAGGTTTTGAGGTTTTTCAGCTTCTTCACTTTGACTTGCTTAGGGACGTCCCCTGCAAGAGACAAAACAAAAAGCTTCATAAACACAACAAAGTATAAATGGGGGACCATGAAGCTCTGCCAGATACCACATGAAGTATCCCTTTCAGAAGAATTTTAATTTAACAGCAGCCAATGGGGAAACAACCTGATCTCAGCCTTGTAACAAACAGGAAGTGGAGAGGTACCTGCAAGTCTGACATCTCCAATGCGGATGATATGCGGCCAGTGCTGTAACGTCTTGGCAAAGAATGGATTTGTGACACCGAAGATGACGGATGGCCTGCGGCGGGGGAAAGAACATTAACTCGTTAGCAAGAATTCCGCCACGTTTATGTTACAGCATTAGGTAAGCGACAACTTGAAAGGAAAATGTATCTTTTTTGACAAGCATTTCAGATGAAATATTTTTAATAAGCGCTCAGCAAAACATATGGTTATTTTACAGTAATCAGCAGGTTTATTCATGTGCCGCTTACGCGGAATCAGTCTGTTTATGGCACCCTGGTGACCACGTGCTAAAATAATACATGGACTCATGGGGGCTAATTTACTAAAGGGCGAAGTGACGAATGCGGGCAAAAATTCGCCAGCGTGACATCATTTTGGTACCTCGCCGAACGGTCACTCGCATCACTTCGCTAGCGAAGGAGATAGACTCTAGCGGTACTTCGCTCCCTAAAGCTTGGCGAATTTGCGCTCTGGCAAATGGACGTAACTACACAAATTCACGGATTTTACTGAACGTCACCTCTTGCACCAGACTTGCCTTTGCCACCTCAGACCAGGGGAAGTGCAATAGAGTAGATAGGACTTCCTCAAAATATAGTTGAAAAATTTTCTAAGTCCCAAAAAAAGCTAGCATCTTTTCCTTTTTCAGGGTGATAGTCTGCAAAAGAACTTACATTTTTTTTGGGGTAACTGGCTTCCCCCCTACATTTCCTAACATATGGCACCTAAACTATGCACTGGGCTCATGCGTAGGGCAATATAACCACCTTATTAAGGTTCCTTTGACTTGTGTTGTGTAATGTATTTGCTGCAATATATACGTCCATTCAAATTTAACTTCCCGCCGTATGCAAATTAGCCAATGCTAGCGCAACTTCACTTTCCGCAGTAACAATAGCGCAACTTCTCCAGCATTTGGCGCCCTGGACGCAACTTCAGATTTTAGTGACTCAGCGTTGTCCTGGCGAATCTACGCCTGGCGAAGTGTTGCGCTGTGAGCGAGGCCTTCAGTGGCGAATTTTCGGAGGTTAGTAAATTTGCCCCATGGAACGTTCTGATTTATTATAAAGCCCCCCATATCCGCTGAGGAAACTTACGGGGCCTGCGTGCGTGTGGTGTACTCCTTAAACTCGGTATCGTGGATGGTGAAGTAAGGCCTGAAGTCACTGCAGTATTTCAATGGGGAGATGCAGCTGTAGGACAAAGCAAGAGCTCACAATCAATATGTACAATACACGTCTAAAATCAAGATTATTCCTGCAAATATAAAATCTCCCATAAGGTTCATAATATTCCACTGCCTTTACATGATCCATTTTCTTACGTATGAAGCAATGACAATCGCCAGACATTTAACGGGAGCAAAACTCCACTGACCAGCACTGAATTAAACATCACTGACCTATAGTGAACGGACTAGCACATTAAAGGGAGGGTTCACCTTCAAGTTAACGTTTTGTAAGTTGTACAAATCTAAGCAACTTTGCACTTGGTATGGGATCCACTATCCAGAAAGCTCTGAATTACAGAAAGGCTGTTTCCCAGAGACTCAATTTTATCCAAATAATGCACATTTGTAAAATTGATTTCCTTTTCCTGTGTAATAATAAAACAGTAGCTTGTACTTGATACAGCCTATGAGTTAGTGCCCCAGTAGGCACGAAACACGTTAGTGACCTAATAAATGGTTTGAATTTTTAATCTTAATTTTGGTCTTTACTTTTGGAAAAAACTCACAACCTTTTGCTGTTTCAGATTTTTTGCACCCATGGGCTGGGGAGAACTGGGAGTATTTTTCTCCCTACATTTATTATTTTTTTGTTACTTCTTTTCTGATTAATAATGGTACAGTTACTGGCATTGGGCACGAATTTATTTAAGATTTTGACAGTAACCTGTAATTAATCCTTATTGGAAGCAAAACCAGCCTATTGGGTTTATTTAATGTTTACATGATTTTCTAGTAGACTTAAGATCCAAATTACGGAAAGATCCATTATTCGGAAAATGCCAGGTCCCAGCCATTCTGGATAACCGGTTCCATACCTATATTTATTTTTTGTAGTTTTTTTTTAAATTTTTTTAAACAAATTGACTTTCCAGTTTTTTGAGTGGGGGGTCACTGACCCCATCTAAAAAACAAATGCTTTGCTAGGCTACAAATGAATTGTTATTGCTAGTTTTTATTTTTCATCTTTCTATTCAGCCCTCTCCTATTCATATTCCAGTCTCTTATTCAAATCAGTGCATGGTTGCGACGGCAATGTGGACCCTAGCAACCAGAAATTACAAACTGGAGAGCTGCTGAATAAAAAGCTAAATAAGTCAAAAACCACAAATAGTAAAAAATGAAAATTAATTGCAAATTGTCTCACAATATCCCTCTTCACGTCATACTAAAAGGTGTAGAACCCCTTAAAGGTCATTTACGAACAATCAGATTTTTTTCAAAAAATTTGTGGTTTTCTAAAAAAAAAAGCTCTAAAAATGTGAGATTTATGAAGTGGAGAAACCACAAAAACTTCAAATACAAATCTTCTCCAGGTAAAAGTTGTCGAGGTCCAATACAAGTCATTGGGAGCTGCGCTGATTCTATTGGACTGTTCTCAATCAATTCGGACTTTTAGCGGCTTTCATATTTTTTTTTCCCCGTAAGGAATTGTCTGAAAAAGCTGCATTTTTGGAGGTTTTCATGGTATTCTTATTTTTTAGCACATCGTTCTGCGTCATTTTTCTCTTCCTACTTTTTTATTTGGACCGTCTTAATAAAGCTTATGACGTTTCTGGTTTTATAGTTTAGTCGTGGTTTCAAAAACCTCTAAAACCAAAACCACTAAAATCTGACCTTTGAACCAAGTAATAGAACTATTTATATATTGTTGCTTATTATAGAGAAACTTTAGCGGTTTATATTAGAGTCTATATACTGAAGGATAAGAATTATCTCCCACTAGTTATTGGGCCGCACAGCAAGATCTTTGGGTCCCTAAACTTTGAGAACACGACATTTTCAATAAACATATATAATGTAGCTGCTGATCAGTCCCAGGGGCCCCCCTATAGTTCCTGGGTCCCCTATAGCAGTTGCAGGGACCGTTTGCTATAGTTACATGATTGGGGAGTTTGTATAATGATAGTTGTGGATGAAAAGATTAGTTTTAAAAAAGTTAAACCTTTTGCCCCAGCACAACCTCCTACCTGCTAGCTGATCCTTTGTATAGCGCACACAAGGCTGTTGCCCAAAAATGTTGCTACTGCACAGTTGTGTTCACGGGGGGCCCCAGACAAATAACTTGTATGGGGCCCCAAATCAGGTTTTGCCCTCATACTAATTCTGTTGGAAATGCAAAGTCTCCATTGTATCAGCCAATGTATAGCTTAGCTTTGCTCATCCACAGTCTCATAAGAAACTGATCCAGTACAGATCTCAGCGGTTGATCAGAATCTAACTTGTGTGGTGCCTCAGGTGCCATATTGAGAGCACAGAAATGGGCGGGGTGGAGACAATTCTCATTAAGTAATGAATTTGTTCCACTTATTTCAGTTTATGGTCGTTAGGAATAAATCACAATATAATTAGGGATGCACCGAACCCAGGATTCTTCAGGATTCGATAGTCTAAACCAAAAGCATTTTTAGACAAAGCAGATCCAATTTCGTAGAAAGACTCCGCAAAGTAGAGATGTAGCTCAGGTGATCCAGTCCCAGGCGCTCAGGCCCTTTGTGACACCAAACGCGCCAGGCAAGAGATAATTGTATAAATAAAGTATCTACTTTTTATCTACAAAACTTTGGTCTGATCTGTACGTGAGTTACCAGTGTGCCCGGCACCAACATTTATTCTTAGCATTTGTTCTGGATTCGGCCTGTTTCAGCAGGAATCTTCCCTTAGGCCTGACTGAACCGAATCTGAATATTAATTTCCATATGCAAATAAGGGGTGAGAAGGGAAATCTAGTGACTTTTTGTCACAAAACAAGTAAGTAAGAAACGATTCGGAGGTTCGGACGAATCCAAAATAGTGGATTCAGTGCATCCCTAAATATAATAAGAGTAATTATAGCTGTTTAGTAATGGCTGGAGGAGTAGTTACCCAATAAGAGCTAAGACAGTCTCCGATGACTGGGATGGTGAAGAAGCCATAACCACAAGGGGCTCTCCCAGAAGCACAAGCTCCCAAACCATCTGAATGTGGAAGAGAACTGGGGAAAAACACCTGGGAAAGAAAACATTTGCGTTACTCGTGATACAAACTCCTTCAGTGAAGCACAAGAGGCTTTCATGAAACCCAGCAAATATCAGTGTTATGCGCTGACACAAAGGCCAAATACAGTGGCAGCCATCATTTTGTGGCCTGAACATGAGCTTCAATAATTATAATTCCACCAGCCCAACCCCTCAAGGCCATTAAAGGGGTGGTTCACCTTTAAATTAACTTTTAACATGTTATACATTCTAAGTAACTTTTAAATCGGTCTTCATTATTTATTTTTATAGTTTCTGAATTATTTGCCTTCTTCTTCTGACTCTTTCCAGCTTTCAAATGGGGGACTCCATCTAAACAAGAAATGCTCTGTAAGGCTACAAATGTATTGTTACTTTTTATTACTTCTCTTTCTATTCAGGCCTCTCCTATTCATATTCCAGTCTCTCATTCAAATCACTGCATGGTTGCTAGGGGAATTTGGACACTAGCAACCAGACGGCTGAAACGGCAAACTGGAGAGCTGCTGAAAAATAAGCTAAATAACTCAAAAAAAAAAAAACCCCACAAATAATAAAAAAAGAAAACCAATTGCAATTTGTCTCAGAATATCACTCTCTACATCATACCAACAGTTCATTTAAAGGTAAACAACCCCTTTTAAATAAAACATTGGTACTTTCGACAGCGCAGGGTTAATGTATTTCTTGTACAGCTACAAACTCCCATTGTCTGGTTACCTGAAAAGATCAATTTCATGGATGGTCGGTAAAGTAACAGAAATCTGTGCTTCAGACTGAAAGAAACAAATGAAAATGTTATTAAAGTGATACTGACACTAAAAAACTACTTTTTAAAATATGAATGTACGGTAAGTAATTATTACGTGAAGTTTCTAAACCTGACTGTTTTGCCAACCTGACTGTCACATCTCAGTCTGTCAATTAGAGTTTCTAATGCTAACGGACTCCCCCTCATAGAGGAACATGGGGCATCAGACAGGTACTGTAAAAGCTTTGTGTAAATACTTTATAGCAAAGTTACAAGTTGCTTTCAAAGGCAATATTATGATAGATGAAAAAAAAAAAAAAGGTTCATTTCTGGTGTCAGTATCTCTAAGTCCTCGTAAATTTGGATTTATCTATGGACATCAATAGTATAGCAGTTATGATTGGCCAAATCTGTGTGAGTGACCAACACGTCATCCAATCAGAACACAGACAGGAAACCGCAACGGACCTCCTGCCGCCCACTTTCTATATCCACCTACTCTCTGCTCAGCACCAGAGTCTCGTTTGTTTTTCATTCCCCACCTGCAAGGGGGGGTATACCTTTAAATTAAAAAGAGGAAGCAGACCCCTGACCTCCACAACACCAGTGTCTGCATATTCTATAGTTACACCACTTCAAATCTTCCACTTTCATTTACCTGCTGACTTTGCTCTACTATCTGGGTTGTTCCTGGTTTATCATATCGGGTTGGAATTCGCACCTTGGTAAAAAGAAGAACAGGGAAAAAAAGAGAAAATGCATCATTTCAATTAAAAACTGTTGAAGGACAAGTAAAGTCTAAAATAGAATAAGGCTAGAAATGCTGTATTTTTATATACTAAACATAAAACATGAATTTACCGCACCACAAGCCTAATCAAACAAATGATTTATACTTTCAAAGTTGGCCACAGGGGGTCACCATCTTGTAACTTTGTTATACATCTTTGCAAGACCAAGACTGTGCACATGCTCAGTGCTGTCTGGGCTGCTTAGGGATCGTCATAAATTATAAAAACAGCACAAGTCAAATAATATCTGCCAGAAGCCGATACAGCAAGACTGATTAATAATCAGAATATACAGACTGCACTGGGTCCTCTGTTGTCATGTCATGTATTGTTTAAAGGACATGTAAACTCCCCCATAAAAATGTAATCAGTGAACGGCCTCTTTGAAATCTTTAGATAACTGGCACTCTGGTTGTTAAAAGTAAGGATGTATGATTCCACTCACTCGTGCATAATCCCACTCACTCATTCATAATCCCACTCACTCATTCATAATCTATCATAATCCCGCACACTCATGCATAATCCCACTCACTCCTGTATAATCCATTATAATCCCACTCACTCATGCATAATCCCGCTCACTCATGCATACTCCCACTCACTCATGCATACTCCCACTCACTCATGCATACTCCCACTCACTCATGCATACTCCCACTCACTCATGCATATTCCCACTCACTCATGCATACTCCCACTCACTCATGCATACTCCCACTCACTCATGCATACTCCCACTCACTCATGCATACTCCCACTCACTCATGCATACTCCCACTCACTCATGCATACTCCCACTCACTCATGCATAATCCATCATAATCCCGCTCACTCGTGCATAATCCCGCTCACTCGTTAATAATCCCGCTCACTCGTGCATAATCCCGCTCACTCATGCACAGGGGCTATTCTAGCCATTCTAGCTGCCCTCCCCACGACACTCACCTTTACAGTGCCAGAGAGTGCAGGGGCGGTCCATGTCGCTTAGAGCAGAGAGCGCAACTGCATAATCCCGTTCACTCATATGCATAATACCACTCATACATGTAATCCCACTCACTCGTGCATAATCCCACTCACTCACATGTATAATCCCACACAGCCCCATAATGCTTAATTTTAAAGGGTTTTTATTATACAGCTTTTCATGTCTGGGAGACAGGTCCCCTTTAAATTCAGTAGTGAATTCCCGGATCTGCACACACATTGCAGTCATGGGAAGTGGCCCCTCTTTTTATTATTATACCAGTAGTGAAATCATAAATGCATGCAAAACTGTTACTGCAGGTGTAATTGCAATAAATAGAAAGTCATGTGACCTTACAGGTAGAGAGAGACACTTTCTTTGATTCAATTGAGAGAAATGAACGTTCCATAATATAAATATCATACGTTGCATGAGTCACTGGAAACACCTGCAGTTCTGCTCGACTTTATGATTTGCAGTGATGGGATTGTCAGATTTCCAATTTACACACTAAATGGGCGAGTAAAATGCAATACCAGAGCTCATTACCTTTATTACAACCCCCATAATTGGCAGAGTCAAGGTTTTGCCTGGCACAGGAGCTGGCCATCTGTCGATGTCACTACAGGCTGGAAAATAAGAAAAACACATGAGAATTTGGCAATAAAGTGTTACAATAAAGGGGAAGTAAAGTGTAAAATAGAATAAGGCTAGAAATGCTGTATTTTGTATACTAAACATAAACATGAACTTACTGCACCACAAGCCTAATCAAACAAATGATTTATGCTTTCACAGTTGGCCACAGGGGGTCACCATCTTGTAACTTTGTTATACATCTTTGTAAGACCAAGACTGTGCACATGCTCAGTGTGGTCTGGGCTGCTTAGGGATCGTCATAACTGATCAAAACAGCACAAGTCAAATAATATCTGCCAGAAGCCGATACACAAGACTGATTAATAATCAGAATATACAGACTGCACTGGCTCCTGTGTTGTCATGTAATCTAATGTGGATTTTATAGTTTTTCTGTTGTTTAATAGAAACTTTCTCCAACTCTGCAGAACCAGTGGCTGCAGCAAAATAATCCTCCAAATAGAATCCCAGTTTATCTGTTTAAATCTGGCTCCATGATCTTTGTCCCTGCAGCTGGAGTTGGAAACAGTAAAGGGGATGTAAAGGCAAAAATAAAATCTAATACAAATCTCTACACAGTCGCCGACTGCTCTACAGGGAAACAAACAAAGCTGCTTGAGTTCTGCATGGCTGGGAAGTAAGGCGAGGGCTCCCCCTGCTGTTCATAAGTATGATTGTTTCCCTGCAGAGCAGTTAGGGACCGTCTGACAATTCCTATCCACAGCAGTAAATGAAGGGAGAATCTCACTGCATACAGTCAGGTTTCTTATAGAAACGTTACACATTTTTTAATTAAAGTATATTGGAGATAGGTTTCTATTTCATTAAAGAAAGTAAAAATGGGATTTTTTTTTTTGCCTTTACATGCCCTTTAAACTGGCAAATTGCAAAGATGTATTAAAGGGATTGTTCACCTTTGAGTTAAAGGGGTGGTTCACCTTTAAGGTAACTTTTATTATGTTATAGAATGGCCAATTCTAAGCAACTTTTCAATTGGTCTTTGTTTATTTTTTTTTAGTTATTTGCCTTCTTCTTCTTCTTCCGACTCTTTCCAGCTTTCAAATGGGTGTGGCTGTCGCCTTCTAAAAAACAAATGCTCTGTAAGGCTACAAATGTATTGTTATTGCTAATTTTTATTATTGATCCTTCTATTCAGACTCTCTCCTCTCTACATCATACCAACAGTTAACTTAAAGGTGAACAGCCCCTTGAACTGTTGGTATGATGTAGAGAGTAATATTCTGAGACAAATTTGCAATTGGTTTTCATAATTTTATTTGTGGTTTTTGAATTATTTAGCTTTTTATTCAGCAGCTTTTATATTTGCATTTTAAGCAATCTGGTAACTAGGGCACAAATTCCCCTAGCAACTATGCATCGATTTAAATAAGAGACTGGAATATGAATAGGAGAGGATTGAACAGAAAGATGAGTAATAAAAAGTAGTTATAACAATACATTTGTAGCCTTACAGAGCACTTGCTTTTTTGAAAAAGCTCAGTGACCCCCATTTGAAAGCTTCAAAGTCAGAAGAAAAAGGCAAATAACTATAAAATAAATAAAGAAGACCAATGGAAAAGTTTCTTAGAACTGGCCATTATATAACATACTAAAAGTTAGCTTAAAGGAGGATTAAACCATAAACTTAGAAAAAAACCACCCTACCATACATAGATCTTCCTCCCTCCTCCCCGCTGGAGGGAGGCAAATGGCACTAACATTTTACTTACCCCTCGGTGCAGATTCAGGCATTGGATTTCACAGATGCCATCTTCCGCTGCTTCGGTAATCTCATAATGAGACCGGCGCTTCGGCAATTTTCATGAGTTTCGGCGCATGCGCAGTTGTTGTCAAACAGAAAACTGCTCCAACTGCTCATGCGCCGCCACGCCGGACTCATGAAGATTTCCGAAGAGAAGAAGATAGCGCCCGTGAACTCCGATGCCTGAATCTGCACCGAGAGGTAAGTAAAACGTTAGGGGCATTTGCCTGGTGTTACACTTAGGCTGGGGATGGAGGGTCTATGTAGGCTAAGGGGGGTAGGGTTTTTTTTTAAGTTTAGGGTTGAATTCTCCTTTAAAGGTGAACCACCCAATGAAATGGCAATTAACCTTATGTTACTGGATTTATATTTTGTTTTTGCGCATGTGTATGTTTTTGCTAAATATCTGAATGTCCTCAATTTAGGATGCCTTTGCAACCCAGATCATGTATTATAAATTCTATGCCCTACCGGTGACTTCATTCCAAGCTTGTAAGCGCATGAATCGATCAGGACAACAACTTATGATGGAGCTCTTCCCAATCCCATCAGCGATTAATGCCTCTGATTATTTATTTATACACAAGTAAACAAACTATTTATTTTTAGCATGAGGTCAGTCCTAAAAGTCAACCTAAGATTCTTTGGAAATCAATAGTCTGCACCAGGACAAATACAGAAAGGAGCATAAACAAAGATGTATTTGGGGACAGCTACTCTGAGCACAGGGAGAACATGGGCAAAATATCTTATGAATTGTCACGCTCTCTTTAAAGGGATACTGTCATGGGGGAAACATGTTTTTTTTCAAAAGACATCAGTTAACAGTGCTGCTCCAGCAGAATTCTGCATTGAAATCCGCTTTTCAAAAAAGCAAACTGATTTTTTATATTTAATTTTGAAATCTGAGCTAGACATGCGGTTAGTTTCTCAGGAGCCCCCAGTCATGTGACTTGTGCTCTGATAAACTTCAGTCTCTCTTTACTGCTGTACTGCAAGTTGGAGTGATATCACCCCCTCCCTTTCACCCCCAGCAGCCTAACAACAGAACAATGGGAAGGTAACCAGATAGCAGCTCCCTAACACAGTATAACAGCTGCCTGGTAGATCTAAGAACAACACTCAATAGTAAAATCCAGGTCTCACTGAGACACATTCAGTTACATTGAGAATGAGAAACAACAGCCTGCCAGAAAGCAGTTTCATCCTAAAGGCAAAATTACCTGAGATGCACCTACACACCAATATTACAACTAAATACACTTTTTGTTCCGGATTTAAAATTTTATATTGTCGAGTGAATTATTTGCAGTGTAAACAATGTAATTTATAAATAAAAACGACATCATAAAAATCATGACAGAATCCCTTTAAGCCACAGAGGCAGGCATCCATGACAATATATCTGTTACAAGAAATAACATTATGCTTAGAATAATGATCCCAGAATTGTACCTGCTTCCAAGCACGGCTCACCCCTGTCAAAATACTCTGGTGCAAGTTGCTTCAGTACAGTGTGGAAGAAATTGATGTACGGGAGCTTGCTGATCAGAACTAAGGACTGGGAAGGAGAAAAAAATTACATTATTATACATTTTAGAAACAGGATCAAGAACATCTGAAAGGTAAAAAGACTTAAATAGCGACTGTATAGGTTACTGTCGGCACTTACCTTCCCTGTATGTTTTTATTTATTCATTGATCCAGGTGGGAGCTGCTATACTGTTTCCTGTAACATGTACGGTATGTGCTTTACACTAAGGGGCATATTTATAAGGGTTGAATTTCAAATTGAAAAAACTTCAAAATTTGAACTCAAAAAAACCGAAATGAAGTCAAAGTTTTTTTTTTTTTTTTTTTTTGGTAGAATAGGTCAGTTTTCGATCGAATAGGTCGGTTTTCGGCCAAATTCGAATTGCACGAATTGAACGAACAACGCATTAGATCGAATTCGAAGTTATTCCCGAAAAAAACGTTGATTTTTCAAAGTCCACCAATCGACTCTAAATAGTTTCTAGGAGGTCCCCCATAGGCTAAAACAGCAATTCGACGACCTGGATATTTTGTACTTTGGCTCAGACCTTCCCCCTCCTCTTCCCCCCCCCCCTTATTCCATTCTGTACCCCCCCCCTATTTTGCTTTACTTCAGAAACCAATAAAAATATATTTAAAAAAAAAACAAAAAAAAAAAGCAATTCGGAAGGTTTTAGATGGCGACTGGCCGAAGTCGAATTTTTTATAGAGAGAGTTCAAAATAAATTTCTAGTGTGTAATTTTTTTAAAATTCGAATCGAATTTGGACTATTCCCTAGTCAAAAGTACACATAAAATAGTTCGAAATTTGAATTTCTTTTTTTCATTCGAAAATTCACCTTGACCTTTTATAAATCTGCCCCTAAGGGTAGGACTACATGGACATTTTAAGCGCGATCCAACGCGCTGCAACAAAATGCCTGCGTCAGATCGCATGCGACAGAAATAAGGTAAGTAATGGAAATGTTGGAGCAATTGGAAGAAGAACGGCATTTCCCAACAGTTGTATCTCAGTTTTAAGTTATTTATCATCTGTTACACTGGGATCCATTAGTTGGTCAGGGAATATGCTTTGTGGTGACACAAGAAATACCAGCAACTAATAAATCAAATGGTGATGATTTAGAGTCACTGATCTGGCTTGATGAGCTTCTACCAGGAAACATCAGAATGGAACAAATACATTTTTAAATTGTTTAAAAAAAATAAAAAAAATAAATTGAGAAAACATTATTTGTGATGCAGCTGACTTATTAAAATGAATCCATGATTGGGAAACTTATAAATAAGGGGGCGTTCAGTGTCGAATGCAGTAATAAATGGGGTTAACTTACCAAGAAAAAAAGGGGGGTCCAGGTACTCAAGCACCTGACCTTCAGCTCGGGAAGGCAATTGCAAATAAAGAGCTGGCACATACCAGACCACACTCCATAAATTACTGTAGTAAAAAAAAGTTTTATTATAGCAAAAACATCACAAAAAGGCTTTACGCGTTTCGTGCATTTGAGGCACTGAAACATGCAGTCATATTTAAAACGAAAAAGGACCAATCAAACACATTTATTTAACCGCCAATCCAAAGTGATTGCAGTAGTTGGAAAAGGACCAATCGGGATTTTTTAACCTGCCGGATCGAGATCTGGCTGACTTTCGGGCAGATATCGATCGGGGAAGCCCGTCGGAAGGCCTTTCTAAAAATGTTCTCGATTGGTCCCAATTTCCAACTACTGCCCTCACTTTGGATTGGCGGTTAAATACATGTATTTGATTGGTCCTTTTTCATTTAAATTTGACTGCATGTTTCAGTGTTTAGCCTATGACCAAGTGCCTCTAAGGCACAAAACGCGTAATGCCTTTTTGTGATGTTTTTGCTATAATAAAACTTTTTCTACGACATCAATTACGGAGTGTGGTCTGGTATGTGCCAGCCCTTTACGATTATTTATTTAATCCATGATTGGTTGGTATTAGTTACTGCCCAGGTGCAAATTTGCCCAGAGTTTATAAATGAGCCCCAGTATATTCTGTGAGGGTGCACTACCCCTTTAAACATTCTCTATGGATGTATTTAGTCATTTATAAGGATAAGAGTTACAGAGTTACATGTCAGGTAAAGACAACAGCAGGAGCTCAGAGATCCCAGCAGGTACAACTAGGATTAGTCGGCTTCCTGGGACAAGGCAACATTCTTTCCTAGGCCGAGATCTGAGGCAGCCAAAGCCCAGAAATTGGCATTATAAAGTGTAATCCCACCCATTAATCTCAACTGTCACCTGTGCAGAGCCGTAACCTAAATAAGCAACTGATGCATGAACAATACATACATACTGATACATACTGACCATAATACATTTACTAAACCAGGGGTCGCCAAAACTTTTTTGGCCTGGGGACCAAAGAAGAGAATTTTTTTTGCAAGAACCGGGGGTCGTAGGGTTTGGTGTTCAATTCGGTGCGCATGTTAATTGTTCGGCACCCCACTTCAGGACTGTCCGAGCGCCCGGCGGTTGGGGACCCCTGTACTAAACTGTAAGCTACAAGGAGGAGGACTTTTGTCGGCAAGATGTTCCACATATATACTGGTATGGGACCAGTTATCCAGAATAGTCGGGACCTGGGGTTTTCTCGATAACGGGTCTTTCTGTAATTTGGATCTTCATACATTAAGTCTACTAGAAAATCATGTACGCATTAAATAAACCCAATAGGCTGGTTTTGCCTCCAATAAGGATAAATTATATCTTAGTTGGGATCAAGTACAAACTACTGTTTTATTATTACACAGAAAAAGGAAATATTTTTTTTTTTAAAAGTTGATTATTTGGTTAAATAGGAGTCTATGGGAGACAGCCTTCCTGTAATTCGGAGATTTCTGGATAATGGGATCACAGAAAACGGATCCCATACCTGTAGTTAAATCAATTCCATTAAAGGAATGGCAATTCTCCTGGTTGGTTGGATCACCATAACAATACTGAGGGGGAAAAACGGCATTTGGCTCCCATGAACTAAATGAATCTTTCACTCCCAGTATTGCTGCTGCCTCTGGGCGATGATTCTGGAATCTGCTAATTGTGCTGCTTAAACCAATCTCTGCCTAAATGCAGATCTTAGCACAGAGCTGGGTGGGGAGAGGTATCACTCTGTAAAGCTACAAATGTATTGTTACTTTTTATTCCTCATCTTTCTATTCAGGCCTCTCCTATTATGTGCATAACACCTGGGTAATAATGAAGGAAAGCAGAGGAGTGAGCCTGGACCGATGGCTTCCTCTGTCGCTCATGTGACCTGTTCCATACACCATATTGACAATTACCTTTTGGAAATAGCCTCTTTTCAACGTCTTGTCTCTGACTTGCCGGAAATAAACGTAACCATAGAAACAAGCTGGATCTTTCTGCACAAAGAAAAACACAAAGCCCATCAATACCTTCTTTCGTCTTCACGTGACCCGTATAAATGGCCAATTTAGTGTCATTTCTCTTTGTAAGAGCTTAGTGCAAAGCTACGGCTTCCCTGTCGTTAAACCTCAAAGTGATCAGTCGAAGCTGGTGCCTGTATCTGCGAGAATAACTTACTGAGCATTTCATAACTTTATTATTATTTTAGAGAAATATTTCAAACCATCTTTTTAAATAATGAAAGAACATATAATTCTAGTTAACTTTCCAACATACATTTATTAAAGGAGAAGGAAAGGTTAAAAGTAAGTAAGCTTTATCAGAAAGGTCTATATAAATACACCAGTAAACCCTCAAAGTAATGCTGCTCTGAGTCCTCTGTCAAAAGAAACAGCACATTTCTTTCCTTCTATTGTGTACTCATGGGCTTCTGTATCAGACTAACTGTTTTCAGCATAAACCTCCAGGGCTAGGGCTTGAGCATGCTCAGTTTGCTCCTCTTCCCCTCCCTCCTCCCCTCCCTGCTGTAATCTGAGCCCAGAGCTATGAGTGAGCAGGAAGAGACTCAGGCAGGAAGTGATGTCACACCAAACTAATATGGCAGCTGCTATCCTAAACAAACAGATAGAATTTCTAGAGCTGTTTACTCAGGTATGGTAAAACATTCTACAGAAAAATATAGCATTCTAGCTTGTACTATTGTGGCTAATCTATTGGCAATAAAATGCCTCCGTAGCTTTCCTTCTTTAAATATTTTTTCAATGCTTTTAAAAATATTTGTATAGACAACAGTTAGGGGCCCATTTACTAAAACTTGAATAAATCTAATTTTTTTCTTAAAACAAAGTCGACCAAACACTCTTTCACGAATTGAACTCATGTATCAAAATTTTTCTCGAAAAATGTCGGAACGAAAAAACGTTGCCACAAAATCGAGCATCAGTTCGCATCACACGACTGTCAACCTGAAAACTCCATTTTATCAAATTGTCGCTTAGAAAACTCGACTTTATTGGACGAAAACCCCAATTTTATGGGATTATCCAGAGCAGATCATGATGTCAAGAAACAAATCCAGGGACATCTGCATTGGCTTCTACATGACCTCGAGAAGTTTGAGAGCATTTTCAGATTTTTAGCAGCGTTTGGGGTATAATAAATCTCTAAAGATTCCGGTGTTTATTTTTCTACAAAAAGTTCCCCCTAAAAAAAAAAAAAAAAAAAAAAAAAACAACCAGAAAAAAAAATGAGGTTTAATAAATGGACCCCTTATTATCAGACCTGGAAGAAAATTGACTTCTGCTACATTGTTTCAAGCAGCTTAAAACAACATTTGAAAGTTACTTTCATTATGCAGAAATCAGATTTTCTTTTTTGGGGTGCGGAGATCCTCAATAAATACTTCCCTGTTAAAGGGGTCATTCATCTTTAAGTTAACTTTTAGTATGTTATGGAACATACTAGGTTATAGAATTGCTAATTCTAAGCAACTTTACAATTGGTCTCCATTATATATATATATATTTTTATAGTGTTTAAGTTATTTGCCTTTTTCTTCAGCTTTCAAATGGGGGGTCACTGACCCCATCTAAAAACAAATGCTCTGTAAGGCTACTAATGTATTGTTACTTTTTATTCCTCATCTTTCTATGCAGGCCTCTCCTATTAATGGTCCAGTCTGTTATTCAAACCAGTGCATGGTTGCTAGGGGAATTTGGACCCTAGCAACCAAATGGCTGAAATTACAAACTGGAGAGCTGCTGAATAAAAATCTAAATAAGTCAAAAACCACAAATAATAAAAAATGA
This sequence comes from Xenopus petersii, assembly GCA_038501925.1. NCBI lineage: Eukaryota > Metazoa > Chordata > Amphibia > Anura > Pipidae > Xenopus > Xenopus petersii. The sequence continues at coordinate 154,632,346 of CM076678.1, forward strand.
AAACCAATTGCAAATTGTCTCAGAATATCCCTCTCTACATCATATGAAAGGGGTTATTTATTAACGCCCAAATGCTGAAAACTTGAAAAATTATTTTTTTCCCCGTAAAATCTAAATTCTTTGGTGAACAAACAAAAGATTTATTATACCAAAGGGTCGAAAAAAAGTCAGAATCCGAAAATCCTAATATCTCAGACCAGCCAAGATTGTATATGGTCAATGGGAGAGGTCCCTATCCTATCTGGAAGTTTCTGTGGTCTGCGCTGGATTTAGCCTGAAAATCCAACTATTTTGGGCAAAAATCCAAAACGAATTCTGACTCTTCAGGAAAAGGCCCGGAAAAAATTGTACGATTCTGGTTTTCACTCAATTTATTTCCCCTGATCCAATTACATTGAGCATTTTTAATAATAAATATGTTTGAGTTGTGGATTCTAGTTTAGTTGGACTTATTTTTTTTTTTTTTAAATAAAATGCCAGAGAAGTTTGGATTTTAATAACTCAAAAGGTTAATTTAAAGGTGAACACCCCCTTTAAGTCAATAGTTCTTGAGCAGGAATATTTTCTAATAAGCCCATTGTGTTGGTTATCTATATATCACTTCTGTGAATGTACAACTATACGTGAGGCAAGGTACAAAACTAAGTGATATACACCCCAATGTGCCAGAAAAGAGCTCTACACAGCCCTGCATTGAACACAATTCTGCCTATTGATTTAATTAAGAAATCTTTGTTTGTTGTTATATCAGGCACTAAACAAGTGATTAAAAGCACTTCTACTTTCTGTGTCACTTTTAGCTTCTGTGAATCACTGTTTGCAGAGGAGTAAGTAGTAGAACAAGTTACCAGCTCAAGAGAAGGGAGGGGTTTGTTTATACAGAACACTTTCTATTTAAACAAATTATTCTGTTTACGGGGAGGGGGTGAGGAATGAGTATTTATATTCAGCAACATACAGCAGAACACATTTCAACACAAGTCCTATTTATTGTTGTCCTGTTGAGAATATGTGTATACAGGTATGGGACCTATTATCCAGAATGCTTGGGACCTGGGGTTTTCCAGATAACAGATCTTTCCGCAATTTGGATCTTCATAGCTTAAGAGTACTAGAAAATCATATAAATATTAATTAAACCTAACAGACTAGTTTTGCCTCCGATAAGGATTAATTATATCTTAGCTGGGATCAAGTACAAGCTACTGTTTTAAAAAACATTTTGGATTATTTGGATAAAATAGAGTCAATGGGAGACGGCCATTCTGCAATTTGGAGCTTTCTGGATCATGGGTTTCCGGATAATGGATCCCATACCTGTATACTGTATACTACGCCACTAAATGACAGGTATCCTCTGGTTTGCTGACCTTCACTTATTAATTGAGTCCTATGTGTAAAAAATAAAAAAGTGACTACAAAAATGATACTCAATTTGAGTAAATGACTACAGCTTTTTCATGATGGAAGACGTGAATCAATTAGAAACAAAGATTTGGCACAGAAGAGGTAGAATTATTTAACTTGACAGCCCCTACTAAAATGATTATATTTCCAAACAAAAAGTTGCCTGAATTAGGTGTTTTGCCTGCTGCCATGTTATCCCCAGAAGACCACATACAGTCACACATTCATGTAAATGGGGGCTGAGCAGGTCTGGACTGAGCATTTAAATAAATAGGCCCTGACATCTCAGGTACACAGAGACCCAATCAGCCCACAAAGAGGCCCAAACAGCCCCCATCAACCCACTAAATACTGACTTTCTATGGGACCTTATATCAGCCCCTCTGGCATTTGCCAGAATCACAGATTGCCAGTCCGGGCCTGGAGCTGAGTGACAATATGTAAGGTAATTTTCCTAAAATTCTTGCATATTCGCTTTTTCAGGTGAGAATAAGGAAAAAATTGTAAATGTGGGAATTGTAATGCAAATCTCATCGATATCAGATGCTACAAGTTGCTACTGTAGGATAGATTTTTAAAAATTTTGATAAAAGGGGATGAAGTTTAAAACAATTCCAACCCAACCTTTAAGTCAGAGACACACAGTCAGATTGGGGAGATTAGTCGCCCAGCAACAAATCTCCTCTTTTTCGGGCGACTAATCTCCCTGAACTGAATCGCTGGCAGGATGGCGACTTCAGAAAACAAAGCACTCGAATTGCCATCCTGGAAGGGAAGGGGAAGGTGGTTCAGGAAGTTTAGTCGCCCCTGAAGAAACGGAGATATGTCTCTTCCCTTTAGGATGAATCTAACCTTCAAATAAACCGGGGAGTCTCTGTCGGTCAGATCGGTGGCACAGTGCAGGGAGGCCCTCCTTCCAGTCGACTGTCGGAATCTGAAGCAAAACTGCGTGTCTCCAAGACAACCTGAAACAAAGGCAGATATATTATAATGGGCAGAAAGTACATGATATATTTCCTAGGCAAAAGCAAGGTGGCTGCTGGCGGGAAGTGATAAGTCGATTATACGGAAAAGACAAAACACAGATGCAATCAAAAGACATTTGGCAAGCGTTCGTCTCCGTTTAAAAACAGCACAAACATTTGTAAATGACCTTTGTGTCTCCTCAATGTTCTCCTTATTGCTTCACTGTCCTACTCTACTAAACGCAGGAAATATCAGTGGGAAGAGAGTTTAAAGGGCATGTTAAAATAATAAGATCCCATTTTAAATTCTTCAATGAAAAATATAGAAATTTTTTCATACTCACCGTAATTTCTATTTCCAAGTCACTTCCATGGCAGCATTCACCAACATGGGTTAATCCCGCCTATCAGGTCACTGGACAGGAAAGTGTTAACGATCGGTTTAAATACCTTGCTCCTCCCAGCAATCCTCGTCTAGTAACAAGCTCCAGAAGAAGGGAGGGAAGTTGGTGAATGCTGCCATGGAAGTGACTTGGAAATAGAAATTACGGTGAGTATGAAAAAATTTCTATATTTCCCAAGTCACCCATGGCAGACAATTCACCAACATGGGATTTCCCCAAGCTTAAAGAAGGGAGGGACCATTATCGATCAACCAAAAAAAAAACTTTTATTTAGCGTGAACAACAGATTGCAAAATCTTTCTTCCAAACTTTGCATCTTGAGACAACATCACATTCAGTCTGTAATGGCGAATGAAGGTACAGGAAGACGTCCACCTAGCAGCCTTGCAGATGAGGTCTGGCGGGGCCCTGGCTTCCGCCGCCCAGGAAGTAGCCATGGCTCTTGTAGAGTGAGCCCTCAGGTCCTTAGGAATCTCATTGCCTGTCAACCGATAAGCTAGAGCAATGCAGGAGACAATCCAGCGGCCAATTGTAGATTTCGTTGGTGCCATACCCTTTCTAGGGCCCCTCGGAATCAGGAATAACTTGTCAGATTTTCGCCAATCCTTCGTTCGCGTCAGATAATGCGAAACGGCCCTCACCAGGTCCAAAGTATGCCATTCTCGCTCCTTGTTAGACTTTGGAGACGGGCAGAAGGAAGGTAGTGTAACTTCCAAATCGGCATGAAATTGGGAGATTACTTTTGGAAGAAACTCGAAAGATGGTCTCATAATCACTTTGTCCGGATAGACAACTGTGTCTGGCTCTTTTGCTGACAAAGCAGAAATCTCTCCAACCCTGCAAGCTGAGGTAATAGCGACCAGAAACAGGACTTTCAACGTCGCATGCCAGTCCGAGGCTTTCCTCAAAGGCTCAAAAGGCGAAGACATTAAAGCTCGTCAGACAATCGTAAGGTCCCAAGGTGGAACTCTGGATTTCTTGAAAGGACACACCCTTGTCATTGCGTTGAAGAACCGGTTAACCAGAGGCTCCTCCGCCCAGGAATGACCACACAATGCAGATAATGCGGAGACTTGACCTCGCAGAGTGCTTGTGCTAAGTTTTCTCTGGAAACCCACAAACAGGAACTGAATCACCTGTTGGACAGTAGGATCTTTTGGGTCAAACTTGTGTTGTACTGCAAATTCTGCGAAACACTTCCAGACCCTGTAATATTGAGCCGAGGTAGAAGCCCTCCGAGCCTTCAATAAGAAATTCACCAGATCGTCCTGGAAACCATATTCTGCTAGCCTCTGCCTTTCAATTTCCATGCCGTCAGTGACAGGGAATCCACTCCCTCGTAGACCACTGGGCCCTGGGATAACAAATCCGGCTGAAGAGGCAGTCTCAGAGGTGGCTCTACTGCCAAACTCTGCAGGAGCGGAAACCAAGGGCGTCTCGGCCAATACGGAATTATGGCTATGACCAAGGCTTTTTCGACATCCACCTTTTTCAACACCCTCCAAATCATTGGAAAGGGCGGAAAGACATAACCAAATATCCTGCTCCAATCCTGGAGGAGTGCATCCACTGCTTCTGCCAGAGGACATGGTGCCCTGGAGAAGAACCTGCTGCACTTGTGGTTTTTGTCCGTGGCCATAAGATCGATTTCTGGCCTTCCGAACCTTTGTACTATGCCTTGAAAGGTTAGCAGACATAAACTCCATTCTCCTGGTTGCAAGATGTTGCGACTGAGAAAGTCTGCCTCCGTATTCTGACTGCCTGGAATATGTAAGGCTGTCAGCCCTTCTAGATTTTCCTCTGCCCACGTCATTATTGGGGCCAGTTCTTTTAGCAGTCGGGCGCTTCTGGTGCCGCCTTGCTTCTGCACATAAGACACTGTTGTAACATTGTCTGACTGAATCTTTACCCAGGCATGTAGAATTTTCTCTGAAAAGGCCAGCAACGCCTCCTTCACGGCCCGTAGTTCCAGAATGTTTGAGGGGACACCCTGCAGGTTCCAATGACCTTGAACACTGCGACCTTCCAGTACTGCACCCCAGCCTCTCTCTGAAGCGTCTGTCGTGATCACCACATACGGGGGGTTTGCAAGGACCATCCCCTGAGTCAGGTTTCCTACAACCAGCCACCAACTTAAACTGTCTCTGGCGTCCTCTGAAACTACAATTCGTGAATTTAGTTTCAACTGTCTTGAAGCATTCTCCCTCAGGAAGAATTGTTGGAGAGGCCTCATGTGCCACCTGGCCCACTTCACCATCTGGATCGTAGATGCCATGAGACCTAGGACCGACATGCATGACCTTACTGAGACTCTTTGTTGTCCTTTGAACTGTCTTATTTGTCTCAATATATGCTGTATCTTTTCTTGAGGAAGTGAAACTATTCCTTCCTGCGTATCCAGGTGTGCACCCAAGAAGACCATCCTTTGTGATGGAAGTAAGCTGCTCTTCTCCCAGTTTATTACCCAACCGAACTGTTGGAGTACCAGGATTGTTCTGTCCCTGAATTTCAGAGCTTCCTCTCTTGATGAAGCCACCAACAGAATGTCGTCCAGGTAATGAAATATAGGCACACCTTCTACTCTTAGAAAAGCCACGACCGTGACCAGGACCTTCGTAAATGTTCTTGGGGACGTTGAGAGGCCAAAGGGAAGGCAGGTAAACTGGACATGTTGACCTCTGAAAGCAAACCGAAGATACTTCCGGTGTGTCTTGTGCACTGGTACATGGAAATATGCGTCTTTCAAGTCCAGATTTATTAGCCATGACTGTGGCGGAACTGCTTGTAGGATGGACGTCAGTGATTCCATTTTGAACCGCCTGCAGTTGACAAACTGATTCAAAGGGCGCAAATCCAGTACCGGTCTGAATGCCCCCGAGGCCTTCCGGACTAGAAAGAGCTTCGAATAGAAACCTAAGCCCTGTTGGGACTTCGGAACCCATTCCACTGCCCCTGAGCTCAGGAGTTGATCTACATACTCCTGTAACACTTGGTCCGAACCTGGTACCTGCGGGACTGAAGACATCTTGAACACATTGCGAGACGGCACCCTGTGGAATTCCAACCGATATCCTTCCTGAATCACCCTCAGGACCCATTGGTCTCTGATTTTTGAGGCCCAGACCGCATAAAAGGATGTTAGACGTGCCCCCACTCTGCTGGTCTGAGCCGGCCTGATCTCATTGCTTCTTCTCTGTATGGCTTGAGCTGAAAGTAGAACTTCTCCTATTGGGAGGCCTACTTTCTCCCCTTGTGGGCTTCCAATTCGTCTGTCTTCCGGCAGTCCTTCCATATCTAGGCTGTCTTGAACCTCGAAAGGACCTGTTAATGGGGGAACTAGGCCTGCCCCCTTGACGCCTGAATCTCTTTTCCTGCGGCAAAAATACACTCTTGCCCCCGGAAGCTTTCTTAATGATGGAATCGAGTTTCTCACCGAAGAGCATCTCTCCCTCAAACGGCAACTGACATAAGTTCACCTTAGAGGCTGAATCCGCCAGCCATGGCTTCAGCCATAAAGCCCGTCTTGAGGACACCGAAAGTGCCATAGTTCTTGAAGCTAGATGTACCAGATCTAGAGAGGTATCTGTCATGAAATCCACCGCTAGCTTCAATTCAGACAACATTTCACGTAACCCAGATCTTTTGACATTAGAAGAAATGGCATCTTCCAGGTTATTCAACCACACCTTCATAGCTCTTGATGTGGAGGTCATAGCTACTGCCGGTCTACAAGTTGCTCCTGCCGCTATAAACGTCTTCTTAAGATTGGTTTCGATCCGTTTTTCCATTGGATCACGGAAAGCTGCTGCATCATCTACTGGCAGCGTCGTCTTTCTTGCCAACCTTACCACTGCAGCATCGACTTTAGGCGGATTGTCCCATAATTTAGAGAAAGACTCCTCCACCGGATACTTTTTTGCAAACTTCCCCTGGATAACAAACTTTTTCTCCGTTCTCTTCCATTCAGAGCTGATGATTTCCTTAATTGAATCATGCACCGGGAAAGTCACCTGTCTTTTCCTGACCGATGGGAAGAATTTATCTGCTGAACTAGACTTAGGTAGCTCTTCCGAAAGACATAGTGTCTTCCTTACTGCCTTTACCAGATTCTCTATCGCTGTAGGATCAAATGCAATCTCTTCCTCAGAAAACACTTCTCCCTCCTCTGAGAGTTCTGAATGTGCATCCCCAGGAGAATACAATTCTTCATCTGACACATCCGATAGAGACTCATATGGCAAATCTCTGACCCTCTTAGCTTTCCTCTGTACCCCAGAGGTAGAAGCAGTAGCCTCTTGCATGCCTTGTACTACAGCTTGCTTAATGATGGAGACCAGAGCATCCAATTGTGGGGCTCCTGAAGGCTGAGGGTCTGCAGACGCTACTGGATCCGTAGCTGAAGCCGCTTTCCTTGAGAGAGTAGGCTCCCCTTTCTGCAATTCAGTTGACACATGTAGGCTGAAATGGAAAAGACAACCATCAGCCACTAATTATCATTCTCTCTCATTACATCCATATATCCACAGCCAGCTTACCTAGGACCTTTGGGCTGAGATCCTTTTCCAGAGCCAGGCTGATCCATAGTAACCTGTAATACATTATTCCATAAGCATCAATTCAGTTACAAAAGCAAGATTTCACTGGAAAGGCACTCACAATCTGAAGCCGAGTGAACCAACGCTCTCCAACTTCCGGCGAAGTGTACTATCACATCCAGCCAAAACGCCAGCCTTGCACACACTGCCAGCGTCTTCTTATTGCGTCACTTCCTGACGCCGTTTTCCCGCGCGTCAATCCGGTCGTGCGTCACTTCCGGGCGCGCGACTTTCGTGTGCGCCATATCCGGCGCGCGTCCATATCCGGGCGCGCGTCTTCTTTGAGCGCGCGTCTTCCGCGTGCGTCACTTCCGGCACGCGTCACTCCATTCGCGTCCAGTCAGGCGCGCGTCCGTCCGTACTCGACGCGCGTCCGCGTCAGTATTGGCGCGTGTGCTCTTCACATGGAACAAACACTTTACACAGCCTCGAATCCATCTGAAACGGCTGATCCTCTGGACTGCTTCATCCTCCTCTCTACCCTTAGGAGGGAATTCTTACAGCAGCTCCAGCACACAACCCTGCCCAACGGGTTCTTCTCACCACAACCCATATAGGGTGCACTTGGAGGCATCAGAGGGGAGAGAGAGAGAGAGAGAGACCCACTCTGGTATGGTAAGCTTAGCAGCCTTTAGCCATCTGTAGCAGCCTGTAGCAGCCTGTCGTGACCTGGACAGGAAAAAAGACGAGGATTGCTGGGAGGAGCAAGGTATTTAAACCGATCGTTAACACTTTCCTGTCCAGTGACCTGATAGGCGGGATTAACCCATGTTGGTGAATTGTCTGCCATGGGTGACTTGGGAAAGAAACCTATCTCCAATATACTTTAATTAAAAAATGTGTACTGTTTTTATAAGAAACCTGACTGTATGGAGTGAAATTCTTCCTTCATTTACTGCTGTGGATAGGAATTGTCAGACAGTCCCTAACTGCTCTGCAGGGAAACAATCATACTTATGAACAGCCTTACTTCCCAGCCATGCAGAACTCAAGCAGCTTTGTTTGTTTCCCTGTAGAGCAGTCGGCAACTGTGTAGAGATTTGTCTTGGATTCTATTTTTGCCTTTACATCCCCTTTACTGTTTCCAACTCCAGCTGCAGGGACAAAGATCATGGAGCCAGATTTAAACAGATAAACTGGGATTCTATTTGGAGGATTATTTTGCTGCAGCCACTGGTTCTGCAGAGTTGGAGAAAGTTTGTTTTAAACAATACAAAAACTATAAAATCCACATTAGATTACATGACAACACAGGACCCAGAGCAGTCTGTATATTCTGATTATTAATCAGTCTTGCTGTATCGGCTTCTGGCAGATATTATTTGACTTGTGCTGTTTTAATAATTTATGACAATCCCTAAGCAGCCCAGATCACACTGAGCATGTGCACAGTCTTGGTCTTGCAGAGATGTTTAACAAATTTACAAGACGGCGACCCCCTGTGGCCAACTTTGAAAGCATAAATCATTTGTTTGATTAGACTTGTGGTGCAGTAAGTTCATGTCTATGTTTAGTATACAAAATACAGCATTTCTAGGCTTATTCTACTTTACACTTTACTTCCCCTTTAAGTTGGGCAGAGATCCTGTCACCCCAATATATGTTCCTCTGCACTCTGAGTGAAACAGAAGGACTGTCTCGGATTAAGAAATATACTTTCTACAACAACAATGTCCTCCCCAGGCTACAGTCAATATATACGTTGCTAGGGGAAACCTGGAGACATTCAGAAAAGTATAAGGCGGACGGCTGTGGGGATGTCCAGGAAGGGCTCCTGTCGTCCAGAATCCCCAGCACTAAGACCCAACGAACTGTGGCTGAGCAGCAACTCATAACAGCCAATCAGACGCTATAATTCACTGCCAGTTTCTTAAGTAAATAAGTCTTTATTGTGAGACATATTAAAGGGGTTGCTCACCTTTAAGATAACTGTTAGTATGATGTAGCGAGTGATATTCTGAGACAATTTGCAATTAGCTTTCAGTTTTTATTATTTGTGGTTTTTAAGTTATTTAGCAGCTCTCCAGTTTGCAGCTTCAGCAATCTGGTTACTAGGGTCCAAATTCCCCTAGCAACCATGCATTGATTTGAATAAGAGACTGGAATATGAATAGGAGAGGCCTGAATAGAAAGATGAGGAATAAAAAGTAGCAATAACAATACATTTGAAGCCTTACAGAGCATTTATTTTTAGAGGGCCCCATTTGAAAGCTGGACAGTCAGACAAAGGCAAATAATTCAAAAACTATGAGGCAGCATAACAGACTAGTACTTACACCTGCTGCTTAAAGGGGAACAGACCCTGTTTATTCAGTATAACCCCGGCACAATAATTCTGACCCAGAAACTGTATTATAGATTAGATAGCTAGGTTTATCAATAGTAGTAGAAGGTGCCAGGATTGCCTCACAAATAAACAAGTGCTCTCTGGCATAGGGCACCATAGAAAGGAAAACAAGTTGTAAATACCTGGCAAATGGCCTGACGGTTTGTCTAAAATAAAACTGCTGTCAAATTTCCTAATTGGCTCTGGCCAACTATATATAATATATGACAAACTTTTTATAAGCAAAGAGAAATGCCAGTCATGTAGCGGGCAGCCAATCTGTATCCATTGAGAACAGGTTTCTTATGAGGGGAGAAAGGAAAACCCTGCAATGAGGAAGGTGAGAAGAGACTTATTTGTGAATGGGCATCAGGGAGTAAGACCCAGGCTGCCATGAAAGGGGCGGGGTTACAACTGAGCATTGCTAAAATAGGCTTATGGGGCCCCATGATCCCTGATGGAAACCCGGTATTACATAACATAGCTGTGATTTTATACTGGGGGGGAGGAATGGAATAAGTAACAAGAGGTAGGGAAAGAAAATGTGTGTGTATATATCCAAGCACATGCCCACAATTGTCTCAATGATTTGTGGAGGTGCCCGGTCAATTAAAGCTGTATATATCCAAGGCCGCCATCAGAAATCGCAGGGCACCATAAGAAAAAATTTCCTGGGCCCCCTGGGCTGCACCCACCACAAGCCCCATCTACAGGTCCTCCCTCCGCACCACACACTAAAAAAAACATTGGTCGCTATGGTTCCCAAATAAAAAAATATTGGTGGTCAGGGCCCCCCCATTGAAAAAAACATTTGTGGTCAGGCCCCCCCCCAGAAATTTGAAAAAAAACGTTGGTGCTCAGTGCCCCACGACACAACAGGGACCACAAAGGGTTACCTTTAGTGGGGCCCTGCCATGTTACACTTACTTCATTAGTGTGGCCCACCTGCTGTCAGTGAGCTGCCAACTACAGAAGGGAGGAGGGGAGCACAGGTGGCTGCATCTTCTTCCAGTGACAGCATTTTCTTCCCTTATTGGTCACAGAATTTCAAGTCCTAGTAAAGCTGCATGGTGATTGGATGAGCTGGAGGAGAAGTTCAAACCTCAGCTACCCAATCCCTGAGCAGCTCAACCGGGACTTAAACTCAGTGACCAATAAGCGGAAGTAATGCAGCGTGGCCGGGCTCCCCTTACCCTCGGGGCCCCCTACAACTCTCCCCCGTCCCCCCCTGATGGCTGCCCTGTATATATCTGGTAAGGGCCGGCGCTCTCTTGCATCAAGGCCTATTAAAGTTTCCAACAGACCGAGTCAGCAGCTTATTGGCCCATGTGATCTGATCATTGGGCCCTAGGGTCCACAAACGGATCAGCCTGATATCGTCCACCTCAATGTGGGCGCTTAACAGGGAGAGATCCGCTCATTTGGTGACATTGTCAATCAAGCGGATCTCCCAGTGTATGGCCTCCTTAAAGGAGAAGGAAACCCTGTATAAAAAAACCCTGTACCCTCACCCCACGTAGACCCCCTCCCTCCTCCCCCCAAACTTCCCCCCTGGAGAAATGCCCCATACTTTATACTTACTCCTCATCTCAGATTCTGGCAGCAGACTTCACGGCATCCATCTTCCGGGTCCTCTGTAAGCTGACTGGGAGATCGGTATGTCGGCGCATGAGCAGTTTGCAACAACCGAAATTGACGGAGATTGCCGATCGCCCAGTCAGCTTGCCGAGGACCCAGAAGATGGATGCCGTGAAGTCCGCTGCCAGAATCTGCGCCAAGGGGTAAGTATAAAGTATGGGGCATTTCCCAGGGGGTTCGGGGGTACGGGATTTTTTTCTATAGGGTTTCCTTCTCCTTTAAGATCAGACAACAAAATATTTTTATTTCACACACCACTTGTGTCCGTTGTTTTGGCCTACGCTGGGACCTTTGTCAATCGTTTCCGCTGTGACACACTATTTTATTTACATTCACAATAAAGAATATAAAAGAATGAAAGAAAGGAATACATATAAATACCTGAATTGGAGTCTGGAAACGACAGGTAACAAATGCTGGTTTTCTGTAAGAAGATGTAAACAGAATATTTGTTTTTTTAGCCCTTAAGCCGTTAATTTAACTTTGTAAGTTTCCTTACATGGTGTGAGAAGGCAACATAGTGTTATGTTACATACTTAATGCAGGGGTTTCATTGCTTCCATACAGGTGACTGTGCCATCTATGAGATACTGCTCTTCCTTTTCCCCTTTGTGCCGATTATATACTGTGCCCCTTTAAGTCCAGTTAATACCTTCATTACTACTTACAAGGCTTAAACGCCACCAAATGCACCAAAAAAATTTGCAGATACCTACCTGCAGCAACCATAACGCATTACATGAGAGCAATGAAAAGCAATAAACACCTAGGTAGATCTATGTTAATTATTTAAAGGGGTTGCTCAACTTTAAGTTAAATCTTAGTATGATGTAGAGAGGGATATTCTGAGGCAATGTGCAATTGGTTTTCATTTTTTATTATTTGTGGTTTTTGACGTATTTAGCTTTTTATTCAGCAGCTCTCCAGTTTGCCGTTTCAGCCATATGGTTGCTAGAGCCCAAATTACCCTAGCAACCATATATTGCTTTGAATAAGAGGCTGGAAAATGATTAGGAGAGGCCTGAATAGAAATAGAAAGAGGAGTAATAAAAAGGTGAAAAACAATACATTTTTAGCCTTACAGAGTATTTGTATATTTAGATGGGGTCAGTGACCCCCATTTGAAAGCTGGAAAATGGGGATGGATGAAGACCAATTGAAAAGTTGCTTGGAATTAGCCATTCTATAACATAATAAACATTAACTTAAAGGTGCAGCACACCTGTTTTTTCCTGAAAATGTTTTCATTGCTGTGGTTGCATAAACAAACCTCATGTTTTAAAACAGACCACTCATTTCCAACAAAAACTAATTGTAGGCCTGCTAAAAATATGGCTATTTAAATAATTTGTACCATTTATTGCCTGATGTATTAAATCTCCTGTGACAATTATGATCTGTATCAATTCTCAAGAAGCATCACAAAAATGAAAATTTAATATAAGCTTCATCATACTGAAATAAGAAACTGTGTAAATATAATCAATTAAATATACTGTACTGTTTCTGAAAAAATCAAGTTTATCTTCACTGTTCATCTCTCAGCATATGTTTCTCTTCATTCTGTCGTCATTCAGCAGTTGGATGTCTGATGAATGATCAAATATATCTTATAGGGGGGGCTCCTATTGCCTAGCAGATGAATAAGAGCTCACTCAGATTCCAGTACAAACAAAATCTAACAAAATAACTGCCTTTTGCACAAATTCTGCATGTAGAGAGACATGATGTCTGGTGATTTTAATAGAGTGAGCTTGAATACATCTTCTAGGCAAAAGGAGCCCCCTATAAGATATATTGGATCTAACTGTCAATGATTATCCTTGTCCTTTCTCAGCTCAGAACCCTCACATGCCCCCTATATAAAATAACAGCCAGGGGACTCAATGTGCTTCCTGTTGGGCTGTAGCCAAGCTACTAATTCAGTAACTTAAATGAAAGTCCTTATTAATGCCATGTGATTTTCTTTTATCAATTACAATGTAGCAAGGAGAGGTGAGTTGGAAGACGCTGATAAGGCAGCAGATAAATCAGTGGAGAGAGTCCGGAGTGAGTCCAAGTTCTGGCCAGAATGATCTCATTGTGTTACATAATATTTTATGGTTTTATTATATGAGCAGAGGTTGTGCCGTTACATGCCGTCCCTATGCAGTACCGGTATGGGACCTGTTATCCAGAACGCTCAGGAGCTGGGGGTGTCCGGATAACGTTATCTTTTCATAATTTGGATATATTCATAATTTGGATATATTCATACATTAGGGGGCCCATTCACTAAGTTCGAGTGAAGGAATAGAGGAAAAATAGTTTGAATTTCGAATGGTTTTTTTGGCTACTTCGACCTTCGAATCGAACGATTCGAACTAAAAATCGTTCAAATATTCGACCATTCGATAATCGAAGTACTGTCTCTTTAAAAATTTCTTCGACCCCTAGTTCGCCACCTAAAACCTACCGAGGAAGGTCCCCATAGGCTTGCTAACAATTTTCTGATCGAAGGATAATCCTTCGATCAATGGATTAAAATCCTTCAAATCGTTCGATTCGAAGGATTTAATCGTTCGATCGAACGATTATTCCTTTGATCGAACGAATTGCGCAAAATTTTAATTTGCCAGTCGAATATCGAGGGTTATTTAACGCTCGATATTCGACCCTTGATACATCTGCCCCTAGGTCTACTAGAAAATCATATAAACATTAAATAAACCCAATAGGCTGGATTAATTATATCTTATAATTATTCAAAAAACAATATCCTGGAAGCTACTAAATATAAAAGTCAAAGAGTATCTTTGTATATTAATTAGTGATAATAAAAAAAAAAGGTACATACTGACCCTCCAATAATCCACTCTACGCATTTCGTACCCTCTGGTACTTAGTCATAAGTGTACCGGATGACTTAGTACCGGAGGGTACGAAACTCGTAGAATGGATTATTGGAGGGTCAGTATGTACCATTTTTTTTTTATTATCACTAATTAATATACAAAGATACTCTTTGACTTTTATATTTAATAGCTTCCAGGATATTGTTTTTTGAATAATTATTGTATAGTGCCTTGAAAACTGTGGCAAGGTTCTGGAGCTTCTGTTGCCCTGTGCGGACTGGCAAACTAGACTACCCCTAAATGAAAAGATATTTTTTTATTTCTTTAATTATATCTTATGTCAATCTGAAGTCCAATGCTGTCTGTTCACTACGACTTGCAGCTTTAGCCCGCAGTGCACACACTATAAGGAATGTAATATGGCACTTACCTCTTTATCTGTCACATTGGCATGAGGGGGATACAGAGCCTGGGGAAAGCAAAAAAAAAAACAATTGTTAGCACTGATAACAGCAAGTGAACAACGCTGACCCCCTGCGACAAGTTTGAAGTCCTGGATCATTGCTGCTATTGACAAGCTGAAACTTTAGCCTTGTGCAATAAGTTCACTATATAAAATATGACATTTAGCCCTATTAATTTTTAGGGGTTAGTTCTCCTTTAAGAGACCCTCACTTCCAGCATCCCTGGCGAAGGGTATGAGTATGTAGACAGCCTATATCTCTCTTATGAGACCCCCATTCCCAGCATCTGCACATGAGGATAGAGACAGGACTGTTCCTCTGACATAAAAAAATTTAAATTTACAAGGAGAGGCAAAGGGAGTCGGTAACTCAGACAAAAAGAGTGGGTGTAGTACAATTAATGGCAGCTTACAAGGGGAGTAGTAGAAGTATAGACTATAATTTTAAACTCTGATTTTAAAGCCGTTAAAGGAGTTGTTCACCTTTAAGTGAACTGTTAGTATGATGTAGCGAGAGATATTCTGAGACAATTTGCAATTGGTTTTTATTTTTTATTTTTATCCAGCAGCTCAGCAATCTGATAGCTAGGCTCAAAGTTACCCTAGCACACATGTAACCAAGCAAGAGACTGGAATATGAATAGAAAGAGGAGTAATAAAAAGTAACAATAACAATACATTTGTAGCCTTACAGAGCATTTGTTTTTAGATGGGGTCAGTGACCTCCATATGAAAACTGGAAATGGTCAGAAGAAGAAGGGAAATAATTCAAAGACTATAAAACATAAACAAGGAAGACCAATTAAAAAGTTGCTTAGAATTGTCCATTCTATAACATACTGAACATTAACTTAAAGCTGAACCATCCCTTTAACCAGTGCATTATATCGAAGAATTGTGCTTAAAAAAGTAGCGTTTCAGGCTGATTTATTGAATATTTCGGCAAAAACCCTAATAATCCCTCCCTTCTATTCCACTTCCTGCTCCCTGAATTCCCAGGCTGTGCACTCAGCTCACTGCACTGTAGGACAGGAACCAATCAGCAGCTAGCAGGACCTGATAGGGAACTGAAGCCTGTCTGTGCTTGTGTGACTGCAGGGCTGTGATTGCCTGTCCCCCTCCTACTGTGCTTCTGGCCATTGGGACACGCCCACCTCTCATTTGAAACAGGGACCAGAGAACATCTATAAGGAGCTCTAATAAAGGGGCTATTTTTAAAGATAATATTCATTTTTAGCGCCATGTAAAAGCAACACCATATATTATTTATAATTGCCTACAAAATTAAGTTTTTTTTTTTATTTATCCTATGTCTCCTTTAAGTGTTTTAAAAGAGAACCAATACGTCTGGAAATTCTACATTTTTATTATTGAACTTACACCATCACAGGTTCAGCATCCCTACAACAGTAATAATGGAGGCTTTTTAATGTAACAAAAGTTTCCCATCTTGGATTTTTTTAGACGGGTCAGTGGCACTGCACATGCCCAGTATGAGCTTAGGGGTCGTTACAAATAATTGAGCAGAAAGGTGAGGTTTTTCTCTAATACAAGCTGATGCTACAGGCTCATTAGTGAAATCTAATACAAAACGCACTGGTTTCTATGCTGCCATGTTTGAGAATCTCAACCAATTACTAATCAGCCTTGTATTCTGACTTTTTTTCTTTATCCACTGTATGTTGTGGGATGGTCCCTAAACTCAGCGAGTTACAGCATTAAAAGAAGATGAGGAGCTGCTGGGAGCAGTTTTGAACCTCCCCACTTTGTTAAGCTTTAGTTCTCCTTGGAAGTCCTACCCACAAGCAACATTCAGAGCATTAGCTAGCATACAAGCTCAATCTACAAAAACATGGAACAAAATGCAAACTGTAGTCTGACTAAAGAAATTATATATATATATATATATATATATATATATATATATATATATATATATATATATATATATATATATATATATATATATATATATATATATATATATATATATATATATATATATATATATATGGGTGCACACAATCCCTGATGCATCTTCTGTATTTCACACACGTATTGGGGGAACCCACGCGTCTCTGCCATTAATCACATTCATTTGCATTTGTTTTTCTGGTCCCCAGGGGCTATTTCCATCATGCTGAGTATGTACAGGAGCTCACAGTCTGCTGACTCAGCTCCAGAGCAAAGGTCTCCCTGCTGGGAATGAATTCCTATTAGTTTTCCCAGCCCTGAACCCCAAGCACAAAGACCTTTCCCTCAGTTCTATGATATGATCCTGCTGACAGGGACATGAGCTTCATGTTACAGCAGAGTTTTGTTCTCTTACACGGGTGCAGTATTTTTGTCTTTCCAAGTTCTAGTATAAGGGGGCTCAGCTTCAGCTAATAGATAGATAGATAGATAGATAGATAGATAGATAGATAGATAGATAGATAGATAGATAGATAGATAGATAGATAGATAGATAGATAGATAGATAGATGAACCAGATAATGATCAACATTAAAAAGATATTAAGTGCACTTTGTAAAACACTCCTTTTAACCAGGTCACTCAGCCATGTCTCCCAACCTAGGAGTGGAATCTCTAATAATATTTGCTCAGAGGAATAAAGGTCTTTTACTGCAATGTCTCATAAAAACCCTGCGCTTATGATATTATTGCTGTTCTAGGATTCTTACTGACTGTGGTCACTATTAGTGATGCTTAGCACCTGGGTTCTGGTATTATTTCTATTAAAGTAGATGCATACAGTATCCCTTCCTATAGCCTTCTACTTTTACAGAACCCTTCAGTGATTTCTAATATCCTTATCATTTACAGTAGGGGGTACATTATCCCTTATAATACATGAGTGATACTCAAGAGTTCCCTGTATAACTCAGCCTGCAGCCTTGTGCCTTTATATGGTCACAGAACAACCCCTCAGGGACTTCTAATATTCTTATCATTTACAGTAGGGGGTACATTATCCCTTATAATACATGAGTGATACTCAGAGTTTCCTGTATAACTCAGCCTGCAGCCTTGTGCCTTTATATGGTCACAGAACAACCCCTCAGTGACTTCTAATATCCTTATCATTTACAGTAGGGGGTACATTATCCCTTATAATACATGAGTGATACTCAGAGTTCCCTGTATAACTCAGCCTGCAGCCTTGTGCCTTTATATGGTCACAGAACAACCCCTCAGGGACTTCTAATATTCTTATCATTTACAGTAGGGGGTACATTATCCCTTATAATACATGAGTGATACTCAGAGTTCCCTGTATAACTCAGCCTGCAGCCTTGTGCCTTTATATGGTCACAGAACAACCCCTCAGTGACTTCTAATATCCTTATCATTTACAGTAGGGGGTACATTATCCCTTATATAGATAGCACATGCAATTGTTGAACACAGTGGAATAAAAACAAACAAGCAGCAGTGTCAGTTCTGGTATGAAAGTCACAACAGTCAATTGAACTCATCTCAGTTGTAAGTAATTAGAGGCAGCATAGGAAGGGATAATATCATTTGCCATTAATGCAATTTAAACTAATGGGAAAATACTGACATCCTGCATATCCTTTCTTGTGATGTTCATTGCCCCCAATAAAATGTATCAGAGGTTCTGGACTGTGCCCTGGATTAGTCTTTACACAACCCTCTGTCTGTATGTTATGCAATTGTTATTTTGTTCTCAAAAACATATTGGATCCATTTGGTAATGTGCCACCCATTTAGCAATAATTACCTGAAAGGGAAAATATCCCTTTACCTTTGAACCTTTTAAAATGTATTACTGATATGGGAATAGGCTCTTAATGTACTTCAGCCTGTCCTCATGCAAATTAAGAGAAAAAAACATACAATTCTTTTGCCATAAACATGGATTCATGCTGTATTATGTAGCATCAGGTACAAGAACAAGGGTAATATTATTACGGAGAAAAAAAAACAATTCAGTCCAACTGAAATATTTGCTTAAAAAATGACATCAAGGAAAACGGAATTGCAGTATTTCAGAGATTTCTGGATAACTGGGTTCCTGCCTCTCATGTTTTTGTAAAGGAGTTCAATAGTCTCAAACCATCATATCTCCTGCTAATGCAGCCTTACTCTACTACAGGTATGGGACCTGTTATCCGGAATGCTCGGGAGCTGGGGTTTGCCAGATAAAAGATCTATCCATAATTTGGATCTTCATGATACGAGAGAATCATGTAAACATTAAGTGAACCCAATAGGCTGGTTTTGCCTCCAATAAGGATTAATTATATCTTAGTTGGGATCAAGTACAAGCGACTGTTTTATTATTACACAGAAAAAGGAAATCATTTATAAAAATTTGGAAAATTTGGATAAAATGGAGTTTATGGGAGACAGCCTTTCCATCATTCTTTCTGGATAACGGGTTTCCGGATAATGGATCCCATACCTGTACCATGTAAACTTGCCACACTATACTAACTGTGTATCCAACAACAGGACTATGGGCAACCACATAATAATGAGATTACAGGAAATGTAACCTATTTAAGTAATATAATATCATCAAAGGGCCTAGAAAATCATGTGCATTTGTATTTAGACATGTGCATTTCTTTATTTCAATGGTCCTGTATGAATATGTGGCTTATTATTCATACAGAGCTGCCATATTATATCGGTCTAGGATCCATTATATGGAATCCTGTTATCCAGAAAGCTCAGAATTGCTGGATGACAGTCTCCCATAGACTTCATTTTATCCAAATAACCAACATTTTTTTAAAACTATTTCCTTTTTTCTGTGTAATAATAAGACAGTAACTTGTACTTGATCCCAACTAAGATATAATTAATCCTTATTGGAAGCAAAACTTACATATTGGGTTTATTTAATATTTACATGATTTTTGTAAAGTTAATATATGGAGATCCAAACTATAGAAAGACCCCTTATCTGGAAAACTAGGTCCCGAGCATTCTGGATAACAGGTCCCATACCTGTATAAAACAATTTTTCTGGCTATATTGAAGCTATATTGAAGCCATTAGAATTCTTGTAGAACTGCAACACACACACATCATTAATTCCTGCTCACTTTAAACTAGACTTGAAGAGAAATCAATAGCCACTAAACATTTCACGATTCCTAATGAATTTCTTTGGCAAACACATTACACTTCCCAACACTTCAGACTAAAAAAAATTAATAACAGCTCTTAGGGCAAGGCCAGACGTGGCGTTTTTATGTTGCGTTTTTAAAAAAGCTCAGTCGGGCATAAATACGCAGAAACTGCACTACCACTGAAACTAATGGAAAACACACTATGGCAATTCTCAAAGGGCGTTGCAAGCCGAAATCCGCCGTGGGACGCCACTACTCACGTTTTTCAGCAGAAACGCAAATACGTCAAGAAACTACCAGATCGATAGATTCTGTGGAATCTGTGCATTTGAAACCACACTTTACATAAATACGCAGCATAATTTAAATATGGCGTCCAAATTCTCACGAGATAAATGACGCATATAAGTTTTTACGGCGTATTAGAATGTTATTTCTCCTACCGCACACCTACAACTGGTGGTGCATTTCTTCCGTTGATCCAGCCGGGTCCCTTAGCAACGTATGTGTATAGAAAACGGATCCGCGCACACACTGGTTAATGCAGTCGGGGAGTATCCCCTTTTATTTAGCCACCAAATATTCAATGTTTCAGGGTGGGGGGGGGGGACACCTACCTTTCATCAGGATACAATTTAAGCCTGAGGAATTATGGGGAAGGAGAACAATGAGAAGTGCATGTTGGGAAAAGAAACCTACTTGCTGAAAATCGCAGGAAAAAACATACGTGGACGGTCACGTGTGGTTTCAGTGGCATATTTACGCCAGACAGAGCTTTTTTAAAAATGCAATGTAAAATGTCTGGCCTTGCCCTTAGTAATGGATTGGGGGACTTGTCTTCATGCCACCCAAGGGGTGGTTCCTAACATTTTAGTATGTTATAGAAAGGCTGATTCTTCAGACTCTTTCCAGCTTTCAAATGGGGGTCATTGACCCCATCTAAAAAACAAAATGCTCTGTAAGACTACACATTTATTGTTATTGCTACTTTTTACAACTTTTTAGAACTTTCTATTCAGGCCTCTCCTATTCATATTCCATTCTCTTATTCAAATCAGTGCATGGTTGCTAGGGGAATTTGGACCCTAGCAACCAGATTGCTGAAATTACAAACTGGAGAGCTGCTGAATAAAAAGCTAAATAACCCAAAAACCACAAATAATAAAAAATGAAACCTAATTGCAAATTGTCCCTCTCTACATCATATGAACAGTTAAAGGCATACTGCCATGGGAAAAAAAAAAAATTTCAAAATGAATCCGTTAATACTCCAGTAGAATTCTGCACTGAAATCCATTTCTCAAAAGATCAAACCGATTATATTTATATTTAATTTTGAAATCTGACATGGGGCTAGACATTTTGTCATTTCCCAGCTGCCCCAAGTCATGTGACTTGTGCCTGCACTTTAGGAGAGAAATGCTTTCTGGCAGGCTGCCGTTTTTCCTTCTCAATGTAACTGAATGTGTCTCAGTGGGACATGGGTTTTTACTATTGAGTGTTGTTCTTAGATCTACCAGGCAGCTGTTATCTTGTGTTAGGGAGCTGTTATCTGGTTACCTTCCCATTGTTCTTTTGTTTGGCTGCTGGGGGGGGAAAGGGAGGGGGTGATATCACTCCAACTTGCAGTACAGCAGTAAAGAGTGATTGAAGTTTATCAGAGCACAAGTCACATGACTTGGGGCAGCTGGGAAATTGACAATATGTCTAGCCCCATGTCAGATTTAAAAACCGAATATAAAAAAAAAATCGGTTTGCTTTTTTGAGAAATGGATTTCAGTGCAGAATTCTGCTGGAGCAGCACTATTAACGGATTCATTTTCAATTATTTTTTTTTCCCATGACAGTATCCCTTTAATTTAAAGGTGAAGGACCCCTTTAATGAGCCACTGTCCTCTTCAGCAAAGAGCCCTATATATATTTATACTGGGAACAAATCCTATCACCAGGGTAAAGGCCAACTGCCAGTGTATCTCTGTTCAACTGGACAGGAGCCATGAATCCAACTTGCCTAATGTAAACCATTATCCAGCTAGCCACCCGATCCCTGCAATAGCCGGGAAGCAAAACAACAAACAAGTTGGTTCCTCCAGCAGGACAGGGAAATGGATCATTTTGGAGGAGCATATGCTGAACCCATGGAATCACATAACATCAAAGCTCCTACAGACGTTATTCACCCAAGCTAAACAGTCCGACAATACAGAAAATAAAAGCTTACAGCAGCTTCAATAATGGATCTGACTATAAACCATTCACACCTACTGTGTGGGCCATAAAATGCACAAGGCGCTATGTCAGCTGTATATTCTATTTACTCAGCAAGATAATGAGATAAGATTAAATATTGATGTACAGCTCACATGGAACACAATCTAATTGCTACGGTCTCACAATGACTTCTATGAAGCACCAGTAGTTTATTTAACTCCTATATTCACAGCTCTAGGGGCACATTTATTTTCAGCCACTTACAAAAGACACACAACCTGCATCACTATCCCACAGGGTCGTACCCAATCCACGATTCTATTCCAGACTCGGCCAAGATTCAGTCTTTTTCAGTAGAATTCAGATTCGGACATAGCCAAGTCCCTGGCCGAACCAAATCCAAAAAATCATGTGACTTTTTGTCACAGAAAAGTAAAAAAAAAAAATCCTATTCTCTTTCCTTCTTTTTCCCCTAATTTATATATGAAAATTAGGGTTTGGAATCGGATCGGAAATTGGCTGAAACTTTCTAAAAGGATTAGGAGCATCCTTATTATCCTTATTAACAAGTGAGGACTGATACAATATAAGAATGTGTTCACCAGGGGAAATAACACACATTAGATCTGCTCAGACCTGACCTATAAGCAGAAAAGGTCATGTGGAACTTTACATTCAACACAAAAGGTTTCACTTTGAAATGGGTGGTTCCCCTTTAAGTTAACTCTTAGGGGCAGATTTATCAAGGGTCGAATTTCTAATTGAAAAAAACTTCAAAAAGACCAACCAAAATCTATTTAAAAAAAAAAAAAAAATCTAAGGTTTTTTGGCCAAATAGGTCAGTTTTCTAAAGAATTTGAAGCTTATGAATCAAAGTTATAGCGAATTAAATCGAATTGGAATCAACTTTTTTTCCAAAAAAAGCTTTGATTTCTCAAAATCCACCAATTGACTCCAAATAGG
Organism: Xenopus petersii; assembly: GCA_038501925.1. NCBI lineage: Eukaryota > Metazoa > Chordata > Amphibia > Anura > Pipidae > Xenopus > Xenopus petersii. The sequence continues at coordinate 154,655,257 of CM076678.1, forward strand.
TTCTAGGAGGTCCGCCATAGGCTAAAACAGCAATTCGGCAGGTTTTAGAAAGTGAGTGGCCGAAGTCGAATTTTGAAAGAGACGGTACATAATAAATTTCAATATTCAATTTTTTTTTATATTGAATTTGGAGTATTCCCTAGTCGAAGTACACAAAAAAATAGCTTAAAGTGGACCCGTCACCCAGACACAAAAATCTGTATAATAAAAGTCCTTTTCAAATTAAACATGAAATCCAATTTCTATTTTTTATTAAAGCATTCATGGCTGTTGTAAGCTCATTTAAACATCTCAGCTGTCAATCAAGTATTGTCTGCCCCGCCTCTATGCCTAGGCATAGAGGCGGGGCAGACTATTACTTTCACTTTCCATTCAGCACTTCCTACATGTCACTGCTCTCCCCACATTCCCCCATTATCTTCATTTAATTGTGTAGCCAGGACATGGGGATGGACATCGGGTCCCCCATTCTGGTTCACAAACAAGATTCTGAGATGATAAAAGACTTGTCTTAATAACAGTGTCCACAAAATGGCTCCTGCCTGCTTGTTATAATTATGAATTCCCAGACTGAAGAAAACAAGATTCAAATGATTTATATAGTGTAATTAAAGTTCATTTTGCTTGACTAATGTGATAAAATAGGATTCTGAATATTTTTTTTGGGTGACGGGTCCCCTTTAAAATTCGACATTTTTTATTTCGAACTTTTGCTTTGACCTTTGATAAATCAGCCCCTTAGCATGTTACTAAATAGCCTTTTCAATTAGCCTTCATTTTAAATAGTTTTTGAATAATCTGCCTTCTTCTCCTGACTCTTTCCATCTTTCAAATGAGGGTCACTAAAAAAACAAAGGCTCTGTAAAGCTACAAATGTATTATTACTGCTGCTTTTTTATCTTTCTATGCAGTCCCTCTCCTATTCATATTCCAGTCTCTTATTAAAATCAGTGTGTGGTTGCTAAGGCAATCTGGACCCTAGCAACCACTTGGTTGAAAACCAATTGCAAATTGTCTCAGAATATCCCTCTCTAGATCATACTGACAGTTATTTTAAAGATAAACAACCTGTTTAAGAAAGGGATGGGGTGGAAGAGAGGTTATAGGAAAAACAAACTTTTGATCTGGTTTTGTAAACAGAGTATTTTTCTGTCCCTTTCTGCACTGCTTGTCTTGTGAAACAATCATCGTCATCGTGTATTATTTATACAGTGCCAGCAAGTTGCACAGAAATTGACAGCAATGTATAACACAGAGGGGTCTTGCAATGATTTAACAAGCAGTAGAAGTCAATTCATGGGATGGCTTGTGCTACATTGTTATAAATGTCAGAGGCACCACAGCAGAGAGCAGAAAGGGACAGGTGTTCAATAGCAGTTACGTATGAATGTGTTCCCTCAAGGCCACAGCTACAGCCGATATATAACTCGAGACGTGTCACTTCTGTATCACATTCAAGTGTCCAGGTTTAAAGCAAAGGATCCAGTGAGAGGCCAGCAGTGAGCAGGGTCTGAGCACTCAGTACAGGCAATCGATGGGAAAGATTAGAAATGTTATTAGTAATACACACTATATATATTTAAAAATATATAAGATATGAAAAACAGTAAGATACAATTCTTTTTTTCTTTTCTTATAGCATCACCACCTACAGCAGTCTCTCTCCAAAGATTCCTCATTCACATCACTCCCCATCCCAGTGGAGCTTACGATCTAAGTTCCCAAACTCTTTACACAAAACTACACAACAACATATGATGACAATATCCCCTTAACATCATAGAGACTATTCCTGTACAGCATTGTCAGCGCTACGCAACATGTTGGCGCTATATAAATACATGTTAATAATAATAATGATATTAATCCTGGGAGTCCCTTAACTGCACCTACTTATATCTCTATATCAAGAAAAGAGGTACAACTATGGGACCTGGAGTTTTCCACACAACGGGTCTTTCTGTAATTTGGATCTTCATACCTTAAGTCTACTAGAAAATCATACAAACATTAAATAAACCCAATATGCTGGTTTTGCCTCCAATAAGGATTAATTATATCTTAGTTGGGATCAAGTACAGGCGACTGTTTTATTATTACACAGAAAAAGGAAATCATTTTTAAAGTTTGGATTGTTTGGATAAAATGGAGTCTATGGAAGACAGCCTTTCTGTAATTGGGAGCTTTCTGGGTAATGGGTTTCTGGACAACGGAACTTTCTGTAATTTGGATCGTCATACCTTAAGTCTACTAGAAAATCATATAAACATTAAATAAACCCAATAGGCTGGTTTTGCTTCCAATAAGGATTAATTATATCTTAGTAGGGATCAAGTACAAGCGACTGTTTTATTATTACACAGAAAAAGGGAATCATTTTTAAAAATGTGGATTATGTGGATAAAATGAAGTCTAAGGGAGACGGCCTTTCTGTAATTCGGAGATTTCTGGGCAGTGTCAGACTGGCCCCCAGGGGTAGCAGGAAAACTCCCAGGTGTCAGTGGGCCCTCCTGCTTCTAAACATTTGTTTTGTTTCAAGGCAATGCCTTATTAGAGGCTAAATAAAGCGATTATAGTATGTAAAGAAGAGAAGAGAGGTTGAGTGAGGAGAGGCAGAAAATACTACTGAGAATTGGGCCCGTGATCTAAGGTTTTTTTGGTGGGTCCCTGGTGTCCCAGTCCGACACGGTTTCTGGATATCAGGTTTCTGGATAACAGATCCCATACGTGTATTTCAGTTCCCTGCATTGGCAAGATTGGGGCATGTTAGAAACAGGAATCTTGTTTATAGTAGGGATGCACAGAATCCAGGATTGGGCGTATTTCAGTAGGATTCTCATGAATCCAAGTTCATCAGCGACCAAAAAGCCTTAGCCTTACAATCACACAAAGAAGGACGTAAGTTATTTTAGTTGTAATTAGCAAATGTAAATGAGGGTTGGGATTGAGGGCAGCACTAGTTAATAGACTAGTTAATAGACTGATTGCTGGGGGCATGGGCTACAAGAGGCCACTCATCTCCTGCACAATTCCTCAGGTTCTGGCCCTGCCCTGGGATCTCACTAGTGACAAGTGCAAAGAGTTGCTGCGGCATCTGCGGTCTGGTCAGTTATTATGGCGCTGATTTGCCCCTGAATACAAACAAGTTGTCTGAGGAGACTGTAAGTATAAGGTGAATGAGGGCTGAGGGGACTAGTGATGGATATAGTTGCCTGTGTGACAGGGGATCATATATTATATATTCGCTGTTCCTTTACTGCCCCTCACTCACTCACCTCCACGGTCTGGCCCAGCTCCAGATCAAAGCCCACCACACAGATAGCGTGCAGCCAGGCGGAGAAGCGATCCCAGGGAAGTGCCAAGGGATTCCCGCGACTTGTCGTTTCCCCAGTGCCGTCCATCCCCGGAACTGACTCCTCTCCCCGCTCAGTCCCTACATCCAGGATAAACACACGGAGGTCGCCCGCGTCACACACACAAGCCGGGAGAGATCGGCGCTACGTGATGACGCGCTGAAGCAGTGGAAAAACAATCTTAGAAACGGACTTCCGCCAGGATATGGGCACAAGTGCATGCTGGGATACGGGGCGGACTGAGAGAACTACATACTTTTAAAAAACGAATAGACGTGTGCAAATGTTTAGACTACGCCCATTTATAACCACGCCCCCTAGTTATCATGTCCATTTTACAAACTGTGGCCGGTTATGAAAGTTTGAACAAAAATTCTGGACGCAGTGTTTTATGTATTAAATCAGTTTTGCTCATGAAAGTGAGTTGCCCTTTAAGCTCAGTTCCCCCCAAGAGACCTGCTTATTTTAAATAGTTACAATTGTATCTTTGCTAATCTTAAATTGTTATAAAAGTATCCAAGTGCAGCTGCTGAGTGTTCTGGACTCTCTGACAAAAAAAGCCTCTAATTTTAATTACGTTTCAGAATTACTTTGTATCTTTTTCTCCAGTTATTGCAGGAGATCAAAGAGAAAGTCAGGACTTTTTAGAAAGAAACCCGGGACTGCGGGCTGAGCTGTCGAATTCGGGACTGTCCCCCAGAAAAAGGGACAGTTGTAAGGTATGGAAGCAGCCAATAATAGTACGAGTTAAGTGCATTTAGTATGCTATAGCATGTCCTGTGCTGAGACTGAACAACTTGTCCATTGGTCTTCGTTTTTTACAGTTTTTAAACTGTGAACTTTTTAAGTAAACTTTTAGTATGATGTAGAGAGTAGGGATGCCAGCTTTTCCATAAGTTTTTACCAGCTGGTGGAGGGACGTGAACAAATGGGGCGTTCCATGATTCAAAAGGGGTGGGGCCAAGCAATGTGCCCCAAAAGGGGGAGGAGTCACGTCGAGCGATGGCCAGAAGGCCGAAAAAAACAGCAAGTTCTAAGCGAATTGAGGGCTGGCCAAGGGCTTTTTTTAAGGGTATTACAAATTTACCGGCAACTACATTGCTGGTAAATTTGTAATACCGGCCCCGGCCCTGGCAGGTGTTTTACTGGCCAGGTGGCAATGCTAGTAGAGAGTGATGTTCTGAGACTATTTGCTATCATTTTTTTATTATTTGTGGTTTTTGAGTTCTTTAGATTTTTATTCAGCGGCTCTCCAGTTTGTAATTTCAGCCATCTGGTTGTTAGGGTCCAGATTCCCCTAGCAACCATGCACTGATTTGAATAAGAGACTGGACTATTAATAGGAGAGGCCTGAATAGAAAGATGAGGATTAAAAAGTAGCAATAACAATACATGTGTAGTCCACAGAGCATTTGTTTTTTAGATGGGGTCAGTGACCCCCATTTGAAAGCTGGAAAGAGTCAGAAGAAGGCAAATTAAAAAAAAAAACATAAAAATTAATGAAGACCAATTGAAACATTGCCTAGAATTATCTATTCAAAAAAAGGTGAACCAATTATTTTGAAATGGTTATTTTGAAAAGGGTGAAATTATTTTACCCTAACTTCCTGCTATTCCTCTGTGACTGTATAATTTTGTAAGTGTTCACTTTAATTACTTATCCTTATATTCAGGCCTTATCCGGTCTATTTTGCAGTCTGTCATTCAAACCCTTCATAGTTGCTAGGGGACATTAGGCTGTAAAAAACAGAAAGCTGCTGCAATTTCAAACTGGATAACTGCTGAATAAAAAAAGTAAATACAAACAAATAAATTAAGACCACCATCTGTGGACATCACCTTGTTACATTAAGTTAATGTAAAGATGAACTTCCCCTTTAATACTGCATTGATAATAATGAGTAGTAATTGTGTTACAGTTTCTTTTATTGAGCCATTGTAAGTAAATAGCCAATAATGTGTTTCATTCACAAGGACAGATGGCCTGTTACAATAGAGAGCCATGAACTGTATTTAACGTGTGTTTATTTGTCTGTGTAAGAAGCTTATCTTTTATCTGGCTAGTAGGAAATGCTAAAGCGAAAACTGGTTTAATTTGCTTCTTTAGAGACAGAAATAACAAAAAAAATTGATATTTCTTAATTAAAACAATAGGCAAAAAGAACATTCAGCACAAGCCATATTCAGTGAGCTTGTGTTGAAAAAGGGGTGTAAACTGCTCTTTAAATGTGTAGCATTCACAAAGTGCAAAGGGATCTTACCAGGTTACCCAGTAGATGAATAACTTGTGTTGAGTGGCAAAAATGTGGTGCAGGTATAGGATCCATTATCCAGAAAACCCAGAAAAGCTCAGAATTACCGAAAGGTTGTCTCCCATAGACTCCATTTTATCCAAATAATTAAAATTTTTAAAAATGATTTTCTTTTTCTGTGTAATAATATAACAGTCGCTTGTACTTGATCCCAACTAAGATATAATTCATCCTTATTGAAGGCAAAACCAGCCAATTGGGTTTATTTCATGTTTACGTGGTTTTCTAGTAGACTTGAGGTATGAAGATCCAAATTACAGAAAGATCCCTTAACCAAAAAACTCCAGCTCCCAAGCATTCTGGATAACAGGTCCCATAAATGTACTTGATCCCAACTAAGATATAATTAATCCTTATTGGAGGCAAAACCAGCCTATTGGGTTTATTTAATGCTTACGTGATTTTCTAGTAGACTTGAGGTATGAAGATCCAAATTACAGAAAGATCCCTTATCCGGAAAACCCCAGGTCCCAAGAATTCTGGATAACAGATCCAATACCTGTCATTTTATAGCAAACTATATAGGAATATTACAAAGCAAGTTTTCTAGACTCCAAGATCCCTTTCTCACATTGAACAAAATGAAGTAAAAGTACTGGGCATATATTCTAAGTATTTATATGTATACAATATATGTGCGCACAAACCCACATAATACTTCTATATATTTCTTCCTGAATATATAGTGATTCTGCTCTGTACCTATGGGATAATTAGTGATACTGAACAGGGTGTGGCAAATCCCTTTTACAGAGATGAGAATTCCAACGCCACTGAATCAACCACATTATTGAGGAAAGCCTTGTGATTCCATCAACATTCAGATGGTGAAAACTGTTGAATATAAAAACCTGCCATAGGCCACTTAATTAAAGTTAAAGGACCAGTAACATAATTTTTTTAAAAAAATTCGTTAGTATAGAATAAAAAAAACCACAAAGACAAATTAAACTTTTCTTTAAACTAAGTCTTTATTAAGAAATAACTTACCAAATCTCTGCTTGCGCTCCTCTTCAGAAAGGGCGATCCAGTGATCCAGCGTGCGGCGATCAATTTCTCCTCCCTGCCTTCCTTATAGGAGATAGCCAGGGAAGAGAAATTGAGCGCCGCATTATGGATCGTCGCTGTGTTGCCTTTTCTGAAGAGGAACGTAAGCGGAGTTTCGGTAAGTTATTTTTTAATAAAGACTTAGCTATTTAAAAGTTTAATTTGTCTTTGTGGGTTTTTTTTGATCTATACTAACAATTTTTTTTTAAAAATTTGATGTTACTGGACCTTTAATTTGACCATCTGGACAGGGGGCAGTGCAGGTGTTGCTGGAGATGTAGCTGGTGACAAGTCAGTGATATTTAGGGGGTTTCCAGTGACATCAGGAGCGGGGCTATGATGAGGCGCCATGTGATTGGCCAATTTGCGCATCAATCAGGGGAGAGTCTTGAACCAGAAAGGTTGCAACTGCAAACTGGACCCCACCAGGCCCTGCATCTGCACAGCAGCACAACTCCCAGCACCAACAACTGCTCAGTTGCGAGTAAGGTTGCCCGGTAAAAATGATGGTTGATCCCAACGTTATTAATAGGAGGAAGGTCGATATTTTTTTCGAGAAACAGTGGCAACCCGAGTTGCGAGATGAGACTGTGATGTAATTCCCTGTATTCTATAAAATATTAATGCATGCACCGAATCCACTGTTGTAGGATTTGGCAGAATCTCCAATCCTTTGTGAAAGGTTTGGCCGAATACTGAACCGAATCAGAACCCTAATTTGGATTTGTAAATTATAGGGGAAAGGGAGAAACTTTTGACTTCATTGTTTATGTGGCAAAAAGTCACTTGGATCCTGCAGAAAAAGGATCAATCTTGGCCAAATCCCAAACCAAATCCTGGATTCGGTGCATCCCTAAATAAATCACAGCCACCTGGAGACGAGCGATCTTGGGGAATTGGTAAGCATAAAGTGAGTGCAAGGTGTCGACAGTACACATTATGCTTAATGCGGCAGTTGTATATGCCAGTCAGCAACGCACAGTGTAAGGTGCACTGGGACAATGCTGTATGTGTAGTCAGCAATAAAGCACCTTGCAGAACTAATTCTGCATATGGGATGCTCTCCTCATTAATTGTTTGTGGATACACTGTTAGACCAGTGGGAGGTATTTGAGGATTGAAACATTACAGCAGTTTTGTTGGGCAGTGCTCTGGAATAACTTTAACTATTCATAAAACACAGTGTAAGGCACACTGGGACACTGATGTGCCTCCTTAACTCTTAGTGAGCCAGTCTCTGCTCCTCTGCCCGCATGCAGACCCATCCTAAAAAAGCAAGGGGCATATTTGCTAAAGGGCGAAGTGACAAACGATGATGAAAATTCGCCAGCAAGACGTCATTCAGGCACTTCACAGATTTACTAACGGGCACAGGCGTAACTTTGCTAGCGAAAGAGACAGACGCTACAGATCATTCACACTCGGCAGGCGATTTTCGCTCTAGCAAATGGATGTAACAAATTCACTAAGATGTGTATTTTACTGAACTTTACCTCTTTCGCCAGACTTGCGTTTGCCAGCTCAGACCAGGTGAAGTGCAATAGAGTGCATAGGACTTATAGCCTGTCAATAGAGTGCATAGGAGTCATAGCCTGCAAAAGTCCATTTATTTTCTAACATATGGAACATAAACTTTACAGTGGGCTCATGTGTAGGGAAATATAACAACTCTATTGTCTTTTTTAAGCTTGTGTAATGTAATGTATTTTGCTGCAACATATACGTCCATTCAACTATATCATTTGAATTATTGTTGAAGTAACGCTAGCAGAGCCGGGCCACACTGGCCAGGCGCCCTAGGCGACCTGGGCAGCTGGAGCGCCGGGTGAGCGTGCACAAGTTGATGACGCCGGCGCACATGTCTGTGTCAACGCCGGCGCGCATGCGCATAAGCGACAATCAGCGTGCGCAGAAGCGCAAATCATCATACGGGAAGTGAGGGGACCGGACACGGGGTAGGCGACAGAGCAGGTTTGTGCCTGGCGCCCTCTCAGCTTTGTGCCCTAGGCACATGCTTACTCTGCCTACCCCTAGTTCCGGCCCTGAACGCTAGCGTAACTTCACCAGCATTCGGCGCCCTGGATGCAACTTAGCATTTTAGTGAATTAGTGTTGTCCTATTATTATTATTAACATGTATTTACAGTATATAGCGCCAACATATTGCGTAGCGGATTTTTACCCTTGGCAAAATGTTGCAATTGATACAAAGCTTCGCTGGTTAGTAAATTTGCCCCCAAGTGTGGACACACATGTTCTTTGATACATGGTGTTTCATTGTGATGTTATTTTAGCACCAAATTCAAATTTTAAGGGCTCCTTCTGCTTGTAATGATTGCCATAGCTGGTTCTGTTAATGCAGTCCTGCCAAAGCCTTTCGTTTCTGTTCGCCTCCTGGTTATTGTCTTGGTACCTGTTTCTGGTTGTTCACTGCCTGCCATGACTCCTTGCCTGACTTGACCACAATTTTAACCCTTGTCTGTATTGCACCTTGGATCAAACTCTGGCGTGTTGAGGTTATGTCTGTCAGGTCTGCAACAAAAGTTCTTAAGCCCCAAGTGGGCACCGGCAGGGTTCTCCTACTGACAAAACAGTAAAATGTCTCAAGCAGTCCATGACACCCACAAAGGGGGCCCGCTAAAATGGTCCAGGACCCTGTACTTGGTCAGAATCACATTGACTGAGGGTGGGTTAGAATATACGTTTAAATACAGCAGTGATTTCAAACTCAATGGTTACATGGAGTTACAAACTCTATAGTTAGTATAGGTATGGGTATATAGAATTTAACTAAAAGTAGGGAGGGGTATGTGTATGGGGCTGGGTTTTCATTTGGAGGGGTTGGACTTTGTCTTTTTTCAACCCAATTTAACTATGTAACTATGGTCCTGTATTGCATCAGAGTTGGACTAGCAGAGACTATCCCACTACTACCCAAGGGAAAGCTTATCCTGCAGGAAGGTTATTTCTCACTGCTAGGTACAGTGTCTTTTCAGCCATCAGGCAAGGTTAATTCAACACTTCAGTGGAGCAGCGCAACGGAGCTCATGGGCATCATCTTCTGGCTCTTCAGTATTCTTCCTTAAAGGGGTTGTTCACCTTTAAACAAACTATAAGTATGATGTACAGAGTGATTCTGAGACAATTTGCAATTGGTTTTCATTTTTTATTATTTGTATTTGTTGAGTTATTTAGCCGGCTGGTCCAAATTACCCTAGCAACCTTGCATTGGTTTGAATAAGAAGAATAGGAGAGGCCTGAATAGAAAGATGATTACTAAAAAGTAACAATAACAATACATTTGTAGCCTTACAGAGCATTTGCTTTCTTGATGGGGTCAGTGACCCTGTGTTTGAAAGCTCAGAAGAAAAGGGCAAATAATTGAAAAAAAAGAAATAATCAAGATTGATTGAAAAGCTGCTTAGAATTCTATAACAATCTTATAACATACTAAAAGTTAACTTGAACCACCCCTTTGTCGCATGCGCAGTTGGAGCAGTCTTCCAGTTCGTAGCAACTGCGCATTTGTGCCGTGAATTGCCGAAGGGAAGGAAGAGATCCGAAGATTACCAAAGATCCGAAAGATGGCGCCCATGAGCTCCACTGCGCTTACTCTGCACCGATATGTGAGTACTGTGTTAGGGGCACTTTCAGATGTAATCGACTATCGGGGGGGAGGGGAACAGGGAAGGGGAACAATCTAGGGTAGTTTAGTTCTCCTTTAAGGCACATTTTATCAGTATTTATTTAACCTGCCTTTACAGGTACAGGATTTGCTATCCGTAATCCCGTTATCTAGAAAGCTCCGAATTACGGGAAAGTCATCTCCCATAGACTCCATTTTAATCAAATAATTCAAATTTATTTATGATGGATTCCTTTTTCTATGTAATAATAAAACAGTAGCTTGTACTTGACCACAACTAAGATATAATTAATCCTTCATTGAGGCAAAACCAGCCTATTGGGTTTAATTATTGTTTAAATGATTTCTTGGTAGTTTGAAGGTATGGAAATCAGTTTCGGACTGGAGGGGTGTCGGCCCACTGGGGCTGCCACATCAGGGGCCTGCAAACCCCCCAGGTGACCCGCCGGCCCAAGCCGAAATCCAAATTACAGAAAGATCCTTTATCCAGAAAACCACATGTCCCGAGCAGTCTGGATAACCTGTGTGTTTTTGGGAGAAACTAAAGTACATAGAGAAAACCCACAGAGAGAACATACAATATTTCTTAAATCTCAGGTCAGACTCTAACTCAAGAATTTAGCATTGCAAGGCAGCAGTTTATCTACCACACAGCCCAAAACAGAAACACTTCTTGGTTTATATTGACATGAAATAGTACTCCTAAGAGCTGTGAGCAAGAAGGTGCACTTTCCTTTAAGTGGAGACAGAGGGAGACAGATAATGAAATGGGAACATCGATGACTCACCTGTTTTTGTCACAGAAATGCGTTTTACTTGTCCGACGAGATTCCGCGCTGAAACTTCTCCCTGTAATGAATCAATTGTCATAAAAGAGACAACAAACATGAAGGGTTCAGCTCTAAATATGAGAAATCCTACAGCTAGTAACTGCTTCTAAATAACAACATTTAGGGGCAGATTTATCAAGGGTCAAGTGAATTCGAGGGAATTTTCGAAAGTAAAAAAATTCGAAATTCGAAGTAATTTTTTGGATACTTCGACCATCGAATAGGATACTACGACTTAGAATTTACTTCGAATTAGATTTGAAGTAAAATAGTTCAAATATTCAATGATCGAAGTACTGTCTCTTTAAAAAAACTTCGACTTCAATAGTTCGCCAAATTAAACCTGCCGAAGTGCTATGTTAGCCTATGGGGACCTTCTAATGTATTTTTCTAAGTTTTTTGTAGTCGATGTAAAATCGTTCGATCGATCGCTGAAATCGTTCGAATCATTCTATTTGAGCGATTTTAATTTGACCGCAAAGTGGTCAAATTCGGTAAAAAAAACTTCGACTTCGATATTTGAAGTCGAAATATAGCCATTCGATGGTTGAATTTCGAAGTATATTTCACTTCGAAATTTGACCTTTGATAAATCTGCCCCTTTACTAAGGTTCGAGTGAATTTTTGAAGTGCAAAAAGTTCGAATTTCAAAGTAATTTTTTGATTACTTCGACCATCGAATAGGATACTACGACTTCGATTCGAAGTAAAAATTGTTCGACTATTCGACGACTTCAATACTTCGCCAACTTAAACCTGCCAAAGTGCTATGTTAGCCTATGGGGACCTTCCAAAGCAATTTTCTAAGTTTTTTATATTCAAAGGAAAACCGTACGATCATACGATAAAATCGTTCGAATCGTATGATTCGAAGTATATTCCTCTTCGAAATTCGACCCTTGATAAATCTGCCCCTAAGTGTATATAACAGGCTAGGGGAAGCAATATTTTTGTGTACACTTGGTTTTCTGCCATGCTTCCCTGAAACAGCTAACCAGGAACTGATATAAAATTGCTTGCCCAAGGCTGCGTATATTTATATATATATATATATATATATCTATATATATATATATATATATATATATATATATATATATATATATATAGATATAGATATAGATATATATACTAACATAAAGATACTTATATATCAATCAATACCAATTTATTTTTACTGTTACAACCTGTACTTTTACATAAGAACAGTATGCATATTAGATTCAATTTCCATTTTAACATTTAGTTTGAGGTCATAGAGGCAGAGTAACTTCTGGGAGGAACAGTTTGTATCAGAGCCAAGAAACGAATTATTTATCATGTCAGGGCAAGCGGTGTTTCTCCTTCTAGAAGGTTCTTTCAAAGTTTGCAAATACTTTCGGTCCCCAATGCCCATTCTTTTGCCATTAATATTCCATCGGTTCATGTTCAGCTGATGAGAAAGTTTTGAGATTATCCATAAGTGATACACAGCCGCTAACATTTGTACTGTAACTTTCACACAAACCCGAACGCAATTTCCTTTTGAACTACTGGATTTTAATCTGAAACAGATTTACCTCCCACCCACCCCAGGATCTGGAAAAGCCAACTTTAATTACAAACTTTCTCAACAATTTGTTTCCCATCGGGCCCACACCTTGTAAAATTATATGTTAGTAGCAGCCATAAGCAAGTTCAAACGAGAAAAGCACCAGTTCATGCAGTGACAAAAATACACACACAACAATATACAGTGAGTTTGTGCTTAGATTTGGTTACTTTGTAACCTTAACCATTTTCTTTATTGCATTTTCTATTCCCATGCAGATGTATAGTAGGAGACTCTAATTTGAATATACTTGAAATTCGCTTTGGATGTTATTTAGCAAAAAACATCCCAAGCCGACTCGAAGACTCAAATAAAATTTTCTCCGAAAAAAACACAAATGTCAGGAAGGCTATTAACATTTTCAAATGGGTCACTGGACCTCTTCCATCGACTTATACATGAACTCTGCATGGTTTTAGGTGGTGAATAGTCAAATTCGATTTATTCCCGGGGTAAACGTTTGATAAATCCCGAATTTATAATTCAGAATTATTCCCATTTAGAATTTGTGAGTTTTGACCAACGAAACTATTTGAAAATTCAAATTTACTATTCAACCCTTGATAAATCTGCCCCTTAGAAAATTTTTGATAAAGGACATGTGAAATCTCAGACTTATTAGGAATTGTGAAAGGGAAAGCATACTTTGGTTGTAACATATATTTTCTTTAGCTAGCTTATCCAATACACAGAACATTGGATGTTTCTATTTATTCATGTAGAACCAAGCTTTGATACGGCTTCCATTAGACCTCGGTTTCCTAAGCATGTGGCTGAACTACAAATCCCAGCATTCTTCCACACAATAATCAAAGGTTTAAGCATACTGGGATTTGTTCAACAAAGTCTGGAGACCCCAGTTTAAAAGACAGGGCTTTACACTGTACTGTATGAGGGAATAGTTATCACTTGGTTTTGTTTCAATGACCAGCTCTCCTTAATGAAAATATATGCCACAAAAAGAAACATTTCATTGATGCCCCGTAGGCCGTACATTCCTAAAAAGTGGTGAGATGGGGTCAGTGTAGCTTCAGGAAGAGGTTGTGTAACTCTCAGTTCCGTAGTGTACATGACTATTGCGAGGAATAAAAAGATTCACTTAAACACAACAACATTCATTATTCCAGAACCCCTTTGGGTGTAAATTAGGAATCTTTATTATTATTAGCAAGGATACAGCATGTGGTTAAAGAATTCACTTCTGTAGCTCTTGGCCGCTGGCAACGATTACTTGGTTTTTCCTTTTGGTTTAACAGAGGTGGGAGCCCAAGGAGAGAAGCAGAGGAGTGATTCCATCCAGCCTGCCAGGTCTCAGTGTAAATGTTCTGCTGGCTTCATACTCACTGTTTGGAGAAAGTGTTTCATCATCGACAGAGCCAGCCTGTAGCTCAGGTGACTTTCTCCATTCCACCAGCAGAGAAAAAAAGTGGGGCCCTGGAGATGAAAATTAACAACCAATGATAAGCTGTAGGTTGGGCAGCCATGATATAACTAAAAAAATATCTAATTGTTACATAATGAAGTCGTTTGCACATGGATAGGAAACTGGTTACAGGATCGGGTACAGAGGGTGGTTGTTAATGGGACATTCTCTACTTGGAGTAAGGTTCTTAGTGGGGTCCCCCAGGGCTCAGTATTGGGTCCACTTTTATTTAACTTGTTCATTAATGACTTAGGGGAGGGTGTTGTAAGTAATGTATCAGTGTTTGCAGATGACACAAAACTATCAGCCCAATTAATTCCATCCAGGATGTGGCACTTGCAACAGGATCTTGACAAACTGGCAATTTGGGCAGCTAAGTGGCAGAAGAAATTCAATCTTCTCCCACGCGCGTCTTCTTCCTGCTTTGAACGGTGTTTTGGCGCATGCGCAGTAGGAGCATTTCGCCTGTACGGATCTATTGCACATGCGCCAAAAGTCACAAAGTTTTCGTGACTTTTGGCGCATGCGCAGTAGATCCGTACCGGTAAATGTTCCTACTGCGCATGCGCCAGAAGATGCCGGTCAAAGCAGGAAGAAGACGCGCGTGGGAGAAGATGGCGACTGTGAACTCCGTGGACAGGACCTGCACAGAGGGGTGAGTAAAAAGTTAGGGGCATTTGCCCAGGGGGACAGGTAGGCCAGGGGGGAGGAGGGAGGGGGGGCAACACAGGGGAGGGGGGAGGGGTATTGCGCCCAGGGGGTTTCCTTCTCCTTTAAGGGTAGAATAGATCAACTTAGCAATGTTTTGGGGCCCTAAATTGAATTTGTAGGTTATCATAGAAAGAATCAGTGAAGCTTTTTGGGAGATTCCAAATTAATCTAACGGAGAGCCACAGAGAGCCTCCAGTGAAACAGCAATGCCTAAAGTCTTAAAGGAGAAGGAAAGCTACGGAGGCATTTTATTGCCAATAGATTAGCTGCAATAGTGCAAGCTAGAATGCTATATTTATTCTGTAGAATGTTTTACCATACCTGAGTAAAAAGCTCTAGAAACTCTCTGTTTGTTTAGAATAGGAGCTGCAGTATTAATGTGGTGTGACATCACTTCCTGCCTGAGTCTCTCCCTGCTCTGGGCTCAGATTACAGTAGAGAAGGGAGGGGTGGGGGGAGAGGAGCAAACTGAGCATGCTCTTGCCCAGGGCAATGAGGTTTAAGCTGAAGGCAGGAAGTCTGATACAGAAGCCCATGAGTACACAATAGAAGGAAAGAAATGCTGTGTTTCTTTTGACAGGGAGCAACATTACTTTGTGGGTTTACTGGTATATTTACTGTAGATGGACCTTTCTGATAAGGCTTACTTAGTTTTAACCTTTACTTCTCCTTTAAAGGGGTTGTTCGTCTTTGAGTTAACTGTTAGTATGATGTAGACTGCGAAATAAGCTGGCGCAATATAAATAAATGTTAATAATAATAATGTTCTGAGATAATTTGCAATTGGTTTTCATCTATTATTATTTGTGGTTTTTGAGCTATTTAGCTTATTTAGCAGCTCTCCGGTTTGCAATTTCAGCAATCTAGTTGCTAGGATCCAAATTCCCCTAGCAACCATGCATTGATTTGAATAAGAGACTGGCGTATGAATAGGAGAGGCCTCAATAGAAAGATGAGTAATAAAAAATAGTGATAACAATACATTTGTAGCCTTACAAAGCATTTGGTTTTGGATGGGGTCAGTGACCCCCATTTAAAAGTTGGAAAGAGCGAGAAGGCAAATAATTTAAAAAAACTATAAAAAATGAAGACCAAATGAAAAGTTGCTTCAAATTTTCCATTCTATAACATACTAAAAGGTAGCTTAAAGGTGAACCAGCCCTTTCATGACACGTTCAGAGACTATTTAGTTTTAATAAAATTAGCTAAGGGCTCTATTTACTTTTACTTTGGTTGTGCCAGTAATTGTGCCTGTTTGCCACGCAGTCACTGTGCACCCAGGATTGCAGGTGATTGCTGTTTAAATGAATAGAGAGTGATTCATGTTTTTGTCCTGCTCCAGAGCTATTAATCACCTGCTGTGACATAATACCCTGAATTGCAACACTATATAGCCCAAAGTGTCTGAACACTATCATTACATTACTTCTGTGGCAACACTCACTGCTAAGCTCCAAACTGTCTCAGCACAGGAACTATACACAGGGATCAGATGAAAACAAACCTAACATCACCGTGTGCAATGCCAAGCAACAGCTGGAGAGGTGTACAGGTCACCCCACTGAATCCAGAATTTGTAAAGCTGGCCGAATCCACCAAAAAAAGATTCTGATCCCTAATTTGCATATGTAAATCAGCACAATCCAAAGGTAAAATTGCAGCACATGAAAAATTGTCACCTCCAGTTGTCATGTAGTCTGTTGCCATGTGATATTCACAGATCAGATCTGGTTTGTCCACCAGGACTAAAGAGTTGGTTGTATTCTGATTCTTGCAAAAAAAAAAAAGACATGGTGGAAACTACTATGGATTTCATCATCTGATGGGAAAGTTTGGGTTTGGCAGATGCCAGGAGAACCCTACCTGCCTGAACGCATAATGCCAACGGTTAACTTTGGTAGAGGAGGAATAAAGGGTTGGGTCTATTTTCCTTGTTTGAACTCGGGCCAATGGTTCCATTGAAAGCAAACCTAAAAGGAAAAGTATAATCACTGCTTGACAAAGGGGTTTACCCCAAAACGTTGCATAGCGCCATAAAACTTTAGTAAGGGCTCCCCCTGCCAGCATTTACATGTGTGCCTGTGATTTTCGTTTCTCCTATAAGGGTGCCAAAATAGACCCGACCCTTTATTTCTCCTCTACCAAAGTTAACCATTGGCATTATGCATTCAGGCAGGTAGTGTCCTTCTGGCAACTGCACCTACCTGGGCTACTACTGTAGGAGCACAGTCCTTTTCTTGATGGATCTTTTCTATGTCCTGGTCTGTATGCGCATGCATAGTACAATGAAAGGCTAAATTTGGAAGGAAAAAAAAACCAGCTTATCATATGCACCTGTCCCTGGGTCGTAGAGAAGAAGTTGAAAATCATGACAAGGTGTTCCTGCAAATATACCCCTGGTTGGTGCAGTTTTCAGCAAACAAGAGCACCAGTAAGCAGTTATATTCATTGGGAAGTGCTTAACATTTGGCACCTCCCAATGATTATACCTTTCTTTCTCCTTTCAAGGAAAGCCTTTCTCACATGACTTATCGCACTAATAAAGGATGTGGAACTGTCCCTACTTCTTTATATAAAGTCCCTCCCTGGCTTACACTCACTTGTTACAGACTTACAGTATGCCGTCTTGAACCTGAATGATGTCTTCAATATGGCCGACAAGTGTCTGACTGGAGCTGCGCTGCCGCAACCCTCCTCCTGGAGTCCCATACTATGTTGGGTACCTGTTCTCTCAGTCGGGTCTGGGAGAGGGAAGATCAGGAAACCGTGTGGGCAGCAGTACAGGCAGCGAATGGGTGCAGGTCTCAGTCACTGGGGCCCATCGGGTTTCTACCCGGTATCCCGCTGGCCCAGTCCGACCCTGTGGCCGACGAGCATTGTCTGCACATGCACCAAGATAATCTATCCCCTTCACTCTAAAGGTGGCCATACACGGGCCGATAAAAGCTGCCGACAGACCGTGTCGGCAGCTTATTGGCCCGTGTATGGGGCCCCCCCGACGGGCTTCACCGATCGAGAAGGCCAGATCTCGATCGGATGGGACAGAAAATCCCGTCGGATCGCGGCCGCATCTATTCGTTCATGCGGTCCCGCGATCCGACCGCCCGTTTGGGCATCTTTAGGATCCGATCGTTGGGCCCTAGGGCCCACGATCGGATCAGCCGATATTGCCCACCTCAAGGTGTCGCCAAACAAGCGGATCTCTCCATGTATGGCCACCTTAAGTCACTGTCTCTTGTGTGCTAATTATATGTAATGTGCATGTAATAATACAGTACACGCATGGAGAGTTCATCTTGCATCCTGCTACTAATCCCAAGGCGATCTTCTGGCATGTGCCACCATACTGAAAGGATCTAATGCGCATCAACTTGGTCTTTCTCAGAGGACCCTGGATTATGGGTTTGGGTAATTCACAAAGAGAAGTCTCTTTTTTTCCAGTGTACTGCTGCGGGCAAATGGCTGAGTGTGCAGTGGATTAGGCAGCTGTACTTAAGGTATTAAGTTAATGCTTTTATTAGAAGAATATATCTTCCATACACTTTCCTTGTCCTTTAAGCATTGCTTTCAAGAATCATGGAAATAGCCCCAGCCCATTATTCCTCTTTAATGTTGGCAGTATGAATTCAATCAGGTGAATTTAATCCTGGCATCTGCCCGACCCAAACTGTTTCATCAGACTGCCAGGTGGAGAAATAGCATTTATTTTTGCCCAAATTTCCACTCCTGACAATTCCGTGCTTTAGACTTTGTGGAACAGTTTGGGGAAGGACCTTTCCCAGGCCCAGATTTGTGGCAAGTCCACAAAGGCCCGGGCCTAGGGCATGAAGACGGTAAGAGTGGCATGCTGCACAGCCGCACTCTAAGAGGAGCTAATTGCCAGCATTTTGGTGCACGCTTTTGCAGGGGATTGCACATGAAATTGACGGGCATAGACATTAGAGATGTGCCGACCCGAGGCCCGTGGGACCCGCGGGTTCGGGCCAACCCCTGGACAAAATGCGCGGCTCGAGCTCTTCTCCTGCTCTCCCCGTCCGCGACCTAGTACTGCCAGCTTCCGGCGCCGGAATTTATAGACTTCCGCCTGCCGTGGGTCTATAAATAAAGAGGAGCAGCGGGCCCGGGTCGGATGCGTGTAAGGAGCGAGCAGGTTAGGGTCGGTGCGGATCGAGAAATTCTCGACCCGCACATCACTAATAGATATATCTCCCAACTGTCCCGTTTTTCACGGAAAAGTCACGATTTTGACAGCTCAGCCCACAGTCGCAGATTGTTACTGAAATGTCCAGAGTTTCTCTTTAATCTCCTGCACTCACACCAGAAAAAAGATACAACGTTTCTAAAACTTCATCTGCTTTTTGGCAGAATGCTGAGAACACTCAGCGCCTGAACTTAGATAAATTTGTAACAATTTAAGATAAGCAAAGATACAATTGTAACTATTTAAGATAAGCAGGTCTCTTGGCAGAACTGAGATTTTCATCTTAAAGGAGAAGGAAACCCTGTAGAAAAAAAAACCCCTGTACCCCCACAACACTCTCAGTCCTACCTACTTACCCTCATTCATTTATTTACCTCACAAAAGTAAATGAGAGAAGGAGGAACACCCTCAGCTCTAAGAAACCGCTCATATAGACCCCGCCCACTTACACGTCATTCTACTTGGGCTCACCCCATGGTATAAGGGAAGCAGTGAACTATAACAACACAATCCACACATACATCTTCTCCGCATAAAGTCCACTTTGGGGATAGAATGGTTTAATAAACACAATACGAAGTCTCTCATGACAGATGTAAGCAGACTTGCAGCCTGTAACCGATTTCATTGGGCGTCACCACACGGCACAGAAGCAACAAGCCAGGGGAGATGTTGTGAATGGGTTGCCCCAGGTGACCGGCACTCCCGGCGGAAGCGGGCGGAACCATCTCATAAACACCCCTCCCGCTGGGAATAAGGAGGTTTCTTTGACAGTTTAGAATGGGCGGGATAAAACGCTAGAAAGTTGCGGCAGCTGATTGGCTTTCACCGACGCCAGTCGAGTTCTGTCTCCTCCCCGTGCATGACGCTGTTGGCCGGCTGGTGTAGTGCTCTGCGGGGAGGTCGCTTGAATAGAGCATGGCGGCGCAGGAGGAAGGGGAGTGCGCCGGGGCCGTCATACACTAACGCCTTGGCCAGCTCGCTGTGACACCGGGGACTGCTGTTTGCGGACACCTCGGAAAGACCGCACCTCGCTTACACCGGATTAATTGCTTTGTTCTTCTCTAACCGCCGCTACCTGAGTGACTGACGGCCGGACCCCGGTACTCTTGTGTCGGACACATCCCGGGGCCCCTCGGACTAAACCCTGTGATATTGAGGTGTCCGTTTGTTCTGGAGGATGAGAACCACTTGTGTATGTGATACCGGCGTCTCCCCGGGCTTCACTAACCGGCTCTCCCAATAACCGGCTCTCCCAATAACCGGCTCCCCCAATAACCGGCTCCCCACCTGTCAGAGTTGCCAGTTCTGCTCACCTCTCTGCCCTCACTCTAACCACTTCCGCTTCCTTCTCCCACTCAAGCTTGGCCACCCCGGGTCCTATCCACTCCCTGATCATTACCCGAGTCTCCCCCAGTGTGTGAGTAACTGGTCCAGCCTGGGCACCTCTAAATCACTGGCACCTTTACATCACTTCCGGCTGCTCAGCCGAGCTCTACAAGCAACTCCTTTGCACCAAGGCCTGGCCCCTTCCAAATTAGTGTTACTGCTTCTCCTCCCCAGGTTACACTTCTACCCGCCCCTCTCAATCCTAATTCTGGGTAATCTGTTTTATAGTCCTTCAGTGTTTGCCCAATCAGCCCATATATGAGACCCTTTAATCCCTAACTCCCTTTACTTACCTGCCTTAGCACCCAGGTCCCAATTATACACCCCCTGTGGCACATTCAAGTAAACTTTCCTTAACCCCCTCCCCAGTCCTCAGTACCTCTCTCCTAGTTACAGAGAAACATTTTCTACCTGTGCAGCCACTGTGATAACCTGCACCTGCTTTCTGGCACCGCTGGGCTTGTCCTACTGAAACTCTGCTCCTCTTCCTTTCTGCACAATCTCTGCCTCTCCAATTGCAACTGGCCCCTGTGATCCCGACCTCAACGTTTTCAAGCACCTCCAGTGTCTGCTGTTTCCAGTTGATCCTGCCATCCTGCATTAGTTCCATACTCTGTGCACTGGATAACTGTTATTGGCAGTGTCGAGTCCTTGGAGGGGGGTTTGGACTTGCCATTTGCTTGGCACAGAGTGGTAGAGAATCCCAAGCAGACTGGCACTATTTGACTCAGCTAAGACCTTTAGTGGCGCCAGCAGAAAACAAGCTAACCTTTGGATTGTGCATGACTTGGAACCAGGCTGTTTACATCTGGCATACTTGTTTTATCTGTGCAGTTCCTGATGATGGATTAAAAATAAATTGGAGGGCAGAATAAACCCCAAGGTGTTGCAAGTGCTAGTGGAGGCAGTCTTGCATGGGACCAGTATGGAGCATTGCCGGAGAACTGGAAGAGATTGTTTACAGACTGGCCCGCACTCCTTTTAGCCATAGTGTGTTATGACTAGGTGATACTGCTCCACAAAAATCTGGTGATCACAGGGCTGCCTGGACCAGGGAGTTGATATCCTTTGTTCCTGATTAGATTGACCCACTACCCAAGCTGTCTCAGATGCCTTCAGCCTTGGCAATCTTCACCTGCCGCCCCAACTCCCACCCTTTCCAAGAGCGCCAGTGTCTACTTGGACGAGCCCGTCAAGATTGGCCGCTCCGTGGCTCGCTGTCGCCCAGCACAGAACAATGCAACCTTTGACTGCAAGGTGCTGTCAAGAAACCATGCGCTTGTCTGGTTTGACCACAAGACTGGCAAGGTAATACTCGTTAGACTGAGCATGACTTTTACCTATTTTCTATGATTCCCAAGGACAGAGAGTTGGGCAGCCTTTATGCCCCGGCTTGTTCTAGCTGCAGGGCTGCTCTTCCCCTTCCTTGGTGTCTTACATCTAGTGATGAACAAAATCAATGTGGTTTCAGAGGGGGCAACAAGGCTTGTACTGCAAAGAATATTATTTTTTTAGAAACAGATAAATACTTGCTTTTGTTTATCCCTTACATATCAAGCTGACACCGTACAAAACCCAGTTTGCACCTATAGACTCACATGTGATTTCTGGGATTAAACCATGATTGTGTCAGTTATGTTGCGGAAAAACATTTTTGCCACTCACACTGACTTGCTCTGGGTTTCCTTATTTCTCACAAACCTGTGAAACAGGAATACAGGCCATGCGCACCTCTCGGAGGCGTTCTTTGTGGCACCTGTTTTGCTTGTGGGTTTGTTTTTTTGGTAAACACCCTTTAACCAACATATAAACTAGTGTTTGATCTGCCACAGTTTGGCCACTGGCTTTCTCAATGTTCCCTCTTGTCTCTATTGGCAAAGCCAAGTTATATTCTCTCTGCTGTGTTCAATATGAAGGGCTAGGGATCTCCACTGGAATAAACGGTCTTGTGATGTAAGTGGGTTTGTTTATATGTGTTACAGATGGAACCACAGGCCCTTGCTATGAGTCACTATATGGCTCTTTCCCAGGCTCACGTTTTGATGCAATTTCTGTAGAGCGGGCTGCTGCTGCAATTTGGATCAGAAGAACATGATGGGATTGACTGTGGGAGATTACCCCTTAATGCAAGGGTGATATTGCTACCCCTATAGAATAGCAGGACAGACTTTAAAGGCAAATGGTCATAAACATTCTTAATGCTCATAAAAACAAGAAACAGAAAACTACAAATATTTGGTGGTGTAGTGCACACAGAGTAGTTTTCTGCTCCTTTTACGTTGTGTTTATGTATATGAATACATGTCTTTTATATTATGACAAATTGCAAATAGCTATGTGTTTGCATATTTCATAAATCAGCCATAGGGAGGTGTGGAGCCGCTTGCTGTGAAGATCTGCAACTCCCAGCATGCCAAAGCCTGAGTGCCAAGTGACATTAAAGATAAATTTCTTTTTCTTTCAAATGGATTATTACATTTTTCTCAGGGCTCAGAATTGCACTCTTTTTGTTAATGATTAACTCTGCCCTCTCCCTGTGGCATGCCCAGGCAGTTCTCTAGTTTGGGTCTCTGCTACTGGTGGGACTTGTAACAAGTAGGGGGCATAAATACCCAGATTTAGCATGGCTGTTTTATTTAATCTTTTGCTGTCCCCCTGAGGGCATATGGCATAGTGAGTCAAAGCTGGTCTTGCCGTAGTGTAAACTTAATCCATTCTCAGCTACTAGATGGGGCCCTGGCAGGAGATTTGCCCTCATGTTTGTGCCAGTTACTCACACTAATGGGTCAGTGTTATTTGGCCACCCTTGTGAATAACCAAATGGCACAACATGCAGTTGTTTAGCCTGTAGACCGAGAGCATTATCGTTAGCCTATGTATGGAAAATGTAACTTTCCTTTTCGGTAGCAATTCTCTGAGACTGGCACATTGTCTAACAAAACTGTTTTGACTTAAACATAACCTGGAAATATGGATTCTACATTACTGGCAGGCTAATAACCCCCTTACTAAAATTGTTAAAGTAATAACCAAGTGAACATTTTAGAGAGGTGCAGTTGAATCTAAAGATTCACATAATTATGGAAAGACACTTTCACCTGTTAGGGTTTGCTTCAGAAACACTACTATAGTTTATATAAACAAGCTGCTTTGTAGCCATGGGGGCAGCCATTCAAACACAGGATACACAGTAGATAACAGATAAGTACTACTATAGTTTATATAAACAAACTGTTGTGTAGCCATGGGGACAGCCATTCAATCACAGGATACACAGTAGATACCAGATAAGTACTACTATAGTTTATATAAACAAGCTGCTGTGTAGCCATGGGGGCAGCCATTCAAGCACAGGATACACAGTAGATAACAGATAAGTACTACTATAGTTTATATAAACAAGCTGCTGTGTAGCCATGGGGGCAGCCATTCAAGCACAGGATTCACAGTAGATAACATAAGTACTACTATAGTTTATATAAACACGCTGCTGTGTAGCCATGGGGGCAGCCATTCAAGCACAGGATACACAGTAGATAACGGATAAGTACTACTATAGTTTATATAAACAAGCTGGTGTGTAGCCATGGGGGCAAGCCATTCAAGCACAGGATTCACAGTAGATAACATAAGTACTGCTATAGTTTAGCCATGGGGGCAGCCATTCAAGCACAGGATACACAGTAGACAGCAGATAAGTACTACTATAGGTTTATATAAACAAGCTGCTGTGTAGCAATGGTGGAAATTGAAAAAAGGCTTTATGGCACAGGTTAAATTGTGGATAACAGATAACGCCATTATGTTCTACAGAGCTTTTCTGCTGTGTAACCTGAGCCTTTTCTCCTTTGAATAGCTGCCCCCATTGCTATGCAGCAGCTTATTCATATAAACAATAATAGTATTTTTGCAGCAAACACAACAGTTTTACCAGTGGAGGGCAACACTGCATTTTATTTTTATTACTTTTAAAACAATGATTTTTTGATGTTACTGTTCCTTTAAACTGGGATATTCATTTTCCTTTGGTGCTTAAATCATAGCAAGGGTTGCCTTATACTCGGCATGTATCACAGTACTGATTCCTACTCCCACCTTCAATATGCCCCCTTGTTGCAACTAACAGGACCAATGCTGGGAGCACAGACACCAGAGGAGGTAGGTATGTAGAAGCTCAGAGCTTAAAGGGATTGCTCACCTTTAATTACCTTTTACTGTGATATGCAGAGTGATATTCTGAGACAATTTGCAATCGTTTTGCATTTTTTATTATTTGCAGTTTTTGAGTTATTTAGCTTTTTATTCAGCAGCTCTATTCATCAATTTCAGCCATCTGGTTGCTAGGATCCAAATTCCCCTATCAGCCATGCACTGATTTGAATAAGAGACTGGAATATGAATAGGAGAGGCCTGAATAGAAAGATGAATAATAAAAAGTAGGTAGATGGGGTCAGTGACCCCCATTTGAAAACTAAAGAGTCAGAAGAAAAAGGCAAATAATGCTAAAAATATTAAAAAATAAAGGTTAATTGAAAAGTTGCTTAGAATTAGCCATCCTGTAACATATTAAAAGTTAACTTAAAGGCTCACCACCCCTTTAAGTTGCTTTATATGGAGACTCATCCAGTGGCCCTATGCAAAGACATGAGTTTCACCAATGCAGTATTGTGCACGTGTGTATGAAATACATGGGTTTAATAACAGGCACACCACAGTGTTCTTTGGATTCGGCACATTTCAGCCTATGCTTGTTACTTGCCGTGCTGCCAAAGAAGAAACCGCTAAAGATAATTATTAATGGCTTAATGCCATGTGCGTAACTGTATAATTTTTAACTTAAAACCCATTCGGATTGCCGCAGTGTTTTCTGTGCAATGTGCCATGAAACTGTGTTTAAGATTCACGGTGGGTGGCAGCTGAAATCCACCTCTTCTACGTCTCAGCAGAACGTTGTGATTTGTAGTCGCGCTGCTCATATTATTGCGTGTAGAAAAAGCGTAGAGATGATGACTAGTGTCCGCTTCTACCCCTACTGTTATGCTTGTCACGTCTGATGGATTGTGTGTTATTCACATGGAATCCACCGAGTAGGGTGCAATGAAACAGCCGGCAAACCCTCCAGATTCTGTGCGACTGGAACTCCCAGCATTAAAGTCCTATAGGAGCTCTAGTGCAGAAAACTGTCTCTTTAGCCTCAATATTATCCTTTAGTTGCACAGTGCCAATACATTTACATCTCACTTTACAGATCTATGTTCATCCGTTACACCTGTACTGCCCCAGTGGAGCTTACAATCTAAGCACGCATGTCAAACTGGGGATTTTGTGACCCTGCCCATAATTTCAGTTGAATTTTGCCCCCCTCCCAAACTTTGAAAGTGGTTTATGTGAGACTTTTTATTTTCTTTAGAAATTATTAATTGTAACATAGTTTTTAGGCTTCTGTAATTTGGTTAAAGGAGAACCAAACATTTTTTTATTAAAATCCCCTACCCTACATAGACTCCCCCCCCCACCCTAGGTGTTACCCTGTGTAAATGCCTTTACGTACCCCTCGTTGCAGATTTAGGTCATCGGCGCGATCTTTTTCTCTTCGGTAATCTTTGGGTGGTCTTCCGGTGCTTACGCAATTTTCGTGGATTTTAATAAAAAGGGTTTGGTTCTCCTTTAAAACCCACACACGTTAGACCAACCTAAAATTTAGTTTTGGAAATTAATTTAAATGCAGTCAATAAGGAATAACATTTTAGATTTCCCTTTTATATACTGTAGCTTAGTTTTGTTGCTATCCTTTTAAAGGTTGGTTCACTTTTAGTATGTCATAGAATGGCTAATTCTAAGCAACTTTTTTTTTTTTATAATTTCGGGTTTATTTCCCTTGTTCTTCCGACTCTTTCCAGCTTTCAAATTGGGGTCACCGACCCCATCTAAAAAGAAATGCTCTGTAAGGCTTAGAAATGCACTGAATCCACTATTTTGGATTTGGCCGAACCCCGGAATCCTCCGTGAAAGATTCGTTACCGAACCAAATCCTAATTTGCATATGCAAATTAGGGGTGGGAAGATGAAAACATTTTTTACTTCCTTTTTTTTTTAATGACAATAAGTCACCTGATTTCCCTCCTGTCCTAGTTTGCATATGTAAATTAGGATTCCGATTTGGTTCGGCCGGGCAGAAGGATTCAACCGAATCTGAATCCTGCTAAAAAA
The DNA here is from genome assembly GCA_038501925.1 of Xenopus petersii. Lineage (NCBI taxonomy): Eukaryota > Metazoa > Chordata > Amphibia > Anura > Pipidae > Xenopus > Xenopus petersii. Next base: position 154,681,969 of record CM076678.1, read on the forward strand.
GGCAAAATCCTAGCCGAATCCTGGATTCGGTGCATCCCTAGTGAGGCTACACATTGTTATTGCTGCTTTTTATTACTCCTCTTTCTATTCAGGCCTCTCCTATCCATAGTCTAATCTCTTATTTTAATTAGTGCATGGTTGCTAGGGTAATTTGGACCCTAGCAACCACACTGCTGAAATTGCAAACTGGAGAGCTGCTGCATAAAAAGCTAAATAACTCAAAAACCACAATAAGAAAAAATGAAAACCAATCGCAAATTGTCTCAGGATATCGTTCTCAATATTAACATGTTTTCTAAGAGCGCCAACATATTTCACAGCGTTGATCATGCTTAACGTTAGTTTAAAGTTAAACAAATCTTTTAAATCGCTCTGTCCCTTATTTGGTTTACCAACTTAGTTTGACCCTCCTTGTCATCTTATATGGAGTCTTATTGCCCTCATTATTCTGCCCCTATAGCCACCTCCACTCTCTTGAGCAATGTATGTCCAATTACATGTATATGTCACGCAGCTTTCTATACTGGCTTCTCTTTCCAGCGAGTATTGTATGTACTATTGTAGTTGGACAGGAGGAGTTAACATAGAAATATAATTGAACCTGCTAATGTTTAATGTGACAAGCCATGCATAGGCTTAGCTCGGGGCCCAACAGTTACTGAACTATAACAACCCGCATCGCAGACAGCCATCTTTTAGGAACCCGTCTAATCCATTATGCAGAAAAAAGGCTGACTTGGCGTGTATTAGGGATCAGTGTATTTACTGCACTTCAGAAAGCTGGGCCTAAAGAAATCCGAACAAAAGACTTGTCTCGTTCTGGGGGGGAGCAGCCATCTGTCACCCTGGACTAGGGGGAGAGCAGCGAGGAGATTTGCAGCAGACCCTGTCCTTAAAGGACTCCCAAAGCTGAATTAGGTACTTAATGTTGCTCTTGTGTCGTCACAATGTTATTTATGTGTAAAGTGGAAATCTGCTTTTTCTATAAGGCCTGGAATCTCCTTGTTTAGTCTGCAGAGCCTGCCTGTTACTATAGCTCAGATTTGTGTCTTTTAAATGGACTCGGGGGATGCCCATTATACACACACGTTCTTAGCCATCTGCCTGCGTCTGAGACAATGAGGGGCTACCCCAGGGGGGAAGGGGGTGCCAGTTCCTATATCATTTCAGCTCCTTGTTCTCTTCACACAATGAAGTCTGTCCGTTTTATGTCAAACACAGGATCTTGCCATAAAGTGCCCTGGTGTCACATTTATAACCAAAGAGGATAAGGCGGACCTTTCCACTCAAAACTGAATTCCAAATCCAATGGATTTGTTTACCTTTAAATTAATATGATGTAGCGAATGAAATTCTGAGACAATTTGCAATTGGTTTTCATTGTTTAATATTTGTGGTTTTGAGATCTAGCTTTTTATTCTGCAGTTTGGCCAATCTGGTTGCTAGGGTCCAAATTCCCCTAGCAACCATGTACTGATTTGACTTAGAGACTGGAATATGAGTAGGAGAGGCCTGAATAGAAAGATCAGTAAACAAAAATAGATGTGTAGCCTTGGAGTATATGTTTTAGATGGGGTCAGTGACCCCCAGTTGAAAACTGGAAAGAGTCAGAAGAAAAAGGGTTCTTACTGCTGAATAATATTAGGACATCAGGTGTCTAAACTGCAATGTTTTATCCCCATCAGTACATTATGGTACCTATTATCTGTAAATCTAATATCCAGAAAGATTTTATATCCTAATGTCTTATTTAACCCAGCAAGACACTTTAACTATGGAACAGATAACTTTAGAATCTTCTGTATGTACAGTATGTATGTATGTATGTATGTTTATATGCATGTATGTTTGTATGGATGTATGTAGCTCCTTTACACCCAGCACCACCCGTCGTCCTGGTTTCATTAGCACCCACACATCACTAGTAAGGAGCCGTTCCAATGCATTAGGAGAGGGGATTAGCACCTTAGATGATTTATGAAGGATGAAGTGCAAGAATTCCACATGCACCAAATGACTTTCAAATGAATCTGACCGCAGAGAATCCTGTGCTTAAACTCTAATTAAAGGGCTCGCTCACAGTCACTTCTGTGTTGTTTCCAGCTATAAAGCCACTTTGCAGAAGGTAACATGTTGCTCACCTTGTTTGGTGCTAAAATCACGATTGCTGTGATCACAAGTGGCACAGGTTTTAATGTCGGTGCCTATCTGATGCATCCAAAGGGATTTTCTAATTCGGGGAAAGGTCTTGGGCTCTTTAAACATTTTTAAATACCCCACAAATTCAGAGTTAAGGGCCTGAAACTGCCTAAAAAGACCATCACTGAAATGACTTGACTCTGGCACAAGCACTTTGTTCCCAAATAATACATTTCTGGGCTTACTTAAAAAAAACACCTGAGAAAGCCCTGTGTGACATTGCCCTTGCTGTGGAACTGATGTATATTTATATTGTTTTTTGGGGATGCCGAGACTTCTCTCCATCATTAAAGAGTAGGGATGCACCGAATCCACTTTTTTGGATTTGGCCGAACCCCCGAATCCGTTGTGAAAGATTCGGCCGAATACCGAACCGAATCCGAATCCTAATTTGCATATGCAAATTAGGGGTGGGGAAGGGGGAAACATTTTTTACTTCCTTGTTTTGTGACAAAAAGTCACACAATTTCCCTCCCACCCCTAATTTGCATATGCAAATTAGGATTCAGTTCGGCCGGGCAGAAGGATTCGGCCGAATCCGAATCCTGCTGAAAAAGGCCGAATCCTGGCCGAATCCCGAACCGAATCCTGGATTCGGTGCATCCCTATTAAAGAGTAAAGGTGGCCATATACTATAAGATCTGCTGATTTGGCCAGTTTGCCAATAAGCGTATCTTTCCCTGAATTACCCACCAAAGGCAGGGCTCTATTGGGCTAAACTGATCATTCAGCCTTAGGGCCAAACGATTGGATTACAACGATGGCAATGGATGACAACGGTACAAGAACCACATCAACTAGCCAATGCAGTCCTCGATCAAACCTGCCCGATCGATTTTTTTATTTTGCCAGAAATCGATTGGGAAGGCCTGTCTGAATGCCACATACACTGGCAGATAAGCTGCCACATTGGTCTAAATGATCGATTTCGGCAGCTTAAAGGGATTAATTTCTGTCATGATTTTAATAATGTTTTTATTTCTAAATTACACTGCAAATAATTCACTCTACAATATAAAATGTCATTCCTGAACCAGCAAGTGTATTTAGTTGTAATATTGGTGTGTAGGTGCAGCTCAGGTCATTTTGCCTGGTCATGTGATTTCAGAAACAGCCAGCACTTTAGGATGGAACTGCTTTCTGGCAGGCTGTTGTTTCTCCTACTCAATGTAACTGAATGTGTCTCAGTGGGACCTGGGTTTTACTATTGAGTGTTGTTCTTAGATCTACCAGGCAGCTGTTATCTTGTGTTAGGGAGCTGCTATCTGGTTACCTTCCCATTGTTCTGTTGTTAGGCTGCTGGGGGGGGTGATATCACTCCAACTTGCAGTAAAAAGAGACTGAAGTTTATCATAGCAAAAGTCACATGACTGGGGCAAGCTGGGAAACCGACAATGTCTAGCCCCATGTCAGATTTCAAAATTAAATATAAAAAAATATTTTTGCTCTTTTGAGAAATGGGTTTCAGTGCAGAAGTGTGCTGGAGCAGCACTATTAACTGATTCATTTTGAAAAAACACGTTTTCCCATGACAGTATCCCTTTAAATCTGCCTTTGTATGGCCACCTTCAGTCCTGTTTGTACACCAGCGACATTGCAGTGCTATACTGGAAAGATCTGCTCATTGGTGTTGGTCGCTAGGTGAGTGGGCCAGGTAGGGTTTGTCTGATCTTTGACCCCCAAACCAATGATTGGATCTTATGGAGTAGAAGATCAGAGCTAGCTGCAGTCTTTGGATGATGATATTGTCTAACCTGCCAGATCAGTTTTAGATATTGAATATTTCAGGCCTATACACTGACCTTTAAGCTGCTGATACCCTCATTAGGGGCCAGATTGAACCCCAGTATGTTATTTTTGGCCAGCATGAGTGTGTCCTCCACATAGTACCATACGCATGTGTTATTTGGATAACACCTTTAAAAGAATAAAGCATTTGGTCAGGTGTTTAAAGGAGAAATTAAAAAAAACCCTACCCTCCTACATACACCTTCCCCCCCCCCCCCCCGTCTAACTGCTACCCCGCGTAAATGCCCCTAACTTTTTAATTACCCCTCAGTGCAGATTCAGGGCATCGGAGTTCATGGCCGCCATCTGGAGGGGGGTGGGGTACGTTTTTTTTAATAAGGGGTTGAATTCTCCTTTAAATACTTTGATTCCAAGTACTTCAGTATATTGTATTTTTGACACTGGTGACAATGGTATCTTTGTATGTAACAGAGCACAAATATGTGGCGTTAGCATTACTTGGAATTTCTGCTGGCTTGTAGCCATGGGACCAGGCAGAAGTGTCCCAACCTGCCCCACACCCCATCTAACAATGTTACGCCACCCCCTCTTGTGGCTTTCCATTGGTTATAATCTGGCTACTAGTTTCACTATTCTCCTTTTAACCCTTAGTGATAGTGAACTACTTTCTTTCTCTATTCACCCTACTTTACTCCTTGTACCTACTCTAAATAGGTAAGTGTTACATTATTATATCAGCCTTACTCCTATCACTGTGATTGATAGTGATCTTTTTAATACATGGATGAGCTGGAATGGTCTTAACAGATCTTTTTAGGATTTTGGGGTTCCCAAGGATCACAGCTGGTTTGTTTAGACACAAATTCTGATCTTCTGATGGCTCCTGTTGGTGTGGGTGTGGTTATTGGCCAACCAGCAATTGTGTACCGGTCACCCTTGAATTTACTATGTAATATGCACATTAGAGTTGAAATGAGATTCATATCAATTGAGTTATCTCACCAGTGTTTACCTTTCATTGTACTTGGGGGTGCCATTATGAACATGTTTTTACCTGTACAGGCATGGGAACTGTTATCCAGAATGCTCAGGACCTGGGATTTTCCGGATAATGGATTTTTCCGTAATTTTGGATCTTTGTACCTTAAAGGACCCCATACATGAGCCAATAAAAACTGCTGACACACTGAGTCGGCAGCTTATTGGCCTGTGTGTGGCCATCCGACGGGCTTCCCCGATCTATATCTGTCCAAAAGTTGGCCAGATCTCGATAAGGCAGGTTAAATAATCCTGTTGAATCTGTGTGTGTATGTGGTCCTGCAATTTGACCGGCCGTATCGGATCCATTGTGATCGGATCAGCCCGATATCGCCCACTTCAATGTGAGCATATCCGACATCGCCAAACGAGCGGATCTCTGCGTCTATGGCCACTTTAACTCTACTAGAAAATCATATAAACATTAAATAAAGCCAATAGGCTGGTTTTGCCTCCAATAAGGATTAATTATATCTTAGTTGGGATCAAGTACAAGCTACTGTTTTATTATTACAAGAAAAAGGAAATTATTTAAAATTTTTAATAAAATGGAGTCTATTGGAGACAGCATTTCCATAATTCGGAGCTTTCTGGTTTCCAGATAACGGATCCCATACCTGTATTTATCTCTTTCCGAGCTGCTTCTGTATTTCGTTAGTGGCTTCAGGAAGGAAAACAAATGAGAAGCAGGTTTTATCCAATCCATTTTCTAGACTAAATTCTATGTATAAGTGAGTTAGTTTCCATGTGTAACAAGTCCCTTGGGTTTAACTAGGCTACTAAGCAACTCATTTTGCTTCAGAATTAGGGATGCACCAAAACCATGATTTGCTGTTTTTCATCAGAATTCACATTCGGCTGAATCAACTTGTTTGGCCAAACTCAATCCTTAAAACCACGTGATGTTTGATTAATTGAACAAGAAAGTTGTGTTTTTTTTTTCTGTTCGCACATTTTATTGTAACCCTTCACTGCATATTCAGATCAGGATTCGGCCGACTCTTTCTTGAAAAAGAAACTCTACACAAAGTAGCTGCATTTAGGGCTGCTAGATAATCCCTTTAAGGACTTAAGCAGATCTGCATTTTAGCAGTGATTTTGATTTTCACTGCACAGCACGTTCTGCTGTCCGTTACTGAGCTTAGGGATCATGCAGCCCTGTAACATCAGCTTACATGACAACTCATTTTCTGCTGGATAATTAGTGACGACCCCTAAGCTTATCTTCTCCACAGCAGCTCAGAGCCCACTGAGCATGTGCAGTGCCACTGACACCAGTGTCAGGCTGGGCCGGCGGGACACCGGGAAAAACCAGATGAGCCCCGCCGCTGACCCAGATCCGCGATTTTTAAAGTTGCTGCCTGCTGCGCCTCTTGTAAAACTAGTTGCACCGGCGCATAAGCGCACACACTGGGCGGTGCAGCGTGGGGGGGGTGCGCATACGCAGTGGCGTGCACACAATCGGCGTCGCAGCAGCGGGGTCCGGAGGGGGGCCCTGGACAGCAGCCCCGGTGGGCCCCGGGCCCCCCAGTCCAACCCTGACTGACACTCTTAACAAAATCCAAGATGGGAAACTCCTGTAACAATTTTGAAGGCCTGAATCATTACTACTACTACTATAGAAATGCTGAACCTTTAGGCTGGCTCAATAAATTCAATATATAAAGTTTCCTTTAAGGTTGCAATAAACTGGCTGATCCCAGTCTGAATGAACAAATGATAGAAACACGGCTACTCGTACGGTATCCATCTGTACAATACCGTTTCATTAGGTATACATAGTGTAGCCGCATTTCTACTGACGACCCAAATGATCGGAACAGCAGGAAGCCATTATTCATCTTTACTTCCTTATCTACTGGTGCACTTGCTGACATTGCCAAAGTAATATTTTTAACCTGTCTGATCAATGGACCAACTGATATCTGTATAACAAATACATCTTTCAGAATTGTCTACTGTACACATTCCAAATATCGTTTTTGTACATTTCTATTGGCGCTGATATGATCAGCTTAAAGGAGAAGGAAACCCCCTGGGTGCAAAAACCCTCCCCCCTGGCCTACCTGTCCCCCCGGGCAAATGCCCCTAACTTGTAACTAACCTCTCTGCGCAGGTCCTGTCCACGGAGCTCACAGGCTCCATCTTCTCCCAAGCAGTCTTCTTCCTGGATTAATCAGCATCTTCTGGCGCATGCACAGTAGGAGCATTTACTTTGTGACTTTTGGCGAATTCGCAGTAGATCCGTACCGGTAAATGCTCCTACTGCGCATGCGCCAAAAATGCCGGTCAAAGCAGGAAGAAGACCGCTTGGGAGAAGATGGTGCCTGTGAACTCCGTGGACAGGACCTGCGCAGAGGGGTGAGTAACAAGTTAGGGGTATTTGCCCGGCGGGACAGGTAGACCAGGGGGGAGGAGGGAGGGGGCAACACAGGGGAGGAGGGAGGGTTTTTGCACCCAGGGAATTTCCTTCTCCTTTAAAGGAGAAATAAACCCCTTATTAAAAAAAACCCTACCCCACATAGACCCCCTCCCCAGCTCTAGCTAACTTTTTACTTCGCCCCGGTGCAGATTCAGGGATTGTAGTTCACGGCAGCCATCTTCTGGGTCTTTGTGTCTTCTTCCTGCGGTGTCATTCTCCGATTACCCGAGACCCGGAAGATGGCTGCCGTGAACTCGATCCCTGAATCTGCCCCGGGGGGTAAGTAAAAAGTTAGGGGCATTTGCCCGGGGAGTAGCTAGGCTGGGGGGGAGGAGGTAGGGGTCTATGTGGGGTGAGGGGTAGGGTTTCCCGCGATCTATATAGATCTTGATCAGGCAGGTTAAAAAATCCCGTCGGATCGTGGGCACATGTTGGTTTATGCGGTTCCGCGATCCGAGCGGCCATAACGGATGCATTATAATCTGATCGTTTGGCCCTAGGGCCCACAATCGGATCAGCCTGATATCACCCACCTCAATGCAGGCATATCAGGGAGATATGGATCTGTACGTTTATGGCCACCTTAACAAATAAACCATTGAATATATACACTTGCAAGATAAATACAATTATAATAATTGAAATGATTAATTATTTCTGGAATTTAGAGGATTTTTTTTATTTTTTTTTATTTTTTTTTACAATAGGTGCAGTTGCCCTTTCTCAAGTTATCTATTTTGATCTAAATGCTGGGAATATTTGCATGAAATGATCCTCAATAGTTTAATTAATGTTGTTCTCTGATTACGTAATCCTACGTGTTCCCATAAAAGGCCACTCTCTGTAGCGCTGTTTTAATGCTCGTTTTTCTCTATTAAGAGATGTTTATGAGCTGTGGTTCCTGTTCTCAGACGTTGCACAAATATATATATATATATATATATATATATATATATATATATATATATATATATATATATATATATATATATATATATATATATATATATAGAAAGGAATGTTTATGGACTTTGTGCACCTGAGCTGATAATGGTGCAGTGGATTTAGTACAGATTTGTCCTGCTATGCTTACTGTAGATTTTCCGTACTACACATTAATTATAAATATTCCATTGCAGTCACCCAAGCCTGTCTAACAACATTCTCTGCTTCTGTCCTTAACACTTGCCCTGTGTTGTGAAATGGGATATTCCCGGGCGACTCTTGTTTCACTGCTGCTTCTTACAAATCCCAGACCCAAATCCGTCTTTCTCAGCTGTGCCTTTCTGTACACTGGCGGCTGTCATTAAAAGAGAGTTCTTTGCATTTAGCCTAGTAATTCGTCATAATCATTAGGTGGAAGTCTGTTAAACTTGTTTTTATTACAGGTTACATTCAATTGTACATGGCTGTTTGGCATGAAATAACATACAGGAGTACAGAATCATTTTCTTACAGGTATTGGACCTATTATCCAGAATGCTAGGGTTTTCCTGATAATGGATCTTTCCATAATTTGGATCTTCATACCTTGTTTACTAGAAAATCATGTAAACATTAAATAAACCTGTATAGGATTGTTTTGCCTCCAATAAGGATTAATTATATCTTAGTTGGGAATAAAGTACAGGTATGGGACCTGTTTTCCAGAATGATCAGGACATGGGGTATTTTGTATAACGGATCCAATACCTGTACCTTGTCAGTGTTACCCATTCCGTGAGACTGGAGGGCTCTGTCCCTTGAATGGTCAGAAGAGTGAGTGTATTTATTGAATAAAGTACCCCCTGTTGTATAATATAAGGATATTATAAGTCACCAGGCCATTCCATGACCACATAAAAGCACTCGGCCAAAGGGGATAATTTATTTATAATATACAAGTTTCAGGGAGTTGTGTGACAGAAATTACATCACTAAACACTAGGGATACACTGAATCCAGGATTTGGTTCGGGATTCGGCCTTTTTCAGCAGGATTCGTATTTGGCCGAATCCTTCTGCCCAGCCGAACCGAAATCCTAATTTGCATATGCAAATTAGGGAAGGGGAGGGAAATCGCGTGACTTTTTGTCAGAAAACAAGGAAATAAAAACTGTTTTCCCACCCCAAATTTGCATATACAAAGTAGGGTTCGTTATTCGGCCGAATCTTTAGCGAAGGATTCGGGGGTTCGGCCGAATCCAAAATAGTGGATTCGGTGCATCCCTACTAAACACAGATTATTAGAATATAATACACAAAAGTCATGAATATCTTGTAAATTATATCCTTATAAATGGTGATTTCTGATGTCATCAGTTATGTTATTTCTGTCACATAACTCACTGAAACTTACTCACTTTATTTATAATAAATAAAGGACCCCCAGTTCCGTGACCTGTATAAAAACAACCGGCCTTTGGCCTCGTACTTTTATATGGTCATGAAACTCCTTGGTTACTTATAATATCCTTATATTTTACAAGAGGGGGTACTTTATTCACTATATAATTTATGATTTTGATTTATGATGATATTCATGGCTCTTGTGTATTATGTATGGATTAAAGGGGAGATAAATGTTTATTATAAGGCCGCTGTGAGTCCTGTTATGGTCAGTGCCACACAGATGATAAATTTACCCAGTAAGTCCAACTGAGTTCAGCACTGAGTTGTGGCTGCTAGGGCACCTGCACTCCATGTAGGGTATATACCTGCTGGTGGGTTTCACCACTTCCCAACAAATATCAATAAAGGCTAAAGTTGGCTTAGACTCACCGATGACATGAAACAAATTTTGGTATAATATGCAGTTTGTCTATGGTGAGAGATGAACTGTTATTGGCAGAAGACTTGGGTGAGTGTTTATTTTTTATTATAGGTTTGATTCTCCTTTAAGCGTCCAGTCCTGATGTGCCTATATATCCACAGGTCACTCTCCTGCTTGAACCATCCCAGTAGTGATGTGCGGGTCAGGAAAAACCCCAACCTGCACCCAACCATAACCCACAAGACCTTAAAGGGATCCTGTCATCGGAAAACATGTTTTTTTCAAAACGCATCAGTTAATAGTGCTACTCCAGCAGAATTCTGCACTGAAATCCATTTCTCAAAAGAGCAAACAGATTTTTTTATATTCAATTTTGAAATCTGACATGGGGCTAGACATTTTGTCAATTTCCCAGCTGCCCCCAGTCATGTGACTTGTGCCTGCACTTTAGGAGAGAAATGCTTTCTGGCAGGCTACTGTTTTTCCTTCTCAATGTAACTGAATGTGTCTCAGTGGGACATGGGTTTTTACTATTGAGCGCTGTTCTTAGATCTACCAGGCAGCTGTTATCTTGTGTTAGGGAGCTGCTATCTGGTTACCTTCCCATTGTTCTTTTGTTTGGCTGCTGAGGGGGGGAGGGGCTGATATCACTCCAACTTGCAGTACAGCAGTAAAGAGTGATTGAAATGTATCAGAAGTAAGTCACATGACTTGGGGCAGCTGGGAAATCGACAATATGTCTAGCCCCATGTCAGATTTCAAAATTGAATATAAAAAAATCTGTTTGCTCTTTTGAGAAATGGATTTCAGTGCAGAATTCTGCTGGAGCAGCACTATTAACTGATTCATTTTCAAAAAAATGTTTTTTCCCATGACCGTATCCCTTTAACCTGTAAAATGTTGCCCTATTAGGAACCACAAACAACCAGTACACACATTATCTTGTTCTGTACATCCTGGTTCCAAAACATGGAATATTCAGCAGCCTTGGAGCAGTGGACGTCCCCAGTCTGACCATCACCCAACCATAACCCACAATGCTTGGCCAAATTTCAACCCAAACCCACCAACCGGTGGTGAACCCTCTGGTCACTGGGTTTCAGGTGAACCCGCACATCACTACATCCCAGCTCCCAAGGCACTGAGTAGTCCTGCAGTGAGGCACTAAGGGGGTTATTTATCAAAGTCCGAATTTATCTCAATATTTTCTGCTGCAAACTTTGTTTAAATCCGCTCGGGTTTTTTGCGCTTATTTGTTATTACATTTTCCCGAAAATTTGCTATGTGGGAAAAAAAAAAATCAAATTTTTTTCGGATTTTTTCACCTGAAAACCAGCATGGAAACCAGCGCACATCAAAAAATCATTGGGACTTCTCCCATTGACTTATATGCAACCTCAACAGGTCTGAGATGCCGGATTTTCAGATTCTGACTTTTCCATCCTCGGGGTTTAATAAATTCTGAAAAATTTGTAATTTTATATAAAAAAAATCAAATTTTTTTTATGATTTTTGCATTCGGAGTTTAATAAATAACCCCCTTACAGTCTCTGTTCTGTAATAATTAATTCAAATAGATGTTGGGAATCACAAGACCAAGTCCTGTTTTCTTCCATCTTCAGGGAGTGCTGTTTGTTATACCTATTTTTTTTTTTATCCAAATGGACTTTTTCTGTAAACTAAATGTTGATGTTATACCATAAACCCACCTTTTCCACAAAGTTTTCAACTGCCTTCACTCCGCTCCCTAGGGATTGTGGGTGCGCACAAGTATAACTGCCTGTCATTAATAGATATTTATATCCTTCCTTCCTCCATCCTTCCTGCAGAGATTTGGGTTCAATCTCCTTGAAATATTTGCATCACAAAATCCAAATAATTTTAAAACTTTACACATGGCTTCTGGTTAGGGGCCAGCAGATTGTAAATAGGTCGAGTGGAATGTTGGAAAAAAGCACTTTTTATTTGGGAACATTTGGGAATACAGTAAAACAAAAGAACATTTAATAGTAGGGTGTTAAAGACAAATATACAGCAATGGAGCATTTATCTTCTTTAAAGGAGGAGTAATATGGCACGTTTCCATCAAGATTATATGCAATTTCAAAACTTAAGGGGGTTCTTCACTTTTGTTATTATTATGATTGTTATTATTATGTATTCACCAACATATTGCTCAGAGCTGATTACTGTTCACCTTTGCAGTTGTTTTTTTTTTTCATTATTTGTGGTTATTTAGCTTTTTATTCAGCACCTCTCCAGTTTGCAATTTCAGCAATCTGGTTTCTATGGTCCAAACTCTCCTAGCAACCATGCACTGATTTTAGTAAGAGACTGGAATATGAATAGGAGAGGCCTGAATAGAAAGATGAGTAATAAAAAGTAGCAATAACAGTACATTTGTAGCCTTACAGAACATTTCTTTTTTAGATGAGGTCCCCTTTGAAAACGGGAAAGTAGAAGGCAAATAATTAAAAAAAAAAAAAAAAAAAAAAAAAATATATATATATATATATATATATATATATATATATATATATATATATATATATATATATATATATATAAATAAATAGAATTAGCTATTCTATAACAATTTAAAAGTTAAAGGAAAACTATACCCCCAGAATGAATATTTGAGCAACAGATAGTTTATATCATATTAAGTGGCATATTAATTATTCTCAACAAACTGGAATATATATTTGAAGTAAATATTGCCCTTTTACATCTCTTGCCTTGAACCCCCATTTTGTGATGGTCCTTGTGCTGCCTCAGAGATCACCTGACCAGAAATACTGCAGCTCTAACTGTAACAGGAAGAAGCGTGGAAGCAAACGACACAACTCTGTCTGTTAATTGGCTCATGTGACCTAACATGTATGGGGTGTGTTTGTGTGCACTGTGAATCATACAATCCCAGGGGGTGGCCCTTATTTTTTAAAATGGCAGTTTTTTATTTATGATTAACCAATGGCACAGTTTTTGAATTATTTGCCTTCTTCTGACTCTTGCCAGATTTCAAGGGGGGGGTGTGGTCACGGACCCCATATAAAAAACAAATGCTCTGTAAGGCTACAAATGTATTGTTATTTTATTACTCATCTTTCTATTCAGGCCTCTCCTATTCATATTCCAGTCTCTCAAGTCAGTGCATGGTTGCTAGGATAATTTGGACCCTAGCAACCAGATTGCTGAAATTACAAACTAGAGAGCCACTGAATAGGGAAATTCCACCACTCCATTCATTTCTATGCTGTTTATTTGTCATTTAAATAAAGGTGAGCAAACCCTTTTATTTTCATCACTAACTGAAAACTGTTTTTCTCCCATAGTGAAAGAAAATATAACATTACCACATACAGTCATATAAAAAGTTTGGGAACCCCTCTTAATTCTTTGGAGTTTTGTTTATCATTGGCTGAGCTTTCAAAGCAGCAACTTCCTTTTAATATATAACATGACCCTAAACACATTCCAAGTGTGTTTAGGGTCATTGTCTTGTCGGAATATCCAACCCCTGCAGCATAACTTCAACTTTGTGACTGAAGCTTGAACATTTTTCTGAAGAATTTGATGATATTGGGTTGAATTCATCCGACCCTCGACTTTAACTAGGGCTCCAGTAGTCCCTGAACTAGTCACACAGCCCCACAGCATGATGGGACCTCCACCAAATGTGACAGTCAGTAGCAGGTGTTTTTCTTGGAATGCCGTGTTCTTCTTCCGCCATGCAAAGCGCTTTTTGTTATGACCAAATAACTCCATTTTTGTCTCATCAGTACAAAGCACTTTGTTCCCAAATGACTGTGACTTGTCTAAATGAGCTTTTCCATACAACAAACGACTCTGTTTGTGTGAGTGCAGAAAGGGCTTCTTTCTCATCCCCCTGCCATACACATGTTCTTTGTGCAAATTGTGCTGAATTGTAGAACGATGTACAGATACACCTGCATCTGCAGCAAGATGTTCTTGCAGGACTTTGGAGATGATTTTGGCTTGTCTGTAACCATTCTCACAATCCTCTGCATATGCTGCTCCTGTAGTTTTCTTGGCCTGTCAGACCTGGGTTTTACAGCAACTGTGCCTGTGGCCTTCCATTTCCTGATTCCATTCCTTACAGTTGAATCTGACAGTTTAAACCTCTGAGATGGCTTTTTGTAGCCTTCCCCTAAACCATGATACTGAACAATCTTTGATTTCAGATCTTTTAAGAGTTGCTTTGAGGATCCCATGCTGTCACTCTTCAGAGGAGAGTCAAATAGAAGCACAACTTGCAATTGGTCACCTTAAATACCTCTTCTCATGATTGGACACACCTGCCTATGAAGTTCAAGGCTTAACAAGCTAATCCAACCAATTTGGTGTTGCCAGTAATCAGTATTGAGCAGTTACATGCATTCAAGTTACCCAAATTTTTGCACAGCCAGTTTTCACATTTGATTTAATTTCATACAACTGAATACTGCTTCACTAAAAAATCTTTGTTCAGAAAACACCCCAGTACTCAAATGTTCCTGGGAAATGAAAGACATACCACTTATCTTTTTTGTTGAAAGTGGAGTCAATTATTATGCAGGCTGAGAGGGGTTCCCAAACGTTTTCATATGACTGTACATTATTTTAAGTGGTTTTAAAGTTGTTTCTAAATGTAATTTTCATTGAAAAACATCTGTCGGCACTGTAACAGAAGTCTGTTTTCCTCCAGGATTATTAATGAGCTAGCTTCTGCTACATTGTTTTAAATACTGCTTTCAAGTGCAATTATGTTGGGCTGTTTCTTGTCCTTCGTGAAACTGGTGCTGTTGGACTATGTTCAGACACACGGAGCGGATTTCGGGGGTGCAGAAATGATTGAGTATGTATTTTTACATCAAAATCCAATCTGTTTGTCTGCAGATAGATAGGAGCAGGCTGAGCAGACCAGTTGTTTCATACAGGCCAAGAAACAACCTTGTGAGATTGTAGTTTAATGGGGAAGTAAAGTGTAAAATAAAATAAGGCTAGAAATGCTGTATTTTGTGTACTAAACATAAACATGAACTTACTGCACCACAAGCCTAATCAAACAAATTATTTATGCTTTCAAAGTTGGCCACAGGGGGCCACCATCTTGTAACTTTGTTATACATATTTGCAAGACCAAGACTGTGCACATGCTCAGTGTGGTCTGGGCTGCTTAGGGATCGTCATAAATTATCAAAACAGCACAAGTCAAATAATATCTGACAGAAGCCGATACAGCAAGACTGCACTGGGTCCTGTGTTGTCATGTAATCTAATGTGGATTTTATAGTTTTTTTCTATTGTTTAATACAAACTTTATCCAACTCTGCAGAACCAGTGGCTGCAGCAAAATAATCCTCCAAGTAGAATCCCAGTTTATCTGTTTAAATCTGGCTCCATGATCTTTGTCCCTGCAGCTGGAGTTGGAAACAGTAAAGGGGATGTAAAGCCAAAAATAAAATCCAATACAAATCTCTACACAGTCGCCGAGTGCTCTACAGAGAAACAAACAAAGCTGCTTGAGTTCTGCATGGCTGGGAAGTAAGGCGGGGGCTCCCCCTGCTGTTCATAAGTATGATTGTTTCCCTGCAGAGCAGTTAGGGACCGTCTGACAATTCCTATCCACAGCAGTAAATGAAGGGAGAATTTCACTGCATACAATCAGGTTTCCTATAAAAACATATTTTTTAATTAAAATATATTGGAGATGGGTTTCTTTTTCATTAAAGAAAGTAAAAATGGGATTTTATTTATTTGCCTTTACACGCCCTTCAATTGCAGTTAAAATCAGTATTTAAAACAATGTAGCAGAAGTTAGCTGATACATAGCTAAAACCAGGGCAGGTTTAGAGAACTGAATCAGTGGCCTGTATCCCCATCATTATGATCCAATTGCTTGGCCCTAGGGGGGGGGGACACCTTAAGGTGGACATATCTGTAAATATTGCTAAATAAATTGAACTTTCCATGTACGGGAAGCGTTCTATATAATTGCCTTGTGGAGGACTGTAAATGTACAAGGTAGTCATTTTGCCATGGATTATTCTGAATATAATTCAGTGGTTAGGAAGTTTGCCCTAGAAAAATAAGGTTAGCGTCTTCTTTTCTTATATGTTTCTTGTAGTTTAATGAGGCAATATGTGCACTGACCTGTGCTAGGCCATATTCCGTTAGTGGTGAGCTCTAGCTGGGTTCAAACAAAGCCTAAGTTGCCCTTTAAATCCTCAGGGCAGATGTCTGAAAACCCAGCACCCTCGTTTTCTGATCACTCCATTTGGTGAGAACTTCAAGATTTGAGATTTTGGCAGATGGTTTGTGCTTCTCTGGCCCCTGTGCTGTGGTCCCTCCTTTCTGTGTGACCTTTGTGATCTTGTGTCTCATCTTCTTTTATCATAGCGCTCAACATAAAAACATGTCTTCAGTATTTTCCCACATAAAAGCCAACAAGAAGCAAAATGCTGTAATTATTACCCTGCTAGAAACAATTGGGACCAAGTTCCCTCATAATGGGGTTGTTCATCTTTATAGGAGAACTATACCCCCCAGACAATGTAGGTCTCTATAAAAAGTTTTTATTGCATAAAACTAGGGATGCATCGAATCCAGGATTCGGTTCAGGATTCGGCCTTTTTCAGCAGGATTCGGACGAATCATTCTGCCCGGCTGAACCAAATCCTAATTTAGTGGATTCGGCCGAATCCAAAATAGTGCATTCGGTGCATCCCTACATAAAACAGTTTGTGTAAAAACCGGCTTCATGTAAATAAACCATTTGCATAATAATATACTTTCTACAAGTATGTGCCATTAGGTAATCATATATAGAAAATTGGCATGTAAAAAAATAAGGGCTGCCCCCTGGGATTGCACGATTCACTGTGCGCACAAACCATACTTCTTCTAGGTCACATGAGCCAATTAACACAGAGTTGTGTCTTTTGCTTCCACACTTCTTCCTGTTACAGTTAGAGCTGCAATATTTCTGGTCAGGTGATCTCTGAGGCAGCACACAGATCACCACAAAATGGTGGTTCAAGGTGGTGGTTTACAAGAGATGTAAAAGGGCAAGATTTACTTAAATATATATTCCAGTTTGATAAGCAACAGTTAGTTTACATCATATTAAGTGGCATATTAAAGAATCTTAAGTCTTCATTTTGGGGGTATAGTTTTCCTTTAAGTTAAGTATGTTATAGAATGGTTAGCTCAAAGAAACTTTTCAATTGGTTTATTTAATTTTTATAGTTTTTAAATGATTCTGTAAGTCTACACATTTATTGTTATTGCTACTTTTTTATTACTCTTCTTTCTATCCAGGCTGAAATTACAAACTGGGGAGCTGCTGAAAAAAAAGCTAAATAAGTCAAAAACCACAAATAATAAAAAATGAAAACCAATTGCAAATTGTCTCAGAATATCCCTCTCTATATCCTACTCACAGTTAATTTAAAGGAGAACATCCCCTTTAACAAAAATGTGTTCCTGCATATATTACACTTGCATTTACTGTTTTTCCCAAACACCCCCAATCACAATGGGGTTATGTCCTGCTGGATATTTGTTGTGACCTTTTAGCCTGTAAATAATGGAATCTAACACAAATCTGAAATTAGAATCTCTTAACACTTTCATAACGTCTAAGGAAACCGAAACAAGGTGGGAATGATTATCCATTCACTTTTTCTTAATTCTACAATACATAAGAATGCAAACAATGTTGTTCATAATGACTCTAATTCTATGCAGCCTTTCACTATACATTTATTCACTTTTTCAGTTCAGTTGTTTTCAGATCGTTTCCCAGAAATAGACTATTTTGCAATTACTTTACATTATTTATATATTTTTTACTGTTTTTCCCAAAATCTAAGTTTAAAGTTTGTCTCTGACGTTTATCTGGCTGCTCAGTAATTCAGGTGCAGACTCAGAATTGATACAATAGTTACTAATATTCAAACAGCTGCCTGTAATGAAACCCAGAGATTCTGCTCAGCAGGGACAAAGATAAGAAATGTATCCACTAAATGTATCCATTTAGAACAGTTTACAGGGTCGGCGACCCCCCCTTCCCAGAGCTGATTTAGATGGTTAAAAATTACACTTTACACTTCAATATTCGAAAAACAGTGACACATAAAAAATGGGAAGTATTTGGAAAAAGTCGCTATTTGTGTTGATCGAAAACAACTAGTTGTGTGAAAGTCAACAACCCCTTAAATGAAAAGTTTTCCAATGGATTTCAAAGTGATTTTTGAGTATATTCACTGTTGAAAGCAGCATTAGTTTATCACTTCGTGTTCTTTGGTTCTGAAGGATACAATGTAGCAGAAGCTAGAGTCCTGCAGCAGGTAGGGTACCCGTGGGTTACCCGTAAAAACCTGCGGTACCCTGCGGGTTGCATGTAGAAGTTCCAGGTGTTGGCATAGACGCTGGTCGGCGGATTTGCGGGTTGGGCCCCGGGTCTTCTCAATATCAATGTTTACTCCTTTTTTCTGGTCACGTCTACTTCCGATGATGTCACTTCCGGTTTACAATGACAGCACTTCCTGATTCTTGATGGTCAGCGGGTCACGGGTCCGGGTTGCAGATAAGGTACTTAAGGGTTGAGTAGCAGGTCCAAGCGGGTAAGAATGTGGGTCCGGGTTGCGGATTGCGGATTGCAGGTTGCGAGTACGGGTCGGGCCCAAAAATTGGACCCGCGCAGGATCGGGTACCCTTGGGTTACCCCCAGTTGCAGGAAGAGGTTTCGGGAGCGGGTATAGACGCGGGTCACCAGTTCTCCAAGTTTGCGGGTCTTCTCAATAGCGAGTTTTACTCCTTTTTTTCTGATCACGCCTACTTCTAATAATGTCACTTCCAGTTTACATTTTCCGCACTCCTGCTCTGTTTCAGATGAGCAGAAAAGAAAGTGTTTATTTTACTTGTGATATTATGGTGACTTACTCTGAACTTTTTATTTCCTCTGTTAGATCGTTTTGTTATCATGGAAACCGCACGGTTGCCAAACAACCGACATTAATCACATTTATTTTATTGGACTCGTTTTATCAACCCTTTTAATGTTAAGTATAAGCAGAGTTCTGTATGTTTGTGTCTCCTCTGTCAATCTAAGGGGATCTATCTGTTTTGTAGCTGATTTTTTTCTGATCACGCCTACTTCTAATGACGGCACTTCCGGTTTACGACGACTTGCGGGTCGTGTCTGGTAGCGAGTCCAATCGGTTAAGTATACGGGTTGCGGGTCAGGTTTAACAAATTGGTTCCGCGCAGGACTCTAACAGAAGCCACATCTCCTCCAGGACTATTAGCCTGCTGGTTCCTGCTTAAAGGGGAACTAGTATGAAAATTTAATATAACCTTCATCATACTAAAATAGGAAACTTTCTATATACAATCAATTCAATAAGCTTTTGTTTCTGAAATAGCTCATCTTCACTATCTCTCTCAGCATCTGTTTCTCTTCATTCTGTCTTCATGCAGCAGTTGGGTGTCAGATATTAATTGACAGTTAGATCCAATATATCTTATAGGGGGGCTCCTTTTGCCTAGAAGCTGTATTGGAGCTCACTCTATTAAAATCAACAGAAATCCTGTCTCTCTACATGCAGAATTTGTGGAAAAGCAGTTTTGTTTGTACTTGAATCAGTTATTTGAATGAGCTCTAATACAGGAAAGGATCCCCCTGCAAGATATATTGAATTATTTTCATCTGACACCCAACTGCCGCATGAAGAGAGAATGAAGAGAAACAGATGCTGAGAGAGGAATAGTGAACATAAACTTGATTATTTTATAAATGATGCAGAATATTTTATTGATTGTATTTACAAAGTTTCAGTATAATGAAGCTTATATTAAATTTAGATTTTTTTTGATAGTTCACCTTTAATATCAGGAGTTCCAGGCGTTAAACTAGGGATGCACTGAATCCAGGATTCGGCCAGGATTCGGCCTTTTTCAGCAGGATTCGGCCGAATCCTTTGCCAGGCCGAACCGAATCCGAACCCTAATTTGCATATGCAAATTAGGGGCGGGGAGAGAAATCGCGTGACTTTTTGTCAGAAAACAAGGAAGTAAAAAATGTTTACCCCTTCCCACCCCTAATTTGCATATGCAAATTAGGGTTCGGTATTCGGCCGAATCTTTCGCAAAGGATTCGGGTGTTCGGCCGAATCCAAAATAGTGGATTCGGTGCATCCCTAGTTAAAACCAGTAAAATAGTGATTATTAACAGCCAGACAGATCCCCAGGCATTTTGGGTGGGAATTATCTTTGATTCTTTACATTTGAGTAGAGCAGACAGAACTTGCTGTATCCCCCCAATAAAACGCGTTAGCCTCCCATACTCGGTCCCTTAGCCAACAGACGGGATCAGCATTTGGAAAGGGGGGGACACTCCTGCCCTGTTTCAGATGAGCAGAAAAGAAAGTGTTTGTTTATTTTACATGTGATATTATGGTGACTTACTCTGAACTTCTTTTATTTCCTGTGTTAGATCGTTTTGTTACCATGGAAACCGCACGGTTTGTTGACTCAACAACCGACATTAATCACATTTATTTTATTGGACTCATTTTATCAACCCTTTTAATGTTAAGTATAAGCAGATTTCTGTAGGTTTATATTTCATCTGTCAGTCTAAGGGGATCTATCTGTTTTGTAGCTGATTAAAATAAAACTTATGGTAGTTGCAAAATAGTTTTTTTGTGTTTAAAGGCCTCTCCTTCCTTCAGTGTTGTACATAATACAGGACTATGTGTTTGGAATATGAGTCTGGTCAGTTAATGTATGGTTATCCTGTATAGGGTACATTTCACTCCAGGCCTCGTAGTTCCAGTGCTGCTGCATTTTAAAGGAGAACTAAACCCTTAAACATGAATATCACTAAAATGTCCTATTTTATATAGTGAACTTATTGCACGAGGCTAAAGTTTGAGCTTGTCAATAGCAGCAATGATCCAGGACTTCAAACTTGTCACAGGGGGTCACCATCTTGGAAAGTGTCTGTGACACTCACATGCTCAGTGGGCTCTGATTGGCTGTTGAGAAGCTAAGCTTAGGGCTCGTCACTAATTATCCAGCAGAAAATGAGCTTCCCTGGCTGTAATATAAGCTGATGCTACAGGTTTGCTGATTATTCAATTCTGATGCTAATTGCACTGGTTTCTGTGCTGCCATGTAGTAATTATGTGTATTAATTACTAATCAGCCTTATATTGTGACATTTCTATTCTATGTGTACTGTATATTGTGAGTGGCTCCCTAAGCTCAGTAAGTGACAGCAGCACAGAGCATGTGCAGTGAATCAGCAGAAAAGAAGATGGGGAGCTACTGGGGCATCTTTGGAGACACAGATCTTTACTGCTAAAGGGCTGTGGTTGCCTTGGGCTGGTACAGAAGCACAAAACATCATGTACAACATTTCTACCTACTTCTTTAGTTAGGCTTTAGTTCTCCTTTAAAGGAGTGCTGATACTCTGATGCTGATGCTCTTTATTTTGGCTGGTGAAAGGAGGAGGCGCTGCTTGCCCAGGGCCTCCATGAAAGAGGGTAAAGCTGGCCATAGACGCACAGATCCTATCGTACGAATCGAGGATTTGTACAATTTTCAGATCGTGTGTGGAGAGTGCAGACATCTTTCGTTCGGTGGAGTTTGGTCGATCGGACAGGTTTGATTTTGACCCGACCAATCCAGCCGGAGCCCACGGCACATCGTAATTGGATCATACGGCCGAACATTCAGATTACCCCCGACATAGCCATGCTCGTTAATGGCATATCATGGAAAGATCCGCTCGTTTGGCGATGTCACCAAGTGAGTGGATCTTTGCATCTATGGCCACCTTAAGGCCTGTGAAGGGATCTCATGTTTGTGTGCATAGTTGAGACTAAGGGGTACTTTATTACATATTGATCTACTTGTTCAGCTCGTTCTTATTCTTCTTCTTCTTATTATTAGCGCCCCCCCATTTTCTAAACGCTACTCCTCCTACAGTTTTAGGGGTACAAGTGCCAAACTTTCCACACCTATTCGCCTTATAGCAAAGTACCCACTGCGCCCGTGCGGCGGACCACCGAAGACGCCTTTTTTCGTATTGACTTTGACAGCACACACACACACACTGTTTTTGGTTTATGTCGTTTAACTTTGGTTTAGAATTTCCAAAGGATGCGGTTTATGTTTTTGAGCTTTGGCAGTGATAAAATGCCTTGTATGTTGAGTATAAATACACTGGTATATTAAAGGAACAGTAGTAACATATTGTATAGTTAGCATGCACTGGTAAAAGCTGTGTGTTTGTACAGGTTACATAACATATAACAGATAAAACACCATTGTATACTACAGAGCGTATCTGTTATCAACTGTGTATCCTGTGCTTCAATGGCTGCCCCCATGGCTATCCAGCAGCTTGTTTATATGAACTATAGTAGTACTTATCTGTTATCTACTGTGTATCCTGTGCTTGAATGGCTGCCCCCATGGCTACACAGCAGCTTGTTTATTTAAACTATAGTAGTACTTATCTGTTATCTACTGTGTATCCTGTGCTTGAATGGCTGCCCCCATGGCTACACAGCAGCTTGTTTATATAAACTATAGTAGTACTTATCTGTTATCTACTGTGTATCCTGTTGCTTTCTGGATAATGGATCTTTCTGTAATTTGAATCTTCATACCTTAAATCTAATAGAAAATCATGTAAACATTAAATAAACCCAATAGGCTGGTTTTGCTTCCAATAAGGATTAATTATATCTTAGTTGGGATCAAGTGCAAGCGACTGTTTTATTATTATTATTACACAGAAAAAGGAAATCATTTTTAAAACTTTGGATAAAATAAAATCTGCGCGAGATGGCCTTTCCATAATCCAGAGCTTTCTGGATAATGGGTTTCCGGATAACGGATCCCATACCTGTACTACTTCCCCAGCTGAGGAGTTTCTGCAGATATTGTGGATTGGGCTTGGGAAGAATCAATATGATGCCAGTGCAACTGGTCAGACGGTTAGTTCTGTGAGAACTGGTTAAACTGAAGTTGGTTGATGTGATGAGGTTGAATGTTGATATATTTGTCTCTGTAGAGTCTGATTTTTGGCTGCTGGTTCCATGGCCCAACCCCAGGTCCTGAGCATTCCAGATAAGGGGTCCCATACCCATACAGGGGAGGCGTTTACACTAGCGGTGTGTCTGATCATCAGCTCTTCTTCTTCTAGCGGTTTCATTTGGTTCTTTACAATGGAGAACAATGGAAGTAGAACTTCACCTGCTGTCAAGTAATGCAGTTCAGATGCTTGTCCTTGGGAGACAACTGGAAAATGAGTGATACAAGTGAATTTCCAGGAATTCCGGTTATTATTAGAATGAGTAGTAATTTACGTCAGCGCATTCATTTGTTTTTGCTTTAAGATGTGAGATGTGTTAGGATGCACCAAATTCAGGATTCGGTTTGGGATTTGGCCTTTTTCAGGCTGAATCCTTCAGCCCAGCCAAATCAAATCCTAATATGCATATGCAAATTAGGGGCGCGGAGGTAAATCGCGTGACTTTTTGTCACAAAACAAGTAAAAAATGTTTTCCCCTTCCCACCCCTAATTTGCATATGCGGTTCGGTAATTCGGCCGAATCCAAAATAGTGGATTCGGTGCATCCCTACTTTAAAGATACAGTGGAAGGTTATTTATATTGGTACTTTTTATGCCTTTGTTTCAAAATTTCCTTTGTCACTAGAAAACCACAAGTTGTGTAAGTGGCTTGTGTCGGTTGTACAGTTGGGTTTATCTATCCACAGATAATCGACTGTAAAAGAGAAAACTTCTCCCTTTTTATGTTTCAAAGATCAGCGCCCAGTGTACATTCCAATGATCATTTAATAGGGGAAACTAGGGA
The DNA here is from genome assembly GCA_038501925.1 of Xenopus petersii. Lineage (NCBI taxonomy): Eukaryota > Metazoa > Chordata > Amphibia > Anura > Pipidae > Xenopus > Xenopus petersii. The sequence goes on from CM076678.1 coordinate 154,706,027, forward strand.
TGCACAGACTCCAGGATCGGCCTTTTTCAGCAAGATACGGATTCGGCCGAATCCTTTTTTCCGGCTGAACCGAAATCCTAATTTGCATATGCAAATTAGGGGCGGAAGGTAAATCATGTGACTTTGTCCCCATCCCAACCCTAATTTGCATATGCAAATTTGAATTTGGGTTCAGTGTTCGGCCAAATCTAAAATAGTGGATTCGGTGCATCTATAGGGGAAAAGTTCATTTTCTGCCATTTACTGTATTTACAGGCAGTCCCTGGGTTACATACGAATAGCGTCTGTAGGTTTGTTCTTGAATTGAATTTGTATGTAATTTACTTTAGATTAGATTTGAACAATAGCAAAGATCTGATTGGTTGCTATGGGGAGCATTGTTAGTGATTGTCTCCAATGTTAATAATAGGGATGCACCGAATCCACTATTTTGGATTCGGCCGCACCCCCGAATCCTTTGTGAAAGATTCGCCAAATACCGAACCCGAACCCTAATTTGCATATGCAAATTAGGGGTTGAAAGGGGAAAATATTTTTTACTTCCTTGTTATGTGACAAAAAGTCACGCGATTTCCCTCCCTGCCCCTAATTTGCATACGCAAATTAGGATTCTGATTCGGTTCGGCCGGGCAGAAGGATTCGGCAGAATCCGAATCCTGCTGAAAAAGGCAGAATCCTGGCCGAATCCCGAACCGAATCCTGGATTCGGTGCATCCCTAGTTAATAAATACATGTTTAGGGATAGGATCTATTATCCGGAAACCCATTATCCAGAAAGCTCTGGATTATGGGGCGGCTGTCTTCCATAGGGCCAATTTTTAAGCAAATAATTAATATTTTTATAAAAATTATTTTATTCCATGGTAATAATAAAAGAGAACCTTGTATTTGATACCCACTAAGCTGCAAAAATGGTAACGTTATGGTCACCGCTCAGTTTTAATCTATTAGTTAATTGTGACCATAAAGTTCATACAAAGTCAAGAGGTTCTCCCTGCGCTCACTCATTATCAGCATACCGGTACTAAGTATTACTAAACTGCATGAATCCTTATTCCTGGGTACAATCCTGTTGGGGTTACAAAGACTGCCTCTGTTTGCTGGTAGACATATGGTATTCGTTATTGGGAAACCCGTTATCCAGAAAGCTCCAATTTGAATCAAGACTCATTTTTTAGCCAAATAAGTTATATTTTTAAGAAGGATTTCCGTTTTTTGTGTGATAATAAAACAGTAGCTTGTACTTGATCCCAACTAAGATATAATTAATCCTTATTGGAAGCAAATTATTTAGCTTTTTATTCAGCATCTCTCCAGTTTGCGAATTTCACCAAAAAGGTTGCTAGGGTCTAATTACCCTGGTAACATGCATTTATTTGATTAAGAGCGTGGAATATGAATAACAGAGACTTGAATAAAAAGATGAGTAATAACAAGTAGCAATTACAATACATGCGTAGCCTTACAGAGCATTTGTTTTTAGATGGGGTCAGTGACCCCCATTTGAAAGCTGGAAGGATTAATTAGAAGCTAACTTAAGGGTAAGGGCACAAGCTAACTTTCAGGGATATTTAGTCGCCCTGTGACAAATCGTCTCGTCTTCGGGTGACTAATCTACCCTAGAATTTAAATCATCGGCGGAATTGCAGGCAGAGTGCATCGTTTTCCGAAGTTGGCTCACGAGGAACTTCAGACACCCGGAAAACGAATCGCTCGGAGTGCCATTCCGCCAACGACTTAGATTCTAGCCGGCAGGAAGGCATTTCAGGGGGGTTTAGTCGGCGGCAGGAAGGCATTTCGTGGGGGTTTAGTCGCCCGAAGAAGAGCCGGTTTGTCGCCGGGCCACTAACCCTCCCCAAATCTTCACGTCTATCTCTGCCCTAAAGGTGAACCACCCCATAAATGTGATCACCTGCAAATAGTGATAAAGCTGTTAAGGACAGAGGCTTTCATACTTTTTGGGTTAAAGCCTAACTTTTTTTCATAACAAGGTTACAGGCATTTGGTGGTATTATAAGGCACCCTGCTGCAGTTCCACAGAAACTAAGGGTAGTAATATGGAAGCAAAATAAGTGTTCAACTCAAATCTGTCTTTACTTGGCCTTCAGATAAGGCTTCCCGGAGTATCTGGGAGAACAAATCGGCACAGACTCATGGGATTGGGGAACCTCTGGCTTGGGGCTTTCCCTGTGGCCAGTCTTCCTCCCCAATGTTATATATCAGAAATATAATATTTCCTTATGGTTTAGTTGCAAGCGATTGGGTTAAAGCTGCGGGAAGTGATAAAGCAACTGTTCATTTCACACAGACGTGTGATGAGATTTTTAAGTGAGAGATGCTGACAGTTCCTTTCTATTCTCATCATTTTCCCATCCATCTCTGCAGGGGGAATAGACACATGGCGGGTAAGTGTGAGATATATGACCGTGTGTAAAGCCAATATGAAGGGGCCCTCGTTGTGTTATTGGGCCCTCACAGGAGCCAAGAAAATGCCGTTCATTGGTGAATCATTGTCAGACCATCCCGTGTTGTTAGAGGGGGTGACCTCTAAGGTCTCTCGGACACAGACCTTAGCCTGTGTCCGAACTAGGGATGCACCCAATCCACTTTTTGGGATTCGGCTGAATCCTTCGTAAAAGATTCAGCCGAATACCGAATCGAATCAGAACCCTAATTTGCATATGCAAATTAGGGTCTGGAAAGGAACAAGTGGAAAAAATATTTTACTTCCTTGTTTTGTGACAAGAAGACGAATCCTGCTGGAAAAGGCAGAATCCTGGATTCGGTGCATCCCTAGTCTGAATCTGTTCGGGTGTGTTAGACTCCAGGCATTGCCACTGTTTTATATTTGTGGCACATAGAGTTGCCACCCGGCCGGTATTTTACTGGCGTATGCCTGGGCCAGGGCCGGTATTACAAATTTACGGGCATTGTAGCTGCCGGTAATTTGTAATACCATTTAAAAAAATCCCTTGCCCACCAGTGAAAACGTTTTCTTACTTCAGGCGATGCGTCTCCCCCTTTTGCGGCACTACCCTGTGTCCCGTCCCTTTTTCTCACCTGCTCCGCCCTTTTTCCATCACAGTCCGTCCCTTTAGTTCCCACCCCCACCACTGGCCGCAATTTTTTTTTTTTTTTTTTTTTTTAAAAGGTGGCAACCCTAGTGGCATAGTGTGTAAATCATATAGAGGTACAAAGCTTCTCTAACTAGTGCTTGGGGCTCATTTGTCTTTTAAAAAGATCTTGTTTTAATTGAGCCAGAATCTTTGAGACTTGAGCCAATCTTGCTGTGTGTCAATTTGTTTGTAGGCCACTCCTTGTGTGGCCCCCAGGGAACATGTTTGTGAGAAGTTCACACTAGAGCACGGCACTTTGTAAGTGGCACCTAACCCAAACATATGTCTGTACTCTATGGGGACTGTTATTCTTTCACAAAAAATTGGAATCCCAGTAGCATCGCTGAAAATATATGTGACTGTTATTCTTGGACATGTCTTAAGTCTAAGCCATTTTGGGAGGTGATGCCACAGGCCTTCGGAACGGTTCTGTGTGTTCTCAGATAGATGATATTAACCTTAAAGGACATTTAAATTAGTTAAAACAGAACCCAAGTTAACAACAACAAAGTACTGCAGGCCATAGGTCTGATCAAATACAGTAATACAGGTATGGGACCTATTATCCAGAATGTCCGGGATCTGCGGTGTTCCGGATAAGGGACCTTTCTGTAGCTCTTCATACCTTAAGTCTACTAGAAAGTCACATAAATATTAAATAAACCCAATAGGCTGGTTTTGCTTCCCATAAGGATTAATTATATCTTAGTTGGGATCAAGTACAAGTTATTGTTTTATTATTACAGTGAAAAGGGAAATAATTTAATTTTTTTTTGATTATTTGGATATATTGGAGTCTATGGGAAACTACCTTTCTATAATTCAGAGCTTTCCCGATATCTGGATAATTGAACCCATACCTGTCGAACATTTCTGTTTCAGAAAAACATATTCACTATTTCTGTAATCAAAAGCTTTGGTCTGTATTAAGTTTGCATCCATGGTTCCCTTGGCTTCGTATATATATATATAGATAGTTCAAAGTGGACCAGCACACCAAATCTTCAATCAAAAAAAGGTTTATTTCCACATCACTCTAGTGTCCCTATGAATGTTTATATATATATATATATATATATATATATAATATCTCTCCACTGACCCGTTAGGCAGCACTTAAACGGGTGGCTCACTTTTCAGCATATTATAGATGAACCTATTCTATTTTTGGTTTCAAATTCCAAACCTGCAGGTTCCGAGTTACAAAACAGATTGTAAACAATTAGAAAAAAATTATAAATCAAAGTGAAAATAAGAAACTGGTTTGTTCACCTTTAAATTAACATTTAGTATGATGTAAAGAGGGATATTCTGAGACAATTTGCAATTGGTTTTCATTTTTTATTAGTTGTGGTTTTTTTTTTATTATTTCACTTTTTATTCAGCAGCTGCTGAAGAGACGTTTGCAATTTCGTCAGTCTGGTTGCGGGGGTCCAAATTCCCCTAGCAACCATGCACTGATTTGAATAAGAGACTGGAATATGAACAGGAGAGGCCTGAATAGAAAGAGGAGGAATAAAAAGTAGCAAAAACAATACATTTGTAGCCTTATGTATTTGAAAGCTGGAAAGAGTCAGAAGAAGGCAACTCAAAAACGATTAAAAACAAAAGGGGCCAATTGAAATGTATTGAATGTTAATGTGAAGGTGAACTACCTCTATGTTCTGCAGTAGTTTTAGAACTTTTTGCAAATCACACTGTATCTATATCCAACAAACTTGAATGAAAAGACTTGTATAGAATTATGTTTTTAAAAAATGATTTGTATTATGTTTGCCATAATTCCAGCAGGTCTCTGCACTCATTTCTGTGTCAGATTGGGGAGGCACATAGGTGTACCCTTCCCGCCCCCTGATTGGGTGTCATTCAGATGCGCCAGTTAGAGAGCGACTGCCTGCACCTTCAGATCTTAAATCTGCAATGAGGAGCCGAGTACAGATTGCCCCGGGGTAATTTAAATTAGGGAAGCACCAAATCCAGGATTTGATTCGGGATTCAGCCGAATCCTTCTCTGCTGCTAACCCGGACCCTAATTTGCATATGCAAATTAGGGGCAGGGAGGGAAATCACGTGATTTTTTTGTTACTAAACAAGGAAGTAAAAAATGTTTAACCTTCCCACCCCTAATTTACATATACAAATTAGGATTCGGTTTGGTATTCGGCCGAATCGTTTGAGAAGGAATCGGGGGTTTTGTCCGAATCCAAAATAGTGGATTCGGTGCATCTCTAATTTCAGTGTCCACTTTTGAGTCCTTTGCAGGATTTCTTGCAGCTACAATTATAAAGTTTTATTTAGCCTTTGTGCATAAAGCTCCCACCCTGCTGTGAAATGATTTTACAGCTAATCCCTTGTGTTTATTGTGAATGAATCCCCAGTTTTACACAACATTTCCCTGGCACACACACTGCATTATACTATATCTCATGGACTCTGTCCCATCCCGGCCTCCCAGTCTCTGCTCAATGAGTCTAATTAATGCTGAGAAGTCATTGTACATTCCTATCACATGCCATAGTGTTGATTCCAGCGCAGGAGCCAATGAACCTTTCACTGGGTAATAGGAAACTGCACTTGTGTCCTGACTGATTCATCTCTGTGTGCCTGCGCCTGCCTGGGGTTCTGGTTTATTGCCCAAAAAACACTGAACTTAGGTTAAACTCACCCAAACAATAAAAAAAAAAAAAATTTGCCTTTTGGCAGAAGCTCCAATTCTATACAACTTTTCCATGTACAATAATCATGTTAATATAATTACTTTCCCTTACTACTCCCTCCATTGCTTGTTCTCTGTATATGTAACATTGTACTTTGCAGCCATACTGGGACCTCCTCCAGTCAAAACTACAATTCCCACAATGCCCAGGGAACACAAGTATCACTAGTGTAATATAATTTACACTAAGAGTAAATTATCCTTTATAAGGATATTAGACGTCACTGAGGGGCTGTTCTGTGACCATATAAAGGCACAAGGCTGCAGGCTGAGTTATACAGGGAACTCTGAGTATCACTCATGTATTATAAGGGATAATGTACCCCCTACTGTAAATGATAAGGATATTAGAAGTCACTGAGGGGTTGTTCTGTGACCATATAAAGGCACAAGGCTGCAGGCTGAGTTATAAAGGGAACTCTGAGTATCACTCATGTATTATAAGGGATAATGTACCCCCTACTGTAAATGATAAGGATATTAGAAGTCACTGAGGGGTTGTTCTGTGACCATATAAAGGCACAAGGCTGCAGGCTGAGTTATACAGGCAACTCTGAGTATCACTCATGTATTATAAGGGATAATGTACCCCCTACTGTAAATTATAAGGATATTAGAAGTCACTGAGGGGTTGTTCTGTGACCATATAAAGGCACAAGGCTGCAGGCTGATTTATATCCGTCAAAGATCTCTATTTTTTATTGTTTGTAATTTCAAAAATATGTGTATTGTTTTTCTTTGAAATTCATTTGCTATATATTTACCTTTGTAGAAACGACATATTTTGCATCATTTTAGTCTCACACCACTTGGTGGACTGTTTTTCAGATTTAATAGATGTGATCCCCATTCACTACACCCAGTTCTTAGCCTGAACCCCCACCCAGTGCTTTGAGAACCAGAGAATGAAACAAATACTGGCTTGAAAGATTTAACATCTGCTCAAACACAAAATCCAGTTGTTCTAAGTAGTGTAGAAAAATAGTTTTCTTTCATTTTAAATGTTTTCTGCATTCAAGTCTCTGTTAGTCCTGTTTCCTTCCTGGGAAAAACAGCAATTAGGTCACGCTTTATGGCAGAGATTCTGATGTGCCGGGGTCATGGCAAAGCAACTTCTGGAATAATGTCCGGCATATTCCTGCTAATTTAATGACAGGTTTTCTCTGTTGTTAGTCGCACGTGGCAGAATGCTGGGAGATGTCTGATCACAGGCTTGTTTTGCACAATGGCTTCCTTAGCTTTAATTAATTAGTCTTTGCTGGAATGTTTAATAACTGCACCCAGAATGACTCCGGGATTGAGGCCATCAGGCTAAAGCACATTAGGAGTCGTGAGTCATTGAAATAGAACTCGAATACTGGCCCAGCCCGAGCACTGGCCTAAATATATCTTTGGCCTAACTCCCAAGTTGATTCAGTCCCATGTATAACACGATAACATTCAGAATTAGTGCCGCCATATATACGTAGTAACCTCAATATTTATTTCTATCAAGTCACAGTGGCAAGATATGGATTAAACACCAAGGTGAGACACTTAAAGGGGCGGTTCACCTTTAAGTTAACTTTTAGTACATTATAGAATGGCTAATTCTAAGCAACTTTTTAACTTGTCGTCATATATTTATTAAATTTTTTTTTTTTTTTTTTTTATAGTTTTTCAATTTTCCTTTTTCTTCCGACACTTTCCAGCTTTAAAATAGGGGTCACTGACCCCATCTAAAAAACAAATGCTCTGTAATAGTGATTTCCCTGCAGCCACCCAACCTTCCACCACCCACGCCCGCCCGAGCACGACTTCCGGGTTCCTTTTATAGACCTGCGCAGACCCGCCGATGATGTCACAAAAGGGGTGGGAGGCGCAGCGTTCATAAATGAAGAAGCCGGCATTTGTCGGTGGTGACAGGGAGAGCAGGAGAAGAGCTCAACCCGCAGGGAAGAGTGCGAGGTCAGCCCAAACCCACCCGACCCGTGTGTCCTGCGGGTATCGGCCGACCTGCACATCACTGCTCTGTAAGGCTACAAATGTATAGTTATTGTTACTTTTTATTCCTCATCTTTCTATCCAGCCCTCTCCTATTCGTATTCCAGTCTCATATTCAAATCAGTGCATGGTTGCTAGGGGAATTTGGACTCCAGCAACCTGTTTGCTGAAACTGCAAACTGCAGAGCTGCTGAATAAAAAGCAAATTCTAAGCAACTTTTCAGTTGGCCTTAATTTTTTCTTTTTAATAGTTTTTTTTAATTATTTGCCTTCTTCTTCTTCTGACTCTTTCCAGCCTAAAATGGGGGTCGCTGACCCCATATAAAAAACAAATGCTCTGTAAGCCTACAAATGTATTGTTATCGCTACTTTTTATTCCTCATCTTTCTATTCAGGTCTCTCCTATTCATATTCCAGTCTCTTCAAATCTTCAAATCAGTGCATGGTTGCTACAGTAATTAAAATCCTAGCAACCAGATTGATGAAACTGCAAACTGTAGAGATGCTGAATAAAAAGCTAAATAACTCAAACTACAATTAATAAAAAATTAAAGGCAATTGCAAACTCTCCCAGGACATCACTCTACATCATCATAAAAGTTGTGTTTCACCTTGGTTTTTAATCCATGTCATTTAAAGGGGCACTGTGACTTCTTAAAAAGAAATATATTGAGGTTAAAGGGGAACTATTCCTTTACAAAACCTTTTTCTTATGTTATAATGAAGATAATGGCTTATTTCAATTGTTTCTATTTGTTCTAAAATGAAGGTTTTATAAAGGAATTTGTTCACTTTCTTCATGCTTTTTTTAGGGCAAGGCCAGATATGCCGTTTTTACGCTGTGTTTTTAAAAAAGCTCCGTCGGCTGGAAATAGAATAGAAAATAGAAAAGTGATTTAGAAATAGAAAACTATTCACATGCAAAATGGAGCAGGAATGATCGTCAATACGCAACGTAATTACATCACTGGCCGTAAAAACGTATATATGCGTCATTTATCTCGCGAGAATTTGGATGCCATATTTAAAATACATAAAGTGCTGTTTCAAACATGCAGATCCCATAGAGTCTATCGATTTGGTAGTTTCTTGATGTATTCGCGTTTCTGCTAAAAAAACGCCAATACTGGCGTCCCGTGACCCGTGCCAGTACATGGCCACTCTGATTCAGACAGAAATAACAGAAAGTTATAAAGTATTCCCTCAAGTTTACTTTTTGGAAAATGATCGTTACTTGTAAATGGGTCATTTTCACTCTTATTTGGAATTTCCTTTTATTCCATCTCCCTCCCAACCTTGTGATGGAAAGTAAATATGTGTCATTCACAGCGAGCGCTTCTATGTCTGAGCTATGAAAAGCAGGAAGACTCTATATTTCCATTCTGTGGTAACCCTTGTGTACTGACACTTCTGAGTATTTGCTGAGCTACAACTGACCCTCATTTGCCTAAAGAAAACCGAATTCACTGATTTTCACGCTTGAAACGGTTAGTACTTTGTTTGTAATCAGGAATCTCCTTAGCTCATAACAAGGTTACAGATATATAGAAACATTGGGGTGTCACCCTGCTATAGTTCCAGGGGTACCCAGGGTACAAATAAGCACTCACCCCAAATCTCCCCCTAACTGACCTTCAGACTGGGCCCCTTAGCTCATAACAAGGTTACAGATATATAGAAACATTGGGGTGTCACCCTGCTATAGTTCCAGGGGTACCCAGGGTACAAATAAACATTCACCCCAAATCTCCCCCTAACTGACCTTCAGACTGGGCCCCCTTAGCTCATAACAAGGTTACAGATTATATAGAAACATTGGGGTAACAGTCACCCTGCTATAGTTCCAGGGGTACCCAGGACACAAATAAACACTCACCCCAAATCTCCCTCTAACTGACCTTCAGACTGGGCCCCCTTAGCTCATAACAAAGTTACAGATATATAGAAACATTGGGGTAACAGTCACCCTGCTATAGTTCCAGGGGTACCCAGGGTACAAATAAACACTCACCCCAAATCTCCCCCTAACTGGCCTTCAGACTGGGCCCCCTTAGCTCATAACAAGGTTACAGATATATAGAAACATTGTGGTGTCACCCTGCTATAGTTCCAGGGGTACCCAAATCACCCCAAATCTCATCCTAACTGTCTTTCAAGTTGGGCTGTAAAGTTAAAAAGTTATGTCAGGCTATGGTGTAATTTGCAGATGTAAGTAGATTCTTATGTGAATTTGTCTATAATCACTGAGTTTAACTTTCTAATCCCCCAAGGAATATTCCCAGTCCATGTTGGGATAATGTAAAACATGTATGTAGAGAGACACAGGCAGGTACATGTCTGTAACAATAGCTTCATACAATACACATGAATGAGGCTACACGCGTGACTGCAGTGCTGAGCAGCTATTCGCCCGTATCAGAGCCGTTCCCACATCAAGCACCCGTTAATATTAATGATGGGATTGGTTTAGGTGTCAGATGTAATGGACTGTTTGTGTTTATGAAAGGAATTACAATTAAACAAGATGCTGTAGCTCCAGAAGAAAGAATATGTAGACGTGGGGAACTGAGCATACATGCAACTAGATGAAAGTTTATTGGGGGTTACTCATTCCCCTCCTTCAGATACACATGCAGGATCTATTCTATATGCAGGATCTATTCTATATGCATGATATATTCTATATGCAGGATCTATTTTATATGCAGGATCTATTTTATATGCAGGATCTATCTTATATGCAGGATCTATCTTATATGCAGGATCTATTTTATATGCAGGATCTATTCTATATGCAGGATCTATTCTATATGCAGGATCTATTCTATATGCAGGATCTATTTTATTTGCAGGATCTATTTTATATGCAGGATCTATTTTATATGCAGGATCTATTTTATATGCAGGATCTATTTTATATGCAGGATCTATTTTATATGCAGGATCTATTCTATATGCAGGATCTATTCTATATGTATGATATATTCTATATGCAGGATCTGCAGGATCTATTTTATTTGCAGGATCTATTTTATTTGCAGGATCTATTTTATATGCAGGATCTATTCTATATGCAGGATCTATTCTATATGCAGGATCTATTTTATATGCAGGATCTATTTTATTTGCAGGATCTATTTTATATGCAGGATCTATTTTATATGCAGGATCTATTTTATATGCAGGATCTATTTTATATGCAGGATCTATTCTATATGCAGGATCTATTCTATATGCAGGATCTATTCTATATGCAGGATCTATTTTATATGCAGGATCTATTTTATATGCAGGATCTATTCTATATGCAGGATCTATTTTATTTGCAGGATCTATTTTATATGCAGGATCTATTCTATATGCAGGATCTATTCTATATGCAGGATCTATTCTATATGTATGATATATTCTATATGCAGGATCTGCAGGATCTATTTTATATGCATGATCTATTTTATATGCAGGATCTATTTTATATGCAGGATCTATTTTATATGCAGGATCTATTCTATATGCAGGATCTATTCTATATGCAGGATCTATTCTATATGTATGATATATTCTATATGCAGGATCTGCAGGATCTATTTTATATGCATGATCTATTTTATATGCAGGATCTATTTTATATGCAGGATCTATTTTATATGCAGGATCTATTTTATATGCAGGATCTATTTTATATGCAGGATCTATTCTATATGCAGGATCTATTCTATACGCACCAGTACATATACCGATTCACCGGTCCCCAGGCCAAAAAAGGTTGTGGAGCGCTGCTCTATATGATGTTTAACATTTAGGTTTTGTAAGAAAAGAGCTGATTGGTTGCTTTGACAGAACTGGAACAAACTGTAGTGTCTGTGATTTTACATTCCCCTCTTAATCCTATTTAATTAAAGGGGTTGCCCATCTTTAAATGAACTTTTAGTATGACTTAGAGACTTTATTTGTGGGGTTGTTTTTTGCTGTTTTTTTTTTTTTTTCCAAAATCGTTTTTTTAATTAGTTTCCAAAGCATATTATACATTTCTTGGACATTTTGTATGTCCAATTAATGGTGCATAATAATTGTTGATGTCAAAATAACATGTATTTAGTTTTGTTTAACTTTCTTTTTTCTATCCTTCATTTTCTAAAGTAACATACAGTATTAGTTTTTTATTCAGCAGCTCTCCAGTTTGCAGTTTCTGTTATCTGGTTGCTGGGGTCCAAATTAACCTAGCAACCATGCATTTATTTAAATAAGAGACTGGAATATGAATAGGAGAGGCCTGAATAGAAAGATGAGTAATAAAAAGTAGCAATAACAATACATTTGTAGCCTTAATGAGCATTCATTTTTTAGATGGGGGTCAGTGACCCCCATTTAAAATCTGGAAAGAGTCCGAAGAAGATGAAGGCAAATAATTCAAATACTATAAAAAAGAAAAGAAAGAATGAAGGTAAAGTCTTGCCAACTTTTCAATTGGCCATTCTATAACACACTTAAAGGTGAACCACCCCTTTAATTCCGAAGCTGCAATTGGAAGCTAAACTCTGGTTCCTTCCCAAATTTTAGAATGAGTATGAATATTAGGGTTTGCTGAAGACTTGATGCAGATTTATCCTGCAGACAGAGCAGTTGTGTATAACAATATGTAATGCACAGAGCAAGCCAATGGCTCACCTGTATGTACTTTATATACTGGGACTGTTCCCCTTCTCACCAGCCATTTTGTTTCCATTTACAGTTCTACCTTCAAGACACTAAGAGTAGTAACGGTACCTTCATAAACAGCCAGAGGCTGAGCCGAGGTTCTGAAGAAAGTCCACCATGTGAGATCCTTTCAGGGGACATCATTCAGTTTGGGGTAGACGTAACCGAAAACACCAGGAAAGGTAAGTCATGGGGTAAGGTTGGTCGGCATAATGATTGGTTCCCTTCGTATAGAGTTTGTTTTGGGAGAGGGTACCCTCTTTGTCAGTGACCCTAATCTGAGAGCAGTTAAATTCATGCATATATGTAGACAGGTAACGTTCTTTGCAATAACACAATATGGCACCTCCTCCCATATGTATAAGTACAAAAATACAGAGAAGGAATGTTCTGGGCATACAATAAGCTATACCCTCATACTATACTGTCTAAGGGAATCAATATGGCACCTCCCTCCCATATGTATAAATACAAATATACAGAGAAGGAATGTTCTGGGCACACAATAAGCTATACCCTCATACTGTACTGTCTAAGGGAATCAATATGGCACCTCCTACTCCCATATGTATAAATACAAATATACAGAGAAGGAATGTTCTGGGCACACAATAAGCTATACCCTCATACTGTACTGTCTAAGGGAATCAATATGGCACCTCCCTCCCATATGTATAAATACAAATATACAGAGAAGGAATGTTCTGGGCACACAATAAGCTATACCCTCATACTGTACTGTCTAAGGGAATCAATATGGCATCTCCTCCTCCCATATGTATAAATACAAATATACAGAGAAGGAATGTTCTGGGCACACAATAAGCTATACCCTCATACTGTACTGTCTAAGGGAATCAATATGTCTCCTCCTCCCATATGTATAAATACAAATATACAGAGAAGGAATGTTCTGGGCACACAATAAGCTATACCCTCATACTGTACTGTCTAAGGGAATCAATATGTCTCCTCCTCCTCCCATATGTATAAATACAAATATACAGAGAAGGAATGTTCTGGGCATACAATAAGCTATACCCTCATACTGTACTGTCTAAGGGAATCAATATGGCACCTCCTCCTCCCATATGTATAAATACAAATATACAGAGAAGGAATGTTCTGGGCACACAATAAGCTATACCCTCATACTGTACTGTCTAAGGGAATCAATATGGCACCTCCTCCTCCCATATGTATAAATACAAATATACAGAGAAGGAATGTTCTGGGCACACAATAAGCTATACCCTCATACTGTACTGTCTAAGGGAATCAATATGGCACCTCCCTCCCATATGTATAAATACAAATATACAGAGAAGGAATGTTCTGGGCACACAATAAGCTATACCCTCATACTGTACTGTCTAAGGGAATCAATATGGCATCTCCTCCTCCCATATGTATAAATACAAATATACAGAGAAGGAATGTTCTGGGCACACAATAAGCTATACCCTCATACTGTACTGTCTAAGGGAATCAATATGTCTCCTCCTCCCATATGTATAAATACAAATATACAGAGAAGGAATGTTCTGGGCACACAATAAGCTATACCCTCATACTGTACTGTCTAAGGGAATCAATATGTCTCCTCCTCCTCCCATATGTATAAATACAAATATACAGAGAAGGAATGTTCTGGGCATACAATAAGCTATACCCTCATACTGTACTGTCTAAGGGAATCAATATGGCACCTCCCTCCTCCCAAATGCATAAATACAACTATACAGAGAAGGAATGTTCTGGGCACACAATAAGCTATACCCTCATACTGTACTGTCTAAGGGAATCAATATGTCTCCTCCTCCCATATGTATAAATACAAATATACAGAGAAGGAATGTTCTGGACACACAATAAGCTATACCCTCATACTGTACTGTCTAAGGGAATCAATATGGCACCTCCCTCCTCCCATATGTATAAATACAAATATACAGAGAAGGAATGTTCTGGGCACACAATAAGCTATACCCTCATACTGTACTGTCTAAGGGAATCAATATGGCACCTCCTCCTCCCATATGTATAAATACAAATATACAGAGAAGGAATGTTCTGGGCACACAATAAGCTATACCCTCATACTGTACTGTCTAAGGGAATCAATATGGCACCTCCCTCCTCCCATATGTATAAATACAAATATACAGAGAAGGAATGTTCTGGGCCCACTCTCGGTTGTACTTTACTGTAAGAGAACTGTATTTTGAGTGTGATGCAGGTGTATGTAGCAGGTGAGTGTCTGTAGCTATCAAGCAATCATGTGCATCAAAGATGGGCCCGTGAGACAAGCGTAGGCCTTCAGGTTTCATGACATCTTTTGTTCGCCTTTCATTTCTAGCTAAAAGATGGACAATATTCAGCTAATGTGGAACTTGATTGTACCACAGATATTTCCAAGTTATTTCTGACCTCCGTGTGGGAAGTTATAAAGAGCCCGGCGTTCTAAATGTCCTGTATCTCCCCCAAGGTTTTGTTCATTTTCAGTGGAAAGGAGAGGGAACGGTCACACATCCCTGTAGTACTCAACACAGTAACTGGAGATCCCACTTGTACTACTGTAACCCAATCTGGGCTCAAGTGCCTTCCAAACACTTCAGTGACCTGCCCTGCACCTGCCTCCCCTGCTCTGGCGCCTCTGTGCTCATGTGACTAAATAGCAAGGGGTGACGGCCGTACATTTTATATTTGGCATTGTACCAATATTTATTAGAAGCTTTAATGCAGAGTGTCAGGGCACAATATATCAGCCACACTTCTGCTGCCATGTGATATTCGTGGCATTTATGGCGGGAGACGGGCCAACTGATATCGGCAGAAGACTTGGATAGTAGTCGGCTCATTGATCGGGCTGGATGGAAAAATTCGATCTGGTGCCTTTGAAGTCACCCAAACATCGGCCATTTTTAGTGCTGAATCGTCAGATACAGGTCGAATTCTATTGTTTCAGCTCTTTTTATTGAAACAAACAATCTTTCCTGGAAATATCTATTCCAGGAGAGATTATCATTGTAAAGTCTATGGCCATATTAAAGTAGACATTGATAGACATCCGTTACTTGCACGCCTATAAAGTGCTAGACTTTCCCATTCTTGATCACGTTTGGGCCACATATCTCAAACATGCTTCGTGCTTTTTCTTAAAATGAATTTTATTATTTGCTGGTCCTGTATACCATTGTTTTCTTATTTGCCAAACTCTCAGCCTGGTCGTCAATAAGTAAACCAACAAAGACCTAATAGTATTTCTTTAAAGGGATTCTGTCATGGGAAAAAACATTTTTTTCAAAATGAATCAGTTAATAGTGCTGCTCCAGCAGAATTCTGCACTGAAATCCATTTCTCAAAAGAGCAAACAGATTTTTTTTATATTCAATTTTGAAATCTGACATGGGGCTAGACATATTGTCAATTTCCCAGCTGCCCCAAGTCATGTGACTTGTGCTCTGATAAACTTCAAACACTCTTTACTGCTGTACTGCAAGTTGGAGTGATATCACCCCCTTCCCCCCCCCAGCAGCCAAACAAAAGAACAATGGGAAGGTAACCAGATAACAGCTCCCTAACACAAGATAACAGCTGCCTGGTAGATCTAAGAACAACACTCAATAGTAAAAACCCATGTCTCACTGAGACACATTCAGTTACATTGAGAAGGAAAAACAGCAGCCTGCCAGAAAGCATTTCTCTCCTAAAGTGCAGGCACAAGTCACAGGGGCAGCTGGGAAATTGACAATATGTCTAGCCCCATGTCAGATTTCAAAATTGAATATAAAAAAAAATCTGTTTGCTCTTTTGAGAAATGGATTTCAGAGCAGAATTCTGCTGGAGCAGCACTATTAACTGATTCATTTTGAAAAAAAAACATGTTTTCCGATGACAGGATCCCTTTAACTTTTCACCTCAACCCATAAAGTAGTTGTTCAACATAAGTTCAATGAACTGAACTTGCATGGGATCCTTTATCCGGAAAGCTCCAAAATACAGAAAGGCCATCTCCCATAGACTCCATTTTATCCAATTCAAATTTTAAAAAAACAGTTTTCTTTTTCTGTGTAATAATAAAACAGTCACTTGTACTTGATCCCAACTAAGATATCATTAATCCTTATTGGAGGCAAAACCAGCCTATTGGGTTTATATGATTTTCTAGAAGACATGGGAGTAACTGGGAAGCAGACGCTGCAGCTGCAGGGGGCCCCCATGAGGGCCTTGTACATATACAATTTCAATAACTATTGGTAAAACAGAACAACCGCTAGACATTTTGGGGGTCTGAAAAATAATTTGCTGTGGGACCCAGTTATGCCACTGCTAGTAGACTTAAAGGTATGAAGATCAAATTATGGAAAGATCCATTATCCAGGAAACCCCAGCTCCCGAGCATCCTAAATAATAGGCCCAATACTTGTATATCTATTTGCCTATAGAAATAAAATAGAAACATGGAAACCAAAAGCTAACCGAAATCTAACGTCTTGCGAGGAGGAGGAGGTAGTAAATCTGCTTTCCAGAACATTGATCTCCCAGTCCTGATTAACCGGTTACATTGAACCGGGCTGTTTATACAGAGCTTATTATTATCCCTATTTCAGCTCATTACAAGGGGCAGTGGGGTAATAAAGTCTAAAAATTAGGGATGCACCAAATCACCTATTTTGGATTCGACCGAATCCGTGCATATGCAAATCGGGGGTTGTAAGGGGAAAACAATTTTTACTTCCTTGTTTTGTGACAAAAAGTCACGCGATTTCCCTCCTCGTCCCTAATTTGCATATGCAAATTCAGATTTGCTTTGGCCGGGTAGAAGGATTTGTCCGAATCCCGAACCGAATCCTGGATTCAGTGCATCCCTAGTAAAAACAAAGCCATAACCCCTAAGTGCTTTATCATAAAACTGAAAGATGGATTTTAAATCTGTTATTTTCATATTGCTTATGTTGAAAAAAGGTGCTTACACGGCAGGTAGAAAAATTGCACAGTTTTTGGATGTGAATAATGTTTTTGTATGGATTCTAGTATCTCTTAGATTTTCAGATGAGTAGATAAATAAGTAGTAATAAATATGTAGTAGCCTTAAATAATAATAGATATTTATCTTTCTAATTAACAAGCTGACTCCTATAGATTGCAGATTGTGAATGGAGTGCTTAGCGGGTGTCCTGAGCATGGGGTGTGAGATTTGGGGGTGCTGAGCTATGCTGCACTGCGAGTGACTCTATCACAAAGAACTGTGACTTGTGCCGCCTGTATGTCGAGCTTTGTACTTAACTGGCTGCTGTAAGTGCATCTAAAATAACCGTATTCATGTGCTGCCCGTCATCCTCAGCTAAAAATACTGTGCCAAGGACACCGGAGGAGGCTGTAAAAATGTCTCCCTGCACTCCCTCTGTGTTCAACTGCAACTGCCAACTGCTTCTGGGAGATGTAGTGTAAAGGGGAACTATTGTGAAAATGAAAACGTTATATAAGCTTCATCAAATAAGAAACTTTCTAAATACAATCAATTAAATATTCTGTACTGATTCTGAAATAATCAAGTTTATCTTCACTATTCCTCTCTCAGCATCTGTTTCTCTTCATTCTCTCTTCATGCAGCAGTTGGGTGTCAGATATTCATTGACAGTTAGATCCAATATATCTTATAGGGGCTTCCTTTCCTATCAGATGACTCAAATAACTGATTCCAGTACAAACAAAATCTAACAAAATAACTGCCTTTTGCACAAATCCTGCATGTAGAGAGACAAAGGGGCAAACGCCAGTGACGGCTTCGCCAGGCGTAGTTTCGCCAGGGCTGCTCAAATTCATCTGCTCTATTGCACTTCGCCTGGTCTGAGCTGGCAAAGTCAAGTCTGGCGCAAGAGGTAACGTTCAGTAAAATCCGCAAGTTAGTGAATTAGTGTAGTTACGTCCCTTCACAAGAGCGCCTGCGAAGTATCACTAGAGTATGTCTACTTCGCTAGCGAATTTACGCCAGCACCCATTAGTAAATCGACGAAGTGCCAAAATTACGTCACGCTGGAGAATTTTCACTAGAGTTAGTCGCTTTGCCCTTTAGTAAATTTCCCCCATAAAGTCTTGTGATTGGAGAGTGAGCTCTAATACATCTTCTAGGCAAAAGGAGACCCTATAAGATATATTGGATCTAACTGTCAGTGAATATCTGACACCCAACTGCCGAATGAAGACAGAATGAAGAGAAACAGATGCTGAGAGAGGGACAGTGAAGATAAACTTGATTATTTCAGAAACTGTATAGAATTTTTAATTCATTGTATTTAGAAAGTTTCTTACATCAGTATGCTTAAGCTTATATTAAATTTTCACTTTCGTGATCGTTTCCCTCTACAGCTTGTTTGCCAATTATATATATTTTCTGTATTTGAAAAAGTATGAGAAGGGCCAGTGCCAAGATAGAAGCCATCATCATCATCATTTATTTATATAGCGCTGTTAAGATAAGCAATGCTTTGGGTAAGACTGGTTATTGCTAGGAATGCTGGGACATGTAGTTCAGCAGGAGCTAGTATACAGTACATGAGTGCTGCAGTATATGCTATAAATATACCCCAGAAGGAGGGGTAAGTGCTCTGCATGGCATCTTGATATTTCCGCTGCCTGGCACCCATCACATGCACTTGCGATTCATTATAATTAATCCGCTCTTTAAATTCATTTATATTGAATCCTGGCAGAGAAAGCCGAGGATGAGTCATTTTTTTAACGTTCTTTCACATGTGATAAATGTGTCAGCTCTGTTCAACCCCCCCCCCCCCAATTAAATCTGCTGCCAAATCATTTGGGTTGCACTCGTCTCTTACCTGAAAGGTGTCTGTTTTTTTTTTTTTTAAAACTTTCCATATATTATTTTACCTACTGAAAACAAACATTATCTGTGCTAGGCTTCCAATTATATTTCACATTGAAATACCATACGCTATCAGAGTACAGCTTTATAGTTGGTACAGTCCTGCGCGGAACCAATTTCTAAGACCCGAACCCGGCAGCCCACGACCCGAACTACAACCCGCATATTTACCCACTTTGATCTGCTACCCGACCTGGACCCGCAACAGCCTTATCCACAACCCGCCGACCACCATCAAACAACAAGTGATGTTGCTGCAAAATGGAAGTGACATCACCAAAAGTGACAGAAACATGTTTTGTTAAACTTTAAAGGAGTAAAATATAGACAATATTACATAAGATAAGAAATTTAGATGAGACCCGAAACCCAACCCGCGACCCACAGACCCGCATCTATACCTGCAACTGAAAATCCTCCCCTCATTCCGTAGGGTGCCCGCTTTTTTTGCGGGTAACCCCGCGGGTGCACGACCCCATATGGCCCAGCTTATGACTTCCTTACATTTCCATTGTCTGAATTGTGTTTTTATTTCCCCCAACAGTGACCCACGGCTGCATAGTGTCCACTATAAAACTCTTCTTGCCAGATGGGCTCGAGACGCGGCGACGATCAGAGTAAGTGGAGCCATATTTGACCCTTTTTATCAGCTGTTGGTGCAAACCTGACATGTTGCTTTTAGAGATGAGCATTTGGCCTTTTTCAGCAGCATTCGGTTGAATCCTTGTGCCTGGCCGAACTGAATCCAAATCTTTAAAATCATGTGACTTTTCTTCATAAAGCAAGTAAGTGAAAAAAGGGTTTCTCTCCCCCACCCTCATTTGCATATGCTAATTAGGGTTCGGTATTCGCCCAAATCTTTCATGAAGGATTTGGGGGTTCGGCAGAATCCAAAACAGTGGATTCCGTGAATCATTAGTTGCTTTACCAGGTACTAAAATGTAGGGATGCACTGAATCCACTATTTTGGATTCGGCCTTCACCTTCGTGAAAGATTCAGCCGAATACCGAACCAAATCCCAATTTGCATAGTGGGAAGGGGAAAACATTTTTTACTTCCTTGTTTTGTGACAAAAAGTCACGCTTTCCGTCCCCACCCCTAATTTGCATATGCAAATTCTGATTCGATTCGGCCGGGCAGAAGTTGATGCACCAAATCCGGGATTCAACAAGGATTTGGCCTTTTCCAGCAGGATTCGGATTCGGTCAAATCCTTCTGCCCCACTGAACCAAATCCAAATCCTAATTTGCATAGGATTCGGATTAGGTTCGACAGGGCAGAAGGATTTGACCGAATCCTGCTGAAAAAGGCCAAATCCTGGCTGAATCCCGAACCGAATCCTGGATTTGGTGCATCCCAACTAAAATGTCTCTTGCATCATAATAAAGTTAGTTCAAGCGCAGGCAGCCGGTGATCCTCCCCATATTAAGTGACGTATATCTGAATGCTCTTGCAGAGGTCAGGCAGTTTTACATGAACAACATTTAGACTACAGGTTTCTCATGTGCCGTACTTAGAAGAACAGGCGATTCTCAGGAATGGACCCAATGGGATGTGTGCAGAGTTACTATGTGTATAAAATACACAGAGGATGGAAAGTAAGCTTTATAAGCAACACGCCATGTTCTTGTTCTTTTGCTTTTGAAACAAAAGCCTGACTATTAAAACTTATATGTAAAAGTCATAGTGTTGGCAAGGAAGATGTGTCTGTACATTGTGCCGGTGCAGTAGGTTTGCAGAGCGGTTCTGTTACAGACAGAGAGGCTTAGTCTGATCACTTGTATAGGGTTTTGGGCTTTAAGCATCTGCCCCATTCTCCTGTTTTATACAAAACTTCTGCTTTGGTTTTGTTGTGTGATGCTACAAAGGGCTCTGGTACTGCTTGTTCTGCTTTAGGAATATGAGACTTGGAGTCTGTTGTTGCTTCAGATACAGGGAGGGACATGAATGGGGCATCGCTTGGCCAACAGTAAACTGCGTAGTCTGATCATATTGTTTGTGAGCCTTCCACAACATTTGTTCGGCCACATGGAATAGTATGTGCCCAAACCTGTCCATACACAGTAAAGTACAATGGTTGTCCTAATTCAGTGTTTTGTGTCTGTAGTAATTCTCTAATAAATTTATAGGGTACACATTCATTATTGACTTTACAACACCAATAGGGATTCGTTGGGGATAACATTTTTACCCAACAGGTGCCCTTTAACTCAGAGTTAGAGAGCTGAAAAGCAGGAAGTAGTGTTCTGGCTATTATGTTACACATCCAGTCACTCCAGCCTTTATACATTACATTTTTGCCTAACTAACTATATTAGATACATTTTTTATTTTGCACAGCCTGTCTATTTACACAGTTTTTATTTTTATTCTGAACTGTTCCTTTAAGCTCGTGGTTTAGATAAGTGCGGTCCAGCCGTTTCCATATAGTGGGCCAGCAATTTTTGTACAAGGTCAAGTTATAATAAAACAATCAGGTCAGTGAAGCCCTTGAACAGTCTGAAAGCCATAAAAATCTCTTGAAGGAACAGCCCTGGTTTAAATTATCCGACATTGTAGGGAAAACATGTTTAGATTAAATCCTTAAACCCAGCACTAAATATTTGTCAGGGTCAGGGTATGTAATTACACAAGAGATATTCACTTTCCCTCACATCCCTTCAGGCAGCACTAATAGAGAGATAATCACAAGAGAACCTTAAAGACCCCCATTTAATATACTATTTTTTCATTGGTTGCCAACACTCTTTTTGCAACTACCCCCCCCCAGTGATATTTTTTCTGTTATCTCCCTGACTTGGTGCACCTCTGTGGAGGTTGGGGGTTTTAAGTGGGGCAGCAACTTGGAGCTCCAGCCTGTGGCTCAGCTGATGAGGAGGTGGCACTTTTGAGTTTATTTCCCTTGTATAGCAAGCAAGATGGCAGATACGAGAGTCCTGCGCGGAACTAATTTCTAAGACCCAAACCCGCAACCCACATATTTACCCACTTTAGTTCGCTACCTGACCCGGACCCATAACTGCCTTATCCACCATCAAACAGGAAGTGATGTCATTAAAAGTGGCCGGGGACAAAAACAAGTTTTGTAAAACTTTAAAAGGACAATATTACATAAGATAAGAATTTTAGATGAGAACCGCAGACCCGCAGCTACACCCGCACCTGAAAATCCTCCTTTCATTCCACACGTTGCCTGTTTTTTTTGCGGGTAACGCAACGTACCCGCTGGTACCCGACCCGCTGCAGGACTCTACCGGGCACTGCTCCTGTGTGTGTGACTTCCCTGTCCAGGTACCACTTTTTCCGCAGTGTTTTGTTGGTGTGTGACTTGTCTGTAGGTAAATATTACAACGCATTACAAGGTTGGGTGAAGAATCATCAGAAATCAATGAAAAGCCCTGGAGCCTAACTGGTAACATGGAGGAATTTTTCTTCTGCATTCTTTTAAAACTGTGTTAAGTTCTAAGTCTGTTTGAGGCACCCTTGGCAACGATGTTCCTTATAGAGATATGTCCTCCAGCAAACTGGCTGCTGAGGCCCCTTCTACTTTTGTAGAGAGGGAAGTGTAATGTTCTCATCTTCTATCCATACTACACTAAGATCTTGGATCAGGCTCCCTAGTTAGATTCTCTGGTGGCGCACACTGTAATTAAGACCTACCAATTTTTGGGCTAACATCTGTTTCTCACTGACTTTTTTGTCCTCCTTTGACCGACTGGTGAAATCCCCAGCATATACAATCTGTATGGATAAATGCCTTTGCAGTAGAAGAGCCTTTGATGGTGAAAAGCTCTTCAGTTCTTCTCAATTAGAACATCAAGAAACTTCCATCAGGACAACAGACCTTCCAATGCTTTTTGTTGGCTCAAATCATTGTATGTGTTCCACAAGAAGTTATGAGGACTCTTCTAAAAGCATATCTAGTATAGGTCAATCTAAAAACAACTGGACTTGCTGAGTAATCAATGAAGACGTTTCACTACTCATCCGAGCAGCTTCTTCAGTTCAACTGACTGGTGTGGGAAGTTCTCGGCATATACACTCTTCCACTAATCCATTTACAATGGCACATTGTAACTCTTCAAGGAGGTGACATCTGAAGAAGCTCACAGAGGTGTTGATTCTGTGTAGTTGTGATAGGATTATCCAATGTGTCATGCAACTCTTAGATACAGGTGTTACTTGTGAGAGTTGCATGAATGGATGTGTGAAGTGTTCCGAATCCGCCGGGGTACAGATGTTAGAACAGCATTGTATGTAGCAGACAGGTGGTGTCGAAGGCCCCCACCTCTGTTCAGAGATGGTCTTGACATGAATCGCCTCTTTCATGCCTCGTTCAAACCAGCGCTCTTCTTTATCCAAGATTTGGACCTTGCTGTCTTCAAAGGAGTGTCCCTTGTCTTTTAAGTGTAGAAAGACGTCGGGGAGACAAAACAACTGCTATCCAAGCGAATGGCTCAGCACAGGAGGGAGAACTCTACAGGGCAAAACTCAGCTGTCTTTCTTGGATAAAGAAGACCGCTGGTTTGAACGAGGCGTGAAAGAGGCGATTCATGTCAAGGTGGAGAGACCATCTCTGAACAGAGGTGGGGGCCTTCGACACCACCTGTCTGCTACATACAATGCTGTTCTAACATCTGTACCCCGGCGGATTCAGAACACTTCACACATCCATTCATGCAACTCTCACAAGTAACACCTGTATCTAAGAGTTGCATGACACATTGGATAATCCTATCACAACTACACAGAATCAACACCTCTGTAACTCTTCAAGGAGGTGACATCTGAAGAAACTCACAATGTGCCATTGTAAATGGATTAGTGGAAGAGTTTATATGCCGAGAACTTCCCACACCAGTCAGTTGTACTGAAGAAGCTGCTCCAGTTGTTTTTAGATTGACCTATACTAGATATACTATGACCTGGATGAATGAAAATCTTCATAGTTCTAAAAGCATAGGTCTTATTTTGATTTAAAGTCTGCATGGAAGCCTTTGGAACTCTTCTAGGGACTGTCCTTGTTGATCACTTGTTTAACATGGCTTTTTTTTTTTATAACTTCTATCAAGTTTTTGGGCATTGATAATCTTAGTTGGTCCTTGAAAAGAACCTCGCTGTTTCTTACTATCACATTGGTTGAGTATCCTTGGATACAGATGCATGAAGCCATGCTTACGGCTGATCCAACATTCACACCTAAGTGGAGTCTCAAGCAGATTCAATTTTTTGAGTTATTTTACCAAATCCGAAGAGTAGCAATAAAAGGGATCTTTATTTTCTGTCTGCTAATGTACCCTAGGAAAGGCACATCCTTCAAAATCTTCAAAAAATATCTTTATTACCTTCTTGGGAGATTAAAACCACAAATTTTAAGATGTTCATCTTGTAATATCTCCATTGCTTAGGCTGGAGACAGACCTGTTCCTAAATGTCTATGTCTTACTCCTGGGAACCCAAGACTGATGTTTTTATGGACCAGCTCATATAATCCAGACGGTGGTGCCCCAAAAATTATCATCTGTACTAGACATTTTCAGTGCCAGCTGAATAGCAAAGATAACCAGAAGTTAAAGGTTTACTTTTAAGTTATGATTTAGTATGTCATACAATGGCTACTTCTAAGCAACTTTTCAATTGGCCTTAATTTTTTATCCTTTTTTTTTATAGTTTTTGAATTATTTGTCATCTTCAGACTCTTGCCAGCTTTCAAATGGGGGTCACTGACCCCATCTAAAAACATATGCTATGTAAGGCTTTGAGTTTATGGTTATTGCTACTTTTTATTACTCATCTTTCTATTCATATTCCAGTTTCTTACTCAAAACAGTGCATGGTTGCTAGGGGAATTTGGACCCTAGCAACCAGGTTGGTGAAATTGCAAACTTTAGAGCTGCTGAATAGAAAGCTAAATAACTCACCTGGGGGGTTCTTTTCAGATCTTTTCAGTTATACTTTGTTTACTAGAAAATCATGTAAATATTAAATAAATCCAATAGGCTGGTTTTGCTTCCAATAAGGATTAATTATATCTTAGTTGGGATCAAGTACAAGTTACTGTTTTATTATTACACAGAAAAAGGAAATTGATTTTATTTGGATAAAACGGAGTCTATGGGAGATGACCTTTCCATAATTTGGAGCTTTCTGGATAATGGGTTTCCGGATAATGGATCCCATACCTGTATTTAAAATAGGGATGCTCCGAATCAAGGATTCAGCTTTTTCAGCAGGATTTGGATTCAGCCGCATCCTTCTGCCTCGCTGAACCGAAATCTGCATATGCAAATTAGGGGCAGGGAGGGAAATCACATGACTTTTTGTCATAAAACAAGGAAGTAACAAATGTTTTCACCTTCCCACCACTAATTTGCATTTTGCATATGCAAATTAGGATTCGGTTCGGTATTTAGTCGAATCTTTTTGCTGAAAATGCTTTATAAATTGATGTGGCCAATTTAAACAGGCTATGTAAAATCAAGGCAATTTATTATTATTATTATTATTATGTATTTATATAGCGCCAACATATTTCGTAGCGCTGTATGTAAAATTTCAGACTGTATTCCAGCAGTAGGCTACAATATATATAAATAGCTCCACCTTCTGTTCACACGTCTAATTAATACTTCATTTTCACTGCTTTTAACGCTCAAATGTATTTTTTGCTTGGGCTTTATTTTTAATTAAAGCGGAATTAAATTTTACAGCCTTTTTTGTCCAGCTCTAGACTCACTTGGTGGTATTTTAAATTAAAAACACAGGGGATATAAAAATAAATCCTGTAAGTGTGAATGTTCTGTGGAACAGGTCTTGGCGAAACATGGAAAGTTAATAACAAAAACCTAGTTCAGCAGTTGTAGCAGTTGGCAGGGATTGTGCTAAACTCAGGCCTCTAAGATTTGTCACTACACAACTGAGATCAAAATTACAGTGTGAGACAATAAATCTCATGCAGTAGCTAAAGTGTGTAACGTTTATTTGGGGGGTGGATTTAAAATACAGGTATGGACCTGTTATCCAGAATGCTGGGGACCTGGGGTTTTCCGGATAATGGATCTTTCTGTAATTTGCATCTTCATACCTTAAGTCTACAAAAAATAAACATTGAATAAACTCAATAGGATTCAATAAGGATTAATTATATTTTAGTAACTGTATTATTATTTCAAAAGAAAATCAATAAAAAAAAAATTATTTGATTAAAATGGAGTCTATTGGAGAAGGCCTTACGGTAATTCGAAGCTTTCTGGATAACAGGTTTCCAGATGACGGATCCCATACCTGTACTACTGCTTCTTGGTAGCAGGTGGGTTTTGGCATGGTTTAATTTACACCCGTGCAAATTTTCTAATAATACAGATGAAACTTGTTGAGGGCAGACTGTCCTCACTTCCGGTTAATCACATGACTGCGCAGTCTCACGCCTCCTCTCACTTCCTGTTAATCACATGACTGCACAGTCTCACGCCTCCTCTCGCTTCCTGTTAATCACATGACTGCGCAGTCTCACCCCTCCTCTCACTTCCTGTTAATCGCATGACTGCGCAGTCTCACGCCTCCTCTCGCTTTCTGTTAATCACATGACTGTGCAGTCTCACGCAGCCTCTCGCTTCCTGTTAATCACATGACTGTGCAGTCTCATGCCTTCTCTCGTTTCTTAGTGTCACATGACCGCACAGTCTCACGCCTCCTTTTGCTTCCTGTTAATCACATGACTGCACAGTCTCACACCTCTTCTTGCTTCTTAGTGTCACATGACCGCGCAGTCTCACGCCTTCTCTCACTTCCTGTTAATCACGTGAATGCTCAGTCTCACACCTCCTCTTACTTCCCGTTAATCACGTGACTGCTCAGTGTCACGCCTCCTCTCACTTCCCGTTAATCACATGACTGCTCAGTCTCGCACTTCCTCTCACTTCCTGTTAATCACATCCTCTCAGTTCCTGTTAATCACATGACTGTGCAGTCTCACGCCTCCTCTCGCTTCACAGTGTCACATGAAGCGCAGTCTCCCTTGCAGCCATTGGCGACTCAATCTAAGTTTATCGCCATTTTGGAAATACCCATTACTGGGGGGTTTCATTGAGATTGGAATTTTAATAACTTGGAGATGGGTACAGTAAAAACCTCTTTGTAGTTAGAATATTTGAAGTGTTAGGGCTCTTACTCACTAGCGTTCTGACCTGCGCTCCCCTGCATCCGTTTTTTGGCGTTCAGCCACAGGGGAGCGCAGGAATAGACGCATGTCATTATTTCAAATGGGGCTGTACTCACTCAGACGCGTGTTGGCGCCGAACGCAGGTTGAGACGCAACATGCTACATTTTTCCTGCGTTCGGCGCCTACACGCGTCTGAGTGAGTACAGCCCATTTGAAATAATGACATGCGTCTATTCCTGCGCTCCCTGCGGCTGAACACCAAAAAACGGAACGCAGGGGAGCGCAGGTCAGAACGCCAGTGAGTAAGAGCCCTTAATATATATATATTGTTAATTAGTAACAGAAAACTTGCAAATTCTCTATCTGAAGGCAAACAGTTGGCTATATCTGAAAATGACCTTCAGTCTTATCTGTAGGTTGTCGATTTGTTCTCCATGCGGCTGAAGAATAATTCAGTGGTTACAGGCAGAACGTGCAGTGATTTTTTTTTTAAACCATTGCGTTTAACCTAGAGGGGAACACTTCACTTAAATAAAAAGACCATAATAAAATTCCTTAATGTTTTGCTCCCGTATGTGATGTATATTCATGCACAAAACTCTATGTGCTTTATGGGCTTTAGGGAGTCAATTTCTTGATGCTCTGCACCCTCCCACGAAACATCATGGCCCAGACTGCACCCAAAACTCTGCCTCCTTGAACTTTTGCCTGGAATTCTCAAATAGCTTCACTGATAGGGACTTGTGACTGCACAGGAGCTTTTACAGCAGAGCCTGGGAGTAGCCTAGATGGACCGTAGCTTAGCTGCATCTCGTTGGGTAACAGGTAAGGTGTGTAACATTAGGATTCTCTATCAACAAACAGCCTATGATTTATTTGTTAATACATTGATGGTGTTTTCAAAGGTGGGACCAATTGGGTAGTTAATAAGTCAGGGAGATCAGGAATAGGATGGACTGCGGAAGGAAATTCCTCTTCTTTGGATCATTACTGGAGTCACACGTGAACTTCTGGGGAGAGATTGTTTCTAGAGGCAAAAGCCATAATGTCGGTGGAGACTATTATTGTAATTACACATGATGGCAGGAGCCATGGAAGTTGTTGGACACCATTACCGGAATGACGGGATGACCGGAGGTATGGAATTTGGCATAGACCTCTAGTGGAATGACGTCTGGTGGCAGGAGTTATGGAATTTGGTGGAGACCATTACTGGAATGGCACATGGGGCACATTTATTGAGGATCGAGTTGTGTTTTCCACAGAAATGTGAGTTTTCCAGTTGATTTTTTTTGGTCAAAAATCAAATTTTTAAGTAAAAAAAAAAAGATTTATTCTATATACCTCGACCTTGGAAATAGCTCAAATCTGAAAATACACTATCTAAAGCCTGTTGAGGTCATGTAGGAGTCAATGGCAGAGGTCTCTCAAACCATTTGAAGATGTTAATAGCCTTTATGATCTTCAAGATTTAGGTTAAAAATAAACTTTTTTGAAATTTATCCTATATACCCCGACAAATAGCTGAAATCTGAGTTGTGAATTCATCCAAGTTCATTTGAGGTATAAAAAACCCCAAAAAACCTACAATTCGACCTTTGATAAATACGGTAACCCCCATGATGTCAGGAGCCATGGAATTTGGAGACTAGAGGCCATTACTATAATGACACATGATGGCAGGAGTTATGGAATTTGGTGGAGACCATTACTGGAATGACACGTGTGGCAGATTTATTAAGAATCGAGTTGTCTTCCACAAAAATTGGAGTTTTCCATTTTATTTTTTGACAAAAATTTTCAGGTTAAAAAAACCCAAAAAGAAACAAACCTTTTTCTAGATTTATTCTATATACCCTGACCTTGGAAATAGCTCAAATCTGAAAATACACCATCTAAAGCCTATTGAGGTCATGAAGCAGACAATGGCAGAGGTCCCTCAAACCATTTGAAGATATCAATAGCCTTCATGATGTTTGAGTTTTTTCCTGAGGGTTTTGCCCAAAAACTCCATCAATTCAAGCAATTCGAGTTTTTTTCCCACGGAAAACTCAATCAATTCAAATTTTTCTTGCTGGTTCAAGTTTTTTTTTTCTTCTTACATTAAAAAACAATCCAGTTGTGAGTTCATTCGAGGTATGGAAAAAAAACAAAACGCTAAAATTCAACCTTTGACAAATGACCCCTGTGATGTCTGGAGCCATGGAATTCTGAGGAGAATGGAGGGCAATACTGTACTGACACATGATGGCAGGAGTTATGGCATTTTTTGGAGACCATTGGTTACTGTGGGCACTTTTATTTATTGAAATGTTTCGGCCTCCTGCGCCCTGATCTCCTGACATTATAGGCACAACACAAGCACCCCAAAGTTAGGTCAAATATTTAGCGTGGTACATGACTTTATAGTTTTCCAGATTTGCAGGGAATAAGTGTAGATAAAACTAGGGATGTACCGAATCCACTATTTTGGATTCAGCTGAACCCCCGTATCCTTTTTGAGAGATTCTGCCGAATATTGAACCAAATTCGAACCCTAATTTGCATATGCAAATTAGGGGTGGGAAGGGGAAAACATTTTTTACTTCCTTGTTTTGTGACAAAAAGTCCCGCAATTTCCATCCTGCTCCTAATTTGCATATGGATTTGGTTTGGCCTGGCAGAAGGATTTGGCCGAATCCTGCTGAAAAAGGCTGAATCCTGGCCAAATCCCAAACGAAATCCTGGATTCAGTGCATCCCCAGATAAAACCAATGTATTTAATAATAAGTAGGGATGCAACTAATCCACTATTTTGGATTCGACCGAACCCCAGAATCCTTTGCAAAAGATTCGGCGAGTACCTAAGCGAATCGGAATCCTAATTTGCATATGCAAATGCATATGCAAATTAGGGTTGGAAAGGGGAAACATTTTTTACTTCCTTGTTTTGTGACTAAAAGTGACGATTTCCCTCTGTGCCCCTAATTTCCATATGCAAATTTGGATTCAGTTCGGCTGGGCTGAAGGGTTTGGCTGAATCCTGCTGAAAAAGGCCGAATCCCGAACCGAAATTTGGTGCATCCCTAATATATATATATATATATATATATATATATATATATATATATATATATATATATATATATATATATATATATATATATATATATATTAATAACATCTTTACCATACGCAATGTTCCTTTTTGCGTATTAGATTACATTTTTTATTTGCATCATATTTTGGAGTGAAGTCCAGTTTTTGTGCCGGACTAACAAGTTGAATTGAAATGTACCGTATATACTTGAGTATAAGCCGAGTTTTTCAGCCCCCAAAATATGCTGAAAAACTCTACCTCGGCTTATACTTGGGTCAAGCGCAAAAACGGTCGCCGGCGCCTAAGAATATTCGCCGGCGCCTTAGAATAGTAGCCGGCGCCTAAGAATATTCGCCGGCACTTAGAATAGTAGCCGGTGCCTAAGAATAGTCATCCAAAAACGAGATTGAAACTTACCAGAAGCTGCTGCATTTCTCACCCTCGGCTTATACTCGAGTCAATAAGCTTTCCCAGTTTTTGGAGGTAAAATTAGGTACCTCGGCTTATACTCGGGACGGCTTATACTCGAGTATATACGGTAAAACATATTTACCATGCCAGGCCTGATTTGTAGGAAATGCCTGTTCTGCTGTTGTTTGTGTGGGAAATAGAAACATAACTCTCTGAAATGAAATCCTTATAAAATCTTGTTAGAGAGATACAGGGAGTCTCTTTGTTTAATGAGGAATTCTCTCCTAATTATCCTTAAAGCCCCTCTGGTACTCGTTACCCTCCTGTATTACACGACTGTCCGAGAACTGTAGGAATAAGTCCATGTGTATGGGGGGATCTGATAGGATCATAGATGATCAGATTGGAAATAGTTGTTACTATTAGGGATGCATCGAATCTGCTATTTTGGATTTGGCCGAATCTTTCGCGAAAGATTCGGAAAACATTTTTTACTTCCTTGTTTTGTGACAAAAATTCACGTGATATTCCTCCCCGCCGCTAATTTGTAGGGATGCACCAAATCCACAATTTTGGATGCGGCCGAATCCTTCTCGAAAGATTTGGCTGAATACCGATCCGAATCCTAATTTACATATACAAATTAGGGTTGGGAAGGGGAAAACATTTTTTACTTGTTTTTTGACAAAAAGTCATATGCAAATTAGAGTTCGGATTCGATTCGGCCGAATCCTGCTGAATCCTGGCCGAATCCCGAACCGAATCCTAGATTCGGTGCATCCCTGCTAATTTGCATATGCAAATTAGTATTCCAATTCGGCAGACTCTGCATCCTGCTGAAAAAGGCAGAACCCTGGCCGAATCCCAAACAAAATCCTGGCCGAATCCCTAACCGAATTCTGTATTTGGTGCATCACTAGTTACTATGATGTAGATATTAAAGATGTTTTTGCATTAACTAAAGGATCCTCTATCATAGGTTCCTGTATAATGGGGCTGCTGTTTGCTGAGGATCATGGGATGTGGTGTAGCACCAGCCGGAAGTCTCTAATGTATAAAGGGATTTATATAACCAGGGCCAGAGCCACATCCCTGAGCTGCGCGGTCAGTTTATAACACACAATGGGAATATTTCTGCTGACACACCAGATATAAATTGTTTCCAATTTCACTTTTCATTTGACACCACTGTTATGTTGTGCAGTATGAGAGACTATCACAGCTGCAAGGAGGTGTCGCCGCTGCCTGCAATGGAACTCTCGTCTAATTCTGCCCTGTTAGTTATGAGAGCCGTGGGCTAAATTCTGCTGGGGCTGCTGCCCTAGGAAACATCTCAATTTATCTGGTGGGAATATTAAGTGCTGCAATCTCAGCCTTTTCTATGTTCCATGGCCATAGTGTACAGCCCTCCTGCATATCTCCCAACTGTTCTGTTTTTAGAGGGACAGTCCCTCTTTTGACAGCTCAACCCGCAGTCCCTCATTTGTACTGGAAAGTCCCATTTTTCTCTGCACTAAACAGCTAGAAAAAGAAACAAAGTTTCTAACTTAATTGGCTTTTGGCAGAGAGCCCAGAACAGCCACAGCTGCAGATAAGATACTTTTGTAACAATTTCAAGATAAGCAAATAAGTAATTGTAATAATATAAGATAACAGGTCTCTTGGGACAAGTTAGACTCACAGCTTAAAGGGCAATTCATCTTCATTAGCAAAACTGTAATAGCTGAAGAAAAAAAAAACACAGCAATATGTCCAACCTGTAAAATGAACATGGTAATTAGGGGGTGGCCACAAAAATGGGCATGCTCAAAAAAAAAAATCGCCACGCTATGCGCAGCAACTTTTTTGTGTCTCTTTTTATTTCCAAAATGTTGGGAGGTGTGGCCTCCTGTTTTGTTATAATAATTTGTACTGCAGAATAGCGCTGGGATGTTCCGTGTGACTGGGGACATGTGACTACTAAGGGCTTTTAGTTGGGCAGTTTTAGTGTTTTGTGTATCTCACTACGCCCTTTACACTGCTTTGTTCTCTCTCGGGTGCCACAGAATGTCGTGGTCAGGCTGATGCTCAGCGTTGCTGTGTGTAGATACCGTAGCAACTGAGCTCGCATTTTCATCATCCTTAGGGGGTAGCACCATCATAGTGCCAGAACCTATTGGTCTAGATCAGTGTATGAGCCACCAGCAGGGCAGATACAGGTATGGGACCTGTTATCCACAATGCTTGGGACCTTGGTTTTTCCGGATAACGGATCTTTCCTTAATTTGGATCTTCATACCTTAAGTCTACTAGAAAATCATGTAAATATTAAAGGGATGGTTCACCTTTATGTTCACTTTTAGCACATTATAGAATGGCTATTTCTATTTCTTCAACTTTAAAATTGGTTTATTTTGTATAGTTTTTGAATTCTTTGTCTTCTTCTTCTGACTCTTTCCAGCTTTCAAATGAGGGTCACTGACCCCATCTAAAAACAAATACTCTGTAAGGCTACAAATGTATTGTTATTGTTACTTTTTATTACTCATCTTTCTATTCGGGCCTCTCCTATTCATATTCCAGTCTTATTCAACTCAGTGCATGGTTGCTAGGGGAATTTGGACCCTAGCAACCAGATGGCTGAAATTGAAAACTGGAGAGCTGCTGAATAAAAAGAACGCAAAAATTAGAAATATTAAAAAATGAAAAAAAAAAATTGCAAATTGTCTCAGAATATCCCTCTCTACATCATACGAACAGTTAATTTAAAGGTGAAGACCCCCTTTAAATAAAGCCAATAGGCTGGTTTTGCTTCCAATAAGGATTAATTATATCTTAGTTGGGATCAAGTACAAGTTACTGTTTTATTATTACACAGAAAAAGTAAATCAGTTTTAAAAACGTATTTGGATAAAATGGAGTCTATGGGAGAGGGCCTTGCTTTAATTCGGTATCTTCCTGGATAACAGGTCCCATACCTGTAATTACTATATTATACTAATATGTACAGGTATGGGACCTGTTATCCAGAATGCTTGGGACTTTTCCTGATAATGGATCTTTCTGTAATTTAGATCTTCATACCTTGTCTACTAGAAAACCATATAAACAGTAAATAAACCCAATAGGCTGGTTTTGCTTCCAATAAGGATTAATTATATCTTAGTTGGGATCAAGTACAAGTCACTGTTTTATTATTACACAGAAAAAGGGAATAATTTTTTTAAAAAATTGTTTTGTTTTTTTTTGATTATAATGAAATCTATGGGATCTTTCTGGATAACAGGTTTCCGGATAATGGATCCCATACCTGTACAAGTTCTTTGCATGGAGCTGAGCGCACAGTTGTACACCATCTCTGTTCCATGGGGGGTCTGCTTGTTCCTATTGGCTGACTGTAGGACATATAGATGCTTGTTAAGGGTACGTGCCATAGTTTCTCAGGCGGGCTTGTAGTCGTGACAACAGAAGTGCAGGCCATTATACAGATGAACTAGAAGACTATGTGCAACTCGGTTATATAACAATGGCCGAGTGAAATCGTGAGAAGTTCTCCTTTAAACTCACTGCAATGAAAATCCACATCTTTAACCATTTCACTCACTGCACAGAATGACAAACCCCGCTGGGCTCATCCCCTACTGCTGTCCCTTCCCCCGATGCTAAACGACCTCCTATTAATTACAGGGGGGACCTGGTACCTCTGCTGTCCGTGCTCCCCCCCCCCCCGGTGTATCCGTGCAAGACGCAAGCCTGATATTCCCAGTGCAAGTCACGGTTAATTCCTCGCCGCTCCCTTTCTGAATCAATGTGAAAGTCTCCAGTTAAACATTTACTGAGAGTTTTTGAACTATTGCTCCTTGTCATTTCTATTTACATTCCTGCTCTCTCCAGCCTCCCCTTTCTGACCAAACTCTTCTCTCTTTTTTACTTTTAGTGTCATCCCAGCTGCGTTACCCAGTCCCATTGACAAGGTAAGTTCATTCATTTTATTATTTATTAATACAATTAAGTATTAATGAATTTGTATTGTC
This sequence comes from Xenopus petersii, assembly GCA_038501925.1. Lineage (NCBI taxonomy): Eukaryota > Metazoa > Chordata > Amphibia > Anura > Pipidae > Xenopus > Xenopus petersii. The sequence goes on from CM076678.1 coordinate 154,741,095, forward strand.
AGTGACGTCACAATGGGTGTGCCTGAATGACTCGGGATTCCCTTTAGTTTGGGCGAAGGGGCAGGACATTATATTCCTATCAAGATCACTTGGAACTGCCCTGTGAAAACCGGGCAATAAAATTCATATATGAAGAGGAAATTTAAAGGAGAACTAAACCCTGAAAATGAATATGGCTAAAAATGCTGTGTTTTATATAGTGAACTTATTGCAGGAGGCTAACGTTTCAGCTTGTCAATAGCAGCAATGATCCAGGACTTCAAACTTGTCACAGGGGGTCACCATCTTGGAAAGTGTCTGTGACACTCACATGCTCAGTGGGCTCTGATTGGCTGTTGAGAAGCTAAGCTTAGGGCTCGTCACTAATTATCCAGCAGAAAATGAGCTTCCCTGGCTGTAATATAAGCTGATGCTACAGGTTTGCTGATTATTCAATTCTGATGCTAATTGCACTGGTTTCTGTGCTGCCATGTAGTAATTATGTGTATTAATTACTAATCAGCCTTATATTGTGACATTTCTATTCTATGTGTACTGTATATTGTGAGTGGCTCCCTAAGCTCAGTAAGTGACAGCAGCACAGAGCATGTGCAGTGAATCAGCAGAAAAGAAGATGAGGAGCTACTGGGGCATCTTTGGAGACACAGATCTTTACTGCTAAAGGGCTGTGGTTGCCTTGGGCTGGTACAGAAGCACAAAACATCATGTACAACATTTCTAGCTACTTCTTTAGTTCTCCTTTAAAGGGGAACTATAGCTGAATTGCATTAGGAAAAGCAGATACACTTTTAGTCCTTTAGCTTCTAGTCCTCAGTTGTGTTAATATATATATCATTTAACAGAAGGCAGTTTTTAAATACAGAACCAGCCCTGTCAGTATAAAGGGGAACTATAATAGAAATATGTCTCCTTTCAAGGAAATTAAACTTTCCAAATAAAATCTCTTAAAAGTTCTGAACTGAAATAATCAGGTCTGTTTCCATGCAGCTTTAGGTCAGTCAGGGAGCCAATGAGTAAGAAACATGTTAGACTATACATGTCCTAATAAACACTTTATACATTTCACTACTTCTCTTGCCACTGCATTTACTATTAGTAGGCCTCTTCACCGCTGTGTTTTTTTCAGTCCGGGATCCCTCGCATACATTGTCTTGGAAAAGGAGCGCAGAATTGAGTTAGAAAGTTTCATATTCACCTTTAAGTTAACTTGTATGTTACAGAATGGTAAATTCTAAGCAACTTTTCAATTGGTCTTCCTTGTTTATTTTTTATAGTTTAATTATTTACATGAACATTCTTCTGTCTCTTTCCAGCTCTCCAATGGGGGTCCCTGACCCCATGTAAAAACCAGGGTAGGGTTTTTTTTAATAAGGGGTTTACTTCTCCTTTAGTCAAGATATTTGCTCCCCCGAATTTATTGCCACGCTATTGCCCCGTGTGTATATTTAGCTATAGGGCAGTTCTGTACAGTTTGTCACATGGGTAAATCTGTTTTCACCGGACAGGTTGCTGCTCACACTCCCAGTATGTACTCTCAGGAACTCTTCCAGCTTTCCCAGTATCTACAGGTAATGTCATTATTTATCAGAAACTTGCACTTTTGTATTTTGTTGATTTTATCCCTCCTGAGGTGTAACCCCCGTAACATTCCTGATTGCTGCTTCCCTCTCATCTTAACTCTATCTCCTTGTGCTTTCTCATTCGGCCTCTTTCTGTTTTGCTCTTTCATTGTATTTGTTGTTGTTCCTCTCTGTGGGTGATCCCCATTTGCCCTGACTCTCATTTGCCTTTTTTATTTTCACTTTATTAAAGGATAAGTAAACTTAAAAGTGTAAAAATGATGAGGGGTCTATTCTAAGAACTTTTGCAATTTACAATCATTATGTATTTTTATTCCAAGATATTAAGGGATACATGTACTGTTAATATGAATGAATTTTGTTACAACAGCACCACCTGCTGGTCAGTTTCCCACCAGTCTGACCAGCAAGTAGTCAAGGAAGTTGTCAGGAGAAAGAAAGAGGCTGCTCTGATCTTCTTGTGCTTAGGAATAAAATTAGAAACCTTTCTCACATCTTCCCTAAGCAGAAGAACATCAGTCTCTTTCTTTCTCCTGACAACTTCCTTGACTACTTGCTGGTCAGACTGGTGGGAAACTGACCAGCAGGTGGCGCTGTTGTAACAAAATTCATTCATATTAAAGGAACAGTAACACCAAAAACTGAAAGTGTTTTAAAGTAATGAAAATATCATGTAGTGTTGCCCTGCACTGGTAAAACTGATCTGTTTGCTTCAGAAACACTACTATAGATCATATAAACAAGCAGCTGTGGAGCAATGGTGGAAATTGAAAAAAGTCTATATGGCACAGGTTAAGTAATGGATAACAGATAACATTATGTTCTACAGAGTTTATCTGCTGTGTAACTTGAGCCTTTTCTCCTTTGAATAGCTGCCCCCATTGCTACACAGCAGCTTATTTATATAAACAATAGTAATTTTTCTGAAGCAAACACAACAGTTTTACTAGTGCAGGGCAACACTGCATTATATTTTTATTACTTTAAAACAATTTCATTTTTTTTGTTACTGGTCCTTTAACAGTACATGTATCCCTTAATATCTTGGGGGAAAAAAATGAAAATAAATAATGAACGTACATTACAAAAGTTCTTACAATAGCACTTTCATCAATTTTACATTCACTTATTATAAAGGTTTACTTATTGTTTAATTTATCCATCAGGGAGATCTTCATTTTGTCAGAGCTTGTTTGTTTGTCTCTTTGTGGATTGGCAGATGTAGCCATATCAGGGGTAGGGTTGCCACCCGCCGGTAGCTGCCGGTAAATTTGTAATACCCTTCAAAAAGAGCCCTCGGCCTGCCCCTAATCCCCTGTAACTTACCTTTTTTCCTCAGTCTATGGTTCTCCGCTATGTGGCCCGCCCCTTTTGTTCGCCCCCCTCCCCCACCAGCCGGTAAAAAACATAAGAAAAGGTGGCAACCCTAATCAGTGGTAGATAGTATGTACTGGTCTAGTGGCCCTAGAACTGAATTCTTGGGTCACATGGATGTGGCTGGTGGCCTGGCCAAACAAATGGATCTTTGTGCAAGTGGCCAGCTGTAGTAACTTATCCCAACTGCCACTGTCCTACTGCCAGTTCAGACCATGGAGTTCTAACTCATTCTAAAGGGACGGCATATGTGACCAGAAACCCCATGGACCTGATTTAGGCCAATACATTGAGTGGCTAATGGAGCGGCCTGCGGGTTCTGCAGCAGGACTGTAAGAGGAATGGGAAAGTGAGGCTCACCAATGATCAAATAACATCCACTTCTTTCCCTCTTATCTAGTGAACATCATCACATTTTGTTGTGTATTTCATATGCGGAGCTTTCTGTTTGCAGGAGGCCTTACACCGGGAACAGATGTTGGAACAGAAGCTGGCCACTCTTCAGAGACTTTTAGCCAATACACAGGAAGCCTCAGATACAAGTTGGCAGGTATCAATATATAATACGCAAAAACTATGAATATATTTTAATTTATTTGCTTATAAACGGTGACTAGTGATGTCATCAGTAGTCATGTAATTTTTGTCACATGACTCACTAAAACTTGTGTATACCGTATATACCCGAGTATAAGCCGAGTTTTTCAGCATCCAAAATCTGCTGAAAAAGTCTATCTCGGCTTATACTCGGGTCAGCGGTAGCGGACCGGAGTAGCTAAGATCGCAGTCACTTTTAATCATTCCTATACCAACAGTACACTTGGGGAGAGACTGCAATATCCCACAATGCCCTCTGTTGGTTATATGAAAGAATAACAGTGACTGCAATATCACACAGCGCCATCTGTTGGTTATATGAAAGAATAACAGTGACTGCAATATCACACAGCGCCCTCTGTTGGTTATATGAAAGAATAACAGTGCGCCCTCTGTTGGTTATATGAAAGAATAACAGTGACTGCAATATCACACAGCGCCCTCTGTTGGTTGTATGAAAGAATAACAGTGATGGCAATATCACACAGCACCCTCTGCACATGGTAGTGGGACAATGCAGTATATTTTGTTGTTTAAGGTGTGTCAGTAGATAAAAAACATGATGGAGGTTGAGTGGAGCAGGTGCTTGTGTATTTTATTAACATATCTAATCTCTGTGCTCCTTTGTGTGTCCTTGTACTGCATTATGGGTATATGTTTGTGTATTAATACAGTTTCTTTATTATCACAGGCCCTTATAGATGAAGACCGGCTGCTATCAAGATTAGAAGTGATGGGGAACCAGCTGCAGGCTTATTCCAAGGCAAGAAGCTTCCTTAAGTGATCGGCCTTTATCTGATACGGGTCACCCTGTAACATTCAGTGGCAAATACATTACATTTTAATAAATCATTGACATCCAACCTATTGCCCTCTAGCTATGTATTCTCATCTACTAACACTGCACAAATATTACATAACTGAGCAAAAACCTATATATAGATTCTTTTAGGTTAAAACATATCCTTTTATTTGTTTGCTTATTGATGTATGTATGTAGTGATATCTCATGTGCCAGTTATTGGCTGGAGGTAGGAGGGCATCAAGCCATGTCCACCAGTCAATTTTTAAGGAAGGCAACTCATATAATAATGTAAAATTGCTCACAGTGCTCTTCTGAACACTTTTGCCATTTACAATTTTTTTTTGTTAGATGTCATGATATTGGCAGTTTTTATATATGCATACATACGCTACTGTAGTGTCCGGACAGGGGCCAGGCTGATGCTGGAAGCATCTTCGGAGGCTTCCCAGTTCTGTCGCTCAATGAGACAATCATATGATTTGTCTCTGTTTCCTCACACTGTCTCATCAGTTTATAGACATTCTTACATTTATAAACTGCATTGTGGAATGCATTACGGATGCACCAAGTACCTTTTATTTAGAGTTTCTGTTCTCTTCCTATTTCGTATAAAGGCACATGGGCAGATTTGAGGGGGATTAGTCGCCCCAGCGACAAATCTCCTCTACTTCGGCGCGTCAATCTCCCCGAACTGCCTTCCCGCCGGCGCTTTGTTTTCTGAAGTCGCCTGAAGTTGCCTCACGAGGTAACGTCGTGGGACTTCGGAAAACGAAACGCCACTAGTGCCATCCCGTTGCCAATTTTTCATTCTTGCCGGCGGAAAGGCAGTTCAGGAAGACTAGTCGCCCCGAAGAAGAGGAAATTCTTCGCCGTCGGCAACTAATCTCCCCGAATCTGCCCCTGTGTATACCCTAAATGTTATCTTCCTGGGCGGATATGAATCCATTACTGAAGTCCTATCCTCCAAAAAGAAGAGAATTCAAATACTTTTTGTTGCACGATCTCCAAGGCCTCATCTCTGTAATCTGCATTTCACCCCATGTATCCATTTTTGACCTTGGTTATTGCTCTTTGTTTTACTGGGCTTGGCTCAGTGTAGACTTCATTTGATAAAGGTGTTCCTCGTTCTGCGGAGAAATTACAAGTTGCCTGACTGCCAGGAACTTTTCTACAAATCTAAATAAAGTGCTAATATGTTTAAAGGCATAGACCATTCATTTTTATCATTTTTAACCCTATGCTAGATTTAATATTTCCCCATTTTGCTGAGTATCTCCAAGACTTTCCTTAGCAGAAAAGTCAGTCTCTTCAGTATCGCTTTTAACCATATTGATAACTATACATTCCTGTGGTGTGTTTAAAGTAGAGTGATATGTGAAGTTAACTGCTGTCATTCATCGTGTTGGTAGAAAAGCTGAAACAAGAATCCATAAAATAATGGGTGACTTATTGTTGCAGAGTCAAACGGATGATGGAATAAGAAAGGAGCTGATCTCTTTGCAAGAAGACAAACACAACTACGAGACAACAGCCAAAGAGTCCCTGAGGCGGGTCCTTCAGGAGAAGATAGAGGTGGTGCGGAAGCTGTCCGAAGTAGAGGTAACCTGATTTACTGACTGTACAGGTGTAGGATCTATTATCTGGAATGCTTGAGACTTGGGGTTCCATAATGAGGATCACACCTCAGGGCTAATAAAATAATTTCAAGGATTCTTTCACCATCAATATGGAATTATGCTGCTTAGTTATGGTCAGCTATAAAGCTCTTCTGCATTCAGCAGAAATACAGTTTATGGCAATGTCTTTATTCATTCAGTCTAAGTCTTGCTTATGGCTCTGAGTCACAATTCTGTACAGAAACTCACGTGTGCCTTTATCTTTCTTGCAATCCCAGCGGAGTCTGAGTAACACAGAAGATGAATGTACCCACCTGAAGGAAATGAATGAACGGACTCAAGAAGAATTGCGAGAACTGGCCAACAAGTACAATGGAGCTGTGAATGAGATGAAAGATCTTGCAGACAAACTCAAGGTCAGTTCCTGGTGTGTGGAGTGGTTGTGTTGTGGCACAGACATCTGTTATTGCTACTTGCCATTTGTCAATTCCTGCAGCGTGGCATGAATTTTTTAGAATCACGGCCAGTCCCTTCTTTAGTCCACTTGACTTAAGAACTTGTACCTAACTTTGCCTTCAGCATGCGTTTTGGCAATGTATGCTATCTACATGATATCAAAGCGCTAATTAAAAAATAAACCGTTTGTTTTGTATAAAATAGTCTGCCTTTCTATTTATATTTAAGAGGGAGGGTTGTATGGCATTGTGATGTCTTGGTGTAAAGGCCCATTCCTGCTCTTTGGCATGTTTAGTCTTTGGCATGTTTAGTCTTTGGCACGGTTACTCTTTGGCACGGTTACTCTTTGGCACGGTTACTCTTTGGCACGGTTACTCTTTGGCACAGTTACTCTTTGGCATGGTTACTCTTTGGCATGGTTGGTCTCTGGCATGGTTGGGCTCTGGCATGGTTGGTCTCTGGCATGGTTGGTCTTTGGCATGGTAGTGTGGGTTGGCATCGGAATAAAACCGATTATAGTCTTTTTAAGGTTCTAGTGAGCTTTAAGGAAATGGAAAACAATGCTTTTTGGAGAATTTTGTCTCCCTAGAGCAGTGATCCCCAACCAGTGGCTTGTGAGTAACATGTTGCTCTCCACTCCCATTGATATTGCTCCCAGTGGCCTCATATTAAGTGCCCACTTTGAAATTCCTGGCTTAAATTTAAGTTTTGGAGGCATGAAGACACAGGTTTACCCCAACAGATCCTCCTGCAGTCCACAGTCCACTTATAAGCCAATTGCAGCCCTTAGGAATTTTTTTCGGCTCCTCAATTTGAATGTGGCTCACGGTTATAAAAAAAAAAAAAAAAAAAGGTTGGGGATCCTTGCTCTAGAATTCTGCACACTACCACTTTGGGCAATTCTGGATAAAATGGCATTACCTTTAAAACAGAGAATCGCGATCACAGTAAAAGAACCCGTTACAAAGCAACACGGCATACTTCTAAAGCTTTGATTATTGCTCCGTTTTTTAGGCGGCAGAAAGTCGGCAGGAGGAAATCCAACAGAAAGCTCTAGCAGAGAAAAAAGAACTGCAGAATAAAATTGATGAAATGGAAGAAAAGGAACAGGAACTACAAGCTAAAATCGAGGCCTTGCAAGCAGACAATGACTTCACCAACGAACGACTTACCGCCTTACAAGGTGAGTTCCCCACGTTCTTTGTAGTGTCCGTTACGGTTTGCTCAGCATGGCTTTTTTATTTTTGGAATTCTGCTTGCAGTACGATTAGAGCATCTTCATGAGAAAACACTTAAGGAACACAACAGTTTAGGTAAGTGATGGAGTTAGGTAGATGCAGTAGCCGACGGCAGTGGGAAGATCTAGATCTCTGAAGAGCTGGATAAATGTGTGCCCAATCCATCCTGACATCTGCTTGTCTGCTGAACGTGCCAAGTCAATATTACCAGGCTCTGCCCAGTTCTTGGGCCCAAGGACAAATACATATTATCATATATATATATATATACAGCATGGTTCTCAATCCAGCTGCCGCCAAAAGGAAACTCCCAGCATTCCCTGGCAGAGGGGCAGTTTGCTAGATTCAGAATACATTTATAATACACAAAAGCCATGAATATCTTGTAAATGATATCCTTATAAACGGTGACTAGTGATGTTATTAACAGTGAGTGACTAGTGATGTCATTTCTGTCACATGACTCATTGAAGCTTGTGTATTATAATAAATAAAGTACCCTTGTTGCAAAATATGAGGAACTGAGGAGTCCCATGACCTGTATAAAAGTACCTAAGTCCTGTCGCTCATCTGTAGGTTTAACAGAAGCAGAGAGCATCATGCAAAATACATTTTTTTTACATTTGGGGGGGATGGCACCCCCTCCCATTGTGCTTTAGGCACATACCTATATTATCTACATCCAAACAGTTTCCCTTATGCAGTAGAGTATGAGAGAATAGATTATTGTGTACCCTTCAGACTGTTTTTATAGCTTTATGTTAGAACATAATATAACATAATAACAGGCTCACCTATATATACTGAAAAAGAATGTTCAGCATGCAGAATATTCCATAGCCTCGTTCTCTACCCTAATGGAAACAATGGCAGCTTCCACCCATACATATATACATACATACATACATACATACATACACAAATAAACAGAGATTAAGTGTTCTGTATAAACAATGTAAATATCCTTAAAATTTGCTCCGTGTCTTTTATTGAGCCGACCATTATTTTCAGCCTATTTTCGCTGTTGATATTGCTGTGAGCCTGTGATACCAGCAGGTGGCGCTGTCTTACTGCAGTTTGTTACAAATAATGCTAATTGGGTCACGTTCAGCAGACAGTGTGATGGGAAAAATATTACATTTCTTAGCATTTAAGATTATTCAGAATTTTTTGTTCTTGATGGCGCATAATGATCTTTTGTAATCTTAGGCATCCAAGTTGGTGACTTCCTACCAAAAATCAACGGCAATGCAGATAAAGGTAAGTGCGTCTGAACCTTACGTGGCCATTGCTTTCTGCCTTTCTGGACCTGTTATCCAGGATGTTCGGGACCTGGGGTTTTCCGCATAATGGATCTTTTTGGAATTAGGATCTTCATACCTTAAGTCTACTGGAAAATCATATAAACATTAAATAAAGCCAATAGGCTGGTTTTGCCTCCAATAAGGATTAATTAAATCTTAGTTGGGATCAAGTGCAAGGTACAGGTATGGGATCTGTTATCTGGAAACCCGTTATCCAGAAAGCTCAGAATAACAGGCCGTCTCCCATAGACTCCATTTTAGCAAAATAATCCAAATTTTTACAAATGATTTCCTTTTTCTGTGTAATAATAAAACAGTAACTTGTACTTGATCCCAACTAAAATATAATTAATCCTTATTGGAGGCAAAACCAGCCTATTGGGTTTATTTAATGTTTATGCGATTTTCTAGTATGAAGATCCCCAGGTCCCGCGCATTCTGGATAACCGGTCTTATACCTGTACTGTTTTATTATAACAGAGAAAAAGAAAATAATGTTTAAACATTTGCATAAAATGTACTATATGGGAGTGGGCCTTTCTGTAATTTGGAGCTTTCTGCATGATTGCTTATCCAGATAATGGATCTCATACCTGTACAAATTTGGATCTCCAATAGTGTTCCAATTCTTGCTCATGTCTCTGTCAGTCTTTAGTTTTTAAGGTGTTAATATTTATTAGGGGTTTCCCTGGCTGAGTTTTTTTTTGCACTTCTTACAGGTAGGGGATCTGTACGGGATCCACAAAGCAAAAATACAGCCGTTTCCCATAGAGTCCTATTTAAAGAAAGACTTCATTGTTGATGGATAGGCTTTTTCTCTGTAATGCTGATAGATATGCTTTTTTTTTTTTTTTAACCATAAGACCTGGGCCAGGAGCCTGGGTGGAAGAAGCCTGAGAGCAGTTGTATTAGGGAAATTGATATTTTGATCAGTATGTTCCCCCTGCCAAGCTCAAGCAAGGAGCAATAATAAGTGCGGCCCCAGAGCTGACAGCTGAGAGTAGGAGCAGATGGCTTTACGCTGTGCCAGGCATTTTGGCTGGAAGTCCCTGACCCAATATACAGAGTGTTAACCTGAAAGATCCATAACTCAGCATGAGCACCGGGAGGCTCCTATTACTCCTGCACCCCCGCTTCTATTACCTCTCCCAGCTCTTCTATGTGATTTATTACCTCCACCTATGAATTGCTTTCTGTACAAACTGCTGTGTGATTGGGAACCAATATATAAACATATATAAACTGGATGTTACTTGGATTGTGCAACAAAACACACACTGTGCTTTCCCATACTGTGAGATATACAGTACACACCATTCTTATTTATGTTGTATTTCTTCTGCCAAATAACTGGACATTGATATTCCACAATCTCTGCCTTTTAGTTAGAAAACCATTTTAAATTTTACTTAAGCTTTAAAGGGGTTGTTCACCTCTGGAATAACTATTTAGTATGATGTAGAGAGGGATATTCTGAGACAATTTGCAATTGGTTTTCATGTTTTAGTATTTGTGGTTTTTGAGTTATTTAGCTTTTTATTCAGCAGCTCTCCAGTTTGCAATGTCAACTATCTGGTTGCTAGGACCCATATTACTCTAGCAACCATGCATTGATTTGAATAAGAGACTGGAATATGACTAGGAGAGGCCTGAATAGAAAGATGAGTAATAAAAAGTAGCAATAACAATACATTTGTAGCCTTACAGAGCATTTGTTTTTAGATGGGGTCAGCGACCCCTATTTGAAAGCTGGAAAGAGTCAGAAGAAGAAGGCAAATATTTAAAAATCTATAAGAAGGAAAAATGAAGGCCAAATGAAACATTGCTTACAATTAGCTATTCTATAACATGCTAAAAGTTAACGTAGGCGTCCCACCCCTTTAATAGTGACAAGGTTTAATTAAAGGACCAGTAACCTCAAATTTTTTTTTTAGATTCGTTGGTATACAACGAAAAAAAAACACAAAGACAAATTAAACTGTGAAATCGCTATTTATTAAAAATAACTTACCGAAACTCCGCTTCCGCTCCTCTTCAGAAAAAGGCGACTATCCATCGTGCGGTGCTCTATTCCTCTTCCCTGGCTATCTCCTATAAGGAAGGCAGGGAGGAGAAATCGAGCGCCGCATGATGGATCACCTTTTCTGAAGAGGAGGTTCGGTAAGTTATTTCTTAATAAAAACTTTTTCATTTGTCTTAGTGGTTTTTTTTTTTTTTTTTTGTAGACTAATGAATTTTTTAAAAAAAATGTAATATTACTGGTCCTTTAATATAAGATTATGTTATAGAATATGTCGGTTTGTAATCTTTATTGGCTTTTGTTTCCTTTCAGATTATTAAATCCCCCATTTGCCAGGCAGTGAGCTTCCTTCACATATTTTAAATGCGGATGTTTGTAGTGTAAATTGTACGCTGTATTGTAACCCATAATTATACATTTAATTATACATTTAATAGCCAGCTCGTTATACAGAGGCCTCAGTGGCCTGAGTCCAGTGATAATTGGGAGCCAGAGGTCAGGCCTATTTATACGTTGCTGTAAAGTCTCTGGTTTAGAGTTTCACATTCTCTAGTTCTTCAGCGACAGATTTACTGATTTTCCCACTTTGTTCCAAGCATTTGCTGGCAGTGTCGGGGGCTTGAGGAAGGCCTGGTTATTCCTATACTTTGTGCTGGGGAGCAGATGTTTCATATGGGAAGGGTGAGATGGAGGTTTTTATTAATAGATACACTGGGAGCTGCTGGGGGTATTGGGTATCATCACTGTGGAAGGAGAGGGCTTCCCTAGAGAGAGCAGCTGATGGGATCCATGAATTGCTGGAAGCTTCTATAATGACTGCACTTGGAGCATTTAGTAATGAGGAGAGATCCGCCAAATATTTCCCCTGTACAGTGACAGGAGTTGGGGAGTGTAACCCATGAGATGTTCCTAATACTGTCAGTCTTGGCTCATGTCGGGTAACTGCCTGTGGGGCATCAACTGAAGTTATAAATCTGGTAGAGCTTCTCAGGTGATCGTTGGCTGCCAATGGCGACTGTCAGCTTCCAGGTCAACGGGTGTCAACAACAGAAGTCCGTGGGAGGGACTATTTCAGGCAATTTTGTGCCGTGTTTTTTAGGGTTGCCCCAAAAATACTTCTCCGATACATTGGGGCAGAGAATAAAACTATTTTCGAAACAAAACTCATTTTAGGAAATCCTTACAAAATTCAGGAGTGCCCCTAACTGCAGATTTCTTTCTTCCCGGAATGTATGGGACTTCTTCCTCCCAATATCCGACACATTTCCAAACTAAATGGAACGTACACGACATCCCGGGCAAGTGCTGCCTCTATCCCAATACATGTGAGCCAGGAAGCATGGAGAGTAACCATTCTGATGGATTAACTTTTTTGATGGACTTGAGATGAGAGTTTCCCTTCTTCACTTTTCATGCAATTTCTAATAATTAATTAATAAGGTTTGGAAAAGGAAAACTCTCACTCTCTCTCTCTCTCTCTCTCTCTCCCTCTCCCTCTCTCTCTCTCTCTCTCTCTCTCTCTCTCTCTCTCTCTCCCTCTCTCACCCCACAGCGGAAGTCCATGGGAGGAACTATTTGAGGCACTTTAGTGCTGTGTTTTTTGGGTTGCCCCAAAAATACTGGAGCAAAAGTGCCTTGTGTGCCTTTAAAGGAATAGTTCAGTGTGAAAATAAAAACTGTGTAAATAAATAGGCTGTGCAAAATAAAAAATGTATCTAATATAGTTAGTTAGCCAAAAATGTAATGTATAAAGGCTGGAGTGAGTGGATGTGTAACATAATAGCCAGAACACTACTTCCTGCTTTTCAGCTCTTTAACTCTGAGTTAGTCGGTGACTATAAGGTGGGCCACATGGGACATAACTGTTCAGTGAGTTTGTAATTGATCCTCAGCATTCAGCTCAGATTCAAAAGCAACAGTTATGTCCCATGTGCCCCTCCCTCAGTCATTGATTGGTTACTGCCTGGTAACCAATCAGTGGAAAGCAAGAGAGCTGAAAAGCAGGAAGTAGTGTTCTGGCTATTATGTTACACCTCCAGTCACTCCAGCCTTTATACATTACATTTTAGCCCAAATAACTATATTAGAAACATTTTTTATTTTGCACAGTCTATTTGTTTACCCGGTTTTTATTTTTACACTGAACTATCCCTTTAACCTAAGTGTCATATTTAACATTTAAAGTTAATTGTCATGCGTTTGATTGTATCCTGAAAGCATTGCACTGAAAGCAGAGTACAGTGCCCCCATGCCACTTCTAACAGCTGTTATTTCTATTCACATTGTGAGGAGTGATGGGCGAGTGAGAGGGAATGAGGAGTGTGAGGGTGGCAGTGTTTATTCTCAGGGTGATACATTCCCCACGTGTGATTCCTTTCTGCTGATACACACGTCCTGCTCAGAGAATATTTAGGATCTGTCCCATGTAAAGTGAGAATTTATTTTACATAAGCCACTTATATTGTTTCATATTTACTTGTCAGGCCTCATTCACCCTGGGACCTGACAAGAGACCTACATATTGCTTTTACCCAATGTGAAAGTCTATTAGAGTTCCCACAGTCTTCACTAATGGCCACATAATCAAGTATCAGTATCACCCGGCTCCTCACCCTGACCCTCACCCGGCTCCTGACCCTCACCCTGCCCTTCACCATGACCCTCACCCGGCTCCTCACCCTCACCCTGCCCTTCACCATGACCCTCACCCGGCTCCTCACCCTGACCCTCACTCTGCCCTTCACCCTCACCCTGCCGTTCACTATGACCCTCACTCGGCTCCTCACCCGGCTCCTGACCCTTACCCGACCCCTCACCCTGCTCCTGACCCTCAACCAGCTCCTCACCCTGCCTCTCGCCCGGCCCTTCGCCCTGCCCCTCGCCTGGGACACACCTCTGTCTGTGCTTTGTGGCCATTAGAGAGGAGCCTTCCCATAGGGTTGTAGCGTGTCTTTCACCTGAGCCAGTTACATGAGATGAGACCGTGCTGGGTAACCTATGTGCCCTCGTGCCTCTCTACAATAGGATCCTACTTGGTGACTTATAAAAGAGAATCTGGTGGGTTCCCGGACCCTATTGCACCATTTGGTATTTCTCATTTACTGCCTGAAGCCTTGTCCCAGTTATAGAAATCCCTTGCCTTCATGATACTGTACTACTGGCAAATAGAAGCTGCTTGATTATACATGTATATATCATTTATTCAACTAAATTCTACAGCAGCTGGTTACCCTTTTTTTTTTTTTCTTTTTTCTTTTTTTTTTTTTTATATAATTTTTGCTACCAAAAACGTACAAAATCTTGATACAAAAGATATTACAAACAAAGTGACACAATGACCACACTCCATTGCAAAGGTCGGCGTTACATTACTGAATATTTCTTCTGTTAATTAAGCAAACATTTCAAATAACATTATTCACACGGATTATTCAATAAGGCATTTCAATAAATTATTCCATAACGCATGCTTGGCCGACCTTTTCCCCTTGTATAACAGTAATGTATAACAGTAATGCCCTTTCCACCATCATAATCCAATGTGGTACATTTAAAGGTGCTACTTGCATCCTATTCATCACCAGATACTTGTCCCTAGAATTGGCTACAGACTGGGATTAGCCCTGCCTTCTTCAAGTTTGTTTGAAAAGTGATTACAACAGGCCAAAGTAAAGTAAAATACCGGTATAGAACCTGTTATCCAGAATGCTTCAGACCTGGGGTTTTCCAGGTAAGGGATCTTTCCCTAATTTGGATCTTCATACCTTAGTTCTACTAGAAAATCATGTAAACATTAAATAAACCCAATAGGTTCGTTTTGCTTCCAATAAGGATTAATTATATCTTAGTTGGGATCAAGTACAAGCGACTGTTTTATTATTACACAGAAAAAGAAAAAGGAAATCATTTTTACAAATTCAGATTTAATGATAATGCAGTCTATGTAGTAGAAATTATATAACCAACATGTCAATCAAAGTGGTGGTTCACCTTTATTTGGTATATTATAGAATCAATTGTTTGTTTTCTACAAATGTATTGTTATTGCTACTTTTTATTACTCATCTTTCTATTCAGGCCTCTCTCCTATTCATATTCCAGTCTCTTATTCAAATCAGTGCATGGTTGCTAGGGGAATTTGGGTCCTAGAAACCAGATGGATTAAATTGCAATCTGGAGAGCTGCTGAATAAAAAGCTAAATAAGTCAAAAACCACAATAGAATAGAACAGAATATCCCTCTCTATGTCATACTAACAGTTAACTCAAAGCAAAGTTTTGAGGAAGAAGTCGTATGGCTTTTTTTTGGGAATTCTGCTCAGATAAGTACAATGTATGTTACCCCAGAGGAGAACAGACTGCCATTCACTTGTGAGGAACATTTTCCTGATTTAGTTCCATAAAAACTGATCTTTCCGTATCCCAAGTTGGTGCATTTTGGGTTCGGGTGCAATTACAGAGAAATGACGCATGAAATGCGACACAGAGAAGTGCATTTGCGGTGTGAATGGTTCCGTGTGTCCCATTGTTATAAATAGCTTCATTACTAAGCGTGCAGCCTAATTCCTGCCTGTAGCCCCGCAGGACATGATATGGGGTGGGCCCTCCTCCTGCTGCTGCTGTTAATAAGGGCATGGAATGTGAGATGAACTAGATTCTTCTTCTACCAGCGCTCACTAACGTTTCCTCTATTTGTCAGACTCGCTCATAGACCAACACCTGACAAGAGGAGACCAGGAGCAGCAGCGCTTTAAAGGTAAATGGGCTTCTCTGCTTTAGAGACTGACACCAGAAATTAAACCTTTTTTTTACATCTATCATAATATTGCCTTTACATTCTATCCATAGTTTTACCATCAAAGTATGTACAGATGTTTTTACATTACCCATCTGATCCCCCCCATGTTCCTCTCTGAGGGGCTGCCATATTTGAGATTCAGCAGTCCATTGACATTAGAAAATCTGACAAAACAGTCAGGTTTAGGAACTTCAAGTGACAATTACTTACAAAAGCAGCTTTATCAGTGAAAAGCAATCAACGTGAGCTATAGGTAACTTTTGATGTACAATAATATTTTGAAGAATAATTTTTTAGTGTTAGTATCACTTTAAATTCTCTCTGTCAGTTACTGAATCAGCAAAGAGGCAATGAGACTGTCAGTCTGATACACTATATATCTTCCCAGGGGACTCAGGCCTCCAAAGCAACATCATTTTGGGCAATATTGTTTATGTAATGGGCATATAAACCAAACATTTGCCTTAATTCAAAGCAACTTTCCAATATATATATTTGTTCATTGTAATTAAAAGCACTGTCTGTCTGTCTGTCCCTATTCTGCACTGCTGGTTCTGTCTTTTTAAGGGGAAATGAAAATTTAATATAAGCTTCGTCATACTGAAATAAGAAACTTTCGAATTATAATCAATTAAGTTTTCTGTACTGCATCTGTTTCTCTTCATTCTCTCTTCATGCAGCAGTTGAGTGTCTGATTTTGAATGACAGTTGGATCCAATATATCTTATAGGGGGGGCTCCTTTTGCCTAGAAGATGTATTAGAACTCACTCTATTAAACTCACCAGACATCATGTCTCTCTACATGCAGAATTTGTGCAAAAGGCAGTTATTTTGTTAGATTTTGTTTCTACTAGTTATGCACCGAATCCACTATTCGAGATTCGGCCGAATTTGTATATGCAAATTAGGGGCAGGAAAGGAAAAAGTGGAAAAAGTTCTTCTTTTGTGATGAATTAGGATGCAAATTAGTATTCAGTTCGGCCATTCAGCCAAATCAGAATCCTGCTAAAAAAGGCCGAATCCTGGATTTGGTGCATCCCTAGTTTGTACTGGAATCAGTTAATAGCGTGAGCTCTAATACATCTGCTAGGAAAGAAGCCCCCCCCTATAAGATATATTGGATCTAACTGTCAATGAAAATCTGACACCCAACTGCTGAATGAAGAGAAACAGATGCTGAGAGAGGAATAGTGAAGATAAACTTGATTATCTCAGAAACAATACAGAGTATTTAATTGTGTTTAGAAGGTTTCTAATTTCAGTATGAAGCTTATGTAAAATGTTAATTTTGGCAATAGTTCCCCTTTAACACAATGTAGCAGGAGTCAGCCTTGCAGGCTTCTTCACAGGGTTGTTAACAGCTGCTACAGGTCATGGGATAGAAAGGGACAACATTTAAACATCTGAAGATGTGGGATTGCTTAGAATTAATTCCATCATTTATAGGGATGTCCCTCCTGCAACCCTCAACATACAGACGCACTGCAGCTCCTTTTAGCTCTTGGTGGCTGTTGGGAATTGTAGTTCTGCTGAAGCTGTGAGTCCTAATCTTTCATAGCTAATGTAATAGCTCACATTGCTTTATAAGTAATATACAGATTCTGGGCCCGGCCAGACCCTCTGTCATTGTTTATTTGACTGTGATTGGCGTTAAAGGGTTAATCCTTTCTCAGATGCCAACTGCCGCCTTGTGGGATTGTGGGCGACTCCTCCTCAGCACAGAACTGTTCCAGAGGGGTCCGAGCTGCTGTCATTTTGCCCATACATGGTCCTGCTGGAGCCGGCGCTTCTGTATGGAACTGATAATATTAGAAAATGTCTCTTCTGCTCCAACCAAAGCCCAGGGAGGGATCAATTCACAAAGTAGAGAATGGTAGTTCCACTGCATTTTTTCTCTGCTCCGTCATCCAAATCAGCAGAGAGACTTTATAAATACCCCAGTTAAGGGGGGGGGGACTTCCCTCTGCTTATATAAAATACCCATTGAGATTCATCGTTTTTGGGTCAGTACCATTTTATCATGTATGGTCTCCACTCTCTGTCACCAGTTACAGAAAGGCTAATTCTAAGCGACTTTTCAACTGGCCTTCATTATTTTTATAGTTTTTTAATTATTTGCCTTTTTTTTTTTACTCTTTCCAGCTTTCAAAAGGGGGTCACTGACCCCATCTAAAAACAAGTGCTCTGTAAGGCTACAGATGTATTGTTATTTCTTCTTTGTATTACTTGTCTTTCTATTCAGGCCTCTCCTATTCATATTCCAGACTCTCTTATTCAGATCAGCGCATGGTTGCTAGGGGAATGTGGAACACAGCAACCAGACTGCTGAAATTACAAACTGGAGAGCTGCTGAAAAATAAAAAAGTCAAAAACCACAAATAATAAAAAATGAAAACCAATTGCAAATTGTCTCAGAATATCCCTCTCTATATCATACTAACAGTTACGGTAATTTTTTAGGGGGCCTCATGAAGCCCAACCACACCCACATTGGTTCAGAAGCTCTGGGGCTGATCATGAGATGCAATAGTTTTTTAAATTTAACATGTGCCAATTCCCAGTGCTCCCGACCTAACCTAAATTTGTGCATGAGCAGGCCCGGATTTGTGGCGAGGCCACATAGGCCCGGGCCTAGGGCGGCACATTTTTGGGGGCGGCATGCCGCCCAGCCGCTCTGTGGGGAGCCTGTGCTCCAGCGCTCGCACGCTGGCGATTTTGCGCCAGAGTGTGGTAGTGCGAATCCGGCACTGTGCATGAGCACGAGTGAAGGGGAGGGGACAGTTGTGACGAATGGCAGTGGGCCTAGGGGCGCCCGTTATGTAAAGCCGGGCCTTTTTCTGTGTATTAATAAAACAGTAACTTGTACTTGATCCCAACTAAGATATAAGTAATCCTTATTGGAGGCAAAACCAGCCTATTGGCTTTATTTAATATTTATATGATTTTCTAGAAGACTTAAGGTATGAAGATCCAAATTACAGAAAGATCTGTTATCTGGAGGACCCCAGGTCCCGAGCATTCTGGATAACAGGTCCTATACCTGTACTTGTCATGGAGACATAGCAGCTGAGGCTGAAAAAAGATATTGTTTTGCGTTGTTACCTCCCCACGTCTGCCTATGATGGAGGGCAGGAGAGAAGAACAGTATTTTTTGTTTTGTTTTTAATCCAAGTTGTTTGGAGTGTGTGGAGATCCAGTGTGTGTTTGTTACATTGTGTGCAAGTGCTGTCAAGACAATAAGACCGTATTTGGGAAAGAATGTCGATAATACAATATGTTACATCTCATATTTAGAATGTGTGTCAGTGAATTCCCTTCCAGTTAATAAAAGCCGAGTGTGAGTCTGTGTCTGTATAAATAGTCTGTTTTGCACCGTCACATTCACATCTCTCCTGTGTGTGTAACAACAACACCCGGAATAAAGCAACCGTACAGCACGACTACATTAGTATCAGAAAAGTTGCTGTGCTTTCTACAGGTATGGGACCTGTTATCCAGAATGCTCTGGTGTTTTCTGGATAACAGATATTTACAGAATTTGGTTCTTCATACCTTAAGTCTACTAGAAAATCATCTAAACATTAAATAAACCCAATAGGCTGGTTTTGCCTCCAATAAGGATTAATTATATCTTAGTTGGGATCAGGTACAAGCGACTGTTTTATTATTACACAGAAAAAATGTGAATCCTATATAATAATCCTCAAGTGTCTCTGCGTCTAGTCCCTGTGTCCGTGGAATTGCGCTACTGCGCATGTGACCCACGGACCGAAGAGAGGATCTGCCGCCTGCCACCTGAAGAGGATCCACCGGCGTCTGAAGAAAGGATCCACCGGCGTCTGAAGAGAGGATCCACCGGCGGCGTTTGAAGAGAGGATCCACCGGGGGCGTTTGAAGAGAGGATCCACCGCCGGCGTCTGAAGAGAGGATCCACCGCCGGCGTCTGAAGAGAGGATCCACCGCCGGCGTCTGAAGAGAGGATCCACCGCCGGCGTCTGAAGAGAGGATCCACCGCCGGCGTCTGAAGAGAGGATCCACCGCCGGCGTCTGAAGAGAGGATCCACCGCCGGCGTCTGAAGAGAGGATCCACCGCCGGCGTCTGAAGAGAGGATCCACCGCCGGCGTCTGAAGAGAGGATCCACCGCCGGCGTCTGAAGAGAGGATCCACCGCCGGCGAAGAAGACGTCACTAAGGAGAAACTGCGTGAAAGGGCCCCGGCGAACTTGACAGGTAAGTCCCACTGGCCACCAATGTTAACCCCCCCCCCTGGCCACCAATGTAAACCCCCCCCTGGCCACCAATGTAAACCCCCCCTGACCACCAATGTTAACCCCCCCTGGCCACCAATGTAAACCCCCCCGGCCACCAATGTTAACCCCCCCCGGCCACCAATGTTAACCCCCCCGGCCACCAATGTTAACCCCCCGGCCACCAATGTTAACCCCCCCCCGGCCACCAATGTTAACCCCCCCTGGCCACCAATGTTAACCCCCCCCGGCCACCAATGCCCCCTGGCCACCAATGTTAACACCCCCCCCGGCCACCAATATTACAAAGGGGGTCCTGTCTACTAATGTTACCCATTCTGAAATGTTGGGAGGTATGTGACGACATATGTTCTAGCGCCCGTTAATTTAACGGGCTTAATGTCTAGTTATTTAGATAAAATGGAGTCTATGGAAGACAGCCTTGCTTTAATTTGAAGCTTCCTGGATAACGGATCCCATACCTGTAATTACTATATTATATCATTGAAGGGCTTAGTACAGGTATGGGACCTGTTATCCAGAATGCTCGAGACCTGGGGTTTTCCGTATAACAGATCTTTCCATAATTTGGATCTTCATACCTTAAAGGGGTTGTCCACCTTTAAATGAACTTTTAGTATGATATGCTGAGACAATTTGCAATTGGTTTTCATTTTTAATTATCTGAGTCATTTAGCTTTTTATTCAGCAGCTCTCCAGTTTGTAATTTCAGCCATCTGGTTGCTAGGGTCCAAATTCCCCTAGCAACCATGCACTTATTTGAATAAGAGACTGGAACAGGAGAGGCCTGAACAGAAAGATGAGGAATAAAAAGTAGCAATTACAATACATTTGTAGATTTATAGGGCATTTGTTTTTAGATGGGGTCAGTGACCCCTATTTGAAAGCTGGAAAGAATCCGAAGAAAAAGTCAAATAATTTAAAAACTATAAAAAATATATAACAACGACCAATTAAAAAGTTGCTTAGAATTGGTCAGTCTATAACATACTAAAAGATGAACCAACCCTTTAAGTCTACTAGAAAATCATGTAAATAAAATAGATCCAATAGGCTGGTTTTGCCTCCAATAAGGATTAATTATATCTTAGTTGGGATCAAGTACAAGTTACTGTTTTATTATTACACAGAAAAGGGAAATCATTTTTAAAGATTTGGATTATTTGGATAAAACGGAGTCTATGGGAGACAGAGCTTTGTGGATATCTGGTTTCTGGATAATAAATCCTTTTATCACAGTGCTACGCAATATGTTGGCGCTATATAAATACATGTTAATAATATCTGTACTATAAAAAAAGAAAAAGAAAAATGAAGGCCAGTTAAACATATATTGAACGTACTAAAATTTAACTTAAAGGGAACACATCTATTTTGTGTGTTACACAGCAGAATGATATAGTTGGACCCCTGCGGAGCTGCATTTGATTCCCAGCCAAGAGTGTAAAGCAAATCCTATTAGGGATGGGTTAATTTTTTTGCCTTGTTTCGCCGTGGAAATGACACCCATAGACTCGCATCAAAAAAATGTTGACGCCCATAGACTTTAATGGGCGTCGGCGACATATTTTTGACGAAACGGGTCAAATTCGCCCATCCCGAAATCCTATACATTAAATGAAAATACACCGCTAAATAAGAACCTGTTCTGTATCCATATGTCATGCTCAATAGTAAAAATAAAAATGATATTCTGCTTATTGAGAAAATACAAATCTTTTTGCACCAATTCCAGTCCAGTTTATCACAATCCTATAACGGATATAAAATTCCTTTTGGTTTCAGTGCAGTGGAGCTGCCAGATCGCTTGAAAATTGCTTCTTCCCCCACCGCTGATACAGAGTTTATATTCAAGCTCCTGCGCTTAATCCGTCTGTGTATCAAAATGTAAAAAGCTCTTTGTGCTAATAATCCATCTAGAACATTTGGGATTGTTGTAGGGTTGTTATTCTGGTTTCCAGCAATACAAAGCCAACTGGCAACAGCACAGGAATTTTTATTTCCCTGGCACTGACGAACTGGTTATATGCTGGGCCTTTGTGTCCATCTCTACATATACACCTTGGGGCACATTTATCAAGGGTCGAATTGAAAATTTTAATTTCGAATTTTTTCATGGTCAAAACTAGGCAGTTATTCATATTTGAACATTCGGATTCGATTTTTGAGATTTGTCATACTCTGGCCCTTTAAGAATTGGAATTCAACTATTCGCCACCTAAAAACTGCCGAATTGCTGTTTGAGTCAACGGGAGAGGTCCAGGAATCAATTTGGAGCTGTTTGCAGCCTTCCTGATGTTCCAGGTTTTTTTCAGAATAGAGTTGTTTTTTTTTTACATTCGGATCAAATTAGATTCAAATTCGATTTGAGTTTTCGGGTTGATTCAATTCATACGAGTTTTAAATATTTGATTTTATTAATACATTTCGAATTCGGTTGAATTTCAAATTTGTGGGAGTTTAGGTTTTTTTTGTTAAAGGGCACCAATCATGACCAAAATCATTTACTAAGTAAATACACTATGTGAAAGTTCAAGAAATCCGATTTTTAAAACAGTTAGAATTGTTTGTATAATGTAAATGATCAGCTCACTATTCCTTCTGCAAGATCTCCCCTATCTCCACTGCAGTTCTAGCTGAGGCAGCCATCTTGGATTTCACTGGCTCCTCCTACCTATATCTTCCCAGCCAACTGTAGCTCTGAAATCTCGCACATGCTCAGTTCAAATTCCTTGTTTGCTTATCAACCCTTCTAAGCTATTTTCAAATCAGCCAAACCTGTGTGTTAGCTGCTGTACAGTAGTGCTGCCCCCTGCTGGAAGTTAGCAGGTGGCAGCACTTCTAGTGGATACTTCTAGTGGAGGAGTTTACTAAAACAAGGCATTCTGGGTAGAATACTCAAAGCAGTGTTACAATCTGAGCATGCTCCTGAAATTTGCACATTAGAGTCTCTGTTAGAGTCTCAATATGGCCTCCCTCAGTGAAAGAACCCATTTGACAAAGTAAGGGATTTTTTTTTAAACCTGCAGTTTTTTCAAAAAACTATATATGTAGTTTGATTAAACGTGTTTAGCTTGTACTGGTCAGATTGTTAATATGTGTTTGATTTTGGCTGTGATAGGTGCCCTTTAAAAACTCACATAAATTCGACGTTTGGTAAATGTGCCCCCTTGTGTCGTCACTGAGAGAAAACTGGTTCTTATGGGTTTTCTGTTCTTTGTCTTGTAGAGAGTCCCCCGGAAGCCAAGGAGTCCGATCTCTCCGACACACTCAGCCCGTCCAAAGAGAAAAGCAGTGACGACACTACAGGTAACTTGCTTCTGGCGACGGCTCCATTGTGTCGTCACCACTGAGAATTGGCTGAACACACTGGGGCTCATTTATAAACAGTGGGCAAATCTGCACCTCGGCAGTAACCCATAGACATCAATCGGCGATTGCAGGTTGAGCACTGAAAACAATCTCGTTGCTATGGGTTACTGCCCAGGTGTAAATTTGCCCACTTGAGCCCAACTGTGTGATGATGCTGTACTGAGGGATGTCACAGTGGGGACCCTGCTTGTCCGTATACACCTGATGTGCATGTAATTATTATATATGTATTTGTCTAATTGCTTTTTTTATTTTATGCAGACGGCCAAATGGACGAACAAGAGCTTAATTCCCCTAACAAAGTAACTCTATTAAAAGGTAAATATCCTACCATTATTGTCCCTATGGTCATAGGAAAGTCTAAAGAGGCAGTCGGAAAGATTCCACAAGGGCTGCCAAAATTATAGTTAAAACCATAATATTTATTGTAGATTCATTAAAAAAAGGAACAGCCTCTCCGTTGGCCCTACGAGTTTCATGGCCCCAAAGGCAACAAATCATGGGCTCAGAAGCTAATGGAGCCAATGGAGAGGCTTTTTTTAAATGAATCTACAATAAATATATTTCTAACTATAATATTATTACTATAACTTTTTGAGTGCCTGATACCCCTCTTTTTGCTGGGGGTGGTGCACCTGGACCACCTGTTCTACGTGGTGAGTGATCAACATATTCTGTGTCTCTTTTTTTTCGGTGGTTTAATGTTCATAGGAAAGTCTGTCAAAGGTAATATTGTGAGGATCACTGGGGCTCATTTATCAACACTTGGCGAATTTGCCCATTGGCATTAACCCATGGCAACCAGATTGCTGGTTTCAAAAAGCTAATCACTGATTGGTTGCTATCAGTAACTGCCCATGGGCAAATTTGCCCAGTGTTCATAAATGAGCCCCACTGTCTGCCTTTCTTCAGAAACACATGGGTCTCTCTAAACAGATTAGTGAGAGAAGGAATAAATCTGTTTTTCACATGTAATAAAGTCTGAACCTAAACTGGCATATGGTTGATCTGTCTGCTGAATAAGATTGTTTTTGGCCAAGCATTGTTCATCCGTGCCCCTGTCTAGTCTTATTGCTGTGTGTGCAGTTGGATCATCCCATCTGATAATCTCATGTCACATTAAGGGTCAGGGCACACAATCAGATTCAGGGAGATTAGTCGCCCGGCAACAAACCTCCTCTTCTTTGGGGCGACTAATCTGCCTTCCCCCCAGCTAAAATGTAAATCACTGGCGGGATGGCACTTGGAGCGCTTCGTTTTCCAAAGTCGACCGAAGTTTCCTGGTAAGGCGACTTTGGAAAATGAAGTGCTCTGAGTGCCGTTTTAACCGGAGGGGAGGCAGTTCGGGGAGATTAGTCGCCCCCAAAGACGCCGGGCGTCTAATCTCCCTGAATCTGCCTGTGTGCCCTGACCCTAAGGGTGAAGACACACACAGCTACTAGTAGCAGCTACTTGTCACGGCTACAAAATAGACAATAGGAATTGGCTTTGCTAAGACATTATGTGCGTTTTAGCAGAGGAAATTCTGAGAATTATTTTGTAACTACTACAGGTATGGGATCCATTATCCAGAAACCCATTATTCAGAATGCTCCAAATTACGTAAAGGCCCTCTCCCATAGACTCATTGTCCAAAAAAAGTTTTTAAAACTGATTTCCCTTTTTCTGTGTAATAATAAAACCGTAGCTTGTACTTGATCCCAACTAAGATATAATTAATCCTTAATGGAAGCAAAACCAGCCTATTGGCTTTATTTCATGTTTATATGATTTTCTTGGCTTTTTTTGAGAGTTATATTATGACAAATGGCTGCGGCCTCTGGATTTGTTAATATTATGGAATATGACGGCTGTAAGGATTGTATAGAGCACAAGGGGCAGCTTATCTGAAACATCAGGGTTCCTGTCCTGCCAAATAGTATCTTTGTTCCCATTGTTTGGGGGGGTGCAAAAAGGGTGAGGGCCCTGCAGAGGAGGTTTTGGGTAGGATCAGGCCTGGACTGGGAGTCAAAGTAGGCCCTGCCATTCCAAGTACAAAGAAGCCCAAAACAGCCCCCTACCAGCCCACTATATGGTAACTTTCTATGGAACCATACAGCAGCCCCTTTGGCATTTGCCAGAACCCACAGATTGCCAGTCCAGGCCTGGGTAGGATGAATGGGACATAGTAGGTATGATAAGGCAAGAGTGGGGCAACTGACAGTCCGTGTCACCCTAACTGCCGCTATAGTTACAAAACATGCATTTAGACCCTAATGTTTAAAGGGGACCTGTCACCTACACATAAAAAGATGCATAATGATTTGCAAGTTAAACATGAAGCCTTAAATTCTTTTTTTTCATTAAAACATCCATGCTGGTTTAAATATCTGAGCTGTCAATCAAATATCAGCCCCACCACTTTCCATTCAGCACAATCCTACATGTCACTGTACGTCTCACTATCCCCCCTTCCCTCCTTACACTCTGTAATTATATAGGGCACTGCACATGAGCATTAGGTCCCCCATTCTGGGGCATACACAAGATGTTGGGGTGATACACAATTTATCTTAATAACAGTGTCCACAAAATGGCTCCTTCCTGCTTGCAGTGATAGTGTAATTCCAAGACTGAAGGAAACAACATTTTAATAATAAATGAAGTGCAAGTAAAGTCTATTTTACTAAACTAACATGATAGAGAAGAGTTTGGAATAATTTCTTAGGGTGACCGATCCCCTTTAATTTGTCATTCACTAGATGAGCTGCATCATGCTGGGTCGAATGAGACAAAACCAGAAATCCAACCGCTGCGCAAGGAGCTTCTAGAGGCACAAGAGGTGGTCAAATCAAGTAAACAAAAATGCTTAGAACTTCAAGGTAAGTTTTTTTTTCCCACCTGTCTGTCTGTCTGTCTGTCTGTGAGAGATGGTGATGCTGTTGTTGCTGGTCCCAGAAAATAAACACATTAACATGATGGTCTCATCATTACGAAGAATTCACCAAAATACACAGTTTCCAGATTCAGCCAAATACTGAATATTCCACAAAGGATTTGGCTAAAATGAATCCTAATTTGCACATGCAAAATGCCTGGGATGGGAAATCCACAATTTCGTAGTTTCATGACCTAAAGTCCCGTGATTATGGGTTTGGTTTCTCTATGGACAGGCACATGGAATTGTCCAATTCTTGTATGTAAAAGGCACAGATTCAGCCGAATCCCCATCCTAATTCAGTGCATTCCTAATTACACTTTATGCATATGTAGAAGTGTGCCTGGCATTTTAGCTAAATCCTGTGTGTTATTAAGGGAAAGCAGGGGGCATTTCATTTTGTGTCTGTTCTTTGCAGCTCTGTTGGAAGAGGAAAGGAGAGACAGCAGACTGCAAGCTGAGGAATCCACTAAGCAAATTCAGCATCTCCAAGGTAAATCATTCAGTTAGGCTGACTAACTCAGAGTTATAGAGCTGAAAAGCAGGAAGTAGTGTTCTGGCTATTATGTTACACATCCACTCACTCCAGCCTTTATACATTACCTTTATGGCTAATTAACTATATTAGAAACAGTTTTTATTTTGCACAGCCTGTCTATTTACCCAGTTTTATTCTTTACACTGAACTGTTCCTTTAAACTTTACCCCTTTGTCATTACTGTATTTCTTTGGATATCCGTGAAGGCAACACCTCATTTAAACTACTTGTATTGTGTGTTTGGCACACTAACTTGGTTTAAAGGAGAAGGAAAGGTTAAAACTAAGTAAGCCTTATCAGAAAGGTCCATCTAAATATACCAGTAAACCCCCAAAATAATGTTGCTCTGAGTCCCCTGTCAAAAGAAACACTGCATTTCTTTCCTTCTATTGTGTACACATGGGCTTCTGTATCAGACTTCCTGCCTTCGGCTTCAACCTCATTGCCCTGGGCAAGAGCATGCTCAGTTTGCTCCTCTCCCCCTACCCCTCCCTTCCCTACTGTAATCTGAGCCCAGAGCAGGGAGAGACTCAGGCAGGAAGTGATGTCACACCACATTAATACTGCAGCTCCTATTCTAAACAAACAGAGAGTTTCTAGAGCTTTTTACTCAGGTATGGTAAAACATTCTACAGAATAAATATAGCATTCTAGCTTGCACTATTGCAGCTAATCTATTGGCAATAAAATGCCTCTGTATCTTTCCTTCTCCTTTAAGGATGGCACCTTTATGGTTATAAGATAATATAATAAAAGGAGTCCGGGCACCAGATGATTGGAATATCCTGTGCAGTAGTGGAATTTATTTCTATTGGCTGTAGTCTATGAACCAGTGGCTACCTTGGCTTACTCTGTTCTGTATGTTCAGCCCAGCTGCAGAGGTTACAAAAAGAAATCGAGCTCTTGCGTGAGCAGAAGGAGAGTGAGATCGGCAGAACTCGGGAGGCACTGACCAACGCTCAGGAAGAGATCGAGATCCTGAAACGTGTGTCGGAGCAGGTCGCCTCGGAGCGGGAAGAGGACATATCTGAACTGCAGGGAGAATTGCAGGAGGTGCGCTTTGAGCTGGAACACTGGCGCAAGAAAGCCTCGCAGTATGAAAAGGAGATCGAGAACCTGCAGGCCAGCTTCCAAGTGCAGAGCCAGGAGCGAGAGCAGCAGCAGAAGAAAGAGTCTGCCCAGTGGCAGGGTCAGTATAGAACAGGGGGCCAATGTAACAACAGCACTTCTGTCTTGCTTTTATTAAATATGCACTTTGAGGATCACAGGACCAAGGTTCATTTTTCATCCTCAAAACATCCAAAAAAACTTTGCTGGAGATGCCAGTAACCGAGACCTCTAGGAGAGTGAGGGTAAAAATGTGGTGAAGGCCAGATAAATGCAACCATTAAACTTGGAAAATGTATGAGCTCCAAACTAACCCGATCAGTGCCTATATAACAAATGAATGGCATGGTTTATCTTAAAATGAACATCAAGTGAGCAAAAGACTACTGTTTGCAAAGTTTATTTGCAAGTGGTTTTTTTTGGTATTGTGACTTTTTTATGTAGTTGCTAGGGTCTCACTTATCTTAGCAACCAAGCACTTGTTTGACTTACAGACCGGAAGATGAATAGGGGAGGGGAATGAATGTCAATGAATAATTTGTATTTTATAGGAAATGTTCGCAGAGGCGATCCGCATTTTCAAGGCTCAGTGCTTTAAACCCCTTTCTTATCAGTGTTGACAAAACTCAAGTTAAAGAACACCATGTGACATCGATTTTATGCCTGTTCTATGAGCCCAATGTGATCACATGCGTGGCCAGCAGTTAAAGGGTTAATCTGTTCTGTAGAATTCAGTTGTTCTGTCTCTTTCCAGCTGAACTGGAGGGGTTAAGACAGAATGTGAGTTCCCTGGAAGGTGAATGCCGTGACCTGCAGAAGGACAATACTCTGCTGAGTGATCAGTGCCAGAGGATTGAGAGAGAACTTCACAGGTAATGTTACCCCCATACACCCTATTGCTATATACCCACCTAACCTCTTCTCCAGCCATTTCAAGGCCTGAATTTGGAATTTGTTTGCTCTTGTGCCTTAGTCCCCTTTACTGGTAACCACCTATGGAAATGTTTTGGGCAGCATTTCTACCACCCTGAATCATACTGGGGCACATGATCATTCATGGCTTAAAGGGGAACTATCACAAAAATGAAAATGTAATATAAGCTTCAGCATAGTGAAATAAGGAATTTCTAAATACAATCAATTAAAAATTCTGTAGTTTCTCCAATAATCAAGTTTAAGTTCACTATCCCTCTCTCAGCATCTGTTTCTCTTCATTCTGTCTTCATGCAGGAGTTGACAGTTAAATCCAATATATCTTATAGGGGGGCTCCTTTTGCCTAGAAGATGTATTAGAGCTCACTCTATTAAACTCACCAGACATCATGTCTCTCTACATGCAGGATTTGTGCAAAAGACAGTTATTTTGTTAGATTTTGTTTGTACTGGAATCAGTTATTTGAGTGAGCTCTAATTCATCTGCTAGGCAAGGAGCCCCCCTATAAGATATATTGGATGTAACTGTCAATGAATATCTGACACCCAACTGCTGCATGAAGAGAGAATGAAGAGAAACAGATGCTGAGAGAGGAATAGTGAAGATAAATGTAATTGTTTCAGAAACAATGCAGAATATTTAACTGATTGTATTTAGAAAGTTTTCTACTTCAGTATGAGGAAGCTTATATTACATTTTCATTTTCGCTATAGTTCCGCTTTAACCACTGTCTCTTGTAGCCAATGGGTTGTCTCCAACAGCTGACCCAGTAGATAACTGGCAGGTTTAAAAATCGACTTGGGCCACTCCCAATAATCACTGTTTCGGAGATTTTGCTACTCCTGGCTCTATGGGACATATATGGTGGACGTGCCCAAGGTGATCTGGTTTTGGGTGAGAGTCTACAATTTGATGTTTTCAGTCCTACAAGTGAACCTATGGAAAAATCCTTCTAAAGCCCTAATGGGATCACCACCCAAGGAAGTCCCTAAAATAAAATGTACATTTTTGAACCATATATTCCTAGCGGCCACACAAACTATAGGCAAAAGTTGGAAATCCCCCAATATAATATACTACATTATGTTTAAAAACAAAATTGATAGGATTTTTAAAAATGAAAAATCAACTGGGGAAGCTACGGACAGGCTTCAATCACATCCATGAGTCACTATATTTAATGGCACCCTCACTGCACGACTCCTAACTCTATAACAGAGATCACTCCACTCCAACAGACAACAAAGATGACCACAAGTCTCCATTACGTTGTTTTAGTTAAAGTTTATCTTCTTTTTTTTTTTTTTTTATATTGATATCATATTGTTGATGATCTGTTGAAATTTCAATGCATATTTCTTTCTCAAATTGTATTAATAACCCTCCTAGCGCAATATACGATTATATAACATTATAGTAAATCAATCAACCCTGAATGTATGACATGCTACTGGATTGAACGGTATCATTTTATTTTACTGTGAACTGCTACAACAAGTTTTGCTGATGTTAACTTGTACTTTCAGATGTGCAAAAAAATACCGTTATATTTGTGACTATGAAAAACTGTACGAATAAAAATATTTAAAACTAAAAAAAAAAATCTACTTGGGCAGAACACACATTAGCACATTGATGCAGGTCTCTCCCAAGGGACCAGCATTGCAATCTCTTATGATCAGTCGATTAGATCGATTTGGCCCAGAGTGTAGGTGGTCCAGTCAGGCAGAGATTCGCATGTTTGGCAACTTTGCCTCTCCATATTGTCATCAAAGGTCACAAAGGTGTTTTCATGGGCTTATACTGTGGAATAGACATGTTAATGTTCTACTGTGCATTTTATTTTAGCCATGTGAATGATCTACTATTCTAAATAGTCATTTAGATTGCAAGCCTTAGGGCTCTTAATGTAACCATTTCCTTCCATGAGCGCTGCCACAATGAAATGAAAGAGTTAACGCAGCCCTTTCTCTATATCCACGTGATCTACCACCAGTAATACAGTATATATGTGTATTGCTCGTTTTGACATCGATTTTACTTTGTGTTTCAGCTCTCAGAAACAATCCCAAGATCTCACCAATGACCTCAGTGTCCTTCAACTTAGTCGAAAAGAACTTGAAAACCAGATGGGCTCCTTGAAGGACCAGAATCAGAGAGAGGCGGCAAACTTGAAGATTCAGCTTAAAGAGGCCGAAAAGAGAGTCGTTGGGGTTCAGCAAGACGTAAGCAGCCGCTATCATTGCTCAACTGTTCCCTTTCTTCCATGGGGGATATTTATCAAAGACTGATCACCACAGTCCTGTTGAGTGAAATTCCGCCACTCTCGATAATTTCTATGCGTTTTTTAAAAGAGTGTTTATCATCCTTTGATAAATACACCTTTCAAAATCCTATAGAAATGAATGGAGAGAGGCGAATTTCACTCTACACTAGAGGACTGTGGTGATCGTTAACTTTACTCTTTGATAAATATGCCCCATGTCTTGCAGCTGAGTTGGACCCACATAGGTCTCTGTTCCATGATCCTCCTCTCATGCTGACCTGTACTTTCTATTCTCTACATTTGTTTTGGGTGTGAGGCATTTGTGCCGTTTATATTGAACTATCAGTGGCTGGGGCAAGACTAGAGGTCTTCAACCTGTGGCGCTGCAGCTGAACTACAGCTTTGATTCATTAAGTTGTAGTTGGAGCCACAGGTTGAAGTTCACCAGATACAACATTCCCTTACCAAAAACAACACCAGATGTAATTTGTACTCCCAACATCAGTTCCTGTCAATATTGTTTATTTTCTGGATGCATTTATCTTTTATGAGCCGCATTCATCATCCTTCTCTTCTAGTTTGACAACACCCAGTTGAAGCTCTCCGAGCTCAGAGACACCTTTGAAAAGGCTGAACAGGAGAAGCAGTTGGTGGTGGAGGAGCTGAAACAGTGTAAAGAGAATCTGAAGCTGCTGCAGGATAAAGCAACAAATGTAAGTCAGGCTTCAGTTAGTGCCAAGGATAAAGAAATGTAGATAAATGGAGGGCACACTAATAGAAACATTTTTGGCAATATATGTTGAGAGGTGCAAAAAAGTAAACCTAAAGTTACCCCTACGTAGAGTAACCAAACACTCACAATATCATATATCAGGTTTGCAGACTGAAAAAGACTCAGGTGGTATCACAAAAACTCCTTTTACTGTTTAAAAGAATCAATTTGGCAATTAGAACAATGTTTACAAAGACAGTCCAGCATATATATATATATATATAACCGTGATATACATACCCCCCAATGGTGCGTACACAGCAGAGAGAAAGCAACAAGGAGCGGATACACCTGCCACAAAAGGCTGTTGTGCCGAAACGTTGGGGTTATTCTCATTTTTTGGCAGGTGTATCTGCTCCTTGTTGCTTTCTCTCTGCTCTGTACGCACCATTGGGGGGTATGTATATCACGGTTATATATATATATATATATGCTGGACTGTCTTTGTAAACATTGTTCTAATTGCCAAATTGATTCTTTTAAACAGTAAAAGGAGTTTTTGTGATACCACAAAAGTTTTTTTTTCAGTTAGTGCCAAGCCCAGGGCCAGTCTCATGGCAGAGACTTGTAGTAAATGCAACTGTCGGAGCAGTTTGTACCCCACTGTGACCTTAAACAGGGGGTCTCTGGAACCTCCCTCATCTCATCACTTGTGCCCTGTATAATCAAATAGATCCCCAGTATCCCACGGCCTGGCTATAATGAAAAGTGCTTCTCAATTCAATGTAAGTCATTCAGTCCTATTAACTGAATATATTTGGTATGTTACCATGCACTAGTGTGTCACACATAGTATTCCCCTTCATACCTTTGCTGCTGCCCCTACACACTCTGTTGCCCCCTAGTGGCCAACATACCCCCTTCACAACTGCCATGTATTATTAACTGGGAGAAAACCTCTGGTACCCACTTCCCCTCTTACTTTTGGGTTAAAGCAGGTACAGCATTTGGCATGTTGAGAAAACAATTAATACATTTTGGATTCTGAATTCTGCAGTACTATGTTATTGGACTCAACAGAACGTCAGCCCTAAGGGAAAGAAATGCTTCATTATGCAGCTTGGGTTTTTATGTCTGCCCCTGCGTGTGCTCCCAGCTTTCATTTGTGTGCAGCCTGTGCTTTCATAGTGCCTGTCCCTGGCATGAATTAGTCACGCGTGTATCTCGTGTGCACAGGAAAGAGTGCCTGCAAGTACCCGTGTGTCCTATAATCTGCTTATTTCTGTCTGTATAAATCATTACAAGCAGTGCAGGATCAATTTAAATCATTGAATGTTTTAATAAAGTGCAGTAGTGCAGCGATATATGCGCCGGCATTACTCGGCTTATTGGAGAGCGGGTGCGTGGGTGGTTCCGTTGCTGGGGTCCGTATCTGATAGAACCTACAGCCGTTGGTGCTGCCCGTTTGCCAATGAATGTGCTTATTTTTCTGTTATTCCAGGCGGTGTTCACCATCACTCAAGTTATTGTTTTTCTAAACAGTACACCATAAATAATAACCTTTTTTTTTTTTTGCTTTCTACCATTATTAATATTTAAAGGGGAACTCCAGACAAAACCTGTTATTTTGTCCATTGAAAAAACATAAATAATTCTAAGCACCATCCCAATATGCATGAATCTAAAGCTTTCGGTGCTTTCATCGTTGTTTGGAAATGTAATTATTAATGAATACAGTATCCGTCTGGCTGCTCATATTCTTTGCACTGCTTTTACGGACTCCTGAAACAATGTAGGAGAAACAAACAGATGAACAGACCTGAAGGAGAACGGGAATCTGCTACAATCTGTTTTGAAGAGAATAGGGTGAAACAAATACACTGTAGCTGCTTTCAACGTTAAAGCCCACTGAGAATGAGGAATAAATGGATTTTGGAAAGGTGCTTAAAATGACATGTTCTTTCATTAGTCAAAAACAGTTTTAATTGGAGTTTCCCTTTACGTTTAAAGATTGAATTTCTTTCATTTGCCCTTATCTTGTGTTCCCCAGTTGCAGCTCAATCAGTCAGTGGCTCACAGTTCCAGTCTGATACATTTGTTGCTGGTGTTTCTATGAGCAGCAGTGCAATTAATAGATGAACCTGGAACAGATATTACCTGGGGAATAACAATCATTATAATCTAAGTGTGTTTGCTCCAGAAACACTACTATAGTTTATATAAACAAGCTGCTGTGTAGCCATGGGGGCAGCCATTCAAGCACAGGATACACAGTAGATAACAGATCAGTACTACTATAGTTTATATAAACAAGCTGCTGTGTAGCCATGGGGGCAGCCATTCAAGTACAGGATACACAGTAGATAACAGATAAGTACTACTATAGTTTATATAAACAAGCTGCTGTGTAGCCATGGGGGCAGCCATTCAAGCACAGGATACACAGTAGATAACAGATAAGTACTACTATAGTTTATATAAACAAGCTGCTGTGTAGCCATGGGGGCAGCCATTCAAGCACAGGATACACAGTAGATAACAGATAAGTACTACCATAGTTTATATAAACAAGCTGCTGTGTAGCCATGGGGGCAGCCATTCAAGCACAGGATACACAGTAGATAACAGATACGTACTACTATAGTTTATATAAACAAGCTGCTGTGTAGCCATGGGGGCAACCATTCAAGGCTTAGGTTACAAAGCAGATAACAGATGCACTCTGCACAATACCACTGTATTCCTTTATAGAGCTTATCTATTATCTGCTAAGTAGACTGAGCATTTTCTCCTTTTTCAGCTTAAATAGCTGCCCCCATGGCTATAAAGCAGCCTAATCCTATAAACTATAGTAGTTTTTCCTAAAGCAAACACAAACCTTTTACCAATTCGGGGCAACAGTACATTGTATTTTAATTGGTTTAAAATGCATTTATTTTTTGGGGTTGCTGTTCCTTTAAAAGAAAAGATTTTGGGCGTTCTATGTGAAACCAGCATGTAAGGGTGAGGTCACACTGGGAGATTCGGGGAGATTTAGTCACCTGGCGACTCATCAACTCTTCTTTGGGGCGACTAATCTCCCCGAACTGCTTTCCCCCTGCCTTCCGCCTGCTAGAATGAGAAATCCCCTGCGGCACGGCACTCGCAGCGCTTCATTTTCTGAAGTTGCCTCATGAGGAAACTTCGGGCGACTTCGGAAAACTAAACGCCGCGAGTTCCATGCCACAGGCAATTTCTCATTCTAGCAGGCGGAAGGCAGGGGAAAGCCGTTTGAGTGACTAAATCTCCCCAAATCTCCCAGTGTGACCTTACCTTTAACACTATCATGATCATACCATGTGCAAAATATTAAACATGATTCCGCCTGGTTCTCTTATAAATCCAGAGTAAAGGAAGTCGTGACCCCCTCAAACGTATGGACTAACCTTGGTATGGGGTCTGATCATGTTTGGGCAGAATCAAGAAACATCTAACACAGTATTGAGAGATCCATTAAAGGCTTTGTACTGACTCCTCCATATTATTACCCACAAGACTGTGCGGTATCTGGAACCTATAGAGACCTCCGGCTGCCGTAAAGACTCTACAGGCCGAGCAGCTGAGGATGCTGGGAGATATCATTCCTGCTCTGCAAAGACTCCATTTATTCATAGACTTCATGCCAGTGCTGCTCCCTGAGCTATAATCCATGTTATAAAACTGTATTAGATGTTTCATCTGAAAATTGCCTCTTCTTCATGACGCTTAATGGAATCAACTCCCCCCCCCCCCGTAGGCAATGAAAGCTGTGACTTAAAGGGAAAGTAAATTATACACATCTTGCAGTTGGTTTATTTTTTGTTTTTGGTCTCTGGGAATTTAAACTGTTTAGTTTCAAAGTTCAGTGTCCGTAGCAACCACCCATTTGTATGATTGTCTAAATGAAGGTGGAATTAGCTCCCTTGATACTGGAGTCAGTGACCCTAGCAACCAGAGAGCCTATGTATCACCATTATGTTTTATAGTAAAAATCAGTTGAGCCAATTGCAGAGATGTCACGTTGCTTAGCTTTCCCTTTAAAGCACTTAGTGACGTATCCGCTTGAGAATCTTGTGCCTGTTGATTTGTAGCACATGAATGATTTCTGCTGTCCCTTCCCTCCTCCAGCCTTCCGTGTTACTTCCCGTCCCCGCCATTTACATGGGACTAGTCCTGGCCTTCCTCTACTGGTGTTACGGCCTGTTGTGCTAGAGAAAGGTACAAACACTGCTACTCGTCTGTCTCATGTCTGTCTGTCACTGCTCACATACATGTGCTATCCGTGTCACACGCATGCCTGCTAATATAACCCCACGCTAACCCCCCACAGACTTGCACTCTACTTGCACCCCAGGGTCAATATAATAATCACCTGCATCTGTCTCTGTCTCACACTGCCCTCTGCTGGCAGAACTCACTC